>JANJGK010000002.1:83181924-83231924 GCA_039081455.1 Macrobrachium rosenbergii | reverse complement strand
ACTGAAGCAACTATCTTAACAGGAAAGGGAGAGAGAGAGAGAGAGAGAGAGAGAGAGAGAGAGACAGACAGACAGACAGACAGACAGACAGAAATCATTCAGTGGTTTTCCACACAGGACCATTAAAATGTAGTGGTTGAAAAATGCCTAAATCATCTTTTTAATGACTCATTTTTCTATGATGTGGAATGCAACCGAATATAGAGATAGATAAATAGATAAATAGTTAGACAGATAGATAGATAGGAAGTGTAACTACTATAATTATTACATTAACTATTCTGCCTATGCGTTATGCCAAGAATTGCATGGGAATCTTTGTAACTTTCATATTCACGTGTGAACAATTAAGTACTTTCAAAAACCCTGACAGTTTCTAAACCAGCGATTCCTCCATTTCGGGCAAGAAGTGCGTTGTTCTTGTCGAATGTGTACCAATATGCAGTAAATGTGCCTAGCTGTCAAACTTCCCAGTTCCAGAGGTCCTTTATTCCTCACACTGTTGGACTGTGGAATAGTCACCCCGAGGACATTGTGCAATTGGAGCTTCAAAAGTTCAAGCGAAGATGCAACTTGCATTACTAACTTAAGACAATTCTCCTTGTATTTTAATATTTTATTTACATTTTTAACTGTTTATTTATCAACCTTTTGATTTATTTTTTTTTTCTCTTCTGATAACTGATTTCCTCTTCGTCTATTTCCTATCAGTTTCTGTTAGCTCTTTCAAATGAACACCAATTTCATTCAATGGCACCTGTGGGATTGTTCCATATGAAAAGAGATCATAATAATAATAATAATAATAATAATAATAATAATAATAATAATAATAATAATAATGGTGAAGAAATCCACAACGGTGAAAATATAAATATATATTAGAAATATATTACATTTACACCATTGTTGATTTCTTCACAATTTTAGTGACTCGTGCTATGATGAAATTTAAAAAAAAATCATAATAATAATAATAATAATAATAATAATAATAATAATAATAATAATAATAATAATAATAATAATAATGATATCCTAAGGTCGCTTTGTGGTGTCCAGAATTCGCTTTTTTAAAGGGGGCTCAAGAAAGCACATTAATAAACCAAAGTTAGCAAAATATGATGGGTTTTGTCAGATTGACTTCCGAGGAGAAACAAAAAGAGGAAATGCTGTCCCCTCTCCACTTTGTCGTGTCATGGAAAGTAACGCTGTTTCGATAACATGCAGCAACAGAACAACATTTCATATTGGACGATTATTCTGTTTTGTCCTCAAAAAGAAAATCTCATCCATTGCTTCACGAACGCACTTACATATATATATATATATATATATATATATATATATATATATATATATATATATATATATATATATATATATATATATATATATATATATATATATATACGATGCAGACATGAATTATTGCACGACAATCAAACTATATCTAAATGAATTTTTGTTGATTCAAAAATAAAGCTTCTAGGAAAATATTAGGAGTTAGGTGACATGATAAAGTTAAAAATGATACCATGAAGGCATTTATTTGTACGGCATATGTTCGGCATTAACTTATACCTCTCTTGATAGCCGAATGGTCTTGCACGTCGACTGGAAACCGTTGGAGGGTACTGGCAGGTGTTACGGTGACTTAGGTACCAGTCCATTTGTTACCCATAATTCCCTTCGGTAATATTCCCGAAGTAGCGCAAATTGGATATTAAACGACGTATGTAGCTTTACGTTTGTAAGTATATATGTATATGTATATATATATATATATATATATATATATATATATATATATATATATATATATATACATATATATGGACACACAAACACACACACTCACACACACACACATATATATATGTGTGTGTGTATGTTTGTATAATGTGTGTGAATGTATGTTGCTAGAGTCCGGAGAGGAACAAGGAAGAAAGGTGCTGGACTAACAGCCACGTCTCTGGACTTGTGGAGAAGCCGGAAGTCAATGCCTTTTTGGTACCACTCAACACCCATACAAACACCCACTGTGTGTGTGTGTATATATATATATATATATATATATATATATATATATATATATATATATATATATATATATATATATATATATATATATATATATATATATATACACAGAGTGTGTGTGTGTGTGTGTGTGTGTGTATACTTGCATATAGTTTTTACCTTTAGAAAAAGCATGGACAAGAGAAGGAACTTTCATTAAGACCGGTTTTATTAAGAGAAGCATACTTCGTGGAGAAAGAAAAATAACTACGCCGAGTTCTGTAATCACACGAGCCAACTTTGGCGGGGTTGCATTAGGAAAAGCTACTTGGTTAGAAAATAAGCGAACACTCTTTCGCGCTTCAGAGTCAAGGCGAATAATGTGAAAACTTGAGTAACGCAGGAACTCCTCTGGTATGAAAAACGCCGGGGCATTCCATAATTACTTCTAGGAAGCACCAAGTGACGATTATCGACAGAGAATAGGGAGCGTACTCAAAAGCAAATTTTGAAATGCTTCCTACTGTCTTACTAATTAGAGAACATTAAGAATTCCTCCATTCTCTAAAGGTTGATGTTGCATTGCAGATAAAGGGAAGGGCATTTGAGAGTTTTATCTTGTATTCTTCATGAGGATTTTATTGCCGCGATGTTTGTCCTTCCTGGAGTTTGTTTTTGATACTGATAGATAATTAGTTCCCTGAAACTCAGGACAAATGAACCATTCATCGTAAAGTTTTTCTTGGTATTCAAGTGAATGAAAGTCATAAAAAATTTACTCTGAAATATATGCTGTGAAAGCTATAGTAGGAAGCTAAATTTCTTTGCTTCTGTTCTTTCTAGTTAATCGTTTTTGCCAATATACTCAGTTGCTGAGCCATCACAACGTTTTCATTTGTGAAATCTAAATCTTTATGCAACACTCTAATTGTATAAAAGCATTTCATTTAGTTAGATTCAGTTCTGAAGCCAGAATAATGAATTTTGGTTTTTTATTTGAAAATCTCTTTATTACAGGTTGCATTGATAAAGGACAGAGGTATTCTAATTTCCACATATCCTTTACAGTTCTTTGGGTGAGTATTGCATATTCCTGAAGAAATACTTTTCTTGATGTATCTGTGGTCCTACCTCATTTTCCTCCATCTCTTCCTTATGAACTATTATTATTGCTTTCTTAACAAAGTCACATATCTGGTATTATTGCCATGGTCAAAACCCTTCATCTTCAGCTAAATCTACTTTCTAATTTATATTTATGTTTAGCTAATCAATGATTCTGTATGCCTACAGCCATCGCTTTTCTCACTCGCCATTGCGTCCAGTACTTTAATTTTCCGCTTTGGCTGTTACATTATAAAAGAAATTTCTTTCTTAATATTCTTCCTGAAAGTATGAATTCCAAGCACTCATATCCCTTTCAGAAAACGTTTCCTAAAGTTATCAGCGTTTCCTGTTTGTTCCGCTCACTTCAGACCTAACTACGTTATTCCAGTGGCTGCCAGCTACCCTTCTATTCATACCACTCTTTTTGTAAACCTAGCCAAGTAAAGATTAAGACTTCCCAGACCCAGCTCTTTCATTCACAGTTTTTTGTTTTCCTGTTCTCCACCAAGCACATATAAACTGTCGCAATTTTTGTAGTCAGGTTGCAGATTGAAATGGGGATAGCAGTCTTACTACCTATGACGTCGTGAGATGAAGAAAGTTAACACGCTCCAGAGTAATCCCTTATTATATATATATATATATATATATATATATATATATATATATATATATATATATATATATATATATATATATATATATATATATATATATATATATATATATATATATATATATATATATATATATATATATTTATATATATATATATATATATATATATATATATATATATATATGCATGTGTGTGTGGGTACGTGTCTGTGTGGCTGTGTCTGTATGCTTGCATTTGCATCATACGTAGGAAATAAGCCAAAGGAATCAAACACAACCCTATCTAAGGAAATTTCCTTATCGTAAATCAAACCATGAACTTGGTAGCAGACTTGGCTTTTTTAATTAAGTCCAACTTGAATAATATCTATTTGTTTTCCACTTGGTGTTCTGCTACTGAAGTCAGAGGTTTCAGATGGGCTCAGACGGGCAATGAACGAAATCTGAAAGAAATTCGCTTTTCAACAAATGAATAAAACGTAAGCGATGGCTGCTCACCCCCCGTCCCCCCCTTTTTTAGAGGGTACTTAAGATTTTAAATCTTCCCTACAAAATGGACCTAAATTCAGGAAGTCCCAAATACGTCACGATATTATCTTTCTATACCATTATCTGTGGGATAGGCGACCATTCAGTATATCCATATAAATATATAGATATACTGTATATATAACTCAGGATTTTCTACCCTTTTTACTTAAGCTGTCGCGGTAAAGAACTTGAGGTTTGAGAAAGCTACATTTCAATTGAAATATTTACGCCCCTGTAGAGAACGACCCAAGTGTCGTATTTTCCAAAAATTGATATTGCACATACCGAAATATATTTTCTCTCATATTCTACTTTTAACATAAGCAGGATATCATTTCCATGTCATTTCGGCGACACATTTGCGTGACCTTTTCATAGAGTTGAGAAAAAATTTAGACCGAAGCCTCATCTTACTTTTTATGCTGAAAATTAGACAGAAAACCTTGTGATAAAGATGAAATATTATACATATATATGTATATATATATATATATATATATATATATATATATATATATATATATATATATATATATATGTGTGTGTGTGTGTGTGTGTGTGTGGGGGGGGGGGGGCGTGTGTAGATTTACCACAGAGAGAATGAAATGTTGGGTATTAATCCCGACCGGTTTGGCCCTGGGTTTTTAAAACATCTTCAAATGCTTCATTTTTTTTTATCTGAGGTGCATCAGCGCATATATATGACGTGTTTTTGTTATAATATATATATATATATATATATATATATATATATATATATGTATATGTGTGTGTGTGTGTGTTTATATATATATATATATATATATATATATATATATATATATATATATATAACGACATTGCAAGGAAGAGTAAAAAAAAAAAGTATTACACACTATTCAAAGTTGATAATAGGGCAATTAATTTTATACTGCTTCGAAAGAAATAAAATATTATCATTCTGTACACAGGTAGATTGCAAATTATGTAAAAAAAAAAAAAGCAACGGAAAAGATAAGAGGCATACTAACAAACAAACAAAAGAACAAACAGGCGGCGATATAGCTAAGCAGCCTGCTCCCCAAAAATGAAGGTATGCTGCAGGTTCCTTTTAACTCAAGTGCGCGGGATGGACCCATTTGCATATAAATGCCCCAAACAACGGCCTCTTCGTAAAAATTTTTCTCCGTTAACGGCAATGGATTCCTTGATTGCACTGATAAAAACGGGCTTGAATTCCTTTCGCTAACTTCATTGTCGGGAGAAATAGTATTGCAATTTGCGTGAGGGCTCGTGTTTTAAATACCTGTTCAGACTTAAACATGCATATATGCATGGAAATTTCAACGCAAGAAGCTCACTCGGTGGTCGTGAAGGAGACGCTTCTATTTTGCTGGTGGTTGCATTACCCGTCTCTCTGTCACGCCAGAGAGTAGTGATTTCGCGCTGATTCGCTCTGAAGAATAAGGGAGGTTCATTATGAGGGAAGTTACATGATTGTGGAGTTTTTCATGATGAGTTTCTTCTCGGTGAAACTGTCTGTTGTTCCTGCAGAGTGTTCTTTACTGTCTTAGTCAAATTTGTAGCTTGAAAGGACAACTGAATCGAAACTGTTTCATAATTATATGAACTATTTTTACTCCGTGATATTACTAGTTACCACATTCATCAAACTTTTCTTCATTAAACAGGTGTATTTTGGATATAATATTGGGCAATGGGCTCATTGTAAGTTCAAGTATACCTTAGTTTAACCAGACCACTGAGCTGATTAACAGCTCTCCTAGGGCTGGCCCGAAAGATTAGATTTATTTCACGTGGCTAAGAACCAATTGGTTACCTAGCAACGGGACCTACAGCTTATTGTTGAATCCGAACCACATTGTAAGGAGAAATTAATTTCTATCACCAGAAATAAATTTCTCTAATTCTTCATTGGCCGGTCGGAGAGTCGAACGCGGGTCCAGCAGAGTGCTATCCGAGAACGATACCAACCCGTCCAATGAGGAACTATTGTGAGTTCAATAAGATCCACTTCTACCAAGGGAAATGAATCGAGGTCTCTTCTTGAGTTAGGGCGGACGAATGGACACGCTCCGTCAAAAACGTAGCCTCTGTTAGTCTAAGCAGGGGACTATGTACCCGTTGTTGGTCGACTGAGTGAGTCAGAACCCAGATGAAAAAGTCTACGGGGCTTGCAATTTAAAAGACTTGTTCATGACCTAAAGAATAATACCTTTTCAAAACTTATCCTTGAAACGGAGGGAGGCGTGCAATGAAAAAAACAAATGTATTATTAGATAAATCAGAGACTGGGTGTCCCAGGATGAGTTTCCCAATTTTCTAAACATTCGTTTTGGAATGAAGTTCCTAACCCCATTTAACTGTACGGTACAGAAGTAAAATGATATTATTATACCGACTGAATTGGTCACAGGGTGCTGCTACTGCAGCTCAATATCTTTGGCTTCCCAAGCACGGTTTCCATTAAGCAATACTTGACAGTGTTCCTTCTCATCTCACGACCAGGTCATCAGTATTTAGGATCTTGGATATTCTATAAATTCTCTTTTGATATTTCTGAGGTATTTCAGTTCCTCATTGGATGGGTCGATATCGTACTCGGCTAGCACTCTCCTAGGCCCGCGTTCGATTCTCCATCCAGCCAATGAAGAATTAGAGGAATTTATTTCTGGTGATAGAAATTCATTTCTCGCTATAATGTGGTTCGGATTCCACTATAAGCTGTAGGTCCCGTTGCTAGGTAACCAATTGGTACTTAGCCACGTAAAATAAGTCTAATCCTTCGGGCCAGCCCTAGGAGAGCTGCTAATCAGCTCAGCTGTCTGGTTAAACTAAGTTAGACTTAACTTACTCCTGAGGTATTTCACAGGACCCGGAGTAGGCTTAGTTAACGGAATTTGTGGCTTGTTCAGTAACCTCGTTATATCTGTTGGTGACGGTTGCGAAACATGTGTGTTCTCTTCACCATTCCCCGTAGTGTTTTTCTCTCCAATTCTCCTTTTTATCAGTGACTCGCTCTCGTCTCAATGTCTCATTATTCATGCTTTTTACAGATGATATGAAAATAGGTATATATTTCCCCCTTCTTTATCTTCCAAGCCATTTTCCGTTGTTTGCGCTCAGTCTCGAACTGATCTTTCTTCTCTTTTGACGTCTGATCTTACAACCCTAGCAAAGTGGTAACCTCATTATTTATCTGGAGTCATTGCCTCCAGTGTACAATATTATCTCTGTTTTTGTCTTATCCGGTTTTAGTTTTCTGTCAAAGAAAACTATTGTGCCGGTTTTGTCTGTCCTTCCGCACTTTATTCTGTCCGCATTTTTTTCTGTCCGCACTTTTCTGTCCGTCCTCAGATCTTAAAACCTACTGAGGCTAGAGGGCTGCAAATTGGTATGTTGATCATATACCCTACAATCATCAAACATACCAAATTGCAGCCTTCTATCTCGGGTATCTTTTATTTTATTTAAGGATAAAGTTAGTCACAATCGTGCTTCTGGGAACGATACATGATAGGCCACCACCGGGCCGTGGTTAAAGTTTCATGGGCAGCGGTTCTTACAGCATTACACCGAGACCACCAAAAGATAGATCTATTTTCCGTGGCCTTTACTATACGCTGTAGCGGCTGTACAGAAAACTCGATTGCATCAAAGAAACTTCGGCGCATTTTTTACATTTTTTTTTTTTCATTGAAATTTTAATTTTGGATCCGGTGCTTGTTTCTGCCTTACTTGGGAAGATGGTATATTTCAAAAAGTTCCATCTGCTTCAAAATAAAGTCTGTCTAGCGTACTAATATCCTGTCAATATTTTTATTTATCATCATTATAAATTTATGTTGGTCTTATCCACATCTGTCTAGAAATTTCGTCCTATCAGTGCTGCTTCCTCCTGTAAATTGTAAATATTAACAATTTACTGAGGCAGTTTGCTTGATCAGTGCCTTCGTTTCTTTCTCCTTGGAGTAAGGTGGCGTCTCTACCTTTTTGTAGACTCTTTTCAGCCACATTTCCCTTGATTTCAAAAGAACTCATCAAACAACCTCAAACATCGGGTTGCCACTGCCTTTCAAATCTACTTTGTGTGTATCAGTATTTCACAAAAAAATTTAAAAATTTGGCTACTATTCCTTTCAATGCACGCTAAGATTTATAACCCTTCTTCTTAAAAAGAAGAAAAAATATATATATATATGTATGTACAGTATATATACTGTACATGTATATATATATATATATATATATATATATATATATATATATATATATATATATATATATATATATATATATATATATATATATATATATGTATATGTGTGTGCGTGTGTGTGTGTGTGCGTGCGCGCGTGTGTGTATTCCATTTCACAAAGGAGGCATAAAAAAATTACAGTCACATGTATTATTCCTCTTTTATGTCTGAATTAAATATGCAGAAAATTTGACAATACAGATTTTCTTACATCTAGAAGTAAATTTCCATCACCATGGTGTCAATGACCAACTTGTCTTATTTAAGTCAGATTTCAAGCCATTGGTGTTGACGAACGTGTCATTTGCCTAAGGATTAGATACATTACCTGGCATTCTACAGTTGTCTCCCTTACAAGTAATAATCAGAGTAAAACTACTGAATGTATTCAAGTATTTGTTATGAAGTTTATTTTCGTCCACAGTCTTTTACACCACAATCTTTTAGGTTTATCGGTAGGCTTGTTTCTTCTTTGAGTTTGGCCCCACTCTTTTATGTGATCATAGTACCGTCATCTGTGTATGAGTCACGCCCAGCCCGTTCTTGGGTTCGATTTGCCATCATCATTTCATAGCTTGAATGCTTTGACGACAGAAAATCAAAGAAATATTGTTATTGCCAAATCTAGTAACCCACTCTGCTCTCCAACCCATCTTCCATCCGGTCAACCAACTGCCATGTTTATGTAATGATGTCGTAGCAGAATACTCCTCAGCCGACGAAACCTCAGTGCATGCATGACTAGAGTCTTCTCAATTAACACGACGTCCGTGTGCGTATCCAAGGCCTGAAATGCATATCCATGACGGAAAACCCAAAGACTCCCCCCCTCCCCCTTCCCCCCCCCCAAAAAAAAAATCAGGTTAATCAATTCAAGGACGGAAGAGCGTGGAGCGTGCGAAAGGAATCCGGCATCGTTTCATTTGCATATAAATTGCCGAAGCAACGCAGACCCCGGTCTAAGATTTTTCACCGGTAACGATATTGGCTTTCTTTATTACGCGAATAAAGAATAATGAAATCACTGCTATGACTCCATTTTCCTGCGGGGGCTGATCTTAGCTTTTATTAATTTTCTCCTGCGTGAAATTATACTTGATGTTTGTGTGTGTGTGTGTGTGTATATAATATATATATATATATATATATATATATATATATATATATATATATATATATATATATATATATATATATATATATATATATATTGTCTTGTGTATTGGGTGGAAGGAGGGAATGCATACATACATACATACATATGCAAACGATAGTGCCTTTTTTTTTAACAAATGGGTCGTGTAAAAGAACAGAATGGAAACGAAATACAAAAACTGACTTATTTCTTGCATTGATTTTTTTGTCTTGTGTATAGGGTGGAAGGAGTAAATACTCATACACACACATATATATATACCTATATATGTGTGTTTATATATACATATATATATATATATATATATATATATATATATATATATATATATATATATATATATATATATATATATATGTGTGTGTGTGTGTGTGTGTGTGTGTGTGTGTGTATATACATAATCTCTGATGGAATGTTCGCCAAATGGATAAACATTGGTTTTAAATTACTTATTGACAGCAGTCAACCCGTGTAATTAATATTAATGCCAATTTAATAGATATTATTGCGGTAAAGACTCAAATATCTCAACACGGAAACTAATAGACTATTATTTGCGTTATTTTTTTTTTTTTACTCTGCAATCTTCGAAAGGTTTGTCTTCGTAGTGTACACTGATACATGGAAAAAAGTTCGCCTGAAGGTATTTTTGTCTTTGGTATTTGTCAAATAATAATAATAATAATAATAATAATAATAATAATAATGATAATAATGATAATAATAATAATAATAATAATAATATGGTTTTGTTAAACAAAATGGCGGTTTCAACAGCATTTATTTTATATAGTAAACGCTCAATTCGTCTTATCAATTGTTTTTTTTTGCGCTGGAATGGTTGCAAGCAACTGACCGATATTCATATCCGGATATGAATATCGGTTAATTGCTTGCAACCATTCCAGCGCAAGAAAAACAATTGATAAGACGAAGTGAGCGTTTACTATATAAAATAAAATGCTGTTGAAACTGCCATTTTGTTTAGCAAAACCTGTATTAAAGAAGTTCTTTTTCCTAATAATAATAATAATAATAATAATAATAATAATAATAATAATAATAATAATAATAATAATAATAACTGCCTTTTTGTATTGAAAAGTAATTTATATATCTTTCAATAGGACCTGATAATGGGCTTCTGTTTTGAAAGCAAAACCGTACAGTCGACTAACTACCGGGTACATAATTCAATAGGGCAATTTTTCGTATTCCCTTCTTGCCTAGGTGAGGTCATCAACCACTAGACTACAGGGGTAATAATAATAATAATAATAATAATGATAATAATAATAGTTGTTGTTTCTATGGCATTTAACCTGTATAGCTTTTTTCCTATGTGTTCTTAAACCTCGTTTTTATCAGCACGTAGCCAGGAATTTAGATTTCCTATTATCATGTTGAAGATGTTCTTTTATCGTTGTTTTATCCCCTTCGACGTTTCGACTCTCGCTCCGGTGGGTCAACTGGTTGGCTGGCCAACCAAAATTCAGTGCATACTCGACCGGACAACTGTAACACCCGCCAGCATTTATACCTGTGTAAAAATGTATCTCAAGTCCTTCACTTTTAGTGACTCAGAGGATGCGCACTATATTAGGATTCGAAACGCCAGAGGGATTAATGCTTCTATAACCGAAAATCTGTACAGGAACCTGGGAACCAAATGCAATAATGATAATACTTTTTGAAGCAAATTTGCATTCATCTTCCTCATCACTTCTGAATTTGAAAACATCAAAGAGCATTGACAAACGCTTCCTGCCAACCATTATCAGGAAACGAGATCTTACAGCATCACTCACTCATCACGCAAAGCAGGCCAGAGCCGATTCCCCCATATTGAAGAGAAACATAAGGATTCATTTGATGAACTTTTTGTTTTTCAATTAGCGTCCCGATACGTACATTCATTAAAGAGACCCTAACGGTGCTTGCCAAATCATTCGTTATGGCTCTAATGATGCCTGAAATAATCATTTCTTTCATCTGATATTAATAATGGAAATTGTATTTTTTCTCGCGGGAACTTCTGAATGTAAATGTTTCGCCATGCATGAAATTGGGAATTATGTCTATTTGACAGTTCACATTTCAGTCATAACATTATTTACTTATTGTTTTGTAGATAATTACAAGTTTCTATTGTATTATGAAATTTGACAGAGTAGCTAAATTATTTCCATGCCAGCCAAATATCAATATACATTGGATTTACATGAAAACAAACTTTAACAACTCGCAACATTATGTAAAATATGGTCTGTGTTTCCGGGTGCCACATCATTCATTCAGCAATAACTTTTGATTATTTTCACAGCTCTAATACAAGCACAGAATTTGCAAGCCGCATGTAAAGTCATTATTATTCAAATGATTAAATGTTATGAAAATTTCTTGGTAAAGTTTGCATATAACACAAAGAAAGTTTTTCGATTACTGTCAGTTTTGGATAATGTTTATTCTTTCAAACTCAGGCATTCTAATTATCCCGTTACTGAATTTATTAAAAATGAGAGGTATATTTTAATTATGAGTACTAAAACGTGTGGCCATTTTTGAAATGATAATTTTTCTCAAAGAAAAAACCAACAGGTTCAATCGATGTAGTCTCCAAATGAATGTAAATTCCAAATGAAACGCTTCTTAATAAAGCAGTTCGTGACATGTTACTCGTGACTTTTTTTATTATAGCAAAATACGACATCACGTAATAATATTTCGAGGATACTTTTATTTAATTATAAATAAATCCCAGACGTCCCATGAGGTCATGTTACCATGAAACAGAAATTGAAAGCGATATAATCTCACCAATTGATATTGACGATTCAAAATTTGTAACCTTTAATGAAAAAGTTATGAAAAGGGGAAGAAGCTCACATTATCACTTGAATCCTGAGAGGATCTCGCAGTTTTTGTAAGTCTGGCATTGAAAAAACCTAATTATGAGAATTAACCTTTCAAAATCAAGTATATGGCAATGGGGAAAAAATAATTTTGAAGGAAATTTTGGAATTAAAAAAAATGCCAATAAAAACTCAGCACATGAACTGAGTATATTTCCGTAACTATTGTATAGGAAGATGAACAGAGAGGATACGGCGAAACACCTGCAACAGAAAAAAAGCGAACTGCTTTAGAACCAGATGTTCAAGATACAAGGAACAAGTTTCAAGAATAGCCACAGAAAGAGAGAGGAAACGAATTGCGCTTGAATGAGTCAAGCTTGTTAGCGTACATTCATTATGGCCAGTGATGCTTACTAATCGAGTTTAGAAATGATCAGCTATGAGAGTTTAAAATGGTGCTGTCAACATTAATTTCTATTTGGATGAGAACTGTGAGGCGTGAGCCTGGGGATGAGTGGAAAATTTTGGAAGTGGAAGACAAGACATGAATTGTGGAATGTCTCAGTGGCGTTTTGAGTTGCACGGCTTTGGAGGGGATTTTAATAATTATGCATATACACTTCTATATACGTACATATATACACACATACATTATATATATATATATATATATATATATATATATATATATATATATATATATATATATATATATATATAATATATATATATATATATATATATATATATATATATATATATATATATATATATATATATATATATATATAATAGGTAGTGAATCCACATGGCACCAGTTATATAGCTGACTTTGTTCACTTTTTTTTTGGCTATACGATAGCTTTGGAGAGATCTGCTGACATGAGGTTATAACATAGCAATGGACAAATTTTTAGAAGCTTCAGTCACGAAAGTATCTTAGTTATTCCACATCAAACTTAGTAGAGAAAATCCAACGAGATTTCTTACCAAGTCAGCGACATTTCGTTCTATATTTATCGAAAAATCTCTTCTCCAATATCTCCTGATATCGCAGTAGGTAAGAAGCCAAGTTGTATTTGCTAAGAAGTATTTTTTTTTCGACCCCCAACTGGTAAAAATCAATGTTTTTTCCAATCAATAACTGAATTCGAAGCATACTTTTGACCACCTTGTGAGTAAGACTCAAACCAATATTTATTTTTCCTTTCAACTTCCTTTTTTGGCCAAGACGTCTACCAACGGGTCCATTTGGAGATTCTCTTTGCGTTTCCAACTTCAAAGAAGAAGCAATATTTACTTTGCCAGCTTCGGTGGTCTAGGAATTGTCTCTTTGTTTGTAAGTGTCCCCTGCGAAAGAAAACGGAGTAGGAGTTGACAAACTAAATACAGAGAGCTCTTACGGTTTTATATTTGCCTTTCGTTCTTAGATGCTTAAACTGCAGGTTTCCACGAGCGTTACATGTTATGCTTATTCCAGTTTCCATTGATATGGAACACTTCCATTTCTCAGTATTGGAATAATGATGCTGGTGTCAATCCGGCCGTTCATATTTGGCCTTGTGTGTGTTATGTGATTAGTCTTTATTTTTATATATTCTAACTTGAGAGATGCTTTGCATTTCTCCGTATCATTATAATGCAAGTTATTTCTTCTCTATTAGTTCCTCGTTGGGAGAGTGGGTTCCGTTCTCAGCTAGCAATCTGCTGGCCGCGAGTTCGAATCTCCGACCGGCCTATGAAGAATAAGAGGAGTTTATCTCTGGTGACAGAAATTTGTTTCTCGCTATAATGTGGTTCGGATTCCACAATAAGCTGTAGGTCCCATTGCTAGGTAACCAACTGGTTCTTAGCCACGTAAAATAAATCTAATCCTTCGGGCCAGCCCTAGGAGAGCTGTTAATCAGCTCATTGGTCTGGTTAAACTAAGATATACTTAACTTATTTCTTCTCTATTACAATAAAATGTATTGTTCTGTTTGCACCATATAAGCAGATATCTAATATATTCATTATAATGTTGGTCATACAGTTCTTGCAAGCTTCAGGTATAAATGAAATAGAACTATATGCGAAATAACCGTTGGAAATGCTAAACTATGTCATCAATCAATATTTATAACTGACGACTTACATGTACATTCTTAAAAAAAGGAATCTTCAAATATTAATGAATTCTCTGATATCCTTGCTTTATTTTCCTTTCTTTCAGGAAGGTGGGAGATAACGAGAAGGAAATCTCAAGAAATAAATTTGCTGGAAGGTAAATAAAAGTATATTTCCTAAGCAATTATCATTGATTACGATCAAGAAAAATACTTGGACAACGGAAGCAGAAAAATTTTGAAATACGTAAGTAACCAAGTTTTATTATCATTCCTCTTTTTTTATTACTATGTCTTATTATTTAATTCCTTTTCCAAGCCAATGTATATATGGACAACTTCCCATGGATAAAATTTGGTTATATTTGAACGAGCTCTTGGTTTCAAATATGTAGGATTCACATTATCTCACTGTAAGAGTTGCGGTTTATTCCATTACCATAATAATTTCATAAAATTTTGTTGATTAATACTCTAGGCGAAATGCCCCTTTTTCTTTAGAGTAATAGGTTATACAGATCGAAAATAATACCTCAGGTATTCGGGGAAATAAGAGGGAAATTTATACAGATCACTGAAAATGACTGCGCTGTTCCAGATGACCTTTTCACAATTGCATTTCATCTGTGCAAAAATGTCGGGTTGATCAAAGGTTTTGTTTTTTTCTGCAACCAGAGGAATCGAACAATGAACTGCCAACTGAATGACATTGAATTTCCTCCTCTTTGGTTTCGTAGTGTTAATACAACATAACTTTTTTCCTGTTCATTTTGTAAACAGGAAAAATGAGAAATATAAAAGGCATTTACACTGGTTGTCTATGCATATAGGTTTTACTAATATGTGAAAAATAAAAGGAAATCTTGTTTCATGGGTAAGATTAAATTGTATTTCATTATTTTGACTTATGAAAACATTCATTAGTATTTAGTTTTTGTTATGCTAACCTCGTTCAGAAGATACGGTCATTAGTGACTCTGTATCGATTTTCATTTTCCTTTAAAAAAAAAAAAATATCTTATACAAAACACAGACTTTGTACAACCAGGGTTTTCACAGGACCCTAAACATCCTATGGGCTTCATAAGACCTCTTACAATTTGTTTCATGGTGGATTCATAAAAGACAATGCGTGCTAAATTATGAGAGAGAGAGAGAGAGAGAGAGAGAGAGAGAGAGAGAGAGAGAGAGAGAGAGAGAGAGAGAGAGAGAATAATCATTATTTTGTCTTTCCCTGTGAAGAAAGCAATACTTCGGTTCATCTTCATTACCCTGGCTGTTGATTCTTTGATCATGTTTTGATATGAGTTATCATTTACTAAGTAAACAGGGAAGATTAATTTCACGATGAAAAGCTTTCCGTAAATTACTCTTCATAGTTATCAGATTTTCACATCTTTCCGCTTCGTTGAAAGCTTTTTTGAGTTACAGAAAGTAAGATATATTAATGTTTAATATGAATTTATTATTGATAAATCATGTCTCCAAGAAATATGTATGGTTTGCGTCCAGTTAGTAATAACTTATTCTTATTACACAGTCGATTAAAACAAAAATTCACGTACCGTTGGAATATGCGATGCAAATGACTGGCACTCTCACTAGAAACAATTAATCTCAAAAAAGAATCGTTACATATTGTTATTAAAAAAGAATAAAATATTGAAGTGTATTTCATTTTTTATATCAGCGAAGAAGAGACACCTTAATTTGCTGAATAAAGAAACATGTACATTAAACGGACCAGAGCCTTTGATGATATACATTATACAAGGATCAAGTGCTGCAAACTGATACGCGTATGAAAGAAATCTCCTCCGTATGCATCCTGCGTGGCCTCTGCCGGAGACAGGTGTGAGAGCTAGAAAATGAGGGCAATTAAAAATAGATCAATGCTTCACGCCGCATGCTAAATTCAGGTCAACTATGCATTTTATCCGAACAAAGGATACTAATGACAATACATTAAAGAGAAGGGATTTGCGTCTTTTTCATAAGTAAAGACACAAATAGATGCTTTGGATAAAACTTTTGCCATGCGTCGATGACCCGGTATGTTGGAATTATCGGAATATATATAAGTTTCAGAGTAAATAATATCAAAGCGGTGCTATCAAAAATTTAAAAAAAGCTGAATAGATCAGCATGGAGAGAGCTGTGGCTCTGTTGACATCAGCCTTCGAGTTTCAGAATTTAAAGGAAATGGATTTTCGCTCACGGTATTTACCTTGGCATTTTTGCCTTCTGGAAAATTCTCAGTGACTTGACGTTAACCAGGCTTTAAATTTTAAATGTTATTCTACATTTCATATTCTATATTTTTACGTGGCTCTTTTGCGATTTTAGGTGTAACTTTTGGAATGAAATTGACTTTTGAGGAGCACATGTGAAATATTGCTTCCTCTTTTTCTCAAAAAGTTGGTATCTTGCGGAAATGTATTCGAATGTTTTGGGGTGGCGCTATTATATCTACTGTAAGTGTTTTAGCTCTTTTCTTCTTCTTAGATTGGAGAACTCTTCAGTGTGGTCTTCTGGTTCTGATTCTTATCACTATTCTTCAGGGAGAGTTGTGGAATCAGTCAAGTTTATTTTGTCAATCCCCAGTGTTGACTTGTGGCATAGACGTAAAGAGAATTCAATATGTTTGTTGCATAAAATCCACTACCACGACAAAAATCCTCTGCACTCTTCTTTACCTAACCTAGCTGTTTTTGCTCTCAGCATTAGGCAGGTTTCTGCTACAGTGCACCGTTTCTAGTATCATGTTTAATACTCCTCATTTTACTAGGAACTTTACCTTAGATACAACCAAAATGTGGAATAGTTTGACAAGTGCAGTTATGAACTTTTTCTGATTTCCAAACATTTAAGCGAGGGTCAAATCCATTCTTGTTCTCTGCTACCGTCTCCTGAATTGTAGGTGTATCGATTCTATTTTCTGTTTCTCATATTGTTGTATTAATCACCCTTACCTACAACTTATCTGTCTCCGAAGGCTGATTTACTTTTGGAGCCCTCTTTAGTTTACAGTCTACTGACTCTTTTCATAGGAGTTTTCAGCTGAAGCTGTAAGTTGGACGGGTGGGTACCGTTCTCAGCTAGCACTCTGCTGGCCCCGCGTTCGATTCTCCGACCGGCCAATGAAGAATTAACTGAATTTATTTCTGGTGATAGAAATTCATTTCTCGCTATAAAGTGGTTCGGATTCCACAATAAGCTGTAAGTCGCGTTGCTAGGTAACTAATTGGTTCTTAGCCGCGTAAAATAAATCCAATCCTTCGGGCTAGCCCTAGGAGAGCTGTTAATCAGCTCAGTGGTCTGGTTAAACTAAGGTATACTCACTTTTGTAAATAATGAAGGAAAGAAAGGACTAAGTTGAAAAATGGCCGAAAATATTAACCCAAACCTTTACTAAGAGGACTATGTTTCATTACCGTTAGTCCTTCCGTCAGTCTGTCTATTTGACACCAGGACACTGTGAAAACTAACTGACAGAACTTGGTTAAATTTAAAGCAAATTTTGATTTTGGTAGAAATCGGTTAATCATTAAAGGTTAACGGCTAAAGGTTAAGTGCTCCATCAACGGGAACATAATTGTAGCCTCCTTTCGTTCACCTACTCGTAACAGCGTTTCTCTAATGATATTTCACCTTCAAAGGCCAAAGCCGAACGTAGGCGATTAGTTCAAGTGCTCTCGAGACTTTACCACCCAGTAACAACATTAACTCCTTACTAATTTAATCTCAACAGACTGATCGCAGAACGAATTTTGTTGCTTCAGTTCACCGACAAATTCCGAAAACAGGTACGTACATCAACCAGTACGGGAAAGGGTGGCTACAAAGGCTCTATTCGTTTCTCTTTACAGTCATTTGGGAAGTTAGGGATCATTTTCGTAGTTCGTGGTTAGCTATAATGATAACATATCCGCAGTTTATTGATCCGGCACTATATGGCCCGTGGAGTCTTTCATGTTATACCAGAGCCATGTCCCATATGTTTTTTTTGAAGTTTACCCCCCCTTGCGATGGAGATTTTGTCATTTTTACACCCTATGGCTACGTCCTTTATAAATGATCAGTTACATGGTGGGGTTGCAAGGGCCTGTAGTGGACATTGCGATTTAAAATTTGAAACGGGAATTTAGGGAATATTACAAGGGTTCGGTTGTTATACCAGAAATGAAAATAAAAATGTTTGTTGTATTCCCATATCATTTCTTCTCTCCAGGCTTTTTATTGTACGTGTGCGAAATTTAGCTTCACTGAATGGCAGGAAAACTCTAGATATACCAGCGATAAGTGCTTGCTTTTGACAAATGGGTGTTGTGAAAAAGCAGAATGCAACAATATAAATAAACTTTTTTTTTATTTTCTGCATTGATTGGTTTGTATAGAATGGACTGAGTAAATACATACACAAATACACACACATATATGTATATATATATATATATATATATATATATATATATATATATATATATATATATATATATATATGTGTGTGTGTGTGTGTATTTACTCATTCCATCCTATACTATTTAATCAATGCAGACAATAAATCAGTTTTCTTAATTTGTTGCATTCTGCTTTTTCCCAACACCCATTTGTCAAAAGCAAGCACTTATCGCTGGTATATCTAAATATGTATGTATGTATGTATGTATGTATGTATATATATATATATATATATATATATATATATATATATATATATATATATATATATATATATATATATATATATATATATATATATATATATATGTATATATATATATATATATATATATATATATATATATATATATATATGTATGTGTGTGTGTGTGTATGCCGCATAACTGAAAGATGTCAGTAAATGGTTTCTGAGTATTGACTTTTGCTCAACACCGCACATATAAAAGGGAATAATCGCTAAAAGACCGTTCGTCCGGTGGCCAAAAATTTGTATTGGATTGCGCATTGACAGCAGTTAATCAGTGGATATATTACTACCAATTAAGTAGAGATTATTGAAATGAAGAGTAATAATCTCAACACGGAAACTCATAAACTAATACATTATTGAGGTAATTTCATTTTTTACTCCGCCGTCTTTGAAAGGCTTCTATCTTTATGTTGAAAACGTACGCATGGAAAAAATCTAAGAAAGGCATTTTTTTCTTCCGGCGTTTGTTAAAGCGTAATTTTTCTTCATATGCCAGTAATAATAATAATAATAATAATAATAATAATAATAATAATAATAATAATAATAATAATAATAATAATAATAATAAAAAGTATTTCTAATGCATTTAATCTATATAGCGTCTTACCTATGCTAATTATAACCTACCTTCCATCAGCGTGTAGCTAGTATTCTAAGCTTCCTAATGTCATGTTAAAGATTTTAAACTATCGTAGCTTTATCACCTTTGACGTTTCGACTCTCGCTATGGCGGGTCGACTGGTGCGCTGACCAATCGACATTCAGGTCACACTCGACCCGACACCCTAAGCCATATATACCTGTGTAACGTGTATCTTAATTCATTCGCTTTTAGTTGTTTCAGCGGATGGCCAAAGGAGCGAGTGTCGAAACGTCAGAGGGATTAATGCTAATATAACAGGAAATCTTTTCACGACCTTAAGAACCAAATATACCAGCTACTTGCCGATGAGTAGAAGGTTATAAGACATAGGGAACACTTTCCAAATTAAATACCGTAGAAACAGCTATGATATTCAAGGCTACTGCTCCAAGAGAAGGTCTCTGTATTAATAATAATAATAATAATAATAATAATAATAATAATAATAATAATAATAATTCTTTTGAAACAAATCTTCATTGAGCTTTATTACCTCTTCCGAATATGAAAGCATCAAAGAGCATTGACAAACGCTTCCTGCCAACCATTAGTTTTCAGGAAATTAGATCTCAACAGAATCATTCACTCATCACGCAAACCAGACCAGAGCCGATTCCCCGATATTGAACAGTAATGTAAGGATTCATTTGATGAACTTTTTGTTTTTCAATTAGCGTCCTGATAATATGTACATTCATTAAAGAGATCATAACGGTGCTTGCCAGATCATTTGCTATGGCTCTAATGATGCCTGAAATAATCGTTTCTGTCATCTGATGTCAAGCAAGGAAATTATTATTATTATTTTTTTTTTCATTAGACCTTGTAAATGTAAATGTTTCGCCAGGCCTGAAATTTTGAAATATGTCTGTTTAATAGATCACTTCTCAGTCATAACATTAGCTACTTATTGTTTTGTAGATAATTAAAAGTTTTTAATGTATCATTAATAGGTTTCATAGAGTAGCTAAATTATTTTCACGCCAACCTAATATCAATATACAACTGCATGCATATGAAGACAAGCTTTGGCAACTCGCAGTATTGTGCAAAATATGTTTTGTGTGTCAGAGTGACACGTCAGTCACTCAGACAAAACCTTTTGATTATTGTTACAGATTACCACAAGCGCAGTATTTGGCGAAGTCATTATTATTTAAAGGATTAAATGTTATGAAAATTTGTTCATAAAGTTTCGATACAGATTAACAAAGAAAGTTTTTCCATTACTTCTATTTTAAAGTATTGTCTGTTCTGTTATACTCGCACATTCCAAACAATTCTGACAACTAGATTGATTGATTGATTATAGTTACTAAAGTTGGCGTCACAACATCTAGGTTATTAGGGCCTCCGAGGACTAGAACGCGTGAACTTATTTTATAATAACTTTTCTCTAAAGAAAAGTCAAGTGTGCCCAATCGAAGTAGTCTCAAATCACTAGCGGATCCAAGGGCGTGGCACCTGGGCACGTGCCCCCAGCCCCCATTGAAAATAATGACAAAATAATAATATTGAAGATTTAGATAATACTAGCATAAATGAGAAATATAAAAAAGGAGAAAAATAAAAAATTTGTAATAGAAATATATATATATATATATATATATATATATATATATATATATATATATATATATATATATATATGTATGTATGTATGTATGTATGTATGTATATTTATATATACATATATATGTGTGTGTGTATGTATGTATAATATGAAAATTGGTGCGCCCCGCCCCCATGAAATTTATCTGGATATTCTAGTGTCTCGAATGAATCTCTGATCTCAATAAAACGCCTCGTTAACCCTTACTTCTTTATTATTACAAGACATTGCTTCATAATAAATAAAACGGCAGTACGTAATAATATTTCAAAGATACTTTTACTCGATTAGTAAACACATCCCAGACGCTTCATAAGGTCATGTTGCCCTGAAACAGAATCTGAAAACAATGCACTCTCACCAATGGATGTTGCCGATTCAGCGTCTGTAACCTCTAATGAAATAATATGAAAAGCTAAAAATCTCAATTTAGTTTTTGTACGTCTGGTATGGAAAAATAAAATCGTTTTGAAAATTACCTTTTTTACAATCAAGTACGATGCAGTGAAAAAAAAGGAACTTTTAAGGAATTTTGAGCTAAAAATCTGCCATTACAAAACTCACCGAGTACATTTCTATGACTATTGTAAAGAAACACGGGCAGAGAAGATGCGGAGAAACAGTTACGTTAGAGAAGAAGGGACTGTTTTAGAACTAAATCTTCAAGATATAATGGACAAGGATTAAAGTTAGCCACAGAAAGAGGAAGGGAACGAATTTTGCTTGAGTGAATTAAGCTATGTAAAAGTTCATTCATTACGGCCAGTGATGCTTACTAATCGAGCTTAGAAATGTGTAGCTATGACAATACGGAATGGTATGTACACAGAAATTACTATTTGCTTAAGAACAGTGAGGCATGAGCCTGGAGATGGGTGGAGAATTATGGAAGTAGAATGACAGGGAAGACATGAGTGTTGAAATATCTCAAAGGCGTTTTATGTTGGACGACGTTGGAGGGGATTGTAGTTAGTGTACGTACATGTATGTCTATACATACACACACGCACATTATACACACACACACACACACACACACACACACACACATATATATATATATATATATATATATATATATATATATATATATATATATATATATATATATATATATATATATATATATATATATATATATATATATAAGTGTGTTTGTGTGCGCGTGAGTATGTGTGTGTGTGTGTACGTGTGGGTGTGCGTGTTTGAGTGTGTATTTATCGAAAGCACTCCTTTTCATTGTTTATTGATATCGGAAAAGCTAAGAAGCCGAGTGGAATTCGGAAAGTTTTCTCTAACCATCAAATGTGACTCAAGCCCATATCTATTTTTTTCCTTTACATCTCCCTTTTTTGGCCAAGACGTCTACCAACGGGTCCATTTGGAGATTCTCTTTACGTTTCCCACTTCAAAGAAGAAGCAATATTTACTTTGCCAGCTTCGGTGGTCTAGGAATTGTCTCTTTTTGTTTGTAAGTGTCCCCTGCGAAAGAAAACGGAGTAGGAGTTGACAGACTAAATACAGAGAGCTCTTACGGTTTTATATTTGCCTTTCGTTCTTAGATGCTTAAACTGCAGGTTTCCTCGAACGTTACATGTTATGCTTATTTCCGTTTCCATTGATATGGAACGCTTCCATTTCTCAGTATTGGAACAATGATGCTGGGGTCAAACCTGGCGTTCATATTTGGCCTTGCCTTTGTTATGTGAATAGTTTTTATTTTCGTATATTCTAACTTGCGAGATGCTTTGCATTTCTCCGTATCATTATAATGCAAGTTATTTCTTCGCTGTTACAATAAAATTCATTGTTCTGTTTGCACCATGCAAGCATATATCTAATATATTCATTAGAATGTTGGTCATACAGTTCTTGCAAGCTACATGTATAAATGAAATAGAACTATATGCGAAATAGCCGTTGGAAATATTAAACTTTGTCATCAGTCAATATTTATAACTGACGACTTTCATGTGGCTTTTTAAAAAGGAATCTTAAAAAAATTAATGAAGTATCTTTTACCCTTGCTTTATTTTCCTTTCTTTCGGGAAGCTGGGAAGAAACGAGAAAGAAATCTCAAGAAATGAAGTTGATGGAAGGTAAATGTACATTGCCTAGAGGTTTATTATTGATTACGATCATGAAATTGCTGGAAAAACGGGAGAAAAATTGGGAAATATGCCAGTAACCAAGTTTTATTAGTTTCACTTTTTTTTTCTTATTCTTGTGTCTTATCACTTAATTCCTTTCCCAAGCCAGTGTATATATGGACAGCTTCCCGAAGATAGAAATCTATTAAATATGAACGAAGTCCTAGTTTCAAATATGATAAGGTTCAGATTATCTCACCAGAGGAGTTGTAGTTTGTTCCATTATTTTAACAATCGGATAAAATTTTTTGGAATAGTATCCGACACGCACTTTCTCTTGTCTGAAGTGCAATAAGTTTCGCAAATCGAAAATAGTAATTTAGGTATTCAAGAAAACATGAGTGAAATTTATACTGATCACAGAAAATGACCTTTTCGCCTTTGCGTTTTATCTGCGCAAAAATGTCAGATTGATAAAATGTTTCGTTTTTTCTGAATACAGAGAACCTAGCAATAAACTGCGAACTGAATGCTAATAAAATACTTTCTCTATTGTTTCAGAATATTAATCCGACAAAACATGATTTTCTATTCATTTTGTAAATGGAAAAAAAAATAGAAATTTATCAGGCGTCCACAGTGGTTGTCTATGCATATAGGTTTTACCAATCTGTGAAAAAAAAACTTTTTCAAGGATTAAATTAATGTTATATGTCATTATTTTGATTCATGAAAAACACTTGATTAGTAATGCCGTATTTGTCCCGAGGGACTTATTTGATTGTTGTTATACTAACTAAATACGAAAGACAGAGTCATTGGTAATTCTGTATTTCTCTCCATGTTTCTTTCCAAAGAGAAAAAAATTATCATTTTATATAAAACATACACTTTGTATGTATATCTAGCGTTTTCATAAGACATTAAACGTTCAACAAGCTTCAGAAGACTTCTTATAATGCGTTTCATGGCGGACTCATAAAAGACAATGCATGCTAAAATATGAGAGAGAGAGAGAGAGAGAGAGAGAGAGAGAGAGAGAGAGAGAGAGAGAGAGAGAGAGAGAGAGAGAGAGAGAGATAGAGATAAAAATCATTATTTTGTCTTTCCCTGTGAAGAAAGCAATACTTCGGTTCATCTTCATTATCTGGCTGTTGATTCTTTGATCGTGTTTTGATAAGCGTTATCTTTCACTAAGTAAACAGGGAAGATTAATTTCGCGATGAAAAGCTTTCGATAAATGAATGTTGACGCTTATGGAGATTTCGCATCCTTTGTATTGTTGAATACTCGTAAGTTCTATAAAGTGAATATACTTTAAGGCTTAATATGAAAATATTTAATGATTCATGTCTTGTATGATTTACGTTCATTTAGTTATAATCTATTGTTTATTATTTACTAAATTAAATTCAAACCACATATACACTTACCGTTGGAATATGTAATGCAAATGACCGTCAACCTTCCTAGAGTTCATTACTCTTTAAAATCAAACAATATATGTTATTTAAAAAAAAAAGCGAAAACTTAATTTTTCGAGTTAAAACCCCATGCACATGAACCAACCAGATCCTTTGATGATAAGGTTGCCCAACCATTGGTTAATGACATATACATTATACAAGGTATACGAGAGCCCTTTTTGAAAAGGATCAAGTGCTGCAATCTGAAATACGTATGAAAGAAATCTTCTCTGCATGCATCCTGCGTGGCCTTTGCCGGAGACAGGTGTGAAAGCTAGAAAATGAGGGCAATTAAATATAGAACAATGCTTTGCACAACGTGCAATATTCAGGGCAACAATGCATTCTATCTGAACAATGGATACTAATGACTATATTAAAGAGAAGTTTTTGAGACTTTTTTTTTTGAGACAAGACATAAATAGATATTTTGTATAAGTTAAGTATACCTTAGTTTTACCAGACCACTGAGCTGATTAACAGCTCTCCTAGGGCTGGCCCGAAGGATTAGACTTATTTTACGTGGCTAAGAACCAATTGGTTACTTAGCAACGGGACCTACAGCTTATTGTGGAATCCGAACCACATTACAGCGAGAAATGAATTTCTATAAAAATTAAGTCATGTGTCGATGGGGTAGATATGCTGAAATTATCAGAATATATATGAAAATCAGTTTCAGAGTAAATAATACAAAAAAATGCTATGGAAATAAAAATAAATGGTATAGAGAAGAGGGACAGGGACGTGGCTCTGTTGACCTCCACTGTCAAGATTCTAACTGTATCGAAAATGGATTTTTCTTTACAATATTTACCTTGGCACGTGTGCCTTCAGAGAGATTCTCAGTGACTTGAAGTTAACCAGACTTTAAATATGAAGCATTGTCTTATATTTTATTTTTCTTATATTTACCTTTAAATGGTATTGTGTTAAGTATAAGTTTTCCTTTTAAAATTTTAGGTGTAGCCTTTGACAAGAAACTGACTTTGGAGAAGCATATAGGATATATTCCTTCCCCCGTTTCTCAAAAAGTTGGGATCTTGCGGAAATGTGTTGGAATTTTTTGGGATGGAGCTTTATCATTTCTAAGTGTTTTAGGTCTTTTCTTCTTCCTCGTTTGGAGTACTGTTCTCCAGTGTGGTCTTCCGGTGTTTATTCTTCCAGCTCTCAGTATTGACTTGTGGCATAGGCGTAAAGTGAATTCATTGTTTGTTGCATAAAATGTACTACCCCAATAAAATTCCTCAGCGTTCTTCTTTACCTAAACTAACGGTTTTTCCTTGCTGTACACAGTAGGTTGCTACTGCAAACAGTGTATCGTTTATAGTATCGTTTTGCTAGGAGCTTTGTATTGGTAACAAATTGAAGTTGGAGTACTTTACCTACTGCAGTTGTGGGATTTTCTGATCTCCAAATATTTAAGCGAGGAGCAAGTTCACTCCTGCTCTCTGCCAAGGACTCCTGAATTTCATTTTATCGGTTTCATTTTTGCTTCACATATCGATTTATTTATCACCTTTACCAACAGTTTGTCTCTCTCTAAAGGCCGATTTACCTGTGGAGTCTCATTAGTATAATCTTTCCATAAGGGGTTTCAGCTGAAGGTTTAAAGAAAGAAAGATCTACGTTTCAAAATGGCAGAAATAATTAACCCAAAATCTCCAACATGAAGGCTATGCTTAATTCCCCACTAGAATTTCCATCCGTCTGTCCGTTTGTTACCGGGACAATGTGAAAAACTAATAGACAAAATTTGATTAAATTAGTACAAAGATTCATTTGGGTAGATATATTCATTAAAGATTGAAGGTTAAAGGTTATGGTCACAAATATTTGGATGCTTAAATGCTTCATCAACTGGTACATATATCTAGCATCCTTTCAATATATGACACTTTCCAAGATCAAAGCCGAACATAGAGGATTAGTAACAGTTTAAGTACGCTCGTGATATTACCACCGAATAACAACACTAATTTTCGAATGCTTAATTCAAACAGAATGATTTCATTCACTTATTCTCTGCCGATTGTCCTACCGCTCTCTACTAAGAACATTTCATATTCTCGTTTTTACGCGGGATATTGTTCAAGGGAGTGGCAAAACGGATTCCGTTTCCACTAAATTTGTTCCTTCAGTTCTCCGATATATTTCAAAAATAGGTTATGCACAGCAGCCCACACAGGGAAGAGTGGCTACAAAGGCTTTATTGGTTTCCCGTTACAGTCACTTGAAAAGTTAGCGAGATAATTTAGCGCTTCATGGATGGTTACAGTGATAACACATCCACATTCTCACATTATATATATATATATATATATATATATATATATATATATATATATATATATATATATATATATATATATATATATATATATATATATATATATATATTTACGGTGGACAGCCGTTAAATCCCACTAAACACATGAAAGGTAAAATCACACATAAGAATAGTGGAAGGTCGCCAATTGAAAGATATGATCACGAGAAATTGTACTTTATTGCACACAAGTTATGACATTTCAAATAATAAAATAATTATTCCACTCTCGATAAATAACATCAACGCTAGAATTTAAACAGCACACAAAATTACTGATTCTGCTTGCAAGGAGTAAGTTACCGGTACAATTTACAGCACAACAGAGAACCAGTGGCCCGAGCACTACAGATTTTGGCTTCTTGCAATAATGCACGTTGCTAAACCTGCCTACGGTTGGGCAGACTTCTCCAGGCAAGCTGGATGTTCAGGAAGGCGAGAGTGAATGATATAACACGTCTCTGGAAATAGAACAATCCCAGATATAACTTCGTGGAAATGTGGTTTCTCTCAATAGCAATTACATGCAAGAGGGAGGAATAACTTGAGGTTCACGACGAGCAAGGGACGAATTCTTTGCAAGACTAATTCACAAAGGGAAGCACTTGAGCACTGGGTAAAGGGATAGCAGAGAGTATTGACTGGGGAGAGAAATTATGAAATGAATTGAGAGAGTCGGGATAAGGAACAAAGAACTGGTAACTTGAATACCAGCAGGATGAACTGTGGGTTGCATTGCAATGAGCACTTTGCAATACAGGCTGGATGGTCTGCAGTTATCTTCCTCTTAGAATCCAAATGGCCACTTGTGGCTTGGTTGCTCGTAGCCTAGGTTCCAGTTCACTGAAAGAGTACCGTGCATGTGACACGTTTAAGAAAACAGCGAGACCTTTCTTACTACCTGAAAGGTGAACTGAGCAAGACTGAGAGCGAACGGGGAGTCTCGTTGGCTTGTATGACCTCTGAGTTCGCCTGAGGGGGAGCGCTGTTTTCTCCAGCATTTGGACACCTGCTGACCTCTATAAAGAACACTCGGGAACCAGTAAACAGCTCACGCAGTGGGAGGTAAATGAAAAAAGAGATTAAAATCTGGGTCTTTTGGTTTCCATAGCGTTTAATCGCTCCCCGGTGAATAATCTAATTTCCTACCTGGACCCAATACAAATGACACACCTTAAAAGTGCACTCTCGCTCTTCTGTGTGTAGCCACTGGGTGCCCACCCCCCAAAGCACAGGATTCTAACTTCTACAGTGAGTAGCCAAACAGACGATGGCGACGGAAATCTGTAATAATAATAATATATATATATATATATATATATATATATATATATATATATATATATATATATATATATATATATATATGTATATATATATACATATATATAATATATATATATATATATATATATATATATATATATATATATATATATATATATATAGAAATCATCACCACACAATCACGTGTGGAACAGAAATAAATCTCTGACTCAAGTCGGGATCGAACCCAGGTCTCTCAAGTGGAAAGCAAGGGCGTTAACCACTGGGCCATACAAGTCTAAAAGAAGTTGGAACCTGAGAGCAACTGCACCCAAGGAATTACCTGGGCAAGCTAACTGCTTGCATACCAGCGAGTTTTCCCCAACTTCCCGACTCAGCAATGACCCAATAGACAACATTTCATTCGAATTATCCCTTCTGAGTGAATAAGATAGAAATCATCACCACACAATCACGTGTGGAACAGAAATAAATTTCTGACTCAAGTCGGGATCGAACCCAGGTCTCTCAAGTGGAAAGCAAGGGCGTTAACCACTGGGCCATACAAGTCTAAAAGAAGTTGGAACCTGAGAGCAACTGCACCCAAGGAATTACCTGGGCAAGCTAACTGCTTGCATACCAGCGAGTTTTCCCCAACTTCCCGACTCAGCAATGACCCAATAGACAACATTTCATTCGAATTATCCCTTCTGAGTGAATAAGATAGAAATCATCACCACACAATCACGTGTGGAACAGAAATAAATTTCTGACTCAAGTCGGGATCGAACCCAGGTCTCTCAAGTGGAAAGCAAGGGCGTTAACCACTGGGCCATACAAGTCTAAAAGAAGTTGGAACCTGAGAGCAACTGCACCCAAGGAATTACCTGGGCAAGCTAACTGCTTGCATACCAGCGAGTTTTCCCCAACTTCCCGACTCAGCAATGACCCAATAGACAACATTTCATTCGAATTATCCCTTCTGAGTGAATAAGATAGAAATCATCACCACACAATCACGTGTGGAACAGAAATAAATTTCTGACTCAAGTCGGGATCGAACCCAGGTCTCTCAAGTGGAAAGCAAGGGCGTTAACCACTGGGCCATACAAGTCTAAAAGAAGTTGGAACCTGAGAGCAACTGCACCCAAGGAATTACCTGGGCAAGCTAACTGC
This sequence comes from Macrobrachium rosenbergii, assembly GCA_039081455.1. NCBI lineage: Eukaryota > Metazoa > Arthropoda > Malacostraca > Decapoda > Palaemonidae > Macrobrachium > Macrobrachium rosenbergii. The sequence continues at coordinate 83,201,973 of JANJGK010000002.1, read as the reverse complement.
TTGCATACCAGCGAGTTTTCCCCAACTTCCCGACTCAGCAATGACCCAATAGACAACATTTCATTCGAATTATCCCTTCTGAGTGAATAAGATAGAAATCATCACCACACAATCACGTGTGGAACAGAAATAAATTTCTGACTCAAGTCGGGATCGAACCCAGGTCTCTCAAGTGGAAATGCAAGCAGTTAGCTTGCCCAGGTAATTCCTTGGGTGCAGTTGCTCTCAGGTTCCAACTTCTTTTAGACTTGTATGGCCCAGTGGTTAACGCCCTTGCTTTCCACTTGAGAGATCTGGGTTCGATCCCGACTTGAGTCAGAAATTTATTTCTGTTCCACACGTGATTGTGTGGTGATGATTTCTATCTTATTCACTCAGAAGGGATAATTCGAATGAAATGTTGTCTATTGGGTCATTGCTGAGTCGGGAAGTTGGGGAAAACTCGCTGGTATGCAAGCAGTTAGCTTGCCCAGGTAATTCCTTGGGTGCAGTTGCTCTCAGGTTCCAACTTCTTTTAGACTTGTATGGCCCAGTGGTTAACGCCCTTGCTTTCCACTTGAGAGACCTGGGTTCGATCCCGACTTGAGTCAGAAATTTATTTCTGTTCCACACGTGATTGTGTGGTGATGATTTCTATCTTATTCACTCAGAAGGGATAATTCGAATGAAATGTTGTCTATTGGGTCATTGCTGAGTCGGGAAGTTGGGGAAAACTCGCTGGTATGCAAGCAGTTAGCTTGCCCAGGTAATTCCTTGGGTGCAGTTGCTCTCAGGTTCCAACTTCTTTTAGACTTGTATGGCCCAGTGGTTAACGCCCTTGCTTTCCACTTGAGAGACCTGGGTTCGATCCCGACTTGAGTCAGAAATTTATTTCTGTTCCACACGTGATTGTGTGGTGATGATTTCTATCTTATTCACTCAGAAGGGATAATTCGAATGAAATGTTGTCTATTGGGTCATTGCTGAGTCGGGAAGTTGGGGAAAACTCGCTGGTATGCAAGCAGTTAGCTTGCCCAGGTAATTCCTTGGGTGCAGTTGCTCTCAGGTTCCAACTTCTTTTAGACTTGTATGGCCCAGTGGTTAACGCCCTTGCTTTCCACTTGAGAGACCTGGGTTCGATCCCGACTTGAGTCAGAAATTTATTTCTGTTCCACACGTGATTGTGTGGTGATGATTTCTATCTTATTCACTCAGAAGGGATAATTCGAATGAAATGTTGTCTATTGGGTCATTGCTGAGTCGGGAAGTTGGGGAAAACTCGCTGGTATGCAAGCAGTTAGCTTGCCCAGGTAATTCCTTGGGTGCAGTTGCTCTCAGGTTCCAACTTCTTTTAGACTTGTATGGCCCAGTGGTTAACGCCCTTGCTTTCCACTTGAGAGACCTGGGTTCGATCCCGACTTGAGTCAGAAATTTATTTCTGTTCCACACGTGATTGTGTGGTGATGATTTCTATCTTATTCACTCAGAAGGGATAATTCGAATGAAATGTTGTCTATTGGGTCATTGCTGAGTCGGGAAGTTGGGGAAAACTCGCTGGTATGCAAGCAGTTAGCTTGCCCAGGTAATTCCTTGGGTGCAGTTGCTCTCAGGTTCCAACTTCTTTTAGACTTGTATGGCCCAGTGGTTAACGCCCTTGCTTTCCACTTGAGAGACCTGGGTTCGATCCCGACTTGAGTCAGATATTTATTTCTGTTCCACACGTGATTGTGTGGTGATGATTTCTATCTTATTCACTCAGAAGGGATAATTCGAATGAAATGTTGTCTATTGGGTCATTGCTGAGTCGGGAAGTTGGGGAAAACTCGCTGGTATGCAAGCAGTTAGCTTGCCCAGGTAATTCCTTGGGTGCAGTTGCTCTCAGGTTCCAACTTCTTTTAGACTTGTATGGCCCAGTGGTTAACGCCCTTGCTTTCCACTTGAGAGACCTGGGTTCGATCCCGACTTGAGTCAGAAATTTATTTCTGTTCCACACGTGATTGTGTGGTGATGATTTCTATCTTATTCACTCAGAAGGGATAATTCGAATGAAATGTTGTCTATTGGGTCATTGCTGAGTCGGGAAGTTGGGGAAAACTCGCTGGTATGCAAGCAGTTAGCTTGCCCAGGTAATTCCTTGGGTGCAGTTGCTCTCAGGTTCCAACTTCTTTTAGACTTGTATGGCCCAGTGGTTAACGCCCTTGCTTTCCACTTGAGAGACCTGGGTTCGATCCCGACTTGAGTCAGAAATTTATTTCTGTTCCACACGTGATTGTGTGGTGATGATTTCTATCTTATTCACTCAGAAGGGATAATTCGAATGAAATGTTGTCTATTGGGTCATTGCTGAGTCGGGAAGTTGGGGAAAACTCGCTGGTATGCAAGCAGTTAGCTTGCCCAGGTAATTCCTTGGGTGCAGTTGCTCTCAGGTTCCAACTTCTTTTAGACTTGTATGGCCCAGTGGTTAACGCCCTTGCTTTCCACTTGAGAGACCTGGGTTCGATCCCGACTTGAGTCAGAAATTTATATATATATATATATATATATATATGAGTGGCGTTCAATAAGTAATGTAACATCAGTTTTTCTCGGCCAATTTTCGTCCAAACAAGAGCAGTGTTAGAATTTCTTTTGGCGGAAAAAGAGACTATGACAAGCATTCACAGACACTTGCAGATGTCTACAAAGAACTGGAAATGGATAAAAGCACTGAGAATCATCGGGCGAAGTGTCTATTATCATCAGAAGAAGGACAAGGAATTCTGTCTGATCTGAAGCCTGCAATGGTGGAACATGAGGATCAACCCACGCGGGTACAAACTTTTGAATACCCTAAGTTGAGGACAGTTGAGCCGGCACTACCGACAGAGATGTCAAGTTGAGCAGCGAGTTGTTTGATTGTGATTCGCCGATCACCTCTAATAACAGCGTCCGCACGCTCCACCATTGCACGACTCACAGATGTGTGCGGCCAGCCAAGGCTCAGGAGATCAGGACAGATTTCTTTGTCCTTCTTCTGATGATCATAGACACTCCGCCCAGTGATTCACAATTTTATCCACTGCCAGGTCTCGGTAGGCATTCTGCAAGCGCCAGTGAATATTTGTGATGTTCTCTTGTCCCGCCAAAAGGAATTCTTTCACTGTTCTTTGTTCGGAAAGTACCTCAGTTACATACCCTCTTTTGATATCTGATTATACTGCAGCCGTCTATAGCAAATTAATGAAAATATTTGACATAACGTGGGAATGGTTAAGGATGTCGCACAAAGAATTTCAAGTTTTTGAACGAAAATTCGCCGAGAAAAAACTAAGTTGCATTACTTATTGGGGCGCCCCTCGTACACACACACACATACACACACACACACACACAAACACACACACATATATATATATATGTGTGTGTGTGTGTGTGTGTTTGTGCGTGTGTGTGTATGCATCTACTCGTTCCACCCTGTAAACAAGATTCTAATAAAATGAATTCTTTTTACTGTATCGCAACAGTAGTTTTCATCAATGCAAAAAAAAAAAAGAAATATTTTTCGTGCTTGCCCGTAATCCGAACTCTTACACGATCCATTTGTTAAAAGCAAGCACTATCGCTAACATATCCAAAGCTTTCCTGCCATTCAGTGAAGGTAAATTTCGCACAGTTATAAAAGCCGGGAAAGAAGAAATGATATGGGAATACAGTAAACATTTTTTTTGGGGGGGGGGTTAAATATCCGAACAACTACGATAAAACTTATTACAGAGAAAGGGGATATTCCCTAAATTCCTGTTTCAGTGTTTTAATCGTAACGTCCATTACAGGCTCTTGTATCCTCGCGATAAATTGGTCATTTAACCAGGATGTACCCCTAGGGTGTAAAAATTACAAAATCGTCATCGCGGTTGGGCGTAAAATGTAAAAAAAGTGTGGGACTCCAGAGGCCATATTGTGCCGGCGCAATAAACTGTGGATGTGTTATCATTATACCATCCATGAATTGCAAAAATATCTCACTAACTTTTGATCTGACGAGAAAGAGAAGTGAATAAAGTTTTTATGACCATTCTTCCCTGTACGGCTGATGTATACCAGCTTTCAGCGTCTGTCTGTGAACTAGAGCAACAAATTTAGTCGAAATGGAACCCGTTTGCCAGCTCTATTGAACGATATCCCAAGTAATAATGAGAAAGAAACGTGCTTAGTAGAGAGCGGTAAGGCAAGCGGCAAGAAATAAGAAAACTCGTTCGGCGGTGAGCTTGTTGCAATCAAATTTTTAGGGGATTAATGCGCACTTAAACTGCTACTAATTGCCTGTGCTCTGTTTTGACCTTTAAAAGTGACTTATTATTAGGGAACCGCTATTAAGATTTAGCAATTGAACCTACAAAATTTGTGACCTTCACCTTTAACTTTTATCATTTGACCGATTTTCACCAAAATGAGTCTTTGCATTTAATCTAACATTGCCTAACAAACAGACAGAGGAACGGAAATAGAGATTGAATCACAGTTTGAAAGTCTAACAGAAATTAAACATCGCCTACATGGTAGAGGTTTTTGGTTAATTCGTTCTGACAGTTTGTGACGTAGACCTATGTTATTTAAAGTAATAATATAAATTTAACGGCCTGGTTAACTTGAAGTCACTGAAAATCTTTCAGAGGGTAAAAATGCCAAGGTAAATGCCCTGAATGAAGATGTATTTTGAAGTTTGACAGTAGCTGTCAACAGAGCTTCTATATACTAACTTTGTATTCTTTTTGATTTTCATAGCGTTGTTATAATATTATTCACTCTGAAACTTATATTCATGCATGTTCTGATAATTTAAACATGCCCATTTCAGCGATACAGTACAAACTTTTCATCCAAAATTTGTGTGTTGACTACATAAATTCTCAGAATAATCTCTTAACATATGACGAAAACTTCTACTTTCTTTACGTCCCTCCCTGGTAGCCCTTTTATCAAATAATTTTATAGTAAGTCCATCACCAAACTTAGCAAGCTCCCCTATTTCCACCTCCGGGAAGGAGTAATATTTAATGATTTCACGCAACCCCATAACATTCTACCTAACAGAGAGGACATCAACAGCAAGACTAAAATCTTCTGTAGTCCGCCTAAAGACTTATCGTAAGCCCTTCTCGTCAAAGAGCACAAACCCTACCTCAGTACCACCAATTAAGTTTTCGTTCCTTCCTTTAGAAGCAAGATAAAGGTGGGAAATGGACGCACATGAAATGAAAATGTCAGCGGGGAGAACGTCATTCAAATTGAATCCCCGAGATAAGACAACCAAAATATGACCCATAATATAATAGAAATAATGCACAAACACATTACACATTGAAATGAGAAAATGCCAAAAAATTAGCTATTGCATTATGAATTACTACCTCGAGGTTTAATCCGGCTCAGACTAATGTCACCCCTGCCAGAATCCTGATTATCATCATTGCAGGAAGATTTTTTTGTCGTGTGGAATATTTCCCCGCTGGGAAGCCTAATGCTTCCAACGGATTTCTTTGTATTAATTCTTTGTTACATAAATATTGAAATTTCCCAACAATATTTCATATTTTTATTTACCAGTCTCGTTGTAAAATGTTATATTTACAATATTTTCTTTCTTCTAGATTTTTTAAATCCTTCTTTTAGAAATTCTGAGTTTTAACCTTACTCTTTGGTAATAGGTATATATACTTACAGTTCATTTTTAGTAAAATGTACATAGCCAAAAAAATACGACAGCTCTCCTCTGCTTCGGGATTTGGTTAATGAACAAAACTCTGTTCTCGAGATTTTGCAATAATGGTCGACTGATTCAAATAATTATGAAAATTCCAGTTCATCCTTTTCCATCTTTTTTTTTTTTTACGTTCCATGTTTTGCAAAACCCTCCTCTTCAGTGCGTTGTCATTAGAATCCTTTGTTCAGGTGTAATGCACATTGTTTGACCTGAATTTAGCTCGAGGTGTAAAGCATTGTTGTAGTGTTAATTGACCTCATTTTCCAGCTTTCACACCTGTTTCCGGTAAAGGCACACTGGATGCATACAGAGAAGATTTGTCTCATACATATTTCCGTTTGAAGCGTTTCATGCTTTTCAAAGGGGTTTTCGGATACCTTGTTTGATGTATACCATTATCCAATGGTTAGGCAACCTCATCATCAAAGGATCTGGTCTGTTTGTATGGGAGAGCTGTTAATCAGCCCAGTGGTCTGGTAAAACTAAGATATAGTTAACTTTGTGCGGTTTCTCTACTCATCAAATTAAATAGTCTCTTTCTTCGCTGATATTGAAAGAACTGAATAAGATCAAAATATCCTATTTTTTTAATATCTATTTATTTTGTCTTTTCAGAGAGGTGGTTATCTCTATAGAGGTTACCTGTAATTCGCATTTTATATTCCGCAGGTACATGATTATTTGTTTAAATCGATTGCTTAGTAAATAATAGATAATAACTTATTATTAATATCTATATAGTTTGTCTTTTTAGAGAGGTGATTGTCTCTATAGAGGTTACCTGTAATTCGCATTTCATATTCCACAGGTACATGCATATGTGTTTAAATCAATTGATTAGTAGATTATAGATAATAACTTATTACTAAATTAACCTAAATCTTACATAGGTAATGGAAACATAATTCATCAATAATAATTACATTTTAAGCATTAAAGTGCGTTCACTCTATATAGCTTACAAAAGCGTTCATCGAAACAGAATATTAATCTTATTGTGATAGAGAAGAAATAACTTGGAATATAATCACACACAGAAATGCAAAAAGTAACTTGTAAGTTAGAATATCAAAATGAAAACTATCAGATAACACAGACACGTCCAAATATTTACGAATGGATTGAAACCAGCAACATTATCCTAATAAAGAGAAAGGGGAGTGTTCTATATCAATGGAGATTACAATAAACATTATTTTAGTGTTCATGGAAACCCGCAGTTTACACATCTAAAAACAAAGAGGCAAATATAAAACTCTAAGAGCAGTCTGTATTTTCTCTGTCAACTCCTACTCCGTTTTCTTTTACAGGGGACACTAAAAAAAATTAGACAATTCCTAGACCACTGAAGGTGACAAAGTAAACATTGCTTCTTCTTTGAAGTTGGAAACACAGGGAGAATCTCTAAATGAACCTGTTGGTAGATGTCTCGGCCAGGAAAGGGAGTTGTAAAGGAAAAATAAATACCGACTTGCGTCTTACAAGATGGTGAAAAGTATGCTTCGAAATCATTTATTGATGATTTTTACCAGTTGGTGATAAAAAAAATATAAAAGAAAAACTTTCACCAAATTCTACTTGGCTCCTTAAGTTTTCCGATATCGAGAAATATCGGGTTGAAATGCTTGCGATAAATATAGAATGAAATATGGATCACTGGGGAGGATATCATATTAGTTTTTGTTGATTTAATTTTAAATGATAAGACCAAGACACCTTTGTGATTGAAGCTACTAACTTGCCCATTGTTATATTTTAATCTCTTGTCAGCAGAGATTTTTCATAGCAATCGATATAGGTAAAAAATGTGAACAAAACCAATAACATAATTAGCTCCAACTGGATTCACTTTTGATTATACATACATACATACATATATACATCTATATACATATTTATATATATATATATATATATATATATATATATATATATATATATATATATATATATATATATAAACATATATATATGCTATATATATACACATAAATATCAATACTGGTTGCTGTGGATATATCTCTGCTAACATGATGTTAAAATGTAACATTCGGCAAGGTAGGAGCTTCATTATTATATATATATATATATATATATATATATATATATATATATATATATATATATATATATATATATATATGTGTGTGTGTGTGTGTGTATATATATATATATATGAAATTCTTATCACACCGTGATTTATATACCATCGTGAAGCTACAAATGTCGCTTTATATCCAATTCACGCTACTTCGGGAATATCCCAGATGGGAATTATCACCGAAGGGGAATTATAAATGGTAAATGGATCGGCACTGCCGGGTCCATTTATCACTTATAATTCCCCTTCGGTGATAATTCCCCATCAGGGATATTCCCGAAGTAGCGTGAATTGGATATTAAACGACATTTGTAGCTTCATGATTGTATGTATATATATATATATATATATATATATATATATATATATATATATATATATATATATATATACATACGTATAATTAAAACGTCAATTCCCATATTATTATGTACCGTTTTAGTTAGATCAACTACGACGACCGGACACTATTAGCTTTCCCTTAGAGAAATTATATAGCGAAAATGTATGATATCGACAAACACCATAAGTTTTGGGCTGCATAATTAACGCTTGCATCTCATTTTTTGCAAATTTTTTTATTGGGATAATGAAAATGTACGAATCTGAATGAATTATTAGTACTTCCTTTTTTTATTTGTTTCTAATATTACTCATACATTTTCATAAAAATTAACCGTTTGAATAATAATGACTTTGCAGGCAGTTAGTTCACATATTTCCTTCAACAAATTCTATGTTTCTGGTAATCTGCAAAAATAATTCTAAAAATTTTTTTTTAGGAGAAGATTGTGCTAGCCTGCAACACAATATATTCTTTTAAATAATATTGCGAGTTGTTACAAGTTTGTTTTCAAAAACAACAAATAGCATATTGGTATTATGCTACCATGGAGACAGTTTAGCTACCTGTTTAAAATTTAGAAAAAGCGGTTAAGATTTGTAATTACCTACAAAACACTAAAAAAATATTATGATACAAAGTAAATGAGAACTATCAGAGACATAATTCACAATTTCATGCTCGGCGAAACACTTACATTCAGAATTTCCACGACTGATATCACATGAATGTAACGATTATTTCAGGCATCATTAGAGCCATAACTAATGATTCCGGAAGCACCGATATTATCTCTTTAATGAACGGTCATATCAGGACGCTAATTGAAAAACAAAAAGTTCATCAAATGAACTTTTATGTTCCCTTTCAGCATGGAAGATGGTCATTTCATCAAAGCCATCGGTTCCGATCTGTTTTGCGTGATGAGTGAATGATTCTGTAAGGTCTAGTTTCCTGATAACTAATTGTTGGCAGGAAGCGTTTGTCATTACTCCTTGATGCTTTCAAATTCTGAACAGATGAGAAGGCTGAATGCAGATTTGTTTCAGAATTATTATTATTATTATTATTATTATTATTATTATTATTATTATTATTATTATTATTATTGGCAGGAAGCGTCTGTCAATACTTCTTGATGCTTTCAAATTCGGAACAGGTGACAAGGCTGAATGCAGATTTGTTGCAAAATTATCATTATTATTATTGCCGTTGGCAGGAAGCGTTTGTCAATACTCGTTGATGCTTTTAAATGACAAGGCTGAATGCACGTTTGTTAAAAAATTATTATTATTATTATTATTATTATTATTATTATTATTATTATTACATGTTATGCTTATTTCCGTTTCCATTGATATGGAACGCTTCCATTTCTCAGTATTGGAACAATGATGCTGGGGTCAAACCTGGCGTTCATATTTGGCCTTGCCTTTGTTATGTGAATAGTTTTTATTTTCGTATATTCTAACTTGCGAGATGCTTTGCATTTCTCCGTATCATTATAATGCAAGTTATTTCTTCGCTGTTACAATAAAATTCATTGTTCTGTTTGCACCATGCAAGCATATATCTAATATATTCATTAGAATGTTGGTCATACAGTTCTTGCAAGCTACATGTATAAATGAAATAGAACTATATGCGAAATAGCCGTTGGAAATATTAAACTTTGTCATCAATCAATATTTATAACTGACGACTTTCATGTGGCTTTTTAAAAAGGAATCTTAAAAAATTAATGAAGTATCTTTTACCCTTGCTTTATTTTCCTTTCTTTCGGGAAGCTGGGAAGAAACGAGAAAGAAATCTCAAGAAATGAAGTTGATGGAAGGTAAATGTACATTGCCTAGAGGTTTATTATTGATTACGATCATGAAATTGCTGGGAAAACAGGAGAAAAATTAGGAAATATGCCAGTAACCAAGTTTTATTAGTTTCGCCTTTTCTCTTATTCTTGTGTCTTATCACTTAATTCCTTTCCCAAGCCAGTGTATATATGGACAGCTTCCCGAAGATAGAAATCTATTAAATATGAACGAAGTCCTAGTTTCAAATATGATAAGATTCAGATTATCTCACCAGAGGAGTTGTTGTTTGTTCCATTATTTTAACAATCGGATAAAATTTTTTGGAATAGTATCCGACACGCACTTTCTCCTGTCTGAAGTGCAATAAGTTTCGCAAATCGAAAATAGTAATTTAGGTATTCAAGAAAACATGAGTGAAATTTATACTGATCACAGAAAATGACCTTTTCGCCTTTGCGTTTTATCTGCGCAAAAATGTCAGATTGATAAAATGTTTCGTTTTTCTGAATACAGAGAACCTAGCAATAAACTGCGAACTGAGTGCTAATAAAATACTTTCTCTATTGTTTCAGAATATTATTCCGACAAAACATGATTTTCTATTCATTTTGTAAATGGAAAAAAAATAGAAATTTATCAGGCGTCCACAGTGGTTGTCTATGCATATAGGTTTTACCAATCTGTGAAAAAAAAAGTTTTTCAAGGATTAAATTAATGTTATATGTCATTATTTTGATTCATGAAAAACACTTGATTAGTAATGCCGTATTTGTCCCGTGGGACTTATTTGATTGTTGTTAAACTAACTAAATACGAAAGACAGAGTCATTGGTAATTCTGTATTTCTCTCCATGTTTCTTTCCAAAGAGAAAAAAAATTATCATTTTATATAAAACATACACTTTGTATGTATATCTAGCGTTTTCATAAGACATTAAACGTTCAACAAGCTTCAGAAGACTTCTTATAATGCGTTTCATGGCGGACTCATAAAAGACAATGCATGCTAAAATATGAGAGAGAGAGAGAGAGAGATAAAAATCATTATTTTGTCTTTCCCTGTGAAGAAAGCAATACTTCGGTTCATCTTCATTATCTGGCTGTTGATTCTTTGATCGTGTTTTGATAAGCGTTATCTTTTACTAAGTAAACAGGGAAGATTAATTTCGCGATGAAAAGCTTTCCATAAATGAATGTTGACGCTTATGGAGATTTCGCATCCTTTGTATTGTTGAATACTCGTAAGTTCTATAAAGTGAATATACTTTAAGGCTTAATATGAAAATATTTAATGATTCATGTCTTCATAATCTATGTATGATTTACGTTCATTTAGTTATAATCTATTGTTTATTATTTACTAAGTTAAATTCAAACCACATATACACTTACCGTTGGAATATGTAATGCAAATGACCGTCAACCTCCCTAGAGTTCATTACTCTTTAAAAACAAACAATATATATTGTTATTTAAAAAAAAAGAGGAAACTTAATTTTTCGAGTTAAAACCCCATGCACATGAACCAACCAGATCCTTTGATGATAAGGTTGCCCAACCATTGGTTAATGACATATACATTATACAAGGTATACGAGAGCCCTTTTTGAAAAGGATCAAGTGCTGCAATCTGAAATACGTATGAAAGAAATCTTCTCTGCATGCATCCTGCGTGGCCTTTGCCGGAGACAGGTGTGAAAGCTAGAAAATGAGGGCAATTAAATATGGAACAATGCTTTGCACAACGTGCAATATTCAGGGCAACAATGCATTCTATCTGAACAATGGATACTAATGACTACATTAAAGAGAAGTTTTTGAGACTTTTTTTTTTTTGAGACAAGACATAAATAGATATTTTGTATAAAAATTCAGTCATGTGTCGATGGGGTAGATATGCTGAAATTATCAGAATATATATGAAAATCAGTTTCAGAGTAAATAATACAAAAAAATCCTATGGAAATAAAAATAAATGGTATAGAGAAGAGGGACAGGGACGTGGCTCTGTTGACCTCCACTGTCAAGATTCTAACTGTATCGAAAATGGATTTTTCTTTACAATATTTACCTTGGCACGTGTGCCTTCAGAGAGATTCTCAGTGACTTGAAGTTAACCAGACTTTAAATATGAAGCATTGTCTTATATTTTATTTTTCTTATATTTACATTTAAATGGTATTGTTTTAAGTATAAGTTTTCCTTTTAAAATTTTAGGTGTAGCCTTTGGCAAGAAACTGACTTTGGAGAAGCATATAGGATATATTCCTTCCCCCGTTTCTCAAAAAGTTGGGATCTTGCGGAAATGTGTTGGAATGTTTTGGGTTGGAGCTTTATCATTTCTAAGTGTTTTAGGTCTTTTCTTCTTCCTCGTTTGGAGTGCCGTTCTCCAGTGTGGTCTTCCGGTGTTTATTCTTCCAGCTCTCAGTACTGACTTGTGGCATAGGCGTAAAGTGAATTCATTGTTTGTTGCATAAAATGTACTACCCCAATAAAATTCCTCAGCGTTCTTCTTTACCTAAACTAACGGTTTTTCCTTGCTGTACAAAGTAGGTTGCTACTGCAGACAGTGTATCGTTTATAGTATCGTTTTGCTAGGAGCTTTGTACTGGTAACAAATTGAAGTTGGAGTACTTTACCTACTGCAGTTGTGGGATTTTCTGATCTCCAAATATTTAAGCGAGGAGCAAGTTCACTCCTGCTCTCTGCCAAGGACGCCTGAATTTCATTTTATCGGTTTCATTTTTGCTTCACGTATCGATTTATTTATCACCTTTACCAACAGTTTGTCTCTCTCTAAAGGCCGATTTACCTGTGGAGTCTCATTAGTATAATCTTTCCATAAGGGGTTTCAGCTGAAGGTTTAAAGAAAGAAAGATCTACGTTTCAAAATGGCAGAAATAATTAACCCAAAATCTCCAACATGAAGGCTATGCTTAATTCCCCACTAGAATTTCCATCCGTCTGTCCGTTTGTTACCAGGACAATGTGAAAAACTAATGGACAGAATTTGATTAAATTAGTACAAAGATTCATTTGGGTAGATATATTCATTAAAGATTGAAGGTTAAAGGTTATGGTCACAAATATTTGGATGTTTAAATGCTTCATCAACTGGTACATATATCTAGCATCCTTTCAATATATGACACTTTCCAAGATCAAAGCCGAACATAGAGGATTAGTAATAGTTTAAGTACGCTCGTGATATTACCACCGAATAACAACACTAATTTTCGAATGCTTAATTCAAACAGAATTATTTAATTCACTTGTTCTCTGCCGATTTTTCTACCGATCTCTACTAAGAACATTTCATATTCTCGTTTTTACGCGGGATATTGTTCAAGTGGCAAAACGGATTCCGTTTCCACTAAATTTGTTCCCTCAGGTCGCCGATATATTTCAAAAATAGGTTATGCACAGCAGCCCACACAGGGAAGAGTGGCTACAAAGGCTTTATTGGTTTCCCGTTACAGTCACTTGAAAAGTTAGCGAGATAAATTTGCGCTTCATGGATGGTTACAGTGATAACACATCCACATTCTCACATTATATATATATATATATTTATATATATATATATATATATATATATATATATATATATATATATATATATATATATATATATATATATATATATATATATATATTTACGGTGGACAGCCGTTAAATCCCACTAAACACATGAAAGGTAAAATCACACATAAGAATAGTGGAAGGTCGCCAATTGAAAGATATGATCACGGGAAATTGTACTTTATTGCACACAAGTTATGACATTTCAAATAATAAAATAATGATTCCAATCTCAATAAATAAAATCAACGCTAGAATTTAACAGCACACAAAATTACTGATTCTGCTCGCAAGGAGTAAGTTACCAGTACAATTTACAGCACAACAGAGAACCAGTGGCCCGAGCACTACAGATTGTGGCTTCTTGCAATAATGCACGTTGCTAAACCTGCCTACGGTTGGGCAGACTTCTCCAGGCAAGCTGGATGTTCAGGAAGGCGAGAGTGAATGATATAACACGTCTCTGGAAATAGAACAATCCCAGATATAACTTCGTGGAAATGTGGTTTCTCTCAATAGCAATTACATGCACGAGGGAGGAATAACTTGAGGTTCACGACGAGCAAGGGACGAAGTATTTGCAAGACTAATTCACAAAGGGAAGCACTTGAGCACTGGGTAAAGGGATAGCAGAGAGTATTGACTGGGGAGAGAAATTATGAAATGAATTGAGAGAGTCGGGATAAGGAACAAAGAACTGGTAACTTGAATACCAGCAGGATGAACTGTGGGTTGCATTGCAATGAGCACTTTGCAATACAGGCTGGATGGTCTGCAGTTATCTTCCTCTTAGAATTCAAATGGCCACTTGTGGCTTGACTGCTCGTAGCCTAGGTTCCAGTTCACAGAAAAAGTACCGTGCATGTGACACGTTTAAGAACACAGCGAGACCTTTCTTACTACCTGAAAGGTGAACTGAGCAAGACTGAGAGCGAACGGGGAGTCTCGTTGGCTTGTATGACCTCTGAGTTCGCCTGAGGGGGAGCGCTGTTTTCTCCAGCATTTGGACACCTGCTGACCTCTATAAAGAACACTCGGGAACCAGTAAACAGCTCACGCAGTGGGAGGTAGATGAAAAAAGAGATTAAAATCTGGGTCTTTTGGTTTCCCTAGCGTTTAATCTCTCCCCGGTGAATAATCTAATTTCCTACCTGGACCCAATACAAATGACACACCTTAAAAGTGCACTCTCGCTCTTCTTTGTGTAGGCACTGGGTGCCCACCCCTCAAAGCACAGGGTTCTAACTTCTACAATGAGTAACCAAACAGATGATGGCGACGGAAATCTGTAATAATGTATATATATACGAGTATATATACACACACACACACACACACACATATATATATATATATATATATATATATATATATATATATAGAGAGAGAGAGAGAGAGAGAGAGAGAGAGAGAGAGAGAGAGAGAGAGAGAGAGAGAGAGAGAGAGAGACATATATATGAGTGGCGTTCAATAAATAATGTAACATCATTTTTTTCTCGGCCAATTTTCGTCCAAACATTTTTTTGGGCGGAAAAGGAGACCATGACAAGCATTCACAGACGCTTGCAGAATGTCTACAAAGAACCGGAAATGGATAAAGGCACTGAGAATCATTGGGCGAAGTGTCTATTATCATCAGAAGAAGGACAAGGAATTCTGTCGGGTCTCCCTCGCCCTGGCTGGCCTTACACAGCTCTGAAGCCTGCAGTGGTGGAACATGCGGATCAACCCAACGGGTACAAACTTTTGAATACCCTAAGTTGAGGACAGTTGAGCCGGCACTACCGACAGAGATTTCAAGTTGAGCAGCGAGTTGTTTGATTGTGATTCGCCGATCACCTCGAATAACAGTGTCCGCACGCTCCACCATTGCACGATTCACAGATGTGTGCAGCCAGCCAAGGCTCAGGAGATCAGAACAGATTTCTTTGTCCTTCTTCTGATGATCATATACACTTCGCCCAATGATTCACAATTTTATCCACTGCCAGGTCTCGGTAGGCATTCTGCAAGCGCCAGTGAATATTTGTGATGTTCTCTTGTCCCGCCAAAAGGAATTCTTTCACTGTTCTTTGTTCGGAAAGTACCTCAGTTACATACCCTCTTTTGATATCTGATTATACTGCAGCCGTCTATAGCAAATTAATGAAAATATTTGACATAACGTGGGAATGGTTAAGGATGTCGCACAAAGAATTTCAAGTTTTTGAACGAAAATTCGCCGAGAAAAAACTAAGTTGCATTACTTATTGGGGCGCCCCTCGTACACACACACACATACACACACACACACACAAACACACACACACATATATATATATATGTGTGTGTGTGTGTGTGTGTTTGTGCGTGTGTGTGTATGCATCTACTCGTTCCACCCTGTAAACAAGATTCTAATAAAATGAATTCTTTTTACTGTATCGCAACAGTAGTTTTCATCAATGCAAAAAAAAAAAGAAATATTTTTCGTGCTTGCCTGTAATCCGAACTCTTACACGATCCATTTGTTAAAAGCAAGCACTATCGCTGACATATCCAAAGCTTTCCTGCCATTCAGTGAAGGTAAATTTCGCACAGTTATAAAAGCCGGGAAAGAAGAAATGATATGGGAATACAGTAAACATTTTTTTTTTTTGTTAAATATCCGAACAACTGCGATAAAACTTATTACAGAGAAAGGGGATATTCCCTAAATTCCTGTTTCAGTGTTTTAATCGTAATGTCCATTACAGGCTCTTGTATCCTCGCGATAAATTGGTCATTTAACCAGGATGTACCCCTAGGGTGTAAAAATTACAAAATCGTCATCGCGGTTGGGCGTAAAATGTAAAAAAAGTGTGGGACTCCAGAGGCCATATTGTGCCGGCGCAATAAACTGTGGATGTGTTATCATTATACCATCCATGAATTGCAAAAATATCTCACTAACTTTTGATCTGACGAGAAAGAGAAGTGAATAAAGTTTTTATGGCCATTCTTCCCTGTACGGCTGATGTATACCAGCTTTCAGCGTCTGTCTGTGAACTAGAGCAACAAATTTAGTCGAAATGGAACCCGTTTGCCAGCTCTATTGAACGATATCCCAAGTAATAATGAGAAAGAAACGTGCTTAGTAGAGAGCGGTAAGGCAAGCGGCAAGAAATAAGAAAACTCGTTCGGCGGTGAGCTTGTTGCAATCAAATTTTTAGGGGATTAATGCGCACTTAAACTGCTACTAATTGCCTGTGCTCTGTTTTGACCTTTAAAAGTGACTTATTATTAGGGAACCGCTATTAAGATTTAGCAATTGAACCTACAAAATTTGTGACCTTCACCTTTAACTTTTATCATTTGACCGATTTTCACCAAAATGAGTCTTTGCATTTAATCTAACATTGCCTAACAAACAGACAGAGGAACGGAAATAGAGATTGAATCACAGTTTGAAAGTCTAACAGAAATTAAACATCGCCTACATGGTAGAGGTTTTTGGTTAATTCGTTCTGACAGTTTGTGACGTAGACCTATGTTATTTAAAGTAATAATATAAATTTAACGGCCTGGTTAACTTGAAGTCACTGAAAATCTTTCAGAAGGTAAAAATGCCAAGGTAAATGCCCTGAAAGAAGATGTATTTTGAAACTTGACAGTTGCTGTCAACAGAGCTTCTATATACTAATATACTAACTTTGTATTCTATTTTATTTTCATAACGTTGCTATAATATTATTTACTCTGAAACTTATATTCATACATGTTCTGATAATTTAAACATGCCCATTTCAGCGGTACAGTACAAACTTTTCATCCAAAATTTGTGTGTTGACTACATAAATTCTCAGAATAATCTCTTAACATATGACGAAAACTTCTACTTTCTTTACGTCCCTCCCTGGTAGCCCTTTTATCGAATAATTTTATAGTAAGTCCATCACCAAACTTAGCAAGCTCCCCTATTTCCACCTCCGGGAAGGAGTAATATTTAATGATTTCACGCAACCCCATAACATTCTACCTAACAGAGAGGACATCAACAGCAAGACTAAAATCTTCTGTAGTCCGCCTAAAGACTTATCGTAAGCCCTTCGCGTCAAAGAGCACAAACCCTACCTCAGTACCACCAATTAAGTTTTCGTTCCTTCCTTTAGAAGCAAGATAAAGGTGGGAAATGGACGCACATGAAATGAAAATGTCAGCGGAGAGAACGTCATTCAAATTGAATCCCCGAGATAAGACAACCAAAATATGACCCATAATATAATTGAAATAATGCACAAACACATTACACATTGAAATGAGAAAATGCCAAAAAATTAGCTATTGCATTATGAATTACTACCTCGAGGTTTAATCCGGCTCAGACTAATGTCACCCCTGCCAGAATCCTGATTATCATCATTGCAGGAAGATTTTTTTGTCGTGTGGAATATTTCCTCGCTGGGAAGCCTAATGCTTCCAACGGATTTCTTTGTATTAATTCTTTGTTACATAAATATTGAAATTTCCCAACAATATTTCATATTTCTATTTACCAGTCTCGTTGTAAAATGTTATATTTACAATATTTTCTTTCTTCTAGATTTTTTAAATCCTTCTTTTAGAAATTTTGAGTTTTAACCTTGCTCTTTGGTAATAGGTATATATACTTACAGTTCATTTTTAGTAAAATGTACATAGCCAAAAAAATACGACAGCTTTCCTCTGCTTCGGGATTTGGTTAATGAACAAAACTCTGTTCTCGAGATTTTGCAATAATGGTCGACTGATTCAAATAATTATGAAAATTCCAGTTCATCCTTTTCCATCTTTTTTTTTTTTACGTTCCATGTTTTGCAAAACCCTCCTCTTTAGTGCGTTGTCATTAGAATCCTTTGTTCAGATGTAATGCACATTGTTTGACCTGAATCTAGCTCGTGGTGTAAAGCATTGTTGTAGTTTTAATTGACCTCATTTTCCAGCTTTCACACCTGTTTCCGGTAAAGGCACACTGGATGCATACAGAGAAGATTTGTCTCATACATATTTCCGTTTGAAGCGTTTCATGCTTTTCAAAGGGGTTTTCGGATACCTTGTTTGATGTATACCATTATCCAATGGTTAGGCAACCTCATCATCAAAGGATCTGGTCTGTTTGTATGGGAGATCTGTTAATCAGCCAAGTGGTCTGGTAAAACTAAGATATAGTTAACTTTGTGCGGTTTCTCTACTCATCAAATTAAATAGTCTCTTTTCTTCGTTGATATTGAAAGAACTGAATAAGATCAAAATATCCTATTTTTTTAATATCTATTTATTTTGTCTTTTCAGAGAGGTGATTATCTCTATAGAGGTTACCTGTAATTCGCATTTTATATTCCGCAGGTACATGATTATTTGTTTAAATCGATTGCTTAGTAAATAATAGATAATAACTTATTATTAATATCTATATAGTTTGTCTTTTTAGAGAGGTGATTGTCTCTATAGAGGTTACCTGTAATTCGCATTTCATATTCCACAGGTACATGCATATGTGTTTAAATCAATTGCTTAGTAGATTATAGATAATAACTTATTACTAAATTAACCTAAATCTTACATAGGTAATGGAAACATAATTCATCAATAATAATTACATTTTAAGCATTAAAGTGCGTTCACTCTACATAGCTTACAAAAGCGTTCATCGAAACAGAATATTAATCTTATTGTGATAGAGAAGAAATAACTTGGAATATAATCACACACAGAAATGAAAAAAGTATCTTGTAAGTTAGAATATCAAAATGAAAACTATCCAAATAACACAGACACGTCCAAATATTTACGAATGGATTGAAGCCAGCAACATTATCCTAATAAAGAGAAAGGGGAGTGTTCTATATCAATGGAGATTACAATAAACATTATTTTTGTGTTCTGGAAACCCGCAGTTTACACATCTAAAAACAAAGAGGCAAATATAAAACTCTAAGAGCAGTCTGTATTTTGTCTGTCAACTCCTACTCCGTTTTCTTTTACAGGGGACACTAAAAAAAATGAGACAATTCCTAGACCACTGAAGGTGACAAAGTAAACATTGCTTCTTCTTTGAAGTTGGAAACACAGGGAGAATCTCTAAATGAACCTGTTGGTAGATGTCTCGGCCAGGAAAGGGAGTTGTAAAGGAAAAATAAATACCGACTTGCGTCTTACAAGATGGTGAAAAGTATGCTTCGAAATCATTTATTGATGATTTTTACCAGTTGGTGATAAAAAAATATAAAAGAAAAACTTTCACCAAATTCTACTTGGCTCCTTAAGTTTTCCGATATCGAGAAATATCGGGTTGAAATGCTTGCGATAAATATAGAATGAAATATGGATCACTGGGGAGGATATCATATTAGTTTTTGTTGATTTAATTTTAAATGATAAGACCAAGACACCTTTGTGATTGAAGCTACTAACTTGCCCATTGTTATATTTTAATCTCTTGTCAGCAGAGATTTTTCATAGCAATCGATATAGGTAAAAAATGTGAACAAAACCA
>JANJGK010000002.1:83176924-83179424 GCA_039081455.1 Macrobrachium rosenbergii | reverse complement strand
GACTTTGCTTAACTATTTTCCAATATTAACGTAGAAGAGAAAAGAATTGTTGTGTAAAACAAGAAGTATGTAATAAATTCGAGTGATGGAGCTATTCAATTATTATTATTATTATTATTATTATTATTATTATTATTATTATTATTATTATTATTATTATTATTATTATTATTATGAGGGGAATAGACCCTCTCTTAAATAGGTCTTATTGAAAAGGATGGCTGTATTATGCGAATTTATCTTATACAGAATCTGTTCTATTTTCCTTATAATTCGCTGCTCAGTCTCAGTGAATTATAAGGAAAATAGAAAAGATCCTATATTAGATAAATTCGCATAATACAGCCATCCTTTTCAATATTATTATTATTATTATTATTATTATTATTATTATTATTATTATTATTATTATTATTATTATTATTATTATTATTATGCCCTTTGTTTAGTGGTTAATGGTCTCACGCATCGTGTTGAATTATGTACTTGGCTGGTAGTCGATTGAGGTGTGTTGTTTCAAGGTAAAACTGGACTATGAACACGATGCTATAAGCCGCATAAATTACTGCTCAAGACCGGAGGGTGATTATTAAACATCTGTAATTATTATTATTATTATTATTATTTATTATTATTATTATTATTATTATTATTATTATTATTATTATTATTATTATTATTATTATTATTATTATTGTTGTTGTTGTTGTTGTTGTTGTTATTGTTGGTAAACAAAGAAGGATTAAGTTCGGACAAATATCGGAAAAAAAAATGCCTTCATGCGAAGTTTTTCCTTATATATGTTAAACAATGAGATAAAACTCGAAGATACAGAACTGAAAGAAAGAAGAATACCCTTAATCGGAAAAAATAAATTACATCAGTTTCCTCATTGAGGTTTAAGTCTGTACCTCACTAATTTATGGTTAAGTGGTTATGATATTCCCGTGGATAAATCGCTGTCCGTAGGTAATCTAATACCAACGTTTGGCCGTCGATGAAACGATCTGTTATAGTCTGAGCTTTGTGTACGGAGGTTAAGCAAAAGGCAACGTTCAGAAAATATTTAAAGAGAGAGAGAGAGAGAGAGAGAGAGAGAGAGAGAGAGAGGCATAAATAGATATCCAATGGACCAGTCAAGTGGTGATGTCTGGAAATGCGTTGCCCTAATAAATGTTGGACAAACCACTAACTAAAGACGAAAAACTTACCTCATATCAGCGGATCAACGACATAAACAATATATGAAGGCAGAGACGAGGAACTTGCCTCGTACGAGGGAGAGAAGGGATCTAAATCTCATCAAAAGTTTTATGAGACTTTCCGTAAAGGATTCCTTAAAGAATCGGGGCCACAAGGGTGACTAAATGAAAAATTCAGAAATATTATAAAAGGGAGATTGGAATAAAAAAGACCCATTTTCTCTCCTAAAGAATTTGGATTAAACTGTTTGCTTCAAGTTAGTAAACAGGCCGGTAATCTGGTTTCCTAAATCCTAAATATTTTCACGTAAGCTTCAGATAATCATTTTTTCTAGCATGGTAGGGAACTGATTTTGCAAAGTAGAAACCTCTTGTTAACTGTTTAGCTTTTAGCTTTCTTCAATTCCCTTTACACAGAGTGTAAGTAATTAACCGAGCTTTTTGCTCGCTGTACAACCCTGTTTGTCCTGGAATAAAATCTAAAATCAATCCTCGATAGCTTTTCATTACTCGATTAATATAAAGTTGTATTTGGGTAAAATCACCGAAAAAGTATATTCTTTTATGGAGGCAGCGGGATGATCAATCCTTGCCAAATCAGAATTGATCACACTTCGTAGTACTGAAGAATTTCTTATAAACGTAGAGAAAGATAATTCGTTCCATATATTGGGTTTGAATGGGATGAATGAAGATCAAATTAGCTAAAAGAGTATCATACCGGGAGACTTACAAGCTTCACTAGGTAACAACCAAGGTGCAGAATATAATTACATAGATTTACCCTTCCGTATTTTACCTTTTTTTTTAATAATTCAGTATGAAGAGACATTCTTAGACAACAGGCCGAAAGAATCATCGACTGTACTGAATGCCAGGTAAAAAAAAAAAAAAAAAAGTGTGAGAGAGAGAGAGAGAGAGAGAGAGAGAGAGAGAGAGAGAGAGAGAGAGAGAGAGAGAGAAGGAGGTGATAAGCTGATGAGACTTTTTTCGAGCCTAAAAACTATTTTTTTTTTTTTTTTTGTCAAACAGAAAGGAAGGAATTAAATCATCAGCCGCTCTTACTTTTGGTCTTAAAATGTTATTAGAATCCCCGTAAGCCCTACAGCGTTCTGTTGACGTTTTGAATATGAATTCATTCAAATCCATGTTAGTTTTCATACTCTTTTTTAATCAAACTTTCTGGTTTAATACTTATATAAGCAGTTCTTTACCCAGGCTTGCATTTGTTCATTCACGGACTTATTACCTATGTTCACCTCTCGAGATTTTCCTAAACCTCGTTCTGTTGCTGTAAG
>JANJGK010000002.1:83159424-83171924 GCA_039081455.1 Macrobrachium rosenbergii | reverse complement strand
TATTTTAGATAGTGTCCGGTGATGGAAGCGAAAGTTTAGATTGTAGTAACGACTGAAACGTCATAAACTTATGATATACAGATGACACTTTCTTTATCAGCAAAACATCACAAGAATGACAAATCTTATCTTCCTTATTAGAATGCATCATAAATAAAGATAGATGGATCTGCAGATCGGTCTAAGAAAAACTGTAGTGATTAGACAAAGTATGTACAAAGGGACGTAAGAACGTCAAATGGAAAGCGGATTAGTTATGCTGAACCTTTCAAATATTTAAGACGAAAATAAAAATCACATAGACTGCCTAGATAAGATTTGGAAATCAAATATATTTAAAATGCAATCGAAATTAAGATCATCCATTATATATAACGATCTATATTGTTACACGGACACAATTCGTAGTTATTACAAAAACTATATAACAGATTTTTTAGATTTTGGAATAAAGCTTCCGGAGAATATTAGGAATCGAATGGCATAATAGAGTCAGAAATGATACTATTTGGGAATTCATGGAATTCCAATATATAAATGAGATAATGATGAAAGGAAGATGGAGATGATTAGAACTAGGAATAATTACACTGACAATGCCAGGTAGGCTCCTTTGGGCATCGGAAGAGTTAGAAGATCCAGACCTACTTAGATGAGAACTATGAAAGGGGAGGCTAGGGATGAGGTGAGACTTTGGAAAGATAAAGTATAGGGAACACATGTGTAATGGAATTTCACAGAGGCCATTCGCAGCATGCGGTGTTTGAGGCGATGATTCTGTTGATGATGAGTGATTTTAAATTTTTGCCAGATAATATACTAAATAACTTTAACGACAAAGGAGAAAGTGAATTATAATAGAAATTTTGTGAGGGAAAGAAAGTTTAATAGCATCTCGTTTGACACTGCATTGCTAGTGGCGGAGAACAAAACAACACCATTTTATAATAATAATAATAATAATAATAATAATAATAATAATAATAATAATAATAATAATAATTATAATAATAATAATAATAATAATAATAATAATAATAATAATAATAATAGTAATTTTTATTATTATTATTTTATAATAATAATAATAATAATAATAATAATAATAATAATAATAATAATAATAATAATAATGAATTACCAGTCTTTAATAATAATAGTATTATCATTGTTCTGCAGGGAAGTAACAGTAATTATCTAAGTATTTTCAGTAATTTTGTCATCATCCCTCTAGATACATTTCAGTGCAACAGGCTTATATTTTTATTTTGTTAAGCATATTTGAAAAGCAGAAATTGTACGCTATAAATTTATATTGTTATTGGTCACTGAATATTTTAAATACTTC
Organism: Macrobrachium rosenbergii; assembly: GCA_039081455.1. Classification (NCBI taxonomy): domain Eukaryota; kingdom Metazoa; phylum Arthropoda; class Malacostraca; order Decapoda; family Palaemonidae; genus Macrobrachium; species Macrobrachium rosenbergii. The sequence goes on along the minus strand of JANJGK010000002.1, from coordinate 83,170,576 downwards.
ATTTTCACGCACTCCAATTATTCTCATACCATCATTACATTCTGTCCTGCATAATGTTTCAACTTATTTCTGTTCCACATCACTTCATCTGCATATGTCAATGATTTATCACTACTTTATTATTCCACGAATCACATGACTTCCCTCATATTGTGTAAAATACCTTTGCTTATTGCATGAACAATTCGTTGTGTTTAGAATAGATTTTTTTCTTATTTTGATTTGATCTATTACATTTTGCCTACGACAGTGTTCTGCGCTTTAGGTTTTTGGTATTATTATATTACGATTTACTATTAGAAGAACTCATCCGTAATATTTTTTAAAATAAAATTACCAACCTCCGTGGCTTAGCGCTTCCAACCTCACTTCATATATAGTGATACCAAAGTTCAAATTAAGTGGTCCGTGTCCTTAAAAAATAAATATTCCTATTTTGTCCTAGACAATGAAATAGGTTTAAAATATTGTGGCACAGGGCTCGCAACCTCATCCCAAAGTAATGGCTAATAACCATAAGTTTAGCATATCCAGAGACACACCTCCAAGGGAAATAGAGTTTAAGCCAAAGGCCAGGCACTGGGACCTGTGAGGTCATTCAGCGCTGGAAAGGAAACTGAGAGTAGGTCGGCTTGAAAGGTGAAACAGGAGCACTTTCAAATAATTGTTAGGAGAGGGTGGATATCAACATGGAAGAAAGATAATATGAATGGAGGTACAGTAAAAGGAATGAAAGGGGTTGCTGCAAAGAACCCTTAGTAATGCCTACAGTGCACGCCGTGAGGTGCACTGAAGGCACTAACCCCCTACGGGGCACACCTCCGAGGGAAAAAGGCTTAAAAAAATTAGATTTTGAAAGTAGTCAGTGAAATGATTCACTAGAACGAATTATCTCATGCGATGATGAGTTGTCTTGGGAAAAAATACGCTTCTATAAACATTAGGAAAAATATGATATTCTTTCAGTAATATTATTTATCTTCACATTTCAAGTATTGATCTGTAATTTAATGGTTTTCTTTTTGTTAAATTCAACAAATTCATTGGTTTATTTTCATCCTGAGCGAATAAACGGAATATCAACCAAAGGTCTGTGCCATATCAGCGAGTATAGTATGCTGTGACACAATACATCCTGTCCACGCATACATATCTATATAGAAAAAAGACGAGAAAAGATGGCAAAGACTGAATGTATTTTGCAACACTGCGGAACGAAAGATGTTGCAAAACATCATATATCTTTTAACAGTGAAAATCTGCAGGAGCAAAACACTTTCAGGGTACGTATCATAATTTTTACCTGCAGCTAAAGCGTTTAGAAACTTATTGTATAAAAGAAAGTTTTAATTCTATTTTCGCGAAAACCACGCAAAGAGGCAACACTGAGACTATATCTACCAAATTTTAACTCCTTAAATTAAACTGCTTTCAACTTTGAAATGTTTGAGTAAGCTCATTACAGTTCAGTCTATATTGGTAGTAACTTTATGATAGCAATATATAGTTAATAACAAATGATGGTGGTGACGAAGTAGTGTTTCTGACAAATAGGAAATGTGCGAATTATTTGAAGAAAAAAAAAATACTTATTAAAACTTTATAATAACAACACTTATTATGAAGTTATTATTCGTTAATTATTTCATTTTCATGGCTTTGAAGTATTTTTAACATACCAATGTTAAAAATTATTATCTTGTAATTATTAAAAAAACGAATTCCTCTTTTAAATATTTATATTTTTACAAGATCCAGTTGCGTAATTACAAAGATGGTTAAAAATGAATAAGTCCTACCAGTACCGTACGTTCCACCCACCTGAATTGGCCCACATATGATGCCACCTTTGAAGGTAAACAGGCAAATGTTACCATTGCCTTCGGCGAGAGATCGTTGCCAGAATTTTATTTTTAGACAGATAATGGGAAGCACCGGGAGTATAATAGAGATATGTGGCAGGTTTGTGTAGACTTTAAACAAGCGTATGATAGCATCGATAGACCATCAATGTGGAATATTACGAAGGAATCTGGTATACCAGAAAAGTTTATAAACTTGGCAAAAGTATGCCACAGGAATAATTGTGTCCAGGTGGGAAGGAAAAAGACGGAATGTTTTGAAACTAAAACATGTTTGAGACAGGGATGCCTTCTATCTCCAATGCTGTTTAATCTAATTTTAGAGAAAATAATGGAGAGTATCGAGGAAGTTGAAGGTGGGATCATCTTGTGGGATACAAATGACAAAAGCCTTGCATTTGCAGACGATGATGATTTCTTAGGTACAGATATACAAAATATAGAACGTTTGTATATACTATTCAGAGAAACTGCTGCCAGAGTAGGACTAGAGCTCAGTGGAAGTAAAACCAAAATGACGAGATTGTCAAGGAACAACCAACAACTACAGCAACAAAATATGGTAGATATTATGAACGTGATGGAATTTAAATATTTAGAAAGTATGTTATCATCCATAAAAGAGATGGAGAGAGAGGTTCTGGCTGGAATTACAGCAGGGAATAGATGCTTTTTCAGCCTACAACATCCTTTAAAGAGGAGAAACATCACAAGGTGTACCAAATTAAGAATTTACAACACCATTATCAGGCCAGTAGTACTATATGGTTGCGAGACCTAGACACTGACTAAACGTCAAGAACAGAGACTACTGGTTTTTGAAAATAACATTTTGAGTAGAATAACAGGTCCCATTTACGATGTAAATGAAGGTGTTTGAGAAGAAAGCACAACAAGGAAATGGGAGATTTAACCAGACAACTGCTAATATCTGGCTGTGTAAGATCACAGAGGATATGTTGGCTATGTAAGATCACAGAGGATATGTTGGCTATGTAAGATCACAGAGGATATGTTGGCTATGTAAGATCACAGAGGATATGTTGGCTATGTAAGATCACAGAGGATATGTTGGCTATGTAAGATCACAGAGGATATGTTGGCTATGTAAATCACAGAGGATATGTTGGCTATGTAAGATCACAGAGAATATGTTGGCTATGTAAGATCACAGAGGATATGTTGGCTATGTAAATCACAGAGGATATGTTGGCTATGTAAGATCACAGAGAATATGTTGGCTATGTAAGATCACAGAGGATATGTTGGCTATGTAAGATCACAGAGGATATGTTGGCTATGTAAGATCACAGAGGATATGTTGGGCTGGAAGTGTAGTTAGAGGACATAATGCCTAAAGTTGTTATGGAAGGATCAGTGGAAGGGCGAAGACCGGCATTGCGACCGAGAATGAGATGGAAAGATAATGTGAAAAGAGATCTAAGAGAATTGGGAGTGGAGGATCCTGAGAATAACTAGAGAGATGCAGCATTCAACAGGGGAATGTGGAAAGGTCTGGTGCAAGCGGCCATGGGCCACCAAGAGTCTCGAGAGCCACTGGAGTGAATAAGTTAGGGAAGGTTGCCATAGCAACGCAGTCCTCCCACACTCGTCGCTGATCCTTTTCACACGAGGTCTCGAAATGAGGCGGTCTGGGTGATCTCTCTGTTCTGGGAATTGTGAGGTTGTTCACCTTTTATCTTCAGTTCCGGGGCCTGTTACGACAACGGATATCTGGACCTGTTAAGGAAACAGGTGGGGATGAAGTTTTGTCTTCTTAGAGGGAAGAAAAGGAAACAATTATTGTAGTTTTGATGTATTCTGCTCATTTGTAATACCTACTTTTTTTTTTAAAGAAAATACTCTTATTGACATATCCCATTCGAGGAAGCTATACTTTCCATAGTTACAAAGGCTCAGGAATAGCGAAAAAAGAATGGTATTCAACCAGGCAATGTCTTTATCTATAGAAGAACTGAACATCGGTTTTAACACCTGTTATATAGCATGGGGATTATTGCCCGAATTCCCATTTCAATAATACTTTGGGCGTGATGGTCTCATGCACGTCCTTGAAATCTCACAGAATAATTGCAACAGGCTCAAAACTGCAATAATATGGAGTATGGCTCTCGGCTTAAAGGATCACTGGGAAATATATATTGCCGAGGCCGTAACCTGTCGAGTTGTTATCATGATAATCTTCCATGAACCACGAAAATTATGTCATAATAACTATTCGACCGACTGTAACGAGAGAGGAAAAAAGCCAAGCTAAAATGTTGACAATCATGGCCTTTACAGACAATCATCCGTGAATGACTTGATGTGCCTTTTTGTGATTGTTTCGATTGTTACTGAACTAAAGGAAAAACTATATGAAAAATTATAATTTTTTTTTTTTTTTTTTTAGCTATTTCGATTGATCAGTATTCAAGGGAAAAGGGAGATTATTACGTGTCTTCAGTAAAGAGTATGCTTTCCAATAAGCACTCATCGAAGCATAAAATCTTACTCGTCCCGTGATCATGACACTTGGTATCTGTAGATCAATCACTTTAAATTGAAGAAGTATAGAACTGCTGCGGATATTAAATGTTGAAGACTGAAGAATGTAAACTCTGAAATCGGTGAGTCACATTTGACCTTTAATTAGCAGTTGCCTGATGATTATGAAACTGCCGTTGCAATTCAGCAAGCGGAAGACATACCAGAAATACGTAACTGGTAATGAATTATGCAATACTCCAAAAATATATGGCCTTGACCTTTAGCCTTCAATATCTAACAGATTTCTATTAGAAGTTGTTCCGTTAAAGGCCAGAGAGTTTGAATGAAGTGAAATTTATGCAGAAAAGAAAAAGAATGCAAAAGGCTAGGTCTGGTTATGATTCTCAGACTCGCTGAACTAGGCGCAAGGGTTTGTTTTCGCAAATTTTATCAAAATCATTCGTTTAGTTTTTCCGTAATCCTTGTAATGAACAGACAGACGAAAGGAAGAACTGACTGAATAACTTACAGAAAAAGCAACCGAAAATAAACGGCCTCCAGTTAATTCGGTAATTTTCAAACCATTTATACAAAATTAAGAGTCAACGAATATCTTTCAGGAGAGAGGTCACACTGAAAATGAAAGTCCTTTTTCTTATTGAATTGCGACTTGATAATGGATGTTAAAAGAACCTCACCTATGCATGCATCTCTGTTTATTTTCCATATCCCAAACACCTCTTTCCCTTGATTTATTCAATGCTTATAATAATATATATTCGAAGTAACGACTTCTATCTTTATTAAAAAGAAAAAACTTTGTCGTCTATCGTACAGCTTTTAACGTATGATATCATTATAGATTAGGAAATTTATTACTCTATAAGTCGCTATAGGAAACCTTATTTCGACTGGGAATAAAGTCAAGCATCAATAATACTAATTATCGTAACTGTAATTAGTTGAAGAATAGCCAGCGTTCTTAACCCTCAGTTTCATTGTTGCTATACTTTTTTTTTATGTGAAATATTTCAGCCATGAACAGCTTCCTGTTTTCGATATATATCTTTCAAATTATTTGACAAGTAAATATTGAAGCTTCATGATACTTTTTTTCATTTTTTTCGATATTTTAGCAGCCTCTGCGTAAGATTTTGTATTCCTTCAATATTCTTCATTTTTCAGTCGTTTTAATAGTAACCTACTGTATAATTATAGATTTTGGTCATTATTGTGTATTACAAAAATCCATTGTTCTCAAGATCCTTTGTTCATGTCCAATGCATATTGCTCATCTGAATTTAACATTTGGTACAAAACATTGTTCTATTTGCAATTGCTTCATTAATTAGATTTCACACATGCTTCTGGCACAGCTCTCCCTGGATACAACAGAGAGAATTTAGTTCATATATTTTAACAGTATGTAGGTTTATATTCCACTCTGAGAAGCCCCTCAGATACCTAGTATGACGAATACCCTCATCCAATGTTAAGACAACTTTGTCACCGAAAGATCTCCTAATTTTGATGTATACGGATTCTTTACGGAGCAAAATGATATTTGTTTCTTGCCTGTTCTGAAGTAAAGGAATATTGAGTGAAGTTGCAGTGTTCTGTTGCCTTTTAAGCAAGAGCAGTAATTTCTCTTCTTAGAAGGAGATCGGGTGATCTATTCTAGGTAGGTTTCAAGTCATTATGTTACTTATTCCTAATAAGTAACTTAATATAATCTAATAAATACGAGATTTTTTAGAGACTCGAATTAAAGAATTTTTTTAAAGATATATTTCTGAATGATAATTGGATGTTAGTTGTGTTCGCTACTGCGATCTAAATAAAAAAGGTTTATAAACTTTCGTAAAATGAATTTTTAGTTTATTATGCTCAGATAACAACACCCAGGATAAATAAGATGACCTTAAGAAGTGTTTTCTTCAGATAAATATGCAAAATAATAACTCTCTCTCTCTCTCTCTCTCTCTCTCTCTCTCTCTCTCTCTCTCTCTCTCTCTCTCTCTCTCTCTCTCTCTCTGCATCAATTTCTCACTGTTAATTATTGCAAAGTCTTTCGTGAGTTAACCTTAGTAGAGATTATATATTTTCTTCTTAAAACCTTTTAACATACTTAGCATGTTACGCAAACCCCTGATATGAAAAGAAAGTGGCTGTTCTATAAAAAAAAAATTACTTAATCCCTTTAAGAGCAGCCGTGGATTAACAACGGCTGTGTTTACAAATCACATTATGAGAAAAAGTGAATAAGTCTCTCGGGATTATTCCGGAACTACAAATTACTCTTTTACGTAAATAAAAGTAATGAAACAAAAACTGATAATTCTGTGGCAAGACGGCTTTCCAATTTTTCACACATTAGTAAAACCCATATTTACAGTCAACCACTATGAATTCCTGCTAGATTTTTTCCCTTACAAATGAATGGTCAATGTGAAACAAAGAGGCTATATTTCAATATAATCCAGATCAGTTTTATTGTTCGAGTCCTCTGGAAGTAGAAAATCAAAACCTTTGATCAGCCTGGCATTCTTGCTGTGATAAAATGCAATGGTGGATGGAACAGCCGCGGTAGATGAATAATTCAGTCATTTATGTAAATTTCTCTCAAGTTAATTTGACTAAAACCTAATTACGTCGAGAACCAGAAGGAAATCCTTTCAGGAAGTGATTCCACAAATGTTTTACTGATAGTTATATTAATGAAATACCCTCTTATTCTCCGAATGAATAACCCAGAGCTTGCAATATTTGAACATATGAGCCATTTCACATTATATAATTCCACGTGTGTTGTACAGCTGGCAATGGCTTGTCATAAAATAAATCTCTGGGATAACTGTGAGATGTTGTTCACATATACAAAGGCTCTGTAATGGGAATGGATGCTAATGAAATTTGATCACTGGTGGTTTATCCAATTTTTCCGTCTCTGTTTTCCAGCACCTAGATTTCCTGGAATTTTATTTATAAGTGTCGAAATACCCGATGAATAGAATAACAAATTACGGTTAAGGGATCATTCCATGATTCGAAAATTCCTTTATGGAAATTATATCAAAAAGACAATTAGTTTATGATATTGTTAAAGGGATCTTCCCAACGCTTACATGCATAGCAAATATTCAGATAAATATATTAGATATCTATTCAACCTTAATCTATACAAACTTAATATTGTAATGATGAAATATTCAGATAAATATATTAGATATCTATTCATGTAGTACATACAAAAACAAACTTAACATTGTAATGATGAAAAATAATTTCCATATTTCCATCATTCTTGTACAGATGTATATGCAGCATGTTCCATATTCCGGAAAAGAAGAAATAAACATGGCGTTTAACGTCTTAAGAAAACATGAGGGTAAACAACTCAAAATCAAAAGGCAAACAAGAAGACAGAAGAACAAACCTCGACGACTCCTTCTCTTGTGTGTAAACACCAAAAAGGAGAGACAATTCGAAAATATATATATATATATATATATATATATATATATATATATATATATATATATATATATATATATATATACTGTATATATATATATACTATATATATATATATATATATATATATATATATATATATATATATATATATATATATATATATATATATATATATATATATTACAGAAAATATTCAGGAAAGTATTTTCATCAACTTTCTCCGGCGCATTACAGTAATATGAACGTAGGATATAGACCACTTATCTACCCTAGCAAATTAAATGGAAAACAATTCAAATTTGTAGTTAATTTGAAAACAATAAAACTCTATTATTCGCCTGGAAAATGGAGAATTCCCAAATGAACATGCTGCCCAATCTGGCAAATGGGGACACATTTACATTCAGAAGTTCCCATAAAGAGATTCATTTCCATAATTAATATCATATGAAAGAAACTATTATTTCAGGCCTCATTAGAGCCATAACAAATGATTTTGCACGCACCGCAATTATCATCTTAATGAATGTACATGATAGGATGTTGATTAAAAAAAAAGTTTGTCAAATGAATCCCTATGTACCTACAGTATTCATTATGAGAGATGATTATTTCATCAAGGCCTGTTTCATATGATAAAAGGATTCTTGATACTGTAAGATCTCATTTTATGATAACTAATAGTTGGTAGGAATCCGTTTGAAATATGCTTCGGTAATTTTACATGAGTAAGACGTGACAAAATAGAATGGAGGTTTATTATCATAAAATATCCGTAACATAATGGTAAAGGATGTCGCCTCACCAGTAAGAGAACAGGCTGTTTCCAATACTGGGCAGCTTGTGTTAGTCAACCGCCAGAATAGGATTGGCCTAGCAACCTCATCCTAAAATGGGTTTGCTGAGAGCAGAAAATCTAACACCTTCTGGAGCCACCGAAAGACATAATTGGAAAAATATTACGTTCCTTACAGACTTTTTCCTTGAAAAGGGGGAGGGGTTGCTTCAAAAGCTAACACCATTGAGTTTTTCAACTTTTATTTTAGAATGATATTACTAGAGACCCATGAACTAACCTATTCACTAAATTTTTCAATCTTGCTGCCCACATCTCTAACTGTTAATCCTTTGAGCAACTGAAGGATTTACTTTCTGTTCCACCTTGAGATCCTTGCATTGCATTTTATATATTTTTTAAATCTCTTTCTCTCGTTGTCCAACCCCTCCAGGAACTTCATTTCACTGCTATAAGCTCTGAATCGTTGACAGATTCAGCCTTCACCTTAATAATTCTCATTTTACTGATATTGATATCTCCCCTGAGAAGCTTAATAGCAATCTTCCTCAGTATAACGGGCTATCTATTACTGCTTGACTTTTATGTCCGGGATGAACCTAAGGTTAAGACTCTGATTCTGTTCGCATACACAGTTCATTTTCACAACCAATCAACGAAGAATGAACGAAATTGTCAGGTTTTTTCTCGTAAAATCACTTATTAAGTGATCCCTTTTACATTTGTCAATAAGACATGAGTATGCACATTCCTTAATTACTACTGGGTATGTGCAATTGTTAGTTTCACGTCTGGTCAGAAAACAATATTGCGTTTAACTTTCCTTTTTTCATGACAGTTTTACCCGTCCATTATTTACACAGAGGACTTTTGCTTTCGCGGGAATTAGTCACCCCTTCCGCTCTTCGTCCTTTTCTACTATCAGAAATACTTGACTGCGATAACGATGCTTCCTTTTCATATATAGGCCTACCTTTCAAGTATATCATAGCGATCACAATTACCTGATCCACAGACTTATCATTTCCATGAGGACAGCATAGCCATCATTACCATACGCACAAAACATACATAAATAAAGAGGCTAACATAAGTCAGCATAATTGAGCGCGTGTGAAGATTTATGAGAACATTTATGGCGTCATAATCATGGTCATCGACTGGAAAATATTTGCCCATTCTTTAGTCTTTCTCGTCGAATTTTCAACCGATTTCGCTCTCGGCTTCCTCGTCTTTTTCCTGGAAATCACCTCTGGCTGAAAATCGTCTCATTCGACAGAGCAAGTTCCTCCACGATACCTTTCTCTAATAATGAAGTCTATGCAAGAAGTTCATTCGATACAAAATCCATACTTCAGTGATCTCGGTATGCTGGTACACTTACACAATGAGAGAGATTTTATTTTTTTTAGAAACATCCTAGAAAATATTTGTGAAAGTTATTCCCCTTGGAAATGCTTTGACATTAAATTTCATCTCGATGCAAATGAGTGGGATGACTAACGACACGTCTCAGTCTAGAATAAGAATAAAGTGTTTAAATAAAGAAGAGCTTTACTTGGTGATAAAGGAAGTAAAATAGGGCAAACCATATTCAGAGAGAGAGAGAGAGAGAGAGAGAGAGAGAGAGAGATGACATACAGACACTCAAGTAAACCAATATATATCTGCTGGTTGCGAGACAGTAGATATTGGTAAGGAAGTTGTTGGCAATGTGAATATTGCATAACCCACTTACGAGAAATGGAGACCTTGACCCTCGTCCTCCGGAACATAAACAACAAAGGCAGGTAAAGATGAGTAACTCGTCTCATATTAAAGAAGGAAAGGGATATAAATCCCATCGAAAGTTTCGAGACACCTTCCATTAAGGATTTACAGAGGAATCACGACTTCCAAAGTGACTAAATGGAAAATCCGCTGATCATATTCCTGGTAAAATTCAGTGTAAAGCAAAGTGAAATAAATGATTATCTCTTAAACCTTTTAGCATTAATTTTTTAAGGTCTGAGAGTTTTTATTATTTTTTTTATTAAGATGGTAATCCAGCTTCTGCTCTAAAAACCAGTTAATGTTTATGGACAGCAATCAGGTGTTTACCAAAGTGGATATCTCTTAAACCTTTTAGCATTAATTTTTTAAGGTCTGAGAGTTTTTTTTTTTCTTTTATTAAGATGGTAATCCAGCTTCTGCTCTAAAAACCAGTTAATGTTTATGGACAGCAATCAGGTGTTTACCAAAGTGGTTATCTCTTAAACCTTTTAGCATTAATTTTTTAAGGTCTGAGAGTTTTTCTTTTTTTTTTCTTTTATTAAGATGGTAATCCAGCTTCTGCTCTAAAAACCAGTTAATGTTTATGGACAGCAATCAGGTGTTTACCAAAGTGGATATCTCTTAAACCTTTTAGCATTAATTTTTTAAGGTCTGAGAGTTTTTTTTTTTTTCTTTTATTAAGATGGTAATCCAGCTTCTGCTCTAAAAACCAGTTAATGTTTATGGACAGCAATCAGGTGTTTACCAAAGTGGT
>JANJGK010000002.1:83109424-83154424 GCA_039081455.1 Macrobrachium rosenbergii | reverse complement strand
ACAGAATTTGGGCTCTTAACGTGGAACTTATTGCGGGAATGAAATCTTATTAAATCCATAAACAACAGGCTAAACAACTTGCTTTGCATTTCATGCCAGTAAGAATGTGTGCAGAGAAATAACAGAGCCTGCATTACAGCGGAAGATTTTGCGAGTAGTTACAAAATGTAAGGTGAAAATCCTGGAGCAGCGGTCCTTCCTTTACAAAGTTTTCTAATTAAGGTTAAAATTCATTGAAAATAAAAGTCTTCAGATATGCTATAGGTGTTTTCATTAGTAGAATAATAAGCCTGTTAAAGAAATATCATACGTTTCTTTTTTTAGTGGAAAATGAAAATGAATATTCACTTCCCCTTTTATCTAGAATTCATTTAATTCTCTACATATTAAATGGAACTCTATTCGACACGTGTAGAAAAACCAGAGCTAGGATGAGATTAATGATATTGAATTATTTTTTCATATTCATGCTCTTGTTCATATCCATTTGAAATCTTTTTTACAACTTAAACCGAACAATGGATGAAATACAAATTTAAGATATCGTAGTGAAATTTCATCAATATAATTTATTTTCATATGGTAAAATACTGTTCTTGAACATAATTATCCAAATAAGCTGAAATAAGTAGAAAGACACTAATGTGAAAAATCTATATGCAATAATAAAATCACAATAAAAGGTGTTAAGAGATTATGGGATAAAACATTTTGATATTATGTACACTGGAAATAACAATTTTTTTAAATTATAGAAGTTTGTTGCCACCAAATTATTTTAACGCTGTATATATTTTCGTCTTATCGTTGTTTTTCTGCTCATTTTTATATATATATATATATATATATATATATATATATATATATATATATATATATATATATATATATATAATATATACATATATATATATTATATATATATATATATATATATATATATATATATATATATATATATATATATATATATATATATATATATATATATATATATATATATATATATATATATATATATATATATATGTGTGTGTGTGTGTTTGTGAGCGTGTTTGTGCGCATGCAATCCTTAAACACCACAATGTCCTCACAACTTCTTAATTTCTTCACACTGCTTAAACACTTGTTGCTACTAAAGCCTGGATCCAAATGAAGAAAGAAATAAAGATATTCCAGTGCAACGGCAGGATTCGAACTCGCATCCGGGGTAACAGAGTGAGGGAACGTTTACAACCTGGCAAAGTGTGACGAAATCGAGAAGTTAAGAAGGCAATGAGGTTATTGAGAATCACACGCGAATCTGGTATATATATATATATATATATATATATATATATATATATATATATATATATATATATATATATATATATATATATATATATATATGTGTGTGTGTGTGTGTGTGTGTGTGTGTGTGTGTGTGTGTGTGTGTGTGGCAAAATCGAGCAAACGATTAAACCTGATGTTCTTTTACGCCACGCGTTGAGTTTAGTCCATTACTTTCTAATATTTCTATAAATAACATAAAATAGTGTCTTCGGTGATAGCGCTATTGTGCAGTTTTCAGACGATGCGCAGCTCTTCTCATCATCGAAATTAGAAAACTTAGCTTCACAAAAACAACAGCAGAGGCTGGAAACAGACACTTCTCGGAAGAAGGCTTAAACATAAACTACTGTTAAAACTTGATACGAAAAAAAAGCTCAAGAGATTCAACTATAAAAGTTGGAGAGTTGCCAATTTTGAACGAGGATATAAATAGCGTTCATTCATGGGCAAAGGGGCTTCTGATCTTCTGAACTTGAAATAAAGTGGTTTTTTTTTTTGAAGATCATACGAGGAAACTTTTTTTTTTTTGGAGGTTGGTGGAGGTTGGCGAAGATTAGGGGGGTTTGTGAAGACCTAGTAATAAACCTGATGTACTAATGTTTTATTATTAGTAGAACTGTAAATATCAGTCAGAAAAGCAGGTTACGAAAGATACAGAATTAATCCGTTCAAGTTGGCGGTGGGTGCTGATTGAAACTTGCTTTTGCTACGGCGTCTATTAGAAATCTACAGCAGGTTGGTTTAAACCCAACGAAGAATTGGGATATTCTGCTTCCAGTGCTCATTGTCTGCATTCTGGAATATTTCTTTTCCTTCCTTCCTTCCTTCCTTCCTTCCTTCCTTCCTTCCTTCCTATTTTCCGTCCTTCCTTCCTTCCTTCCTTCCTTCCTTTCTTCTTTCCGTTCTTCCTATTTTCCGTCCTTCCTTCCTTCCTTCCTTCCTTTCTTCTTTCCGTTCTTCCTATTTTCCGTCCTTCCTTCCTTCCTTCCTTCCTTCCTTCCTTTCTTCTTTCCGTTCTTCCTATTTTCCGTCCTTCCTTCCTTCCTTCCTTCCTTTCTTCTTTCCGTTCTTCCTATTTTCCGTCCTTCCTTCCTTCCTTCCTTCCTTTCTTCTTTCCGTTCTTCCTATTTTCCGTCCTTCCTTCCTTCCTTCCTTCCTTTCTTCTTTCCGTTCTTCCTATTTTCCGTCCTTCCTTCCTTCCTTCCTTCCTTTCTTCTTTCCGTTCTTCCTATTTTCCGTCCTTCCTTCCTTCCTTCCTTCCTTTCTTCTTTCCGTTCTTCCTATTTTCCGTCCTTCCTTCCTTCCTTCCTTCCTTTCTTCTTTCCGTTCTTCCTATTTTCCGTCCTTCCTTCCTTCCTTCCTTCCTTTCTTCTTTCCGTTCTTCCTATTTTCCGTCCTTCCTTCCTTCCTTCCTTCCTTTCTTCTTTCCGTTCTTCCTATTTTCCGTCCTTCCTTCCTTCCTTCCTTCCTTTCTTCTTTCCGTTCTTCCTATTTTCCGTCCTTCCTTCCTTCCTTCCTTCCTTTCTTCTTTCCGTTCTTCCTATTTTCCGTCCTTCCTTCCTTCCTTCCTTCCTTTCTTCTTTCCGTTCTTCCTATTTTCCGTCCTTCCTTCCTTCCTTCCTTCCTTTCTTCTTTCCGTTCTTCCTATTTTCCGTCCTTCCTTCCTTCCTTCCTTCCTTTCTTCTTTCCGTTCTTCCTATTTTCCGTCCTTCCTTCCTTCCTTCCTTCCTTTCTTCTTTCCGTTCTTCCTATTTTCCGTCCTTCCTTCCTTCCTTCCTTCCTTTCTTCTTTCCGTTCTTCCTATTTTCCGTCCTTCCTTCCTTCCTTCCTTCCTTTCTTCTTTCCGTTCTTCCTATTTTCCGTCCTTCCTTCCTTCCTTCCTTCCTTTCTTCTTTCCGTTCTTCCTATTTTCCGTCCTTCCTTCCTTCCTTCCTTCCTTTCTTCTTTCCGTTCTTCCTATTTTCCGTCCTTCCTTCCTTCCTTCCTTCCTTTCTTCTTTCCGTTCTTCCTATTTTCCGTCCTTCCTTCCTTCCTTCCTTCCTTTCTTCTTTCCGTTCTTCCTATTTTCCGTCCTTCCTTCCTTCCTTCCTTCCTTTCTTCTTTCCGTTCTTCCTATTTTCCGTCCTTCCTTCCTTCCTTCCTTCCTTCCTTACTTTCTTCCTATTTTCCGTCCTTCCTTCCTTCCTTCCTTCCTTCCTTACTTTCTTCCTATTTTCCGTCCTTCCTTCCTTTCTTCGTTCCTTCCTTCCTACTTCCTTTCCTTCCTTCCTTCCTTCCGTCCTTCCTTCCTTTCTTCGTTCCTTCCTTCCTACTTCCTTTCCTTCCTTCCTTCCTTCCTTCCTTCCTTCCTTCCTTCCTTCCTTCCTTCCTTCCTTTCTTTCTTCCTTCTTTCCTTCCTTCCTTCCTTTCTTTCTTCCTTCATCCCTTCCTTCCTTCCTTTCTTCCTTCCTTCCTATTTTCTGTCCTTTCTTCCTTTCTTTCTTCCTTCCTTCCTTTCTTCCTTCCTTCCTCCCTTCCTTCCTTCCTTCCTTTCTTCCTTCCTTCCTCCCTTCCTTCCTTCCTTCCTTCCTTCCTTTCTTCCTTCCTTCCTCCCTTCCTTCCTTCCTTCCTTTCTTCCTTCCTTCCTCCCTTCCTTCCTTCCTTCCTTCCTTTCTTCCTTCCTTCCTCCCTTCCTTCCTTCCTTCCTTCCTTTCTTCCTTCCTTCCTCCCTTCCTTCCTTCCTTCCTTCCTTTCTTCCTTCCTTCCTCCCTTCCTTCCTTCCTTCCTTCCTTCCTTCCTTTCTTCCTTCCTTCCTCCCTTCCTTCCTTCCTTCCTTTCTTCCTTCCTTCCTATTTTCCGTCCTTCCTTCCTCTCTTTCTTCCATCCTTCCTTTCTTCCTTCCTTCCTTTCTTTCTATTTTCCGTCCTTCCTTCCTTTCTTTCTCCCTTCCTTCCTTTCTTCCTTCATCCCTTCCTTCCTTCCTTCCGTTCTTCCTTCATCCCTTCCTTCCTTCCTTCCTTTCTTCCTTCATCCCTTCCTTCCTTTCTTCCTTCCTTCCTTTCTTCCTTCATGCCTTCCTTCCTATTTTCCATCCTTCCTTCCTTGCTTCCTTCCTTCCTTTCCCTTCTTCCTTCCTTCCTTCCTTCCTTCCTTTCTTCCTTTTTTCCTTCCTTCCTTCCTTTCTCCCTTCCTTCCTATTTTCCTTCCTTCCTTCCTTCCTTCCTTCTTCTCTTTCAGCCGGAAACTCTGATTACAGATTTTCTGACAGAAAGCCATCTGCATATCCCAAGAACTAAGCCAAATATTCCTGGTAAATCTCAAAAGTAAATTTAAAGAACTAAAATGTTTTGGTGAGTCTAAATCATAAGCCTAAACTGTCTAATAATAAACGAAATAGCAATTATCTGCCACCTCATCTACCTGCCATCTCTACGTCCTCATTAGTATTATAAAGGTGTCCTCGTTAGTATTATGAGGTATTTATTCCTTTTCTGTGTAAATATTTATTCAGGTAAATTGGATTTCATATTAGTAACTCGCAGATGTCAGTTCTTATACGCAGGCTTACTCCTATCTAAATACATTTTTTATCATAGACACCGACATATGTTTAAATATGTAATGTTTAATGGTAATTTGTAAACTACTAATCAATTGCTACCATTGTTACTATCATTGTACTCCTTAAAATGTCTAATACCATTAGCGATTGCATTAATATTGGTTGTATTTTTTCATTACCTCAAGGAGTATTACAAAATAATGATGCTCTGTACATTGTGATGAAAGACAAGCAGGCCTAGACATATGCTGCTCGACTTTCAAAATCGTTGTAAAGCAAATATCACATTTTCGTATTACTTGTTTTGCTATACTAAGAATTCCTTATTAACTCTAAGATTGTTTGTACTTTTCTTTCAGTGAATGAACATCCATTTCCACAACAGTAAATTTGACTCTATTACTTTCACCTAATTTTATATTTTCCAGATCACATGAAACATTCCCATCCCACTATTTTTGTCCACACATGCATAAATAAACACCAACAAATAAAAAGGTAATATGACCAAAAGATATGTTTTTTTAATCAGTCATTTCATCTACACGGCGTTTGGCAACAGTACCGTAAAATTCTATTCGTGTCCTGTCATCAAATCTACCTGACGCAATTTACGCTATTTGCTTTCTTGATTATAAAATGTTCAAATCTGATTATCTCGCCTGACGAGTCACTGTGTTTAAACTAGATTGTTTTTTAAAATAAATGTTTTATTTCTTACGAATGGCTTCCGCTTTTTAGGCTATATTATATTATGCCTTGTTGGCTAATCGAGAATTCGAGGTATCATGACCGAAGGGGTAGTAACTCATAATTATGGACCTTCTTGCGTCATTGGTTTCAACAACTCACAGAAACAGGTATCAGATTTGAATTCCACTCGTTCGGTGTCCTGAAAAATCATTTGTTCTTCTGTAGTTCTAGGCAGTGAATTATGTATCCCGTGATTGGTCGATTGTGGCCTAGGGGTTGTTGCCACCTTATTCCAAAAGAATAGCTAATAAACCGTAGTTTAACAATCCTGGAGACGCCCCTAAAAGAAGGGAAGGGTCATTGTTGCAACTGAAAAGCAAGAAAGAAGTTATCAGTTGGATGGTACGAGTTGATTTGTGCAATGATGTGTTACGTTGGAAGATTGGCTTTTAAACATAAGAGAAAAAGAAGATAATCTTTCAGAAATATCTTTTCTCCTCACTTCTGACATTTCAATCCTGGCTGCTGCAGACTGGTTTTGCACAATATACTTTAATTTCGTGATTTCCTTATTTTCTAAGAAGGTTAAATGTAGCAGATTTCTTAATATATTTTCGTCCTCAATGAATACGGTTTGGACTGTTAACTGTTCTATGCCAGTTTAAGTTACATAACATACGGAGGCAGCGTATTCTGCACATGCAAGTGTGATTGGATGGACATAGACGGAAAAGCGATGCAAAAGCTGAATATATTCTGCAACGTTATTTAGCGAAAAATGTTGCAAGGCATCACTTATTCATTAATGGGGAAAACCTGCTGGAGCGCAAAAACTGTGGGAATCACTGCACGTTTCGCCAGCA
Organism: Macrobrachium rosenbergii; assembly: GCA_039081455.1. Taxonomy (NCBI): domain Eukaryota; kingdom Metazoa; phylum Arthropoda; class Malacostraca; order Decapoda; family Palaemonidae; genus Macrobrachium; species Macrobrachium rosenbergii. The sequence goes on along the minus strand of JANJGK010000002.1, from coordinate 83,147,992 downwards.
GCTGTAATTTTAATCATTGCTATTATTGCCTGAAGTAAATTTCTCCTACTTTTTACGTGAAAACCCACGCAAAGATTTGCCACTGAGACCATTATCTTACAAATCTTTATCTTTTAAAAGGACTTTGTTTTAGATGTTTAAATGTACTGCTTATATTTCAGTAACTTAGATAATTCTGAATACCGTTTATAACCGTGAATTATGATGGTTATTCTTGATAATAAATTATTAATAAACTATTAATGCCAGTTGAGAATAACACCAGTATTCAATGTAATTCATAGCATATTATGGTATCTAAAAGAATGTTAAATCGTTGGAAAATATCCTTTTTGTGATCTGGAAAATAAATGATCTCACTCAATTATACGACTTTTAATCAAGTTTCGTTTTCATGCAAAAATATTGATTACCTACAAATACTTGCTTTATGAAGTCGATTGAATAATAATCTTGTATTTCCTAGTAACTGAAATCACCTTCGTAAGTAAATACAATTACATAATCTGTAGCTGAATTGCAGAGGTGGGTGAACCTGCACTTGCTTCCGCCTGTGCAGTCAAACGTTACCATTTCCTTCGGCGAGAGAGACCGTTGCCATAGCAGCAGGACTAACGCAGTCCTCCCACGCTCCTCTCTGACCCTTTACACACGAGGCCTTGAAGTGAGTCTGTGTGGGTGATCAGCCCTTCTCTGGGAATTCCGGGGACGCTCGACTCTCTAAAGTTCCTCTTCCGGGGTCGCTTACAACAGCTGGTGTTCGAACCAGGAGAGGATTTGAACAGTTCTCTACTCTTCAGAATATACTGCAGCGACCCTGCTCCCTTCTGTGATTTAGATATTCAGGGATTAAACCTCTTCTCTCGTCCTACTGACAGAAGTTACGTGTCCATTTTAAAAATTATAAGAATCACCAATTTTGATCGTCTGGAGCATCCGTACTGCAGTAGCATCCGTCATTCCCTTTTCCTATTTTCAGTTTGCCTTCATATTCTGATTTTGGTAGGATGATTTGTCAAATTCCATCTTTTAAGCATGCTTTCACTCCCGAATATATTTTAGCCTCAATCATTGACAATTTTCTCATAACATTTCTCCTCCCATAAAAATACTTAATGGCCAGGAAACATTGCTCGTTGTCATCCGAGAGCCACTTCTACAACCGTACAATCTTTCATCTGAATATAATAGCAAGAACTTCATTTTTATTCATAACATCTACTGTTCAAACCATAAATGCATCACACTATATATATACGAGCTAGAAAAGAGTTCTGTGGGGGTAAGACATCACTAGCACCAAAGGGCACCTAAGGGGATGGGGGTGGGAAGGGCTTCCCTGAAACAGGGCTGGTTCTGCCATAGACTTAGTAACTAAATAAACTCTACGAATTTATCATACCTAATTTCGTTACACATATGACTTACTATCTAAAAAAGAATTCTGTCGGGGGGGGGGGCGTTAAGACATCACTGGCACCAAAGGGGTGGGGGTGGGAAAGGGATGACATGTAAAAATAACCAAAAACGAGATATTAGTGTCTAATCTACAGTTTTTGAGGTCGCTGAGATGATTAGTAACACTCCCAATGCCCTTTAAATCCAAGTTCAGCTCTGATAAGAATGGGGGGATGAGAAGGGGTGAAATATAAAATGTCAAAAATGCTGGGCAATATGATTGAAGCAACTTTCTTAACAGGAAAGGGATTAAGAGAGAGAGAGAGAGAGAGAGAGAGAGAGAGAGAGAGAGAGAGAGAGAGAGAGAGAGAGAGAGAGAGAGAGATACTGAGTATAGGGGGTATTAGAGAGAGAGAGAGAGAGAGAGAGAGAGAGAGAAGAGAGAGAGAGAGAGAGAGAGAGAGAGAGAGAGAGAGAGAGAGAGAGAGAGAGGAAGTGAGAGAGAGAGTAGAGGGGTTGTTAGGGAGGGGGGAGAGAGAGAGAGAGAGAGTTTATCGGTTGTCATTCAGAATTTCCTAGGCAGTGTGTGTGTGTGTGTGTGTGTGTGTGTGTGTGTGTGTGTGTATTTGGGCAGAATTTTTCTCCTTCACAATTTTTGTTGTAGGCGAGCGCCTTTGTGGCATTAACTTCTTTGATACTGATTATATATATATGTATATATATATATATATATATATATATATATATATATATATATATGTATATATATATATATATATATATATATTTTCTCGCTTCTACTTTCAATCTTTCTTTACAATTCTGGATAAGGACACATATGCAGGTTGTGGTTTCCATTGATTTCATTTGCTAAGATCCGAATCGCCTGTGTCGCATGCTTTGTCAAGCAAGCACTCAGACACAACAACATCTTTCATTCTATTTATAGCTCCAATAGGACGGTAGTATGGGATTGGGTGGGTTGCTATTACTTTCATTTTCAATGCTTATATATATAATATATATATGTGTATATATATATATATATATATATATATATATATACATATATATATATATATATGACTGTGAAATATTTTCTGTTAAAACAGAATTAAATCAAATGTAAGGGAGCCCATAGAAACGCCAAAATATAGAAAATAAAGGCTATATTTGCCTGAGGAGAGAGGCTGTTCGGTCTCTGAAATATAGCATTTATTTTCCACATTTCGGCGTTTCTATGGGCTCCCTTATATTTGATATATATATATATATATATATATATATATATATATATATATATATATATATATATATATATATATATATATATATATATATATATATATATATATATATATATATATATATATATATATATATATATATATATATATATATATATATATATATCTACACATATGTATGGTATATATATATATATATATATATATATATATATATATATATATATATATATAAAGATAATTATTTCGAAATATTGCATCTATTGTTCACCTGTAAAACCCGTCTAATAAAAAAAAGTATCTGTATCGATATATCCAAAATCTTTTAATCATTCAGTAGAGCATTATTTTGCACAGAATAACTGGCAAAGAACAAAATAAATGGCTACATAACAACCGGTTTTTTTTTTTATGGAGCATTAACGAAACAGGTGTAATACAACCTACCACAGAGCATAGGTTTTATTTTTAGCTTATCATTGCAATGGTGTTTCGCCCACACATGAAAGCCCTTTATTTTCGCGGTCTATATCCACCAATATAAAAAAGAAAACTAATTGCGTAGTCAGAGTCGTCACTCTCAGCATTTTCATTGCAAAAGCACCATCACAACATGGCATAAAAAAACGCAAAAATGTGGGACGTGGCTCCTGGGTATAAGGGCTCCAGGGACTATATCTCTGGCACAATAAACTCGAGGTGTTATCATCATGGCCCTCCATGGGCTACAAAAATTATCTCTCACTAACTTTGCAACTGACAGTAACGAGAGAGAGGAATACAGCCTTTACGGCCACCCCTCCTGTAGTCTGATTTACCTGTTTGAAAGGATTGTTTGTCAAATATATCGATGATATAACGCCTCCCATCGAGTCAGAACTGAATGTTTTTGCTCACTCTTCTGAGAAAATCCCTTCTCCTGAAGTGTGAGCTGGAAATAAGTGGAGTCGTTATCTGTTTCCAGCTGATTTAAGCTCATACTGCACCAAAATTATACCCTTTCCTGTAACCTTGACCTTCGAATTCTGAAGATCAGAAGTTGTAAATTGATAAATATCTAACTGATGGATAACTGTTGCTATTTATCAGTATGTAGCAGGCTATATAAAATCTGTAATTTTCATTTCTGATCTTTAAAACTCCAATATACTGCAAGTAAGTATTAGGAAGCACCTTTTATAATTTAGCAGTTACTTAGAAAATCTAATATGTCAGCTGCTAATCATTTAAACCTGGCATTGACATTTAACATACAAATGGGTGGACTAAAAATCTGACCAAAATAAAGACTAAAGTATACCTTAGTTCAACTAGACCACTGAGCTGAGTAACAGTTCTCCTATTAGACTTATTTTACATAGCTAAGAACCAATTGGTTACCTAGCAACGGGACCTACAGCTTTTTGTGGAATCCGAACCACATTATACCGGGAAATGAATTTCTGTCACCAGAAATAAATTCCTCTAATTTTTCATTGGCCGGCCGGAGACTCGAACTCGGGCCTAGCAGCGTGCTAGCCGAGATCTCTACCGACTCGTCCAAAGTGGAACTTAAACATTTTGGTAGAGGTTTTGACTCCCTTCATTCAGCCATTTCCAACGAAATCCTGTACAATACTGAATATTAATTCGAATTAAAAGAATACTTATCTTTCAGGCAGAAGTACACGAAAGATAGCAATACTTCAAGTTGAAAAAAAAGAACAAGTAAAAAAGGCGCCGAAGTTTCTTCGGCGCAATCGAGTTTTCTGTACATCGTATAATCAAGGCCACCGAAAATAGATCTATTTATCGGTGGTCTCGGTATAATGCTGTATGAAACTTTAACCAAGGCCCGGTGGTTGTCTGGCCTATATCGTTGCCAGATGCACGATTATGGCTAACTTTAACCTTAAGTAAAATAAAAACTATTGGGGTTAGGGGACTGCAATTTGGTATGTTTGATGATTGGAGGGTGGATGATCAACATAACAATTTGCAGCATTCTAGCCTCAGTAGTTTTTAATATCTGAGGGCGGACAGAAAAAGTGCGGACGGACAGACAAAGCCGGCACAAAACTTTTCTCTTCAGAAAACTAAAAAATCTGTTTTCTTGAAGACTTGACTATGGACATCGAGAGACTCGCGACTTCTTATCCTCATTAATTAATTTCACATTCATGACAATAATTGTAATACTGTATTAATAATTTATTCTTACCTCTTTTTCATGAAAATTTCAATTCCCAATACATAACAATCGTGAGTTTCCAAAATAATCACTTCATCGACACAAGACTGAGATTCGTCTGTGAACACATCTTATTTTGTATAATATCACAAAAAGATTGTCAGATTATTCTTTAGACCGAAGGAAAAATTAACATGCTCTTTGAGTACGTCTTTCGAATCCCTTACCTCTAATGATATCATTCTAAATTAGAAAACGCCTGTCAAAATGATCTTAAACTGTACCATAGCTGCAATAACACTGATTGTCTTAAATGTAGGAGTTGGAAGAAAATCTTGCCCTCTTCACCTGTTATTTTTTTTTTTTTTTGGAGGGGGCGCTAAACATTGAAAATGTCCAAAAGTATTTTTATATTTTTATTTTAAAAAATCCTCATATCAATCTGTCACAATTCTGGCTTAATCACTAACACCTTTCTGTAAATGTAACTAAAAAGTCAGTATGAGTGAATAGCTTACAACCCCGAAATAAAAAATTTACATTATAAGTAATATTATGGTTCTTTACAAACATTTTCACCAACTTTCATCAATGTATTAATCTGGAACAGATATTAATATAGCTAACCTTCTCTATTAAATATAATAATAAGATATATAGACTTGTAATTATTTAATAATAAAATCTTAAAATATTTTGGTGCGACTGAAATGTGTAGAACTCTCAAACACCTAATCTCTAATTTGTCATACGGTGTCACTTACATTCGGAAACTCCCACAAAATAAGTATTCCCATGTTTAATATATGAAAGAGACTCTAATTTCATGCCTCGTTAAGGCCCTGACAAATGATTTGGCAAGCACCGTCATTATCTCTTTAATGAACGTACACATCAGGACGTTAATTGGAAAACAAGAAGTTCATCAAATGAATCCCTATGTTCCTCTTCATTAAGGGAGATGATCGTTTCATCGTGGGAATCTGATCTTGTCTGCTCTCTGTGACGAGTGAATGATGCTGTGAATCTCGTTTCCTGATAACTACCGGTTGCTCTCGTTTCCTGGTAACTACTGGTTGCTCTCGTTTCCTGATAACTACCGGTTACTCTCGTTTCCTGGTAACTACTGGTTGCTCTCGTTTCCTGATAACTACCGGTTGCTCTCGTTTTCTGATAACTACCGGTTGCTCTCGTTTCCTGATAACTACCGGTTGCTCTCGTTTCCTGATAACTACTGGTTGCTCTCGTTTCCTGATAACTACCGGTTGCTCTCGTTTTCTGATAACTACCGGTTGCTCTCGTTTTCTGATAACTACCGGTTGCTCTCGTTTCCTGATAACTACCGGTTGCTCTCGTTTCCTGGTAACTACTGGTTACTCTCGTTTCCTGGTAACTACTGGTTGCCCTCGTTTCCTGATAACTACTGGTTGCTCTCGTTTCCTGATAACTACCGGTTCCTCTCGTTTCCTGGTAACTACCGGTTGCCCTCGTTTCCTGATAACTACCGGTTGCTCTCGTTTCCTGATAACTACCGGTTGCTCTCGTTTCCTGATAACTACCGGTTGCTCTCGTTTCCTGATTACCGGTTGCTCTCGTTTCCTGATAACTACTGGTTGCTCTCGTTTCCTGATAACTACCGGTTGCTCTCGTTTCCTGATAACTACTGGTTGCTCTCGTTTCCTGATAACTACCGGTTGCTCTCGTTTCCTGGTAACCACTGGTTGCTCTCGTTTCCTGATAGCTACCAGTTGCTAGGAAGCCTTTTTCGTTTTCATATCAGGAAGAAGTGATCAATCTGAATGTAGATTTGCTTCGTATTATTATTATTTTTATTATTCAGAGTGCTTCTGTGGCTAGTCGTTGGGGCTTGGTTGCTCTCAGGGTTGCAGTTATTGATCCGAATTAGCAACCTCGTCCAAACAAGGCTAGATGAGTACCGCAAAGTCATCACAGACTCGTGAATTATCTGCAGGGTCCGGCCCGTCACTTTCTAGGAATGACCAGGTACATAAATACATAAGTAAATGCATTCTCTACTGTCATACAATATATATATATATATATATATATATATATATATATATATATATATATATATATATATATATGACCAGGTACATAAGTACATAAGTAATTCGCCAAAGCATTCTCTTCTGTCATACAAAATATATATGTATATATATATATATATATATATATATATATATATATATATATATATATATATATATAAGAAAATGCGTTCAGGTACATACCGGAGGTAAAAATGCCGTCTTGCTCACTGTAACGAAAAATATGAAATTTTTATATTAAATTTCTAACGCAAAGCTAAAATCATTGCAAATGTGGCAGAGTACATGACAAAACCAGCATCTACAGGAAAACGATAGATTTTATCAGTTATTAAGTTCAGAGTTTTAGTTCAGAACAGCGAATGAAAGCCTTTACCTCAATCATTTCTATTGAAATGCCGGAAATATTTGCTCGGATAACCCGTTTTCAGTGAGTAATTTCAGAATGATTTACGTCAGTCTAACAGCCTGAGCTATAATAGACTGACTTTTATGGCTAGGGTTCAGCAAAGGTTGAAATCACGAAATTTTTCGCTTTCATATTCCAGTATCGCGAAATTTCTTCAAAGAAAAAAACTTAACAGTCGGATTTATCTCGTAAAATCATCAACTGATTCCCCCTGTCTGCGGGACTAATCAAAGTATAATATGCTAACCATCTGAATAAGGAATGGGTGAATACGCTACATGACAGCTGTATTTCATTTTGCAAGCGCGTGTGTGCTAGTGGTCAGTGAAAAAATATTGATGCAAGGATTCAATTTTCATAATCCCTTCCTTCGTTGATAACAGGGTCAATGACTCGCTTTCCTCTGGTTTAAATCGATCCCATCTTCTCGTCTCTCTGCTTTTCCTGATTTTTTATTATCGTCTTAGCTAAATTAGGGCATTAGGCCATCTTTTCATTATCCCAGACCATCCAAGATTGGAAGATGCAAAATATACCGGAAGATGCATTAACAATTCTCTGGTAGACATCAGAGGTGCCTCACACTGAGGGACCTGGGGCAACCCGAACGAACTGTAGGGTCTGTAAGGTAAGGTAAGGTCGTTGCATTAAAAAAGGTGCATTTCCGGAAATGCTCGACTGTTATAACGACACTTTCTTTACTTACGGACAGTTCGAATTTCTCGTACTGAACACAAGTTATGATGCAGGGATTGATTATTTCCAGCAAGGTATTATAATCATCCTTAACTCTTGCGATGGAGACACACAAACAACCTCAAACTTAGTAGCAAAATTTTATGTATGTGGAGATTTATGGAAACATTCATGATACCATACTTATGGCAATTGATGCAAATATTTACACGTTCCTCATTCTTTGCAGTTGATTGCTTAACCGGCCTACTTTTATATTCGTTCTCCTTTTCTGGAAATCACCTCAGGCTGAAAATGATTTTCTTTAACGCACTGATTTCATTATGAAATTATCTGTTTAATACTGAAGCTAAAGTCTCTGATAATCATAAGATCGGTACAAAATATGTAATTTACATACCCACCATATTGATCAACTTACGTAACACCTGAGATTTTAAGTTCATTCATAAAGAAGTTTTTTTATGTATCCTGCCCATTATTTTATGAAATTTGCGTTCGTTAGAACATATTTATGACTTTTGTTATCTAAATTCAAAGTCATTTGGTTAAGTAAAATAACACCCACTGGAGTGGGTTCCGTTCTCAGCTAGCACTCTTCTGGCCACGAGTTCGAATCTCCGACCGGCCAGTGAAGAATAAGAGGAATTTATTTCTGGTGATACAAATTCATTTCTCGTCATAATGTGGTTCGGATTCCACAATAAGCTGTAGGACCCGTTGCTAGGTAACCAACTGGTTCTTAGCCACGTAAAATAAATCTAACCATTCGGGCCAGCCCTCTCTAGGAGAGCTGTTAATCAGCTCAGTGGTCTGGTTAAACTAAGGTATATTAATCTTAACATCCACTCCTAGAATGTGGTACAATAAATAAATGCAGCCAAAAGAGAAGCAATTGTTTTTAAGAGAAGAAGAAACCTTTCGAATTATCAAATAGGAAGTGAAATAGTTAAATACAGCATCCAAACAAACAGAGAGAGAAAGACAGAAGAAAAACTAGAGTAAGAAGGGCAAATAAAACACCCACATGACTATTGGAGGGCCAGCTGGTTTCCATATAGTAGAGAGTGGTATGAAATGTGTTGGTTCTGTGAATATTGCATAACCCACTTACGAGTAGAGGAACCTTGTCTCTCGTTTGCTGTGACCCCCCAATAAAAATATATATATATATTATATATATATATATATATATATATATATATATATATATATGTGTGTGTGTGTGTGTGTGTATGTATGTATGCATATATGTATGTATATATATATATATATATATATATATATATATATATATATATATATATATATATATATATATGTATATATATATATATGTGTGTATACATATATATATATATATATATATATATATATATATATATATATATATATATAACGCAGGAGAACACGAAGAACTTGTTTCATATGAGGGAGAAAAAGGACCTGGATCTCATAAAGTTGTATGAGACTTTTCATAAAGGATTCATAAAAGATTCTGGGCTTCTGACGTGACAGAATGAAAAATGCTTCCTTAATCATTAATCCTCTTAGAAATAATAAGAGGTAAAATGAAATGGACAGATTTCTTTTTTTGTTTTCTGCTAAATATTCTTGACTACATTTAATGCAATCAGGTTTTCTACCCTGACGGTAATCTGGTTTACTTAGCATTTTCAATCAAGCTCTGTGCAATCAGATTTTGAGCATGAGGAAAATCTGTTTTTGAAGATTTATGTGGAAATCTGCTGGGACGTTCTTGACCGTTTTTTTCATTTTAAATATTACCAATACAAACTCAAAATCATAACTAGAATTGTTTGCCGGTATACAATTTATTCTATTCTCACACACAAAAACTAAAATTCTTGTTTATTTTTTGAGTAACTATACAATTAACCAATTCAACATTTTACTGGAAAAATCATAAATGTATTTAGTTTTCTCATAGTGTAGACACCACGATGAATAATCCTACCTAATTAAGACTATTACGGCAAAAAAGATAAATATCTCCGCATTGTATAAGGAATTTGTAAGCAGTATAGGAAATTCATTCATATTTTTCCATCAGTAACTAAAGAAGTAATTTGTTAATAGCTTATAATTACGTAATTATACTTCCAATACTTTGTTGTTATTCTAATTATATTCCAGCCAATTCATATTCTTAATAAATAAGTGTAGAGTACCATTGTTCAGAAAGCGGAATTCCCCTGAATTGAATACCACATATTCGCGGAAAGTCATCATTAAGTTAGAAAACAATTAACTAATATAATTCCGTAGGCTACTTACTCAACAAAATCATCAGGTTTCATTACATTTGTCAATGATTTACAATCTTTCTCACAGGTGAGCTTTGAACGTTTGTTTTTTTTTTTTTATAGGATATTAAGCGGAATTTCAGTCTTCTGCAAACAACAGTGGTCTAAGTTCTCTCTGAAACTTCCAACACTGAATATTCCTGTAGGGAATAATACTTGATTCACAAGAATGCATCCTGTCATATTCCCTCCTGACTAAAACCATTTGGGTCTTATTTCGTGTAACACGAGTCTTCATCCACGTTTTAATTTATTGGTTAAGTGCCTTAGTAGCTTCCTTCTCTCTTTCAGATTTTCCCGAACTTCATTCCGTTGCTGAAAGCATTCATTACAATGTCAGAGCACAAATAACTACTAGATTATATTTGATATGATCTGTCAACCTTGGTCTGCGCTCGTTGGCAAAAGGAAATACAATTCGATACACTTGACCTTATTCCGAATACTAAAGGTTAAGAGGGGGTTTGCAGTACTTGGTAAGAGAGAGAGAGAGAGAGAGAGAGAGAGAGAGAGAGAGAGAGAGAGAGAGAGAGAGAGAGAGAGAGAGAGAGAGAGAGAGAGAGAGAGTATACTTTATTTACATGAATATCTTGCGTAAAATACTTTACCAGGCTTCGGTCTTACTATCACAAAAAACTCCACCGATAGCTGATATTTATCATTATTAATATCAGGCTGTTTTTTATTCTTTCGGTGATAACTCCAGGAAATATATTTTTGGATGAATTCCAGCCTTGAACCAGAAAAATATCGCCTTCCATTTTCCAAGTAACACGATCAGGTGTATTTGATTTCAAAAGGTACGTCAATTATATTTCTGCAAACGACATTTTTCATAACACGGATAAATATTCCTAAAATATTAGTCTATGGTATACTTCCTTTTAGTTTAAAATAACGTCAAATGGAAAGATGTTTTACACTGACTTTATATTTACTAAATGTTCGAAAATATTTATAAGCCTTAAGTTGAAAACTTGAAGTAATAAGAGTTTCAAGAGGCGTCGTTGATATGGAGGGTAAGAGAGAATTATTTTCAAAGGATATGGACGAACAGCGGATTACAGACATAAATAGTAAAACATACATAAGCACACACACACACACACACACACACACACTTATATATATATATATATATATATATATATATATATATATATATATATATATATATATATATATATATATATATATATATATATATATATATATATATATATATATATATATATATATATATATATAATATATATATATATATATATATATATATATATATATATATATATATACATATATATATATATATATATATATATATATATATATATATATATATATATATATACCAGACCAAGTACAAACATACGTTCATTTGCTTAAAATTTTTCGCTTGAAATTTCTAACCCTTCGGCTTCCTTAGTTGTTGGGTCCGTTCTGCGTCTCTGAACTTAATACTCCCGACTGAATTTATGAATAAATTTAAATTTCTGTTTGGAGAGAGAGAGAGAGAGAGAGAGAGACAGAGACAGAGAGAGAGAGAGAGAGAGAGTCTTACTACACACGCATATAAACTCCCTGGGACACGCGAGTTCATGTTATCTTCTCAATGCTTCAACAATCCCTGGCGATATCTAATGTTGTCACTCCTTCCGTTTGGGGATGAAATAAATTGGGCTCCCGAAAGTTACCTGAGGTATTCTTATCTTATCTTTGCCGGCTTGGTATTTGCGAGGTTGTTGTGAATGCTGGTTTCAGGGTGGTGATGGTCTCTTTGCTCCTTGGTAAAGTTATCTAAGTTCTTTACGTTTCTGTTTGGCTTTCGTTTCATTTTTTTTAGACATTCATCTGCGTAGAAGAAAGGGGTTATGTAGGGAGTTGTGAGAGCTTGTGGTAATAACTGGTTTGTACATGACATAAAAGACTTCCTTCTTGCTATTAATACTAGTTTTTCCAACTTAACAGTTCACTCGTCCAAATGTAGACATTTAATATTATCCGAGTAGACAATCAGTAGGTCGAAGGCAAATGTTTATGTTGCTGTTCGTAGTTAAAGTAACCTCCCTGACAATTGCTTTCATATCCGTTTTTTTTTTTTTTTTTTTTTTTTGTTATTGGCATTGGTAATTTATATCTTATATGGACTCTGTTTGTCAGCAGTTGTAAACTCTATATTAAAACGCCGCCGTAAAATAAGATCAAACATTTGTTTCCTCTTATTTTTTATGCTTGAAGAAATTAAATGAACAATAAATTTATGTCCGAGTTGAGGCTTACTTCCAGTTTTACCAGAAATTGTAAGATAAAATGAAGGTAAAAGTTATGTTAAAATCTCCTGAAAGAAGTTTAAGAAATTAAGTTAAAAGGGATGATTTCATTATAATCAGAAAGAAAAATTACAATTTCATTATGTTAGATGACTTGGACTATTCTTGCCCTTAATCAAAACATCAACCAGACAGTCGTATAGAAAAATCCGCAGAATTCTAATTCTGTCTACATTTGTGTAAAAAATATAATAAAAAAAAATCAGGATATGTTTTTCTTTGGCCTACAATTCCTCGCGTTCTCCCTTCTCACCTGACAATGTCTGAATAGATGCAGCGTCGAAGTATGGACTAATATTTAAACTTTCCAAAAAGCTACATGTATGCAAAGGCTCCTTCCGAATCAGAGATTCTAAATCCTTTCTGAAGCTACCTATGGCGGCAAAAACGTGCACCTCTACGCATTACGACGAAATCCTTTGTAGCTGGCGGATACAAAGACGGCCAGATGAAAGGAGCGGAAGAGGAATGAAAGGAGATGAAGGCCAATTATTTCATTCCCTCTTCATAAAAGGAGTTCTACAGTGATTCCGGGAAACTCGCGGATTTCTCGGATGCCAGAAAGGCCGAGTATGTCGTCGCTCTAGCTTGGAAAGCCTCTAACTATAAGTAGAGGAAATAGTGCAAAAGAAATTTAATAGGGAAATGTCCTGCGCGCTAAATCTCCTTAGCAAGCGCTTCAGTGGTTAGAGGTGGCACAAAGCTAGGCTTACGTAAATAGACGAAATAATTGCTTCAGAAGAAGAAATAGCAGAAGTATTCGAGTAAATATTGGCGGGGGGGTGGGGGGAGGGCGGGTGTGACCAAGGCGGAAGGCCCAAAGATTGATAAAAGGAGTGGCCGAAACATCGAACCGAGTAAATATTGTTGTGGTGGGGAGGAGGCCAAGGCGGAAGGCCCAAAGATTAATAGGAGTGGCCGAAATATCGAACCCTCGCACTGATAGTTGCATCAATAACGAGAAGCTTATGCTCAAAAGAGTCTGGAAGCGATGAAGAGCAGATCATAAGTATTCTAAGAAATGATAGTTAAATTCTTACATTTACAAAACGTTACCAGCTAAAACCAGCTGACATCTAGTTAGCGAACGTTTGAAAGTTACCAGCTAAAACTAGCTGACACATAGTTAGCGAACGTTTGAAAGTTACCAGCTAAAACTAGATAACATCTAGTTAGCGAACGTTTGAAAGTTACCAGCTAAAACTAGCTAACGTCTAGTTAGCGAACGTTTGAAAGTTACCAGCTAAAACTAGCTAACATCTAGTTAGCGAACGTTTGAAAGTTACCCTGCTAAAACTAGCTAACATATAGTTAGCGAACGTTTGAAAGTTACCAGCTAAAACTAGCTAACATTTAGTTAGCGAACGTTTGAAAGTTACCAGCTAAAACTAGCTGACATCTAGTTAGCGAACGTTTGAAAGTTACCAGCTAAAACTAGATAACATCTAGTTAGCGAACGTTTGAAAGTTACCAGCTGAAACTAGCTAACATCTAGATAGCGAACGTTTGAAAGTTACCAGCTAAAACTAGATAACATCTAGTTAGCGAACGTTTGAAAGTTACCAGCTAAAACTAGATAACATCTAGTTAGCGAACGTTTGAAAGTTACCAGCTAAAACTAGATAACATCTAGTTAGCGAACGTTTGAAAGTTACCAGCTGAAACTAGCTAACATCTAGATAGCGAACGTTTGAAAGTTACCAGCTAAAACTAGATAACATCTAGTTAGCGAACGTTTGAAAGTTACCAGCTAAAACTAGATAACATCTAGTTAGCGAACGTTTGAAAGGTACCAGCTAAAACTAGCTAACATCTAGTTAGCGAACGTTTGAAAGGTACCAGCTAAAACTAGCTAACATCTAGTTAGCGAACGTTTGAAAGTTACCAGCTAAAACTAGCTAACATCTAGTTAGCGAACGTTTGAAAGTTACCAGCTAAAACTAGCTAACATCTAGTTAGCGAACGTTTGAAAGTTACCAGCTAAAACTAGCTAACATCTAGTTAGCGAACGTTTGAAAGTTACCAGCTAAAACTAGCTGACATCTAGTTAGCGAACGTTTGAAAGGTACCAGCTAAAACTAGATAACATCTAGTTAGCGAACGTTTGAAAGTTACCAGCTAAAACTAGCTGACATCTAGTTAGCGAACGTTTGAAAGTTACCAGCTAAAACTAGCTGACATCTAGTTAGCGAACGTTTGAAAGTTACCAGCTAAAACTAGCTGACATCTAGTTAGCGAACGTTTGAAAGTTACCAGCTAAAACTAGCTAACATCTAGTTAGCGAACGTTTGAAAGTTACCAGCTAAAACTAGCTGACATCTAGTTAGCGAACGTTTGAAAGTTACCAGCTAAAACTAGCTGACATCTAGTTAGCGAACGTTTGAAAGTTACCAGCTGAAACTAGCTAACATCTAGTTAGCGAACGTTTGAAAGGTACCAGCTAAAACTAGATAACATCTAGTTAGCGAACGTTTGAAAGTTACCAGCTAAAACTAGCTAACATCTAGATAGCGAACGTTTGAAAGTTACCAGCTAAAACTAGCTGACATCTAGTTAGCGAACGTTTGAAAGTTACCAGCTAAAACTAGCTGACATCTAGTTAGCGAACGTTTGAAAGTTACCAGCTGAAACTAGCTAACATCTAGTTAGCGAACGTTTGAAAGGTACCAGCTAAAACTAGATAACATCTAGTTAGCGAACGTTTGAAAGTTACCAGCTAAAACTAGCTAACATCTAGTTAGCGAACGTTTGAAAGGTACCAGCTAAAACTAGATAACATCTAGTTAGCGAACGTTTGAAAGTTACCAGCTAAAACTAGCTAACGTCTAGATAGCGAACGTTTGAAAGTTACCAGCTAAAACTAGCTGACATCTAGTTAGCGAACGTTTGAAAGTTACCAGCTAAAACTAGCTAACATCTAGTTAGCGAACGTTTGAAAGTTACCAGCTAAAACTAGCTAACATCTAGTTAGCGAACGTTTGAAAGTTACCAGCTAAAACTAGCTGACATCTAGTTAGCGAACGTTTGAAAGTTACCAGCTAAAACTAGCTGACATCTAGTTAGCGAACGTTTGAAAGTTACCAGCTGAAACTAGCTAACATCTAGTTAGCGAACGTTTGAAAGTTACCAGCTAAAACTAGCTAACGTCTAGATAGCGAACGTTTGAAAGTTACCAGCTAAAATTAGATAACATCTAGTTAGCGAACGTTTGAAAGTTACCAGCTAAAACTAGCTAACGTCTAGATAGCGAACGTTTGAAAGTTACCAGCTAAAATTAGATAACATCTAGTTAGCGAACGTTTTTGAAAGTTACTAGCTAACCTCTAGTTAGCGAACGTTTGAAAGTTACCAGCTAAAACTAGATAACATCTAGTTAGCGAACGTTTGAAAGGTACCAGCTAAAACTAGCTGACACATAGTTAGCGAACGTTTAAAAGTAGAATTCTTTGATCTTTTGTCTTCTGGTGATTTTAATCTTTTACTGTATGATTCGAATACATTCTGATATATTCCTTGCTTTGTAGAAATAGCAGTGCAGATTCTCGACTGCAGAAGAGGGATGTCAAGTCAGCTGTCCAACAAAAATTGGTTTGGAATTCTCTCTGGCTCAGTGCATTTGATTTGAAGACCAGTTTTGCAATGCTTGCAAATATTCTAAAAACTGTATTTTTATGTCGTAAATGTGGCAGCCAATTGATGCTGTCTTTTGGAAAATGCAACCGGCGATGATTAACTTTCAATAAACTATTGTCTGAAAGGAAAAGTGTAACAAAATTTTACTCTGATTTCAAACTTCATAATTATTGTCAAGAACTTTTTTTACAGGGACCCGATAACATGCCATGAAAATAGTATGTTTTTTAGATGAGCATGTGTCTGTGAAAAACTTTTTCCAGGATAATAAAAATCGTTAAATACAACACAAGGACACGTCTAATTGGTTTCTGCATGAAGACATCTCTTCGGGTTGCCTGCTCAATGATTAGAGCTGACATTGTCAAATCCGCCACCGCCCCCCCCCCCCGCCCCCACACACAGAACCAAAAAATTAAAGTGCCACGTTTCTCACCGAAAAATTTATGAAGGCAAAATACAATTGTCAAATCCATGAATGAAATTGTATTGAGAATATTGCATGTGATTTCAGGCTGTAAAAATCTTTTTTAATTGAATTGACAATGATCAGTTTTGTAACGGAATTATTCCGTGCCTGATATACGGAGCCTAAATTCATTATTTGTTTCGTTATGATTTGTCCCATCACTGTTGCTCGCTAGTTTGTAATTAATATCAGTAAACCTTTCATTTTTTTCCGATCTAGTTGTTTGCACCTAACTTTTCTATAAAATAAAACAGGTAAAGTTCATAATCATATATAAGAATACTCTCAGATAAGACGTGTTTGCGGACATCGAGTCACTCGGCAGTTAAAATTTGCCTCCTGGATCGAAAAGATTATTTAGATTTATGTTCTATCGTAGCAAAATATGTCTCATTTACGAGGCTACCTCTTCCATCATTATTGTTTATCATTTCTGCGCAAATAATTATGAAACGTATAGCTGTCCATGACAAAAGTGTAATGTTTCTTCAACGTACGACTGTGAATGTTGTCATTCATTGGGGGTTTTCAAAACGAAACTAAATTAATAGTCTATTCGCATGACATGCGTATTCCTGCAAAGTATACATGCAAACTGCAATATAGAAACCGCTTTGTGCAGAGCATTTGCACGTTGGAACTGAGAATGTAAGCGTACCTGAATAGCCGGAGTTCAAAGGTAATATAATTCGTGTTTGGACTTCCGCCGTTCAACCTAGGGACACCTCTCCAACCACTGAGTCGCTGACTCCCACACAAGTGCGTAAAATGAATAGACTTTGGTTCAGTCTTCGGAACAGTACTTAATGTCAGTAAGGCTG
Source organism: Macrobrachium rosenbergii (assembly GCA_039081455.1). Taxonomy (NCBI): domain Eukaryota; kingdom Metazoa; phylum Arthropoda; class Malacostraca; order Decapoda; family Palaemonidae; genus Macrobrachium; species Macrobrachium rosenbergii. The sequence goes on along the minus strand of JANJGK010000002.1, from coordinate 83,130,420 downwards.
GGTGTTGTTGTTTATGACTGTTTCTTATATTACTGTTATTTTTGTAATTATGGTGGCGTTGGTGTTTATTTCTATAACAAAAAGTTAAGTAATGGATAGTTTTCCGAAATCTGCAACGTCTTTTCTCCTCTCTTGAGAAGGCTCAGAGGATGTGATTGATCATAAGTGCGGAGTTATCATAATTCCTATACAATTCTTGAATGGTTGCTAGATACGAACGATATTTTCAATTGTAATTTAACGACTTGGTTGAAATTCCGAAGTTAATGGAAATTAATTGTATTTATTTAGTTATAAGGATATTAACATTGGCTCGTCCCTGTTTCTAAACTTTGCTCTGTAGAACTCTACCATATCCTCTACGGAAAAATCTCGTACAACATTAGCAGGGACCAAAACCGCTTTCTTTCCGAACGGGTGGAGGCAACAATAAAAACACTCCGGCATGAATCATTTTCCTCCTCATTTCACTGGAACGATTATGACTTCCATTCGGAAGCCGGGCTTTTAGGCAAATCCCCCTTATTTAGTTCTCATTTCCTGTGTTCCCAAGCCAGAGCCCATCCTCCCTTTCCCATAATTCACCGCGGATTCATTTTCCGGGCTTCATGAGCACTGAATCAGAAAATATTCGAGTCTTGGTGTCGTTTAGGGGTTCACGATGTCCCGCGTCGCTTTTATCTTCTTCTTCTTCTTCTTCTTCTTCTTCTTCTTCTTCGTCCTTTTTGTGGAGACACGATTTTGGAATCCTTGATGACATGGCGCTCGGGTCATGATAAGATATCTCAATTCTTCAGTAGGAATGTTATACCTGGATATGCTTCATGCAAAGCGAAACAAATAAATATCTTTGATTCGCAAAGAGTGATTTATGGGGATCATTCACAAAATTTACGAGGAATGTTATGACTTCAAAAGCATAACTGTTTGTATGGGGATGGGGTTGTTGGGGGAGGCCTTGAAATTATCTTAAAAACAAAGTGACTGGTGAAATAAGTGATCATAACCTTAAGTATGAAGCATCAATTCTTTCACGTTGAGAGATCTTTAGTTACTCATATGTCGAGGTACATAAAATCTATAAAATGATTTGCTGAAGCCATTTTCTTGATTCACTCTTGCTATCATGGCCCAGAAGCTTTTACACCCGTTCCTCTAGTCTTTTTTTTCATATCTGTGTCCCAGATTTATGTACGTATACTCTATAAGAACACAGCTAGTTAAGAACAAAAAATAAAGTACCCACTAATTGCTGGCATAATGGAGCGCTGGGAATCTCCAAGTTGCCTGATGCTTCTGCTGACATGACGGTGTTGACGTTAGAGAGCAGTACTGACCTTGGTCACGAAATGCTGTTTAACCGTTGATCTGTACCATTTCACCACACGCCTTGCAAATGCCTATATAGCCTCTCCTCCAGTCTCTCCTCTGTTTGATCTCACCTTTAATAGTTTTCATAGTCGTTTGTGAAACCCAATATCAACTGGGAGTTGGGTTTCACAAACGACTATGAAAGCTATTACAGATGGGAAGTTGGGTTTCACAAACGACTATGAAAACTATTAAGTATGGGATCAGAGGGGAGACTGGAAGGGAGGCTATATAGGCATTTGCAAGGCGTGAGGTAGAGTGGTGCAGATCAACAGTTAAACAGCATTGCGTGACTAAGGTCAATACTGCTCTCTCATGTAAACACCGTCTTATCAGCGGAAGCATCAAGCGACTTGGAGATTCCTTGCGCTCCATTATGCCAGCAATTGGAGGGTACTTTATTTTTTGTTCTTAAGCAGCTGTGTTCTTATAGAGTATACGTACATAAATATGGGACGGATATAAAGAAAGGACCAGAGGAACGAGAGTAAAAGCTTCTGGGCCATGATAGCAATAGTGAATCAAGAAAATGGCTTCAGCAAATCATTTTATGTTTCGACGTTTCGGCTGATTTGTTTCATTTCCTGTGAATCTACTCTGGATATGGCTTTTCAATTTCCGTAGTCAACCCAGAGAATAACTCTGAGAAAAAGAGGCATAGAGAAATGAGACGAGTATGTTTTAGTTAATTGTTTAGACAAAAGGAATTAAAATTCATTAAGGCTTTTATGACTGTAAAAGGAATAGAAACATAGCTATGATTCAAATTATTTGTAAGGAATGTTAGATGGGGTAATGGAGACCTAAAACATCTAAGTAAGAAAGGTGTCGGTGATATAACTGTATGGAAAGAAAAGGCATGATTGAGCACTAGACCATGATTAGTTGCCACAAATTAAAAAGATTCGTTTCACATAACCATCGTTGAGATGAGAGATTTGTCATCATTAAACCATTCTCAAAAGATATAAAACAAGAAAGAAAGGGTTTATAAAGACCGAAAAAGCTAAAGCTTTCTCCTATTATTCCTTTCGAACGGAGAATGGGAATTTATTTTTAGTAACATTACTAATTGAAGTTAGTTCCGGCCATGTCTGAATATAACCTTATATGTTAGTTTGTGAAGCGCTTTTATAAAAGTGAGACCTAAGATTTTTCAAGAGAACAGAGATTGGCTAACGTCTGCGTCCTAGTTCTTTTTCCGTCAACCTGGCGTCACAACAACAGAGGTCACTGAATCGTAGTAATACGTGATCTGAAACCCAAATCATCATGCTAGTCTCATGAGAAAAGATTTGATTCTGAATGCATAGGCAAACAAACAACGGTGTGACTAGAATGATGCTAAACATTTATTCATAAACAATACCTCTGGCATAAGCATTCAAAAGAGAGAACTAAATCGTCTTCTAAACAGGTGAATTTAGTAGGAGGCAAATTTTCTACAAAAGTAGAATAATTTTGGTTTTAATCCTATATAGCGAAAAAGTTCTATTTATTCATAAAGAAAATTAAATTCAAAACCAGCCAAATACGTTGAATTGAACAGTATTTACAAAGACCTTGGGTTTTAGATTGAAACGACTGAATATATTTCAATCATAAGCAACAAATGGAGGAAACCGAGTCAAAATTTTCAATATATTTGACTTCCACAATTAACTTTCAGTTTAGCTCTTCCTGGAGTCAATTTCGCCTTCACCTGTTCCGCTCAGGTAACGGGATTGTTGTCCGCTGTCCAGGAGGCTTGAACCTTTCCAGGAAGTTCAGCCTTGCAGTTAACACAGCTGTGGCCCTCACCAGCATTGTCTTCTTAGAATGCAGCTCAACAATGCATTAAAACGATAACATAATTTTAAATGACGTTCAAATAACTACCGTCCTCACGTTGGTTTTTTTTTTTTGGGGGGGGGGCCTTTTTATCTTTAAATTTTAGCTCAGAATTGCTTTTTTTTATGGCTTTTAAATGCATTTTTAGACGAAAGATAATTTATTATTATTATTATTATTATTATTATTATTATTATTATTATTATTATTATTATTATTATCCTATTGTGGGTCCTGATGTAAAACAAATACTTCATGCAAAATATAATGCGAACACTTCTATAGACTTGATAATTGTTTTAAACTGCCATTCTGGTACCTTTCTATTTTCATTTTAGTCTTCATTGCCAACATAAAGATAATAGTGTTTTTGTTGGTTATTTTCTCAACGTTAATTAAAAAAGAAAGAAAAAAAACATTACAAGGCCGGTAGCCTTTACACAGAACAGATAATAATCACTGCAACCAGCGCAGTTTTGTCGCTTATTCCAGTAAAGGAAAGAAAGTTTCATTTACCCAATCTCTTATTGTGTTGCATACAACCATCATACTTCATTTGAGATTGGGTACATGAAAACATCCTCCGTTTCAGTGGAATACGTGACAAAACCATACTGGTCGTAATGATTGTCATCGGTTCTATGTAAATGCTACCGGCCATGTAATGTTTTTTTCTTTTTTTTATACTTTCTGTAATGGAAAACTATTGAGATGGTTATTTACCCGTCCGTCCGCACTTTTTCTGTCCACCCTCAGATCTCAAAAACCACTGAGGCTAGAGGGCTGCAAATTGTTATGTCGATCATCCACCCTCCAATCATCAAACATACCAAATTGCAGCCCTCTAGCCTCAGTAGTTTTTTTTTTTTTTAAAGGTTAAAGTTAGTCATGGTCGTGCATCTAGCACCGCGATAGGTGCCAACAACACAGGCCACCACCGGGCCGTGGTTGAGATTTTCATACAGCATTATCTGCTGTACAGAAAACTCGATTGCACCGAATTCTTCGTTTTTTTACTTGTTTTTCATTAACGTTGAGAAAGTAACTGCAGCAAAACCCTATTATCTGCATGCTAATAATAAAGACTAAAATCAGAATAGAAAGGTACCAAAATACTAGCATAGAGGAGGCCATATATGATAGTTGTAGCCTCTCCAAAAGGGTTTATTTAGGAACGGTTCTCTTTTAGCAGTATCGACTCGAAAATTGTTTATTGATGGAAAACACTTTTTTTTTTTTTGGCCAGTTCTGGCTAAACTGTTTTCCCCTATTTTTGTTACAGTTCAGAGGACGTTCGGCCGTAGTATAAATATCTATTAAGAGAGGAAATCAAATTCCCATCTTCCTTTTGATGTTTGGAAAAATGCCAACGTTTTTTAATTTTTGCCTGGTAAAGGACCGTATAGGGGTTCGGTTTCAGGGGAAACTAAAGTGAGCGGACGGCAAAATATAATGATTTAACCATAAAAGTTAAGTGTACCTTAGTTTAACCAGACCACTGGCCTGATTAACAGCTCTCCTAGGGTTGGCCCGAAGGGATAGACTTATTTTACGTGGCTAAGAACCGATTGGTTACCTAGCAACGGGACCTACAGCTCATTGTGGAATCCGAACCACATTATACCGAGATATGAATTTCTATCATCAGAAGTAAATTCCTCTAATTCTCCACTGGCCGGCCGGAGACTCGAACTCGGGCCTAGCAGAGTGCTTGCCGAGAACTCTACCGACTTTCCAACGAGGAATTAATCTAACCATAAATACTATAAAATGCGTTATAGTGAAATTATTATCATGAGAACTGAAACCACGACTGCCGATAAAAAAACAAAATTTATATCGACGTCAAAGATGAAAAACCACCGAATTGTTTCCCGCAGCAATCCATCTCGAAGAGGAGCCTCCCTTCATTCCTCGGTAATTCTGGTGTATCAGTAATCGCAAAGGATGCCAATACAAACCCCGAAGTTTTCTCATTACAGTGGCAGTGGGAACTTCCCGAACGGGAAAGAAAATTCAATTATTTTCTTACTTCTACCGAGGAATAGAAGACAATGACACAGCAGAATACGACCAAAGAATGATTGGTCGTGTGGTTTTCTCTCCGTGTCGTTTATTTTGTTTCTTTGTCAGGCGCCTTCTTTTAAAGACCGCTTTAGTTTCTTTCGGGGATTTGATAATAATGATGATAATAATCTATGCAGTTATCTTCTATGGAGCCACTCCCTGTTAAGGGATAATGGCTTGAGCCCTGGGTAGTGGAGGGAGTCTGTCTAGTATAAATTCTTGTTTCATAAATAAAAATAAGTTATGAAAGCATGCCTCAAATCTCACAGGGCCATCTAGCCCTTTGTTGGCCGAGTTGGTTGAGCTTCAGACCGTCATTCGATGGGCCGGAGTTCGATTCCCGCCACCGGCTGATGAAGAGTTAGAGGAATTTATTTCTGGTGATAGAAATTCATTTCTCGCTATAATGTGGTTCGGATTCCACAATAAGCTGTAGGTCCCGTTGCTAAGTAACCAATTGGTTCTTAGCCACGTAAAATAAGTGTAATCCTTCGGGCCAGCCCTAGGAGAGCTGTTAATCAGCTCAGTGGTCTGGTAAAACTAAGCTATACTTACTTTTACTCACAGGGCCATTATCTTTCCAGTTATGCATTTCAAATATGGTTTTATTATTATGTTTTACTCACGGAATTGGCAGTAATTATCGGCTGACATTATATTCCGTTATTAGAGCCTACCGTAGATTCTTAATGTAAGTTAAGAATGTTTTCATGAATTCTAAAGCTTTCTTTAGTTTATCATAAACGTAGATAAAGGCACTAGCTACACACACACACACACACACACACATATATATATATATATATATATATATATATATATATATATATATATATATATATATATATATATATATATATATATATATATATATATATATATATATATATATATATATATAGATATAGATATAGATATTCATATATATATATATAATATATATATATATATATATATATATATATATATATATATATATATATATATATATATATATGTGTGTGTGTGTGGTGTGTGTGTGTACGTGTGTGTGTGTATGAAATGAACATTCATACAACCTTGTTTTCAACTTACCTGGCAAAAGTCGCGCAGGTTGGTAGCTGGCCGAGGAAAACCGCCTCTCTCTCTCTCTCTCTCTCTCTCTCTCTCTCTCTCTCTCTCTCTCTCTCTCTCTCTCTCTCTCTCTCTCTCTCGCATTCGCTCTTCCTCTCCTAAGTTCTAATACAATCCTGCATGGAAACCGGTATGTGTAAATGAAACCTGGGATACAAAAATAGACTTCATTTCGTACACCCAACATGAGATTGGTTAAATAAGAAAAAAAAAAGAGCTGATAGCAGGTTATTAAACAACCCCCCTACAACGTCATTAAAACATAAGTGATAATAAGAGAGAAACCAAAACCCCTTCCCCTACATTGATACTAAGTGTCGCTTACTAACACCAAAGTCCTCCAGTCAAACAATAAAGACAGATGTCTAAAACAGTCACCCCCGACCACATTCCATGCTATACATACATACATACATACATACATACATATATATATATATATATATATATATATATATATATATATATATATATATATATATATATATATTATATAATTATATCTATATATATATATATATATATATATATATATATATATATATATATATATATATATATATATATATATATATATATATTGAAATATACTGTATATTTTGTCAGTATGCTGGCCTTTTTCGGTGCTATTTAATTAAGTTAATTGTTATCTTAGTATTACGCCATTTGGCCAGTGTTCCTTTCGGTCTTTTGTCTCCTCCTCAGCGGCCCTTTGCTTATTTACCTGTGATTATAGTTTTGTTTTTCTTTTCTTTTATCTCTTTTGTTTACGGTTCCGCGATGTTGGGAGACAATCTGTTGTTCTGAGCCGTCGAGGGAGGTCACTGGGATTTCTTCCTTCTGAAATTGATCGCTGCAATTGTTGCCTGTTGCTGAGGTTGATTTGGAAGCCTTACGGATCACGGCTTTGGATTGATTGGATGCCTTACGGATCACGGCTAGCCTTTGGATTAACTGGATGCCTTACGGATCACGGCTAGCCTTTGGATTAACTGGATGCCTTACGGATCACGGCTAGCCCTTGGATTAATTGGATGCCTTGCAGATCACGGCCAGCCTTTGGATTAATCTGTCCCTCTAATTATCCCTGTATGGGGTGGAATTACTACTTAATCAGCAATGCCTCTGGCTTAGTGCTAGTCAAAAGGACCTCACTATAGTCTGGTGAGGTACCCGTGATTTTTCATGATGAAGTCATCAGTTTGATAAGATCACTGAATTTGTGGGAATTATTGCTGTCTGGACCCTGTTATCACTTCCTGCCTGGGTTTTGCTCCAGGCGTGGAGTTTAACATTGAAATTATTGAGGAGATCACGACAATATATACTGAAGCCCTTATTTGTATGGTTTACTTAGTATGTGTTAGAATATTCTGTCTTCTTAACCTTTCTTACTATCTGGGCCCCTGTGTAAATGTGGATGTGTTGCTTTCTGTATTTAATAGTGTAATTGTTTTGGGTATTATTCTCTGATAAAGAGTTAGAGGAATTTATTTCAGGTGATGGAAATTCTTTTCTCGCTATAATATATATATATATATATATATATATATATATATATATATATATATATATATATATATATATATATATATATATATATATGACTAGTTCCCTCACACCCTTTACAAGTCCGAAAACCAATTATCTTAGAAGACCTCTGATGTGAAACTCGGAAAGGGCCGCGCACTCCAATAAACTTCCAGAAGAAGAGCACAGACAAACAGGTCACTTCAAGACCTGGTGTGAAAAGGGTCAGCGATGAGTGTAGGAGGACTGTGTCAGTCCTGTTGCTATGGCAACTGTCTCTCTCGCCGAAGGAAATGGAAACATTTAATTGAAATGGCGAAAGCAAATGCAGTTGAACCCAGGTGGGTTGAAGCAGTGGTACTCGAGCGACTTACTCAAGACTGTTGCATCTATCTTTGCAGTTAAGCTACGGATCGTGTGCGGTCTTACTTACTTACCAGAGATTCAAGTTCTTGTGAAATACTTGATACATTTTGGTCAATTTCAGGAGAAAAATGTGACAATTTTCTATACTATGAAAACGATATAGCTAGTGAAAATCAAATTATTATTTTTTGTCGTTGCAAAATATCTTTTGCGTTTCATATAATCTTTGTTTTTAAGGGTTTACCTATTTCTTCAGTATCGGTAAAGTTACTTTCATAAATCATCATTATCATCTGTTAGCAATTACTGAAATATTGTTGTTCACTATTCATAAAAATTTTCTATTCCAAAGTTTAATTAATGATAACTCATGCCAGTGTTCAGTCAGTAGATCCAATGTTTACTAGAACTATTAAAAATAATCTGTGTTGTACACTTAAATTATTTCATTCTTAACATATAACCCTTGAAAATATTTATAGATAAATAGCTTAACTATTTAAGATAGCAGATAAAGGCCTCAGCGTGCAGCGAAGTTTGGTTTTTAACAATATATCACTAGAACTTCATTTATTGAATTACCAATATAACTCCATAGCAAATAGTACACAAGTAAAAAATGCAATCGAGTTTTCTGTACAGCCGCTACAGCGTATAAGCAAGGCCACCGAAAATAAATCTATCTTTCGGTGGTCTCGGAATAAAATAAAAACTACTGAGGCCAGAGGGCTGCAATTTGGTATGCTTGATGATTGGTGGGTGGATGATTAACATAGCAATTTGTAGCCCTCTAGCCTGGGTAGTTTTTAAGATCTGAGGGCGGACAGAAGAGGTGCGGACAGAAAAAAGTGCGGACGGACAGACAAAGCCGGCACAATAGTTTTCTTTTACAGAAAATTAAAAAGTGCAATGCGATTCATGTAATTTTTTTTTTTTTTTGTGAGACGAGGTTTTTCACTGTTGATCAGTATTTGAAGTAATGTCTCACAACTTTTTTGACTGAACAGGATTTCAAAAACCCTTCAGTCTTTCTTCAGAACGTTCATCCATCTAAATGTGTTGGAGCATATGTGATAAGACACAAACGAAAGGGCACTCGTTCTAACCAAAATATAGTCATGAATCTGTTGCATTTACCAACTCTTAAATTGAAAAAAAATGGACGTCCGAGAAATTATACAGCATTACGTAAATGCAGTATCTATCTTTAGTAAAAAAAAAAAAAACAAATAACATTTCTGAGAGATTATAACCTTATATACCTAATGTTTAAAAAAGGATGTATCTTCTAAGGCAACTCATCATTACATAAATCAACTGCCACAAGTGAATTCATTTCACTGGTTGTTTTATTTTACTTGCAATTTTCAATAACAAGCCTTTAGCCCTCAGAAGAGGTCGCTAAGCTTCCGGTTATTGGCAGCTCGTTTGGGATGAAGTAATGAGCCTTAGGATATTTTCTGTTCTAGTTACAATATACCCGAGTCATCTAAGCACCAGAAATTGTTCTTTTGTTCAGTACACAATCCAAAGTTGGTGCCGTTAAGTTGATTTGAACTGATCTATCTTTAAGGTGGAAACTATAAAGTCAAGTGTTAGTAGGTAAAAGCTCGACGTTAATGACATTTCAAATTTATCTTACAGGTGACTTACAATAGAGTCTGAATTCACCTCGGAATTAGATGGAGAATAATCGTTATATCTTCACTGCGGTTAATTGAGAAATTAATCAACTGATGAGGAGTTACCATAACACTGCATTTCTGCCAACATGTCAGTCCCAGCAAATACGTATTGCACTCATCCTTATCAGCCTCTTTGGTTATACTTTTACGAACTAACTCAAAAATAAAATATATATAATGAATATTTTTAAAAATATTCAGAAAGAACCAGGCAGATTTTCAGACAGACACCTAGATAGACCGAACTAAAAGTACAGCTCTTTAACAAGGGTAATAATAATAAATAATCATCAAACTCATAACATTCCCGATATCCATTTATCCGTTGTTGATTAACCGGCAGACACAACATGTTCAACCCAAACGCAGAAGACATCCATAAGCAAAATAAAATGAAAAAGTGAAATAAAAGAAAAATACATATTTTAAACCCTCTGACCCATCGGACAAATTAATCAGATTTGTCTCATAACGTGATACAGTTTCAACTCCCAACGTTTTATAATCAAGTTCCCAAATAGCATAAATTACATCAGGCAGACTTGATGACATAACGCGAGTATAATTTTACGGTGTAATTATCAACTGCCGTTTGTGTAAAATTGTCATTTGAATAATACCTGTTCTTTTTTTACCATCTTGTATTTTTTTGTCTGTATGCATTGACGTCAGACCACAGTTAAGTGATTGGAAAAGTTCATGTGTTAGGAGACATTTAGTTTAAAAAAACGAGGTTCAAATATACTATCATGAAAGTTTAGTTGTTGTTCATTCAGCAAACGTAAATGACCAATAACCTTAGAGTAAATAAGGAATTTAGGGAAATAAGGGATTCTTGGAACGGCAAAAATAGGGTAGAAAACAATGAAATATATCGGTGAGAGAATTTAGATTTGAAAGAACTAGAAAGATTGACTAAAAAAAAATACACCAGAAAGAAAGAAGGTTATAGAAATAAGAACTGATAACAGAGGATGACCTCCACATGTAAAAATGTCCTTAGTACCATCAACATCACGTCTTTTGTCTTCACAATCAGTCACACTCGCTTCCAAAAAAAAAAAAATTAGGAAAAAGCGACCAGGATCATCGTTCCGCTGCCTTCAAAGCGAGCCTGTTCCCATCTAATAGGCCGTGACATTACTCCTTTCTAGTGCACCAGTGATTATCACGTGAAAGAAATATAATATTTTTGATTTTTGTAAAGATTTCACACACATGCACACACACACACACACACACACACACACATATATATATATATATATATATATATATATATATATATATATATATATATATATATATATATATATATATATGTATATATATATATATATATATATATATATATATATACGGTTATCCGCGATTAATTACGTTAATTAGGTCATTAATAGAATACGCCTTGAATTACACTCACCATGGACATCCGTGAATACCAAAATAATACATGAAATATACAAAATTACTTATAAGAATAATGCTAGGTCCCCAATTGAAAGCTCTGATCCATAGGCTACAAGATACGACTTTATTGCTCACAACATGAGCAATTCGATCAAAAGAATACAGATTTAGCTCTCAATAAAGAAAGTTGTTGCTAGATTTAACAGCACCACAAAATACTGATTCTGCTTACAATAAATACATTACTGCTACAGTCTATAGCACAACGGACTCTGGGTCCCCTCTAGGGACTCCTTGCAATTACTGATTTCTAGAAATGTTGCACGTTGAATAGCCTGCCACAATAAGTCGAGTCTTACAAGCGAGAGGGATGGCAGAAATGCGAGGCTGAACATAACATGTGCCTGGAAACAGAATGATCCAGGTAAGGCTTCGTGATTGAAAGATGCTCTCACTTGCAATAATCTATAACCACAGAGAGCGGATTTACTCTGTGTCACTAAGCAAAGGATTATCTCATTAATAAACTTAATTCATATGGGGAACACACATAATAGTTTAAGCAAGGGGTTTTACTTTGAGAGATGAATTCTAAGGAGAAAAGAAATGAGAGATTTAGTGGGAGGAATAGGCACTGGTACTCAATTGCAAATTTAGGCTTACCAGGCAAATCTAGATTGCAATGTGCACTATTACAAATATCCTGTTGATCCAATAGGTCTTCCTTAACAACTGAGGGCGACTTGTTGCTAGGCGTCTTGTGGCCTGAAACCAGTGTGGCAACGTGCCAAGACGAAGGGATATGGCCCAATATTCTGGACCTAGCAGATCACAGCTCTGCTTTAAAAGGTGACTGGAGTGGGACTGTCTAGGAAACTGGCTTCGCTGGGCTAATTTCTGGATGGTGTTTTGTACTATATGCCTTCAAGCCATGGAAGTGGCAAGAATTGAGGAACGGTCGCCTGACTGTCCTGAAAAGCAATTAAGAACCAGCAAAATGGAAAGCACAGGAATACAGGTATTAGGGACAAGGGTATACAGTAACTACTAGTATGCTTATCCCCCATATGACTAAGCTAATTCGTTTACCTGTTTGGACCTTTTCTCTCAAAAGTGCTATCTGCTACCACCCTGTAAGTGGGTCTGTGGTTCCTACCATTCCCCTAGTCTTTCTGTCCTATCTTTAAGGGAAATTGATCCCTATGTTAAAAGAACGGGGAGATGAGAGCAGCATATATTTGTGACAATATATATATATATATATATATATATATATATATATATATATATGTGTGTGTGTGTGTGTGTGTGTGTGTGTGTGTGTGTGTGTGTGTGTGTGTGTGTGTGTCCATGTGTATGCGTGCGTGTGTGAAATCTTTGCATAAATCAATATATTATATTTCTTTCTTGTGATGTGGATAGCTGCATTGCATCGTCTGATCACACAGACATAATCACGCACAAACACACATACATATATATATATATATATATATATATATATATATATATGTGTGTGTGTGTGTGTGCATGTGTGTGTTTGTGCGTGGTTGTGTCATTGTATGACCAGACGATGCAATGCAGCCATCCACATCACAGGAAATAAAAATATGAACATTTTTTTATAGCTTTCATATTAACACTGAATAACTTTAAACATTTCCACTGTACATCCAAAGAGATACTGTTTGTTGTCGCGTTTTGACTATTCAGTGGTTTCTATCAAAATAAATAAGCAATTCTCTCTCCGCCAACCTTGGACTGGTATTGTTAGTGTCCAATCTAAATGCATATATTCCTACCTAAACTAATCATCGATTCAAAAGGTTTCCAGGCTTTTATACGTGTTTGTTTGAACATACAAACCGGCTATTTTTCTGCATGATTTTTCTGCCCTAATCATTAAGAGAGGGATGGGTGGAAAAAAGAGAAAACATCTTTTTTGACGAAAATTGTTTTAAGTTCACATAGTTATCTTCTGCTAGGAGAACTACGGTACAAGAAAATTATTCGTTTCTATCATATGGAACTATTTAAGTATACCTTAGTTTAACCAGACCATTCCTAGGGCTGGCCCGAAGGATCAGACTTATTTTACGTGGCTTAGAACCAATTGGTTACCTAGCAACGGGACCTACAGCTTATTGTGGAATCCGAACCACACTATAGCGAGAAATGAATTTCTATCACCGAAATAAATCCCTCTAATTCTTCATTGGCCGGCCGGAGAATCGAACTCGGGCCTAGGTGAGTGCTAGCCGATTACGATATCGACCCATCCAAAGAGGAACTATGGAACTATTTAAAGGCAACGTTGAAGTGGTCCTGACTATTTCGAGGTATATACATTTTTATAGACATTAGAAAAAGGCGTATTTGATATATTTCGCATGAATGACATAAAACGAAGCTTTCAGACTATGTGTTTATCTGGATAGAATCTACAGTATTGATCGATATCATTTCAATGCGAAATATAAATTTTTTCCTAGTATTAATGGCTAAGTAATAACCACTAACCGACGATACCGAGTAGACCAGAAGACGTGTTATTCTAGATCATGACCAACACATCTGCCCTTCTAATTTTCTTACAATTTCAAGTCAGTTCAGTGACCTGTTCCTTAGAAGAATTTACAGTCTCTTCTAAGCACAAGTTTCTCGTTATTATCTTTAATCCGGTATCCATTACTGCCACTCCGCCTAGATAACTATGATTCACTGGTCATAAAGAACAAAACTTGAATACTTGCATTATCTAGCCTCCAGAAGATACCTTTTCTCTCTGCCTGTAATCTTAGCTTCGTGAAACCAAGAATCCGCCCAAGCAAAATTCTCTTTCCATTGTTGAAACAGATCCTGTATTCGTTGTCAGATCCTTTCCAGACTCTAGAGTCGCGGCGGCATACTGAGCCTCCCGGTATCTGAAATAATCTTCAGAGTTTCCCGGAATCGTTCTAAAACCGAATTTCGTAGACCTTACGACTCTTTTATGAAGGAGGAACGAGATAGGATGAACGGATCTCCCATTCCCTGGGTCTCTCTCTCGCCCTTTCTACCTGGCTGCCTTTGTATCGTCGGCTACAAAGAATTCGGTATAATGTTACAGGCGCTCGCTTTTGCTGGCATTTATATATCTACCTTAAAAAAAAAAAGATAGAGTATCTTTAAAATCAGGAGGAGTCTTTGGATAGAAATAGTCCTTTTAAAAGCTTGGGTATTTACTTATAATATGATATTGCATCCAGTTAAATATTGCCTGGTGAGAAGGAAGAGAGATGTCGGTAGAATAATGCTTTGAACTTGTTTAAGAAGATGCGGGATGTCTTGATTATTCCATAATCTTATCTGTTTATTATTTGTCAGTGCTTACGAATGTTTGTTATTATTTAGGTTTCAGGCAAGAATAGATACTGCCGATAATTATTTTTGTTATGTTACATTATGTATCTAGATTGTGTGTATTGAATTTGTATCTTCCATGTATACGGCCTGGAGCCGCAATAAAGATTATTATTATTATTATTATTATTATTATTATTATTATTATTATTATTATTATTATTATTATTATTATTATTATTATTATTATTATTCGTGATCTCACAACGATTTTTAAAATTTTGTACTTCCATAAAATATCTTCCAGAATATCTTACAATAACAGTTATTTTCGTCTCACCTTTTTTGCGGGGAGAGTTTTGAAAGAAGTTTTTTATACTACTGATAAATGCAATTCGCATGAAATTGAATTTACAAAGGAATACGATAGCTGAAACCGAGTGGAAAATCAAGGTAGATCGCAGGTTGCTTCTGCCTAATGTGACCTTTTCAATCTGACAAGATTGTGTAACTTGTTAACTTCCGTACAAAATTTTTCCCTCCCTTAATATAAAACTTATCTGGAGTTGAATGTTCATTCAACAGTAGGTAGTTCAAGCTCGCCTTAATCGTTCGTATATTTGTTTGTTATATTCATAACTTGTTGTTGTCCTCCATTTTCTTGTAGCTCTCCTTCCAAAACTACTGTGAAACTTTCAATGGGTATAGTCAGAAAAGATAGCATTTTCTTTAACAGTTTCCTCCAGACCTGTGTATTCATTTATATTCACTATGATTATCAAGAAAATGTGGGTGGTATCTAATCTCCTACCACAGTAAACGAGAGAGAGAGAGAGAGAGAGAGAGAGAGAGAGAGAGAGAGAGAGAGAGAGAGAGAGAGAGAGAGAGAGAGAGTAAATTATAATATTATCCTTGTCAGAAGTAGAAGGGATCGCCAAATGGGAGAATGTGCGCATATGGTATTAATATTCTTACGCTCTTTATATTGTGTGAGTAGTGTAGTTTTCGTATTTATTCTTATCAAGTACAGAGAGGTAAATTTACAATTGTGAAAACTATATCCTATGAAGAATTCCATTTTAAATCATATATATATATATATATATATATATATATATATATATATATATATATATATATATATATATATATATATATATATATATATATATATATATATATATATATTGCTGTCTGTGAATGCATGATACAACGTTGCTCCAGAGAGAGAGAGAGAGAGAGAGAGAGAGAGAGAGAGAGAGAGAGAGAGAGAGAGAGAGAGAGCTTCATCTTACTCACAACGGCACATCTACAATGCGTGTGGTAGCGTGAGCTAAAAAACAAAGTATATCATATACTTTTTCTAACAGTTATTCGTAAAGTACCTCATATATCAATAAGGCAGCCTTTCCTTTGCGTAAGAATATCTAAGAAAGAAAAGAAAAAGACGCTTAGAAACAAAGCAAAACAAAACGATAAAGAATGAAGATAACGATACCAAAGCGCCGGGACTACACCGTAACCTAAATCCGGCATTCACAACAGCCTCGCAAATAGCCAGCCAGTAATGATAAGATAAGAACAGTTCAGGTGTTTGTCGAGGAAGCCTATTTATTCATCCCCAAATGGAAGGAGGGACAACGGCAGATATTGCCAGGGAAGGTGGAACCATTTGGAAGATAGCATAAACTCCGCGCGCGTTGTGTATGTGCGTGTTGATTTGTGCATCGACGATTGTATAATCCGAACACGTCTTTACTTTGCGTTATATCTCAGAGATTTCTTATTTAAGCATGGTTTGCCTATGTTGGGGGCTTTAAATATCCTTTAAGCTTTTAATGTTTGTGAGGTTAGTAAAAAAAACATTTCTTTCCTCAAGTTAGTCAAGAAAAATAAAAAAAGAGGTAAAAGTATTGGCAATACCGAACAGCAAATTCCCGAGCGACATCAAAAATGCCATACCCAAAAGATGCGTGTGACGAGCTCTTTGAGCTGAAATACACTTGAATAGATTTTACTAAGAAATACTTGTTTCCCTGGAGAGATCGCCGAAAGGTTGGTAATTAACCTGTTGTTGTTTTCTCGAGAGCACCAGCTACCTGTGAACTTACTTGTAATAAGAAATCTTTGAATTTGTTAATTTTAAAGTTAAATTATCTCGGTAGAAATTTTGTTCTAGGTAATTCTTTTGCTCCTGTGAGAAGAAATATTTCGCAGTTCTATCTGCTTTGATTTTTAGAGTTTCCCTCACACACTGACAAGGATCGTAAATGCTTTTCTCCAACTACAGTATTTGGTATAAGGTCATTTTTTTTTTTTTTTTTTTGACAGGCAATAATTTTCATATTTACTTATATGTAAAATAGTTGTTTGTGCTCTATAGTTCCTCGTAATACCTTTAGTAATGGAGGGTAGTTAAGGAATACTTGGATGGGAGAAAGAAAACAATTAATTTAATAAATAAAAGCTGTCTCGAAGAACTCGTGTTAAGGAATGAAACTCGAAATCATTTTATTTGGGAATGAGTGTGATAGAAATATTTCAGCCGAATAAATTCTTGATCAAAACGAATAAAGAACAGGGTAGAGCTTACAGCGATTAATTAAATAAACTCGATAATAAAAGTGAAAAAGATAAGAGAAGCTGACAACTTTCATAATTCCATTTTATGTTGAGATCGTGAACCCGCTTATTTTCCTATAACAAAAAAAAAAAAAAAAAAAAAAATTAAAAACTTACTTGCTGGAAACTTTGTCAACAATTCATCAAGTTACTAATACTTGGTAACTTGATAAGTTAGTAGGCAGGTACAATTAAGTTTAAGTAGTCGTGATGAAAATATAATTACATGAAAATGAATAAAAAAAATCAAGAAAATCATGAAAAAATAAACAATTAAATAAACACAGGACAAGACAAGGAACTTATATCAAGGAGAAAAGGAATCTGAACCCTATTAAAACTTGTAAGGCGTTATTATAAAGCAGTCACAGAAGAAACAAGACCTCTAATTTAACTAAATTAAAAATGCTTCGTGAAGTAATACTGCTTCTAAAAAGCAATCAAAGGTAAAGCTAAGTGAAAAAATAAATTTTGTGTTATCCTAAACATTCTGTAATTAGATTTACGCAATCGTCAGAAAGAAGCTGATTGCGTAAATCTAATTACAGAATGTTTAGGATAACACAAAATTTATTTTTTCACTTAGCTTTACCTCTGATTGCTTTTTAGAAGGAGTATTACTTCACGAAGCATTTTTAATTTAGTCAAATTAGAGGTCCTGTTTCTTCTGTGACTGCTTTATAATAACGCTTTACAAGTTTTAATAGAGTTCAGATTCCTTTTCTCCTTGATATAAGTGCCTTGTCTTGTCCTGTGTTTATTTATTTGTTTATTTTTTCATTCATTTATTGACTTATTTTTTAATGTGATTTTTTTAAGTTGAGATGATTAACTTGTTTTTTGAGGAGGGGTTTTTTGGGGGCGGGATGACTCATTCAGTGATAGATGATAAACTTTTTTTTTCTTCTTTTTTGTCTATCTATTTATTTAGTTACTTATTGCCACAGACGATGAGAGGCAAAGTCTTCTCTAATCCGAACCACATTATAGCGAGAAATGAATTTCTATCACCAGAAACAAATTCCTCCTGTTCTTCACTGGCCGGTCGGAGATTCGAACTCTGTTGGTCGCGAGTTCGAATCTCCGACCGGCCAGTGAAGAACAAGAGGAATTTGTTTCTGGTGATAGAAATTCATTTCTCGCTATAATGTGGTTCGGATTCCACAATAAGCTGTGGTTCCGTTGCTAGGTAACCAATTGGTTCTTAGCCACGTAAAAATAAATCTAATCCTTCGGGCCAGCCCTAGGAGAGCTGTTAATCAGCTCAGTGGTCTGGTTAAACTAAGATATACTCTTCAAAGAAGTAGGTTAGGGAATACTCACTATAGTAGCATCTACCTTAGCGATATCTACTGTATCGAAACAAGCAGTTCAGAGGCCGGTCGGTTGGATGTCTGTTGTATCCCTGTCTCTCTCTCTCTCTCTCTCTCTGAATAGGGATTTTCACTTTTATGATCATAACTAATGCCTCACCCTCACTCAACCTTGTTTTACCTTCCTTTTGTATAATATTGTTTGACTCATTTCAGATAGAAGCATTTCATTACTCATCCAAATGACACTTTGATAGACAGAAATGTCTGACAACAGTTCCAACAAATTTGAATCTCATGGTTATTCTCGGGAATTAAAATCCCTAGCGTTACGTGCTGGGATTGGTAAATTGTGCAAACGTACTAATTTAATTTCATGGTTATGCTCTACCATTTGACAAAGACATTTTAATAGACGAAACCGCTGCTAGAAATAAAATCATTTACATCGGGCGCTGATTTCCCTGAGCAAGGCAACGAACGAAGTCAAGAAACAAGGTGTCTGAAGAGGCAACGCAGATGACTGAAAAATCTTGAAATACTTTGCAGCTTTCCATATATATTTCTCTTCATGCCTTGATGATTCTTGTGATACCATAAATATTTCCACATTTTTTCATAAACCTCTCCACGGATTCAATTCTGTTAAATAATCTTAACTTTATATCCTTGAAAAGTGTGTGCGCAAGAGGCTGGTGACGGCTCTGATATGGGCTTATGTTAAGTTCTGTTCAGTATGAGATCTTTTTAAGGAGAAGGCCATGTAATAAGAAGAGAGGAGGCGGAACCAATCAAGAGAGCTAAGAACATGCCAGTGATGGGGGGGAGGAGTGTAGGGTGTCAGCGGGTCAGATGGATGGGTGTGGTGAGGAGAGATATGGGTGAGGTGGGACTGGGGGATGCAGATGCAAGGAATAGAAATAGATGGAGAAAGTTGACTCGAGCGGCCGACCCTGCTACACAGTGGAATTAATAAGGTCGAAAGAAGAAGAAGAAGCATTTATGAGATTTTTATCAATAATAATAATAATAATAATAATAATAATAATAATAATAATAATAATAGTAATAATAATAATAACAACAGTATATGTAGAGACTTATGGTGATACTCAATTCAAAACTCAACGCTGGAAACATGACGAAAGCCATAAACACATGGGCAGTACCAATAATCAGATACAGCACAGGAATAGTGAGGTGGACGAAGGCTGAACTCCGCAGCGTAGACCAGAAAACTAGGAAACACATGACAATACACAAAGCACTATGCCCAACAATAAATACAGACAGACTATACATAACACGAAAGGAAAGGTGGGGAGGACTACTAAGCATAGAGGACTGCGTCAACATTGAGAGCAGAGCACTGGGGCAATATATGAAAAGTGGCTAAGGTGTGCATGGGAAGAAGGACTGATAAAATTAGATGAAGACCCAGAAATATGCGGAGACAAGAGAATGAAAAACAGAACAGAGGAATGGTACAACAAATCAATGCACGGACAGTACATGAGACGGACTATAAGGACTGGCCAGCGATGAAACATGCCAATGGCTACAGAGGGGAGAACTCAAGAAGGAAACAGAAGGAATGCTAACAGCGGCACAAGATCAGGCCCTAAGAACCAGATATGTTCAAAGAACAATAGATGGCAATAACATCTCACCCATATGCAGGAAGTACAATTTGGAGGACGAGACCATAAGTCACATAACAAGCGAATGTCCGGCGCTTGCACAGAACCAGTACAAAAAGAGGCATGATTCAGTAGCAAAAGATCTCCACTGGAGCCTGTGCAAGAAACACCAGCTAGCCTGCAGTAATAAGTGGTACGAACACCAACCTGAGGGAGTGATAGAAAACGATCAGGCAAAGATCCTCTGGGACTATGGTATCAGAACAGACATAGTATCAGAAAAGATATGTGCCAATAGACCAGACGTGACGTTGATTGACAAAATCAAGAAGAAAGTATCACTCACTGATGCGGCAATACCATGGGACACCAGAGTAGATGAGAAAGGAAGAGGAAAAAATTGATAAGTATCAAAACCTGAAAATCGAAATAAGAAGGATATGGGATATGCCAGTGGAAATTATACCCATAATCACAGGAACGGTAGGCATGATCTCAAGAACCCTGAAAAGGAATCTGGAAAAAGTAGATGCCGAAGCAGCTCAAGGACTCGTGCAGAAGAGTGTGCTACTAGAAACAGTGCAAATATTGAGAAAAGTGATGGACTCCTAAGGAGGCAGGATGCAACCCGGAACCACGCACTATAAAATCACACAGTCGTGTAGGATGACTGTGATAGACCAAAAATAAAAAAATAATTAAATAAA
>JANJGK010000002.1:83026924-83099424 GCA_039081455.1 Macrobrachium rosenbergii | reverse complement strand
AGAACCTCTGCCTCAATCTACCATGTTGTAGCTCGGTCTGTGGGCCTAGCCCTTATCCCTGGTCTCGCTGTCCTATTTAGGAAAATCCATCTCTATGGATTCTTGGAATAAAGGCTGTGGCAGCTTAATATTTATAATAATAATAAATATAGGCCTAAATATATGCATATATGTATGTATATATACATAAATATATAGGCCTACACACATATATACTGTACGGTATATGTATATATATATATATATATATATATATATATATATATATATATATATATATATATATATATATATATATATATATATATATATTGTGTGTTTGTATATAAATGTACACATATACAGTAAATACTTTATGAGAGCATATGCCACTTCAAAAACCCGTAGATCAGAGCCTGGGATCATCTAGACGACAGAAAAAGGCTTGTCTTTTGTGTAAGATGTTGCAACCTTGCAATAAATAGCGTTGTTCAGGACATTTCGCTTCAGAAAAAAATAAAAACATCTTCGCAGTCTATACACTCCTCTGCCGTGTATAAGCTTTTGTTGACATCACGGACATTAATATTTATTTTATCAGAAATTTTCTAGACGTAAACTAGACATAACCACTGATTCATACACCTACCACAACAAAAGACGCCTGGGTAAGATTGTTACTGAACCTCAAAATTCTTCCTACGAATATACATATCACTTAGAATACAAGAGTTCATTTAAACGTAGATGGGGAAAAAATCGTAAATTTTGACATCACATGTAGCCTTTAACCATCACATGTAGTAGTAGTAGTAGTACACTTGAGTTCCATACATCAGTTACTGTATAGTTTCTTACGGGTCATGAATATTTTTTTTTTTTATTGTAACCTTCATTTTTACAGCTTTGAGTTGCACGCATAGGCTATATACAAGGTGTAGGCTAATTCCTCCATCGCAGAGATATCAACGCGTCGAGTATTTCCTCACTTTTCACTAACAAATATATATATATATATATATATATATATATATATATATATATATATATATATATATATATATATATATATATATATTGGAGAATGGCCGAAATCATATCATCGATTATTTCTCACAATTTTCGAGTTCCTTGTAACTTTTTTTTATAAAAATGATTTCTATAACCTGGAAACGATCTCGTAACCAGTTCTTGGTTTCCCTATCTGTCAGGTATCTGGGAACTTTGAGAGAGAAATGACTGGAAACTTAGTCGCCGAATGATAACGAAATAGGTGTCTGAATCTTTGCCAACTATTAAGTTCCTGAGACATCTTGCGAAGAACAGATGCGGCAAAATTAGATAACGGCCACTGATCCAATTTCCTTTTTACTCCATGTCTGTTTTCTGATATATTTCCTTTGCAATTTTAGTTTATGACATAATTGTTGCCTGCGGTAAAAGTTCGTGGAATTATGTCTTGTGCGAATTGGCTTCCAGTTGTAAATGTAATGAGTTTTAGATTATCCAGTTTAAGAGCAGTGGTTTATCACACTATTATATCCAGTGCTTAGAACTTCGAGGATTCAAGTTCAGTGTAAAGTGCCTTCTAGTTTCAAATGTTATAATTTTCAGAAACTTAACCGGCTATCTTAGTTGATATAAAACTGAATAGCAGTCTATTTCATTATTATTATAACCATAGTTTAGGCATTTGTGGAATCAGATGCTGCCTAAAGTACCTTATAGTTATAATTTTTAGAAATTTAAAAGTCTATCTTAGGTATTGTTAAACTAAATAATGGTGTGTCATTATTATTATTATTAAAACTATGCTTTTACACCTTTGTAGAATCAAATTCTACGCAGAGTGCCTTAAATTTTCAGATGCTATAAATTTAAGGATTTAAATGGATATGAAATCAAACGGAATTCACATAGCCTAGATCACCCAGTCGTTCTACCACCCAGCCTGACGTCATCATTATTATCAAAACTATGCTTTTACACCTTTGTAGAGTCAAATTCTACACAGAGTGCCTTAAATTTTCAAATGCTATAAATTTAAGGATTTAAATGGCTATGAAATCAAACTGAATTCACATAGATCACCCAGTCATTCTACCACCCTGCCTGACCTTTCCGTCATTGCTTTTTATCTCCGCGAGAGTGTCGGGTTGATCAAAGGTTTCGCTTTTCTGCAACCAGAGGAATCGAACAATAAACTGCGAACTGGACGGTATTAAAATACTTCCCTCTTTGTTCCAAAATGTTAACCGGACAAAACATTCTTTTTTATTGGGCTTCGTTTCGTGCGTAAAAATGAAAAAATAAAATCTAGCAGGAATTCGAAGTGGTTGTCTACATATCTGGGTTTCATCAGCCCGTGAAAAGAAAAACTGAAAAAAATAACCTTTCACAGGAGTAATTGAACTTTATTTTATTTCGCAGGAGTAATAGAACTTTATTTTATTAGTCTGATTTATAAAACACTTTCATTGATAATGACACATAAGCCATAAGCCCATGGAGAATTATTTGTTTCGTGTTTCATTTGCTGTATATACTATGTATATATATATATATATATATATATATATATATATATATATATATATATATATATATATATATATATATATATATATATATATATATATATATATATATATATACACGGGATTTTATTATTAACACTATTACTATTTTCATTAGTAACTTTCCTTTTCACGGACTACCATCATTAGCTCTACAGTTCTTTACTTTGTGACTTACTGTATCACTTTTATTATTAATATTAGTCATGTCATACAAGTTGTAACCGCTTGCACACATCAGGAGGGGCAGCATATGATAAATAACAGACCCATATGGGATGGTTAGGGAGCGTTTAAAATTCCGCTTCGGATACAGACTACAGCTACTGGTTTTCAACGGACAATTCAGTGTTGCCAACCCGATTTGACAGCAGCGCTAAAAGTGGATCGCATAGGCACTAAAAAGGCTTTCTAATTTATGCACTAAAAAAAGCGCCAAGTAAAAAATAAACAGTAATTAATAAAGCTTGTGCTGTACTTACGTGTACTGATCATATTTAAAGTTTATATACGTGGTTCTGCTAAATTTAGAAGTCTTCTAACATTCCAGTAAAGTCCTCGTCTGCATCTTCATTTTCGTAGGCTTCGAGACTTCGAATTTTCTTGACAACATCACTTGGAAACTCACAGTGATAGCAACATTGCCCGCGCCTCTTCAATCCATATTTAATGGCAAAAATACTATTTAATGTAGAAACCCCTTTCTTTAAAAAGCGCTAAAAAAGGCGCCAGCGCCAAACGAAAATTATTTGGCGCCGAAATAATTGAAAGCGCGCTAAATCTAGCGCGAAAATTGGCAACATTGAAGTCTGTCTTCCTTGAAGCTACTTCCACCACGAATGTTAATCTCCACCCTGGATTATCCCTTGATCCTTTGTCCCTGTCTTTTTTGTTTAAAGAACATGCTGCCCAGATTAACAAACCGTAACCCCGCCCCCACCTTCTGTTTTGCATATAAATCTTTGTCAACTTCTTTTGTATTCAGTGTGAACTTGAAAATGTTGAATAAACTACGAAAGCACTTATTCAAAGTCCCGGATTTCACTCACCTTCCGACGTGGATCAATTGGCGAAGAAGTGGTTGCGTTGAAACTTGTTTCTCAACATATTTAAAATGAGATGCATCCCTGGTGAGCGTTCTATCCTGGTGCTGTGCAGTAATCATTGAACCCTTTTTTGATGACACTGTTCCCGGAATAGGACAAAAAGGCGTATCCAATTTGTTGTGGAGAGACTTTTATTAGTACTTTGTCACTGGTTTAAGCCTACATGGTTTAGCTCTTCTGCGACTGTCTGCATACCGCTTATTAAGCCTCTGCCTTGGTGTCTCTCTTCCTGATGCTTGTATCTCTTGACTTTATTATAATCTGGGGCAATTTTGTTTTAATTTTTCTGTTGAACATGAGTTCTCCTGGGGAGACACCTGTGCTGGGGTGCGGCGTGCTACGATAATTCAAAGGAAATTTGCTAATATCCGACTTCCACTTTTGACCTTGAACATTCAGGGTTTTAATCGCCTTCACAGGAGGCTTCATAAAAGCTTCAGCAGTAGTTATGTGCAAACTCTGAGAAAACATGGCCATTAAATGGAGCGCCATTCTCGGTTTTAATAACACCGGGTATTCCAAATAAGCCAAAAATATTTTCAAGCCTGACAGTCACTGTATCTGCCTTAATATTCATTACTTTCTCGACGACAGGATAACGACTTTAGTCATCTACGACAACCATGGAGTACTCTCCAGTAGGGAAGGGGCCACAAAAAATGTATCCATAAAACTTGATTTTATTTTTTCTAGATTCACATTTATCTTTAGTAAGTGTCAAATTCTTTTCCCTGCAGTCTTTCAAAAGGTGCTTCTTGCTCTTCTCGCGTTTTGCCATGAATTATTATATCGTCACTGATAGTTAAAACACAATTCAGTCCTTGTAACACTTGTCTACTCTCGTTCTGAAACATTCAGGAGCCACGCTAACACCAAAATTGGACCGTTTATGTCGACGTAGGCCAACATGAGTAGCAAACACAGTCATATCACGACTATTTTCATCTAATTCTAACTGGTGAAAACCTTTGTACAGATCAACTTTTGAGAACACTGTTGAACCATTTATTTCATTAATATAGTTCCTCGTTGGGAAAGTCGGTAGAGTTGTCGGCTAGCACTCGCTAGGCCCGAGTTCGAGTCACCGGTCGGCTAATGAAGAATTAGAGGAATTTATTTCTGGTGATAGAAATTCATTTCTCGCTACAATGTGGTTCGGATTCCACAATAAGCTGTAGGTCCCGTTGCTAGGTAACCGTTACTGGTTCTTAGCCTCGTAAAATAAGTCTAATCCATCGGGCCAGCCCTAGGAGAGCTGTTAATCAGCTCAGTGGTCTGGTAAAACTAAGGTATAACTTATTTCATTAATAATGTCATCAATGGTTGTTGCCACATGTCTTTCACGTTTGAGAACTTTGCTTTACGTATATCGACACATATCCTAATTTCGTTAGGAGACTTAGGCTTAGGTGCTCCCACAAGATTTGAAACCCAGGGGGTGGGGCCAGTGACGTTTTCAGTAACATCGAGTTTCTTTAACTTTTCTAGGCCTTTCTCTACTTGTTCTCTTACATGAAACGGTATTCTTCTTGGGGGCTGGGCCGTAGGCACTACACTTTCATCTATATGAAATTCAACTTGCTTATTTTTCAGTTTACCTATACCACTGAAAACAGATTTGTACATGTCACTTAATTTCACGTAAGGTTCATTTGATATGGCTTTAATTTCTGGTACTATGCCTAAATCAACGGATGTCTCGTAACCAACGAGTGTGCCACACTCAATAGAACACTTGTATCTACCTAAACAGTTAGAGGTTTCGTTTGGGCAAACGCATATACTTCAATTTCAGTATTTATCATCTCCGGCTTGGGATTCATTTGACTTACGACTGACTGATGAATTGTATTCATAGTCGAACCGGTGTCTATAAGTACTCTTGCCTGTACATCGTTGATTTTAGCAAGCACGTTTGGCAATTTTTTATTAGAAATTGCTTTCATTCGTGACTTTACTCCATAGGTAACGACACCTTCAAAAATTTCGTCTACTTCTTCGTTGACTTCAACTTCTACTATTTCGTTCAGGTGATGACGAGTGTCGTTCTTGAAACGTTTTCGGCGCACAGATTTAAAATGATTCCTCTTGTGACAGTAACTGCATTCAACTCCCAGGGCAGGACAGTTCTTGTTATGTGGGTAATTCCCATCACAGTTCCAGCATTTGGCTGACGTTAGCGACACTGCAGCTGACGACGATGACGACGTTGCTTGTTTCTTGAGCGGGGCTGACCGGAATGATCTGTGTAGGTCTAGATTCCTTCCAGTGTTGCTGTGACGGCTTATACGTATGCGTCATCTTATTCACTAACGCATTTGAACTTGCGTCTGTATTCTTATCCATAACTCTCAGTTCCTCATTGGACGGGTTGGTATCGTTCTCGGCTAGCACTCTGCTGGGCCCGCGTTCGATTCTCCGACCGGCCAATGAAGAATTAGAGAAATATACTTCTGGTGATAGAAATTCGTTTCTCGTCATAATGTGGATCGGATTCCACAATAAGCTGTAGGTCCCGTTGCTAGGTAACCAGTTGGTTCTTAGCCACGTAAAATAAGTCTAATCCTTCGGGCCAGCCCTAGGAGAGCTGTTAATCAGCTCAGTGGTCTGGTTAAAGTAAGATATACTTAAGAGAGTTTCATGTCTGAGAGCTGTTCTTTGATCTCTCTTGATAAGGTTGAGTTGACTAAAGGCCCTTTCTACTGGGGCATTAGAAATTGGGAATGAAAAAAGTAGAGAGATTAGGCCTACTTTTGCCAAGGCTGGGTACATCTGTTTTTCTGATGCGCTTTTTTCCTTGAAGATGAACCTCCAGTCTGCTAGGATTTTTGAACTGATCATACACTGCATGATCAGTTCAAAAATACTAGCAGACTCCCGGGCTTCCCCGTGATTGGTTGAGACATGTGCGGGAAGGCGGTGCTTATGACATGTTCATACAAAATTTGCTAACTGTTACACAGGTAACTGTACAGTTTCTTATAACTGTATTGAGTTGAAATCCCTGATGATTTTATTATTATTATTATTTTTCCTTCCTCCTCCTTAGTCGCATAACCAACCTTCTTCCTCGTCCTTCTTCCACGTAGAACCAACCCTTTTCCTCCTTCTTCCTCTTATTATTATTTCCTTCTTCATCCTCCTCCTTCCATACATAGCCAACATTCTTCCTCCTTCTTCCTCCTCATAGAACCAACCTTCTTCCTCGCAAATCCTAGCTTCTTCCTCCTTCTCCTTCCTCGTAAATCCTACCTTCTTCCTCCTCCCCATCCTCGTAAATCCTACCTCTTCCTCCTTCCTCGTAAATCCTACCTTCTTCCTCATATATCCATCATGAGTAAATCCATATGACACAAGGCTCCCCTACCTTCCCGATCCTCTACGTACCCCGCCCCCAACCATCGGCGATCGTGAATACTATGTATGCAGTGAAGTGTTGTTGCTAAACTTCAAAACGAAGAAGGAACGAACGAATTAATGAGGAAATTCGCATTTGAACGGATAAGAAATTAGGAAGTATCGTACATCTTGCACGTCGGGCTTAGCCAGCAGTACAGTAACTACGCATGCGCGGGTGGGAAAGGCTTTTCTTTCTCTCTGCTTCGGCTACTACAGAAAATGGATCTCTGCTTACAGAAATTATCGATATAGATTTTCAATGTTGATTTTAACGAGGTGATAAACAATTATATTAGTAATTATCATAAATTATGATCAAAATTCACGTAAATTCTAGTAAAAAATTAATGTTATAGGGGATTTAATGCTTCAGGTTAATCATACCTCTGACAGCGCCTGGAAGAAAACCTGGAGCAGTGAGGTGAAAAATTGTCATTAACCCATAAAGCTCCTGAAGGAAAACCTGACGGAATTGGTAAAAATGAAAATTTCATTTGTGCTGTCTGTGTTTGTATGTCTGTCACGTGGGTACGGGTTTGATTTTGAGTTATAAGCTTCCTGGGGTTAAGTAGGGGCCATGTGCCAAATTTTATCTGGGTCTGTCAAGTGGTTCGGGTTTCTATAGCGCACTCACAAACATTTCACTTTTATTATACAAGATATTTGTTACCCTTTTATACATCAAGATTTCCGAAAGGATTTTTGTGAACTACATTGCCGAAAAAAATACAATTTCCTGGAAATATAAAAGAAGCTACAGAGGTGTTGATAATGTTAGGAAAAATTATGTAACTTTGGGAGTTTTCTAAAAATACCTAAGAAAGAATTCGAAAGAGCCTTAATGAATGCATTATGTTGTGAACTCGGGAAAAATTTCGCATAACGCAAAGTATTTTACAACAACAATGAGAGTAAACGCCGGAAGCTGTGGATTTTCTTCTTCCCGGTGGATTTATGATAATCGGGATTATGGATACCTGACTTTAGTCTGAGCCGAGATAAGTCTCGCGTTTTCAACTTATTTTCAAAAGCTTTAATAAATTTTTGATAGTTCATGATTATATTATTTGCTAGATACAAACTTCGAGAAAACGGTAGCTTTTTGTCTTGTGCCAATGTAACACTTTGAGACTTTTTCACATCAAAGACACAGGAAAAGAAAAATTTTGTCTGATGTCGATGAAACTGTTAGTTTGAGAGAGTTTCCTTATATATATATATATATATATATATATATTAATGAAAGCCTCAAAGTAAATAAAATTAAAGCAGTTTTATGGAAATGAAAAAAATTAATGGAAACTGTGTGTAGAGGTGTAGCTTTCTGGGTATTCATGGTGAAATCTCAGAATAAAAAAAAAATGGATTTTTTATTTTACTTTCCACAAAGTTTTTTTCACTTAGACTTTTTCAGGAATGATTCTTGGTGCCAGAAACTTAGACAGGCTGTTCATTTCGAATTAACGTTTTGTATAACATAGGTTTCCTTTTCAAGATAACAATGAAATAAGCCTTAAATTTCATCAAACTGAAATAGCTCTTTTCTGTGAATTAGATGCAAAAAGTTTGACTTTGAAAGGTAAAATTTGAAAGTCGTCGGTTTTGGATTGGATAGTTGAAGTTCTTCCACAGCTGTAATTCCCTATAGAAATCAAATGTCAATCTCATGGAATTAATTTATTCTTTGTTGATTGATCTTTTCAAGTGTGCATCCTCGATTGAGCACACTTGACATTAGTTTTTTGGTGATTGATCTTTTCAAGTGTATGTCCTCGATTGAGCACACTTGACATTATTTTTTTGTGATTGATCTTTTCAAGTGTGCATCCTCGATTGAGCACACTTGACATTTTTTTTGCTATTGATCTTTTCAAGTGTGGGTCCTCGATTGAGCACACTTGACATTATTTGTTGGTGATTGATCTTTTCAAGTGTGTATCCTCGATTGAGCACACTTGACATTATTTTTTTGGTGATTGATCTTTTCAGGTGTGTGTCCTCGATTAGCACACTTGACATCAGTTTTTGGTGATTGATCTTTTCAAGTGTGTATCCTCGATTGAGCACACTTAACATTATTTTTTTGGTGATTGATCTTTTGAAGTGTGTATCCTCGATTGAGCACACTTGACATTATTTTTTTGTTGACTGATCTTTTGAAGTGTGTATCCTCTACTGTGCACACTTAACATTATTTTTTTTTTGGTGATTGATCTTTTCAAGTGTGTATCCTCGACTGAGCACACTTAACATTATTTTTTGGTGATTGCTCTTTGCAAGTGTGTATCCTCGATTGAGCACACTTGACATTTTTTTGGTGACTGGTCTTTTCAAGTGCGTATCCTAGATTGAACACACTTAACATGATTTTTTCCCGCGACTCCTGTTAAAACGAACTTGCAAAAGTGGCTCAGAGGAGAGATTCGTTACGTCAGCCTGTCGACATATTCCCCGAACAATCTTCTCAAACTCGTAAATCAGCCCGAACACGGAGGAGCGACCGTAAAAGTTTTTCCTCTCGCGTTACAGTCAAAGACTCTCGTTACAGTCAAAGACTCTCGTTACAGTCAATTGAAAGTTAACGCGAGATCATTCCTGTAGTCAATGGAAGCTGATGAAGATAAAGTTTGATATGGTCTCTGGAGTTTTTATGAACTCGAGAGCAATATCCCATACTTTTCCACTGTTATTGCTTTATTGCCGAAGCGTTTTTATAATGCTTTTATTTCCTGCGGATATAGTCTGTCAAAATAAAAAACAAATATTTTGTTGGGCTGCAACTGGACGTGTTAGGGTTGTTGCACCTAAAGCACCGCCGCAACTGGAATTCAGTCAGAAATCCATTTGCTCTGTAGTGGGGTATATAAAATCTGTTTGGGTATTTAACCCATTTAAACAATTATTTGGTGCATTTCAATCTATTATTTTCCAGGCTTTTATGGCTGTAGAAAATATATCTTCATTAAATAATGTAATGTCGTCAATATTTTTTTTTTTACAAGGGAGTCTTACAAATGAAGAGATACAAAATATATAATACTTTAATTTTTTCCGATGGTACGCCTCAACTCCCCCCCCCCCCACAAAAAAAATTAAAGTATTATTTTGCATCTCTTCATTTGTAAGGCCTCTTTGTAAAAAAAAATTGACGACACATTATTTAATGAAGATATATTTCCTACAGTCATAAAAGCCGCTAAAGAAAAAAAAATGATTAAAATGCCCCAAAGAATTCTTTTGTAATTGGTTGTACAACCAAACAGATGTTATATACCCTACTACATATTATATATATATATTTTACAAATATAATTTTTTTTGCGTTGATGAGCAATTTGTGGGAGGCTGCAGCGATTTAAATTAATGAGAAATGAGCATCACTGCAATTTGCAAAGAGCAGAACATATCACATAAAACGATTCTCAGTTGTATAATGGAGAAAGTGATGAAGCTGTTTGACGTAATGTGATTTTAAGATTATTCCTTATTTAAGATCGTGGGAATTATGTTAGTCAAAACTCCATCTCTGTTCAAGCGCGGATGAATCATAAATCATCGTCTTGTTGTGCTCAGTGACTTGCTTATATTAGCTTTTCCAATTCCGACTTGATTGTTACCCAGTTTAGATAGGGACTTCACCACACACACACACACACACACACACACACACACACACACACACACACACACACCTTGATTCAGTAAACAAACGATGCCTTATTCTTCGACTCTTTCTTCAAAACCCGAAGAGAAATTTTTAAACTATTTTCTTCATAAAAATCATTAGTTCTCAACCAATCGAATTCCCTCATAAACACCAGGGCTTTACGAATCACTGACGAACACTGAACACTTAAAAAGAAAATGCACCAAACAGCGTCACTTGAAGACCTCGTGTGAAAAGGGTCAGCGGTGAGTGTGGGAGGACTGCGTTAGTCCTGTTGTCATGGCAACGGCCGCTCGGAAAAGGAAGTGACGACATTTAGCTGAAGAGAGGGGAGGAAGTATGGAAATCCACAGGTGGGTGCAAACAGCGGTGCTTTACGATTTGTTCATTGTTTAAGTTCATCTTGACAGTGAAGCTACTCAGTATCACGTCATATAAGATTTAAGGTTTGATTTAGTCAGAATTAGAAAACGGTATATTCCCCATATAGAAAAAAAAGCGTTTATAGTTCTGAAAGTGAAATGTCTAATGAAAGACGCATTTTTTTTTTTATAGAAATATACTCTTTCATGGCAGCCCATTGCTGCACTCGCACTAGCAAAAAGATACTTTTTTATGTCATTGATATTTTTGTCATCAAAAATGACCCCGTTCATCTCGGAGGGGGTGTCTCCAGACGTGCTAAACTTCGAATTATTAACATTTTCAGAACTGGACACAATCCACTACAGTTGTTTAAGAATCAGGTACTTAAATCGCTGCCTAGAACAACAGAAGAACAATCGACATTTCAGGAAAATGCCAAAAGATGTTTTCCGTAAATGGAATTTAACTCAGTTACCTCTGTGTGTCAGAAGGTCCATCATTGGTGATAGAAAACACTAAGGTACTGATGAGGCTTACTCATCACATAATAAAAAATTCGCGTTTGAATTAAATGCAGAAAAGTCGCCTGATATCCCTGTCATGAATTTAAAATCTGATTATCGGCGTCATATGGCTTTCATCATGCCTGCCTCTATCGAATTAGAGGAATTTATTTCTGGCGATAGAAATTCATTTCTCGTTATAATGCGGTTCGGATTCCGCAATAAGCTGTAGGTCCCGTTGCTAGGTAACCGGTTGGTTCTTAGCAATCCTTCGGGCCATCCCTAGGAGAGTTGTTAATCAGCTCAGTGGTCTGGTAAAACTAAGATATACTTAACTTCGCTGTTTCACCAAACTACCACAAAAAAAAATAGTTATTCCCTATTATGTAGAATATTTTTAGATATATATGCAATGGTGTCGAGGCTGATAAACAGATAAACAGAAAGACAGAGAGACAAAAAAAAAAAAAAAAAGGATAGCCTCTATAGTGCGGTAAATAATAAATGTTGATTTCCAATTTTCATTTGCCCTTTTTTTCGATTAGGTCAACGAGACACAACCTAATTCAACCTCAAACGTAAAAAGAATAATGTAAAAGTTTTCTACTTCAAACCCAACCAGTCATCGGTCAAAATAATCAGCTTTGTCTCTTAGAGTGATTTTGTTTCAGCGAACAACTTTCAGTAATCCAGTCCGCCAATAGTATCAATTACGACGGGCGGACTTGATGACTAAAATTAGCATAACGTTACGGTGCAGTTGCCAAGTACAGGAGAAAATTGTTATTTGAATGATAATATACCGTCTTTTTCTTTGATTATATCGGTATTTGTGTTTGTATATAAGTGCTGTGAATAATGTGGGATAAAGTGAGTTATTACGGTCATGTATACTATAACAATGGGTGCGTGAGTGTTGGCTGGTAAATATTCCTAGAGAAAACAGAGAATTCTTGAGGTAAAACGAGGGATTCTTGGAAAAGCAAGAGTAACGAGAGAAAACGACAAATGTGTAGATGACGGGATACGTGTTACAAAGTAACGAGAGAAAACGACAAATGTGTAGATGAAGTGATTTGTATTACAAAGTAACTAGAGATTTGTATTACAAAGTAACGAAAGAAAACGACAAGTGTGTAGATGAAGGGATTTGTATTAAAAGTAACTAGAGATTTGTATTACAAAGTAACGAGAGAAAACGACAAATGTGTAGATGAAGACATTTGTATTACAAAGTAACGAGAGATTTGTATTACAAAGTAACGAGAGAAAACGACAAATGTGTAGATGAAGGGATATGTATTACAAAGTAACGAGAGATTTGTATTACAAAGTAACGAGAAAAAATGACAAATGTGCAGATGAAGGGATATGTATTACAAAGTAACGAGAGATTTGTATTACAAAGTAACGAGAGAAAACGACAAATGTGTAGATGAAGGGATTTGTATTACAAAGTAACGAGAGAAAACAACAAATGTGTAGATGAAGGGATATGTATTACAAAGTAACGAGAGAAAACGACAAATGTGTAGATGAAATGATATGTATTACAAAGTAACGAGAGAAAACGACAAATGTGTAGATGAAGGGATATGTATTACAAAGTAACGAGAGAAAGTGACAAAAGTGTAGATGAAAGGATTTGTATTACAAAGTAACGAGAGATGTGTATTACAAAGTAACGAGAGAAAACGGCAAATGTGTAGATGAAAGGATTTGTATTACAAAGAAGAGGTGAATTTTTACCGAGACACAAAAACATGGATAGGCTATATGGAATGGTTAGAAAAGATGTAAGAATTGTAGAACGTGGAAATTGTGATAATTCAGCATATCCAATGACTGATAACAGTGTAAATGTGGTGTATCATTATTATATAACTGACCTGGTCAAATGAGAAAAATAATAAGCAACTTTGAGACCCAGTGCTTACCTAAACTAATTAAGGAAATTAAATATATATCATCACGAAATTCCCCTTTTTTCATTGCATCTAGAATTATATTGAGTGACAGAAAAAATTTCAAGGGAAATAAATTTTTGAAGAATGCCAAATCTCATTCTGTAAATTTCTCTTAATTCGTGGGCCTTCATAATAATCTGAACTATATCTGATAAGCTAATTTTAGAACCGCAACGTTATTCAAAAAACGAACAGAAATGAATATTGCGCAGAATAAGAAACTTTTTTTTTTTTTGTTTTTTATTGAAGGAACAAGCTTCCATGGATAATCGTCTCACATATTATAACTTCTCCCAGAAGTTCTGCGTTGCATTGCAGGCTCTGTTATTTCTCTTTGCACGTTCTCAGTGGCACGCGATGCAAACCAGACGATTCGCCTTCTTGTTTATGGGTATGATTTCATTCTCAACGTGATCGCAGAGAAAGTTACCCGAGTTTTGTGCAGAAGAGCAAGGAAATATTTTCACAGTCCGGGCATTTTTTTGTTATTGGGATAGTCGGTAAGTATATATATATATATATATATATATATATATATATATATATATATATATATATATATTATATATATATATATATATATATATATATATATATATATAATATATTATATATATTATATGTATGTATATATATATATATATATATATATATATACATATACAGGTATATATATCACACATTACCACCGGTTTCGACTTTATTTCTAAGCCATTGACGAAGGACTGACACAGAGTATTAGAAGTCACAAAAAAATGGGATTATAATCATCACACACACACACACACACACACACACACACACACACATATATATATATATATATATATATATATATATATATATATATATATATATATATATATATATATATATGTATATATATATATATATATATATATATATATATATATATATATATATATATATATATGTATATATATAGGCTATATTGTATAATCGTGGTAATGTATTTTTAAACTACACAGGACGGGGTAAATTTTTTCTTGCCATTTTCTGATGTGAAATTATTTGTTTGCGTCTTATAATATATCAGTCATATAGTCTGTTCCTTACCTGAGCGTGTTGTCCTACCAGCCACACCTCAACAGATATAGAATCGAAACCACCATCACGATACTCACACACACACACACACACACACACACACACCGTCGACTAATTTGAGAAGATCGCAACGCCTTCAGAAACGAAGTCAACAGAATTTAAAAGCAATTAATCAAAATAATGATTTGGGACCTGTGGCTAAACTTTTGAGTATAAAACAACATAAGGTAGAATAGGTACATGTCCACATTAAGATTTAATGGATATATTTACTCCAGTAATTACGGAATATGGAATCGAATGATATATATATATATATATATATATATATATATATGTATATATATATATATATATATATATATATATATATATATATATATATATATATATATATGTCTTCTTCTATGTTTTCTGTCTTATTTCTACATATTTCCAAAGAGTGGAAAATAGATTTATAGGTTTCCTTCTGTAGTTTCCTTGTTTCCTCATTTTTATAATGAATTTCCTCTCCGTTTTCCGCACACTTTTCTCTTCATGTCCGCAGAAGTTCCCCTTGGAAGGAGAATTTCTCAAGTTCTCCTCTGAAGGAGAATTTCTCAAAAATGACGGGAAAATAACAAAACGCAACGAAGATGAAGTTCTCAGTACGTAATGACAGCAGCGTAACCTAAAGCCAACGCTCACAACAACATCGCGAATGCGAAGCTAGCAACGATAAGATATGAGAAGTTCAGGTGTCAGACGCGAGACCGTATCTATTTCGCTCGCAAATGGAGGCAGGAACGTCATTATGCGCTCTCTCTCTCTCTCTCTCTCTCTCTCTCTCTCTCTCTCTCTCTCTCTCTCTCTCTCTCCCCTTTGTGTTCCTGTTGTTTTTTTTTATGGAAGTGCAGTAAGAAATTATAAAGAATCTCTCTCTCTCTCTCTCTCTCTCTCTCTCTCTCTCTCTCTCTCTCTCTCTCTCTCTCTGCCACACACACACACACACACACACACTCTCTCTCTCTCTCTCTCTCTCTCTCTCTCTCTCTCTCTCTCTCTCTCTCTCTCTCTCTCTCTCTGCCACACACACACACACACACACACTCTCTCTCTCTCTCTCTCTCTCTCTCTCTCTCTCTCTCTCTCTCTCTCTCTCTCTCTCTCTCTCTCTCTCTCTCTCTGAGGGACCTGGGCAACTCGAAAGAACTGTAAGGTCTGTAAGGTCTCTCTCTCTCTCTCTCTCTCTCTCTCTCTCTCTCTCTCTCTCTCTCTCTCTCTCTCTCTCTCTGCCACACACACATACACACGTTTCAAACGAAATACATGAATGCAGACATGAATATGAATACAGACACACACAAGCGCAAAAACACACAAGCACTCACGTTGCTTTGAGGTCGTGATTGCTTAAAGTCCTGAACTTGCGGAAGAATTAGGTTTATTTCTTAGGAACATGTCATGCAGAAATAAGCATGCAATTTCCCCGCGCCTTCAAAAATGCCATTCACCAAAAAATGTTAGGTAAAGTAGCCTTTGAAATTGCGTTCACCCGAAAGATTTCCTTTTAAAATACTCGTATAAGAATCGAAATTCTTGTCACAAGCACAAATTCATCTACGAATCTGTTCCTTCAAGGGGTCGCTGGAAAGTGGTGAATAATCTGATACTGACATCGCTTTATCACCAGCTGACTTCGGTCTTGCTTTCTAATAACAAATCAGAGATATGTTGATTTGCTTTGTGGGAGAAGGAAAAATCATATGGTAGGTTCCACCGAAGGTAAATTGTCGTGATTCTCTTGTCTTTTATTTGAAGAGAGGCTGGAAATCGTTTTTTTTTTACCAAGGTAAAATTACTGGTTTTAAGGTAACGGAAATTAATCCTGCAAAATATATATATATATATATATATATATATATATATATATATATATATATATATATATATATATATATATATATATATATATATATATATATTTGTCTGTGTAAATAAAAACAGAAATCCATGTATATATATATATATTATATATATATATATATATATATATATATATATATATTTATATATATATATATAGATATATATATATAAAACTAATGTATCAGTCATTCACTGCTTGACAGTTTATGACTGTTTGAAGAATCATTCATACCTTTCGCGCACAGAATTGTGACGCTCTATTTTTCTGGCTGTTTTTAAGGGAAGTCCTTCAACAACTTTTGGTACGACTAAGTCTGATGTAGCACGATAGACTATCCTTTTTCATCAGCGTCTAAGATATTAATAAATTTTCTAGTATACCTTTGAATAGGTTAACCATATAATGACACAAACCCGTGGGAAAATGATTATAGATTGTGTGTCAGAATAGAATGGTTCGTATGAATGTAGAATACTAGATTAATTAGGCCATATATCGTTAAATAACAAAAATGAAGATAGAGTAGTCAACAAGAGGTTTCTATTCAGTTCTCCAAAACCAGATGTTCATCATGGTAAAAGTATGATTACATAAAGTTTCACTGAAAATAATTAGAAAACCAGGTTACAATCATGATAACATCCCGGTTGAATAAATCTCTGTTGAAAATATTCCGGAAACTAGATTACTACATGATTAAAACTTGATCCATTAAATTGCAATTCAGAATATTTAAGCGATACAAGGATTTTTTAATTCCAATTTACCCTTAATTGCGTGTTAACAGGAATATTGATTAAGGGAGGTCACATTTATTGTGTAAATCCATAATAGAGTCGTATAAAGCATTGAATGAGACTAGATCTTTTCCTTCTTCATTTAACACAAGTTCCCTGTATTTTTCTACAGGTAATGTCTTTCTGAATTGTTGTCATTAGATGAAAGACGAGGTTTCTTTGTGTAGTGAGTTATACAATATTCTCTCACTAATCCAACACTTTCCTCCTCAGCAATTGCTATCCCAAACCAGGTGCCCACACATTGGGTAGTTGGATGTCAGATTCTATCCCTGGCTCTGTGTTTCCAATCTCTCTCTCTCTCTCTCTCTCTCTCTCTCTCTCTCTCTCTCTCTCTCTCTCTCTCTCTCTCTCTCTCTCCCCATTTGAAAGAGGTATTTCACTTCTTTCATAAACGCTTCTCCGTCACTTAACCTTTTCGCTTTCCTTTGGTTTTAGCTCATCCCAATCCTACATCCTGCATGCAGACGTTTTCTTATACATCCAACTATAGAAACAGTCCCAAGGATTGTAAATGTCATACCCTGGTGAAATTGTAGTATCTACATTTGGTCATTTCTGTTGAATCTAAGCACGTTTAGGAACATTTGAGCTCCGAGGGATAGTACTAAACACGGCGAAACAGTGATGCATCTTCACTGTTTCGCCGTGTTTAGTACTATCCTTGTGTCAAGAACTCTTTGTTATTTCAGTTACGTGTGTCTGATAATACTAATCTTTATGTCAGCGGTAACAGAAAGCTGTCCAAAGGCCCTTATCTAGTACAGGCGAGGAAGGAAGAATTAAGTATATCTCAGTTTAACCAGACAACTGAGCTGATAAACAGCTCTCCTAGGGCTGGCCCGAAGGATTAGATTTATTTTACGTGGCTAAGAACCAACTGGTTACCTAGCAACGGGACCTACAGCTTATTGTGGAATCGGAACCACATTATGACGAGAAATGCATTTCTATCACCAGAAATAAATTCCTCTAACTCTTCATTGGCCGGTCGCAGAGTCGAACGCTGGGCCAACAGCGTGCTAGCCGAGAGCTCTACCCACCCCTCCAATGAAGAACTAAAAAACATATGAAGAACGCCCGAGGGAAAGTTTAACATCGAGGGAAAAAGGAAGCCCTCTTCTTAAAAGATGGCCTGTCAAAAAAAAATAAAAATAAAAATAAAATAAAACACTTTTATTAAAATGCTCTAAAATTAGAAAATAATTTTTTGAGACACACCAGGATTTTCTTACAGTTAACCATGTCTACAAAAATAAAAGCGTGGGTGCCAAACATGGAAGGAAATGCTACAAGAAAAGAAACATATTCTATTTATTTATTGTAGCATTTCCTTCCATAGGTAGGTCTTTCACCTCTAGGTCGAGAACGGGATATGCTGTATATCAGATCCACAATAATATTCAGTGGTGAATTATTGTTGATTTTATATAGACTGCAAAGGTAAATAAATATTTCGCAGAAAGCGGCAGAGGGTTAGAAACACGTTTAGGGGAACATGGACGGGCTTTCTCACTACATTCTCAAAATACTGCAACAGTTACCCACCATTCAATAACGATCATAGACCAGACTGGAATAGAGCTAACATCATTCACAAAAGTAACAACGTAAACATGAGAAGATTAGTCGAGGGCACCGTCATAAATGTAGGAGAATCAATTAAGGGGAAACAAGTCGTTCGTTAACGAGGACCCACTAGTTATCTTCCATGTAATCAAAACATTGGAAGAAGAAGAAGATTAAAGGTTTTAATGGTAGGACAGGCTCTGTCTTTCCTTCGTCCAATGCTGCCGTTATGTCTCACATATCCCCGCAGATACCTTATAACAGCCGGGATTCTGAGAATGTCACCGCCAACGCAAAACAACAGCAACAAGTGAGGAGATAGCCACGCGAAATATAAGAAGAGGAGAAGCAATCACCTAGTTGGATAGTTGACCGTCCTGCTTGTCGCCTCGTCCGTGAGAAAAACACCTCGTCGAGGTCCATCCTTAAAACTGGAGCTTACATATTCACTTTTTGTATCGATGATTTTAGTTAGGCTGAAGATGAACCCACGACGGGGTTAGAAAGCGCTTGTAACATTTTTATAAAATCAACAATAACTCACCAATGAATATTATTGTGGACCTGATATACAGCATTTCCTTCCATGTTTGGCGCCCACGCTTTTATTTTTATGGACATGATTAATTGTAAGAAAATCCTGGTGTGTTCAAAAAATAATTTTCTAATTTTTATTGTATTTTAATAAAAGCATGTTTAAATTTTTTAAAATTTTATTTTATACTTTTAGTTTTGACAGAAATTTTAACTAAATTATGATTGTAGCTAACGAAATTGAACGTGTTATCCTGCCGAGCCAAAGAAGGTTTGAAAAATCCGTAGCGTTATTAACTTCGTCTGCCAAGTCAAAGAAGGTATGAAAATTCCAATGACTTTCATACAAATCCTGAGATTCTGGGAGAGGTCAGTAGAGGTCACTGCTGACCTACTGATCATGGAACGCTGTATTGTCACCGGGATTGAGTAACCATGCAAATTTCAAGTCCATTGGATGAAGAGAACAGGTCGAAAAATAAGTTACAAGATTTGACCCAAACATATGGACAGATGCAGAAGTCAAGTTAAATAAAAGCATGTAAAAATAGTCACTAGAACGAAATATGTTTTCTGAACAAAGACATATGAAATACTAATTTGGGGACACAATAAACATCAAAGCGCAACAGTTAGAGTGTACTCATCTAAGTCTTTTTCACAAGAGTATGAAATTACATGTAAAATAGACTAGCAGACAGGGAAGTGATTTTTGAGGGGAAAAAAATCAGGAAATTTAGGCGAAAAGGAAATATTAAGTGAATAGTTTAAGAATTTCAACCTTTGCTAAACCCGTCCGCAAAAGATATTCTTTGAATGATCATTTGGCAGACTGGAGAAGATTGGTGTCTGCTAACTTATTGAAAGCATTTTGTCCATGGAAATATTACTGACAATAAATAGAAGCAACTGAGGTAAAGCCTTGTATTTGTTGCTATCAGCTAAAACTCTGAACGCTGAACTGACAGAAAATATCCTTCTTCTATTAAGGCTGTTTTTGTCAGTCACAACTACTTTGAAAATGGTTTCAGTTTTGGGTTTAAGATCTTTTGTTTATTTTCCTGGTTGAATTATTTTATTTATTTATTTATTTTTATTTATTTA
Source organism: Macrobrachium rosenbergii (assembly GCA_039081455.1). NCBI lineage: Eukaryota > Metazoa > Arthropoda > Malacostraca > Decapoda > Palaemonidae > Macrobrachium > Macrobrachium rosenbergii. Next base: position 83,078,880 of record JANJGK010000002.1, on the reverse strand, counting down.
TTTATTTATTTAGTAGTAGCCATGATTCCCATGACAAAACTATTGCAGAAGATGGATGGTGGGTACCATCTTAAGAAAGGAGGCAACAGAATTAACCATCTGATGTTCATGGACAATATGAAGCTGTTTGGTTAGAGCATCAAGGAAATAGATACCCTAATCCAGACTGTAAGAATTGTATCTAGGGACATCAGGATGGAGTTTGGAATAGAAAAATGTGCCTTGGTCAGCATACAAAAAGGCAAAGTAACAAGGACTGAAGGGATAAAGCTACCAGATGGGAATAGCATCAGACACATAGATGAGATAGGGTACAAATACCTGGGAATAATAGAAGGAGAGGATATAACACACCAAAAGATGAAGGACATGATCAGGAAAGAATATATGCAGAGACTTAAGGTGATACTCAAGTCAAAACTCATGACGAAAGCCATAAACACATGAGCAGTACCAGTAATCAGATACAGCGCAGGAGTAGTGGAGTGGACAAAGTCTGAACTCTGCAGCATAGACCAGAAAACTAGAAAGCACATGACAGTACACAAAGCACTACACCCAAGAGCAAATACAGACAGACTATACATAACACGAAAGGAAGAGGGGAGAGGCTACTAAGCATAGAGGACTGCATCAACATCGAGAGCAGAGTACTGGGGCAATATCTGAAAACCAGTGAAAAAGAGTGGCTAAGGATTGCATGGGAAGAAAGACTGATAAAAGCAGATGAACACCCAGAAACATACAGACACGAAAATTAAAAACAGAACAGAGGAACGGCACAACAAAACGATGCACGGACAGTACGTGAAACAGACTAAAGAACTGGCCAGCAACAAAACATGGAAGGAAACAGAAGAAGAAATGCTAACAGCGTCACAAGATCAGGCCCTAACAACTAGATATGTCCAAAGAACAATGGATGGAAATAACATCTCACCCATATGCAGGAAGTGCATTATGAAAGATGAGACCATAAAGCATGCAGGAAACGAATGTCTGGCGCTTGCTCAGAACCAGTACAAAAAGAGGCATGATTCAGTGGCAAAAACCCTCTGCTGGAGTCTGTGCAAGAAACACCAGCTAGCTTGCAGTAATAAATAGTTTGAACACCAACCTGAGGGGGTGATAGAAAACGATCAGGCAAAGTTCCTCTGGGACTTTGGTCTCAGAATAGATAGGGTGATACATGCCAATAGACTAGACTTGATGCTGATTGACAAAATCAAGAAGAAAGTATCACCCATTGATGTCGCAATACTATGGCACACCAGTGTAGATGAGAAAAAAGAGAAAAAATTGATAAGTATCAAGACCTGAAAATAAAAATAAGAAGGATGTGGGATTTGCCAGTGGAAATTGTCCCCATAATCATTGGAACACTATGCACGATTCCAAGAAACGTGAAAAGGAACCTGGAAAAACCAGAAGCCGAAGTAGTTCCAGGACTCATGCAGAAAGGTGTGCTATTAGAAACAGCTCACATAGTGAGAAAAGTGATGGACTCCTAAGGAGGCAGGAGGCAACCGGAACCAACGAAATTCAATTTTCTCCAACTTTCATTTCTTGAAGATCTCTGACATGACAGAATTTTGCAAGAAGTATCCAGTCACACGCCAGTTTTCCTTCACCTTTAGGTTTTCTGCAGTCGTTGTCCATATCTTTCCTTTCCTATAGAGAGGTCCAGCAGTAAACGTAGATTCTCAGCTACTTATTGACGGGATTTGAAAGGCTCATTTTTATCACAATCTTGACTTTGGAATCTCTTAGTGTGACTCTTGGCGTAATTGAACGAAATTCGAGTCGCTTTGTTTTCAGGGTGAAGGATGAGGAAATAATAATAATAATAATAATAATAATAATAATAATAATAATAATAATAATAATAATAATAATAATGGTCCTGCAGTATGAATCCACATAGCAAGCGAATGTCCAGCACTTGCATAGAACCAGTACGAAAAGAGGCATGATTCAGTAGCAAAAGCCCTCCACTGGAGCCTGTTTAAGAAACACCTGCTAGCTTGCAGTAATAAGTGGTTCGCACACCAACCTGAGGGAGTGGTAGACAACGATCAGGCAAAGATCTCTGGGACTATGGTATCGGAACAGAAAAGGTGATACGTGCCAGTAGACCAGACTTGACGCTGATCGACAAAATCAAGAAGAAAGTCTCACTCATTGATGTCTCAATACCATGGGACACCAGAGCAGATGAGAAAGAAGGAGAAAAATTGGTAAATATCAAGACCTGAAAATAGAAATAAGAAAGATATGGGATATGCCAGTGGAAATTGTACCCATAATCATAGGAACACCAGGCACGATCCCAAGATCCCTGAAAAGGAACCTGGAAAAACTAGAAGCCGAAGTAGCTCCAGGTCTCATTAGAAACAGCGCACATAGAAAAGTGATGGACTCCAAATGAGGCAGGATGCAACCCGGAACCCCACACTATAAAAACCACCCAGTCGAATAGGATGACTGAGATAGAAATAAAATAATAATAACACATTGTTTTGTTGCGCTGAGCAATTATTTATGTGCCCGATAGTCGAATATCTTAGTTCGCATCCTGGGCAGAATTTTAATAGTAAAATAGCACCATTTGCCTCGTTCTCTTAGCCCCTTTCAAGTACTAACTTCTAAGTTCTCATCTTATTTTGGCATACGATTGAGATTGTAATTCTACCTTGTCTACGACCCAACACAGCCCAATTTACTGCACAGGTCAGCAGGGAATATAAAAATGGTAATGATAAACAAAATCATAATTATTTTATAATAATAATTTGCAACCAACCTGAATTCTTCTTGGTCTCTTTTTCAAGGGAAAACACCAACATTAACTGACAAACGCATCCTACAAACCTACAGTTATCACGAATTAACATCTTCAAGTAGCTTTCATTCATACCACAAAGCAGAACAGAGTCGATTCCCTTTTCGAAATGATCATCTCCAGTGATGAATAGGTAGACGGGGATTCATTTGATGAAAATTTTGTTTTCAATTAACGTCCTAATATGTACATTCATTAAAGAGATAATATCTGTACTTGGGAAATGATGTGTTATGGCTCTAATGGAGCTTCAAATAACAGTTTCTTTGATTATGTTGTTCATCATGGAAATACTTTTCACTGGAATATCTAAATTTAAATGTGCCTCCATGCATGAAATTGTGGATAGTGTCCCTTTGAGCGTCGGAATTTCATTGTTACCTTAATTTGATTATTGTTATCTTGGTAATGACAAATTCTAATTTTTATCATGAGATTCCATTAGATAATTGTCTTTATACCACCATTGAATTAATACAGGAAAGGATGTTTATGAAAACAACAAATAATATTATGTAAAATTTATAACGGATATTTGCGAGTTCCATATTATTTAGTGAGACAAAGTTTTGATTACTTTTACGGGTTACCACAAACATAGAAATTTTCACAGGATATATATGAGTTATGTGTTTGTGTGAAAAAATTTGTTAATACACTGAGTGAGCGTTATAGAAATTGTTATTAATATTTTTATATGGAAAAGTAAGCTTTAACAGCGATGTCCGTTTTAAAGTTTTATTAATTCAGATCTGAAGTTTTAGGTATTCAGGTAGATGCCTACAAAGTTTAATTATCCATGCGTTACATTTGATACAAATAGTAGATGCGTTATAATTATAAGGACAAAACCCTGTAAGTTTGTTTTTTATATTCTAAATTTTGTTATTGGAATAATGAATATGTATCATGCAGTTGCTTTTTATTGGCATAAAAAGTTATGTAATTTTTCAAGTGATGTCCTCTCATACAGCAATGTTTAATAGTATACCGATAAGATATTAATTGCTATGATAACGAGGCAGTTATTTTACATCTCGAAGATTTCCTTTATCATAAATAAAACTATCCTAGACCTCCTACAGACCATATGTGTTATTAGAAACAGCACACATAGTGAGGAAGTGATGGAATTCTAAGGAGGCAGGATGCAACCAGGAACCCTACACTATAAACACCACCCAGTCGAATAGGATAACTATGGTAGACCAAAAAAAAAAAGATAATATTAGTCTATGTATATGAAAATGGATTTGTGTGTGTGTGTATGTGCCAGAATATCTCTGAAATGCATTGAGCAATTTCAACCAAACTTGGTATACATATGACTTACTATCTGGGAAAGAATACTGTGGGGTAAGACATCACTGGCACCAAAGGGGGGCTGTGTGTGTGTGTGTGTGGGAAGGGGGTGACGTAAAAATAACCGAAAATGGCAGATATTAGTTTCTGATCCATAGCTTTCAAGGTCGCTGAGATGCATAGTGACACTCCCAATGTCCTTTAAGTCCAAGTTCAGCTCTGATAGGAAAGAGGGGTGAGAAGGGGGTGGGAAGAGGGTGACATGTAACGATAACCGAAAACAACAGGTATTAGTGTCTAATCCATAGTTTTTGAGGTCGCTGAGATAATTAGTGACACTTCCGATGCCCTTTAAGTCCAAGTTCAGCCTAGGAAGAGGGGGATGATGAGGGGTGGGAAGGGGGTGACATGTAAAGATAACCAAAAAGCAATGATATTAGTGTCTAATCCGTAGTTTTCGAGGTCGCTGAAATAAGTAGTGACACACCCGATGCCCTTTATGTCCAAGTTCAGCCACGATAGGAAGGTGGGGTGAGAAGGGATGGGAAGGGGGTGATGTAAAAATAACGGAATATGACAGATATTAGTGTCTAATCCTTAGTTTTCTAGGTCGCTGAGATAAATAGTGAAACTCCCGATGCCCTTTAAATCCAAGTTCAGCCCCAATAGGAAGGAGGGGTGAGAAGGGGTGAAATATAACATGTCAAAAATGATGGGCAATATAACTGATTCAACTATTTTAGCAGGAAAGAGAGAGAGAGAGAGTAGAGGGGTTGTTGGGAGGAGAGAGAGAGAGAGAGAGAGAGAGAGAGAGAGAGAGAGAGAGAGAGAGAGAGAGAGAGAGTTCATCGGTTGTCATTCAGAGTTTTCCTGGGCAGTGCCGGGTTGGACAGCTAATAATAATAATAATAATAATATTAATAATAATAATAATAATAATAATATTAATAATAATAATAATAATAATATTAATAATAATAATAATAATAATAATATTAATAATAATAATAATAATAATAATAATAATAATAATAATAATAATAAATTTCAAACAATTGTGACTCCAGCTTTACCACGAGGGTTGTTGGGAGGGGAGAGAGAGAGAGAGAGAGAGAGAGAGAGAGAGAGAGAGAGAGAGAGAGAGAGAGAGAGAGAGAGAGAGAGAGTTTATCGGTTGTCATTCAGAGTTTTCCTGGGCAGCACTGGGTTGGTCAGCTAGTAATAATAATGCTATTGATCATAATAATAATAATAATAATAATAATAATAATAAATTTCAAACTATTATAACCCCAGCTTTGCCACGAGTTTTTAATGAGAAAACATCAAAGTTTACTGACATATGCTTCCTACCAACCTACAGTTATCACAGAATAAGGTCTTGCAGTATCTTTCATTCAAAACACAAAGCAGACAAGAGCTAATAATTCCAATTTTGAAATAACCATCTCCCGTAATGAACAGGTATTTAGAGATTCATTCGATGCCCATTCTGTTTTTCAATTAACGTCCTAATATGTTCATTCATTAAAGAGATAATATCTGAACTTGGGAAATAATTTGTTATGGCTCTAATGGGGCTTGAAATAACAGTTTCTCCGGCATGATATTCATCATGGAAATATAATATGTTTACGGGAATATATGAACGTAAATGTACCCCCATGCATGAAATTGTTGATCATGTCCAGTTGAGTGTTCGAATTTCATTGTCACCCTAATTTTGTTATCTTTTCCTAGATAATTATAAATATTAATTGTTGTATGATGATATTTGAGTTGCAAAATTACCTTTAGACCACCATTAATTAATATAGTATTAGATGCTCTTGTACATAAACTTGTAACAACACAGTGTTATGTAAAATGTATAATGGTCAATACGTACTGTTTAGTTAGACCAAAACTTTTAATTATTTTCACGGTTTACCACAAATATACAATTTGTTACAGGAAATGTATTTTTATGAGTTATCTGTTGTGAAGTCATTGTTAATCCACTGACTGAACTTTTTGAAAATATATTACGAGTGTTTTTTTTTTGGGAAAAAATTCTGTTTTTCCTTATGTATAATTTAGAGTTTTATTTAATTCAGACCTAAACTTTTAGATATTCACGTATATACCTAGAAAGTTTAATTGTCCCAGTAATACATTTAATGCACATAAAAGATGCGTATCAACTATGAGGCCTGAATCGAACAAATTTTTTTCTAATCCTCAACTTTTTTTCGGGGGAAATTACATATATATGAATTTTGAAACTGTTGTTAAGATACAGTCTATGCATTCTTTTCAGGGGCGTTCGCGCTCTGTAAAACATTGTAGAATAATGAATCGCTAACCTGTTAATTGCTAAGATAATGAGATTTTCATTTCAGATTCCGTGGTTTTGTTTTTTCTCTTTTTGTAAAGAAACACATACCAGACCTCATTCGGCTATCTTCACAAGGACGACCGTTGATAATAGAATTTATCTTACTAATGTTTTGAAAACTGTAATGAAACGGTGAGGGAGAAAGGGCTAAATCTGACAATAGCACTATAATCCTGAGAAGATTTTGTAATTGTTATATGTCTGAGGGAATAAAATGAAGCAATTAGGCATTAAGAAATCATTTTTGTTTTGCCTCTCTCAATTCGAATACACCAAATATGTGCCAGTGAAGCACTAAAAACTAAGATATCAAAATGGTGTTACAAATTCACAGCATGAGCTGATTCTGATTATTATTGAAATAAATGGGAAGAGAGCGGTAAAAATTCTAGAGCAAGGGGGTCTACTTTAAAATTAAATCTTCAAGACATAATGGACAGTTTTGAAGGTTAGTCACAATAAGATACGAAACGAATTTCGATGGAAGGCATTAAGTTATATTAACCTAAAAATTAAATTTACTGTGGACTGTAAATACCAATACAAGCACTTATGATACCTCCCATGATATGTTCTGCTATTTGAAAATTACCGAGAGGTACATTTTAGTTTTATAATTACAGCCTCCTATAGGTTCAGGATGTGCGTAATGAAAAATGGATTGCTTTAAATATATAACCTTATCTATATCTCTTACCGTAAAATTTAGATGATTTTAAAGGAAAGTCGAAGATCTAACATCAACATGATCATTTCAAATTATTGTGATGTACACATTTATATATATATATATATATGTGTGTGTGTGTGTGTGTGTGTGTGTGTGTGTGTGTGTGTGTGTGTGTGTGTGTGCGCGCGCGTGTGTATATATGTATATACATATATTTACATATCTATATATGTATATATGTATGTGTGTGTTATATGTGTATATATATATATATATATATATATATATATATATATATATATATATGTATATATATATATAATATATATATATATGTATATATATATAATATATATATATATGTATATATATATATATATATATATATATATATATATATATATATATATATATATATATATATATATATACACTGTATAATTATGTATGAAAGAGTTAGAAAGAATTAACAGAGATGGGCTATGATAGTTGAGAATTTATAGAGAAAATGTGTTTTCATAGTCGCAAATAAAAAATAAATGGGTATACATAAATTTGTTTCACGGAATTCAGACGAAGAATGTAGTAAAAAAATATATCCGAAAAGGATCTCTTATGACTCCCTAGCAACTAAATATTTCAATGGATCAAGAAACTTTAGGGCAGTTGAAATAAGTGTAGGTTTGCCCGGCAAAAATGAGGCTCATGAAAAAGTATGGAGTAACCAAAAGATTCATATGCTAGTGTTCGTCGGTGATCGTAAAAAGATGATACATTGACCACTAAAAGAAGGAAAGTATTTGTAACTGGGAAAGTTTTATAGATAGTACTACCAACAATAAGGTTTTGAAGGAAAAGTGAAGCCTGGAGGAACTGAAATGAATCATTCACATAACTTTTTAAGGTTGAATATTACTGTTGGTAGAATGAGGGGAAAATTAGAATTGTTGAAGTATCAAAAGGAATAAGGGTTTTGCTCTATTTTTGGTAGAGTAAAAAGTAGGTGTGGAGTGATGAATTGATTATTTTATTCTTAAAAGCTTGTCGCGTGAACTTTCCATCGACATCAAGAATATTTTAAGGAAACAAAATGTAAATTGCATGAGGAAATTATCGATCCAGTTCCCAAAGAGAAATGTAGATAATAAATGCAAGCCTTTACCTTCAAAAAACAAACAAAGAGAAACTGAATAACAAAGAAATGATAAGATAAGGAGATATATTTAAAGATCCAAGCCTTGGATATAAACGGGGATCACACTTATTGGATACGATTTGCTAACATAAGAAGGAATGATAATAAGTTAGTGGAGAGATGTTAAAGAGGAAGTTAATTTTAAAGTTACTAAGAAGAGGTTTTGGAGCGTAAGGCTAAGAGCATCATTCCTTGACGTGAGTTTTGTATGAGACTGGACGCTAGTGATGCAGTGTATGGGGAACAAAATTAACATCTGACGATCCGCTTTTGTATGAAGAGGAATTGGTTGACGTGATGCAGTTTTCTTTGCATTCCAAAAGGGTTAGATTCCTAAATCAGAATTTAAGGGTAAACACGTATTGTAGATTCCAAAATCAGAAGTTAAGGTTAAGCTCGTATTGTAGATTCCAAAATCAGAAGTTAAGGTTAAGCTCTTATTGTAGATTCCAAAATCAGAATTTAAGGGTAAACACGTATTGTAGATTCCAAAATCAGAAGTTAAGGGTAAACACGTATTGTAGATTCCAAAATCAGAAGTTAAGGGTAAACACATTGTAGATTCCAAAATCAGAAGTTAAGGGTAAACACGTATTGTAGATTCCAAAATGAGACGTTAAGGATAAACAGGTATTGTAGATTCCAAAATGAGAAGTTAAGGGTAAACAGGTATTGTAGATTCCAAAATGAGAAGTTAAGGGTAAACACGTATTGTAAATTCCAAAATCAGAATTTAAGGGTAAACACGTATTGTAGATTCCAAAATGAGAAGTTAAGGGTAAACACGTATTGTAGATTCCAAAATGAGAATTTAAGGGTAAACACGTATTGTAGATTCCAAAACCAGAAGTTAATGGTAAACAAGTATTGTAGATTCCAAAATCAGAAGTTAAGGTTAAACTCGTGTTGACTTTTTTTTTTTTTAAATATATAACCTGAAACTTGATTTAAAGCCATCTCTTCGGTAGGATCGTTTCTTAGCCACTTGAATTTCCTTGATAGACACGTACGCTCTAACAAATGGAAAGGTTTTGAGAATTTTTGATGATAAAAAATGATGGATATGAATAACTGCCTTCAATAACTCAATCAAGCCTCTTTTTAGAGCACATTCAAACTTAAGTACTGTTGGAAAATCTAACAGTTTTCATAATGGGCACTCAAGCATTTCACGTGTTTATATATATATATATATATATATATATATATATATATATATATATTTATATATATATTATATATATTATATATATATATATATATATATATATATATATATATATATATATTATATATATATATATATATATATATATATATATATATATATATATATATATTATATATATTATATATATATATATATATATATATATATATATATATATAGGCTATATATATATATATATATATATATATATATATATATATATATATATATATATATATATATATATATATATATAGCATCGGAATCGGTGGAAGGAGTGATCCCAAAATCCTTTATATATATATATATATATATATATATATATATATATATATATATATATATATATATATATATATATATATATATATACTCACTGTTTCTCCCACATTTCTTTATATTAACGTTGTTGAATACCCGGGGTGTATTCAGTACAAAGAACCAACGTTTCCGGGGCTTGCCAAGGAGTACAGAACTGCCAAGCATCCTCACTGCAAGACCTCGCGTGAATAGGGTCAGTGATGAGCGTGGGAGGACTGCGATGATCCTGTTGCTATGGCAACGGCCTCTCGCCGAAGGAAATGGTAACATTTAATGTCACAGATGGAAGTGAATATGGATAACCTTAAGTGGGTACAATTTGCCGTACTCCCACGACTCAGTCAGGATCGGTATATTCTCGTCACAGTTAGATTCCCAGAACTTATGCAGTTCTATTTACTTTCGAGGATTTTAGCTCTGCAAAATTGCAGTCATTGTCTAGTCAGCATCGGGAAAAATAATTCATAAGCTGAAGTTTTTATATGGTCAGGAAAGCAAAGTGGATAATAATGTTGAATTAATATTCATAGACATCATAATTACAAATATATTTTTCATGTCATAGAAATTTTTTTTTATTTTAATTTTTCCTCGGCACCTCTAACATTAACCTTCATCACTATCATCTGCAATAAATTGCAATGTGAAATGGTATCATTCAAACATGGCGTCAGTAGCCCTTTTCAAATTATAATCATCATAAAATTCACAGAAGTACCCAATAGATCAATCGGTTTCCGATGATATCGAGAATTGCTTAGGTTATTGAACTATAATTTGCTCATTTAAACTTCTAAAGCTTCAAAATAGATTCGTTCATAGAGCTGAAAGTTTGTAATATAATAGCCAGTGTAATGCATCGTTGTAGAAATTACTAGAGCTTTATGCTAATAGCAATAATAGCCATTATTGCTATATGACTGCTGGGGAAACGTGTCATTGATTTCAAGTAGAGTTCTTCTCTGTCTGCATATTTGACTATTGATGAATAATTAACGTCATGCAAAATACCGTAAGAAATATTTGTGTAAAATATTCGGTCTTTGTAATACTTGTCCTTTATATCCTTATAGTTGTACATGTTTTTTTAATAATGTACCTAGTCCCAGCAGTGAACAGCTAAAGCTACATTCATTAAAAACTAATATATATATATATATATATATATATATATATATATATATATATATATATATATATATATATATATATATATATATATATAGTCAACATTCTGAAAAACATTAAAAAAACGCGACAATATAGAATAGTACACAAACCCACAATGAAAAAGTGTAATAAGGCCACAAATAACAAGAAACTAGTGCTAGTGAATTTAAGCCGCAGAATATTTTTGTAAATATTGTTTTTCCCCTTAAATGTGCCAAGCTTCCTGTTTCCAACAATTCTTTGGGATGAGGATGAAAGCCCTTTACCATTTTCTACCTTGTCATAATCCAGTAATGTCGACTAAGTACCCGGTGACTAATCCGCTTTGTAGGTCAAAAGCGGAACGATGGATTTATCAGTAAATCTCTCCAAGTTGTTTTTCCTCGCTGGGAATGAACTCGTGTATCTGTCTGCGTGAGGTATGGTTGAAACCACGTCTCCTAAATTCAGGTGTATAGGTTTTATTTTCAATTCCCTCTTATACAATCGTTTATTCCTTACCTTTTCCTACCCTTCGTTGGCTGAGTCGGTTGAGCTTCAGACTGTCACTCGATGGGCCGGAGTTCAATTCCCCCGGCCGGCTGATGAAGAGTTAGAGGAATTTATTTCTGGTGATAGAAATTCATTTCTCGCTATAATGTGGTTCGGGTTCCACAATAAGGTTCTTAGCCACGTAAAATAAGTCTAATCCTTCGGGCCAGCCCTAGGAGAGCTGTTAATCAGCTCAGTGGTCTGGTAAAACTAAGGTATACTTAAATTTTCTTACCTCTTCCTATAACTTGTCACTCTGCATAGGCTGATTTCCTTTTGGAGCCATTTTGGGGTTATAGTCTGTTGACTTCGTCCGTAATGCTTTTCAGGTGAAGATTTAAAGAAAGAAAATAGAGAAATTCACGAAAATTATTTTAGGTATTAATACGAGGAAATCTTACGGGAATGGCACGTCGAATTCAACTTATCCATAAATGAATTAAAATGGGAAAAAATCATCATATGATGGGGTGCCATCCTGCCAGGGTATATCACCGAATATTCTAACACATGATAGTACTTTTGCTTTAACCCCTCTCAGCCTCCATCGATATGTTTTTAGAAGCAATCTCGAAAAACGCATGAAATATATTTGGCGAAATATTTTTGGAAATATCCATAAGAATCCAGACAACCAGATAGCCTCACAGAGAAACCTAACTGGAAAAGTAGCCCATTGTCGGCAAGTACCATTGAAGGGAAATGCAATTCATTTCACGTCATAATGTGGTTCGGATCCCACAATAAGCTGTAGGTCCCGTTGCTAGGTAACCAGTTGGTTCTTAGCCACGTAAGATAAATCTAATCCTTCGGGCCAGCCCTGGGAGAGCTGTTAATCAGCTCAGTGGTCTGGTTAAACTAAGATATACTTAAACTTTGAAGGGAAATGCGGATATCTTCATGTTTTACATATCCATATACCTATTTTCATTTATTCAGCTAAAAATAATATAGTAAGCCCAAAACGTACAAAACTATCAGGAACCGAATAGAATAGAATACAAAAAAAAAAAAAAAAGAAATCCCCATTGTAAATTCACCGAGTCATCCGACAAAATAATCAGATTTGTCTCGTAATTGATACTGTATCAACGCACTACATTTTATAATCGAATTCGCAAATGGCACAAATTACGTCAGGCATACTTGATAACATAACACGAGTGCATTGTGACGGTGCAATTACCAAGTGTCGAATAGCTGGAATGATTATCATTTGGATAACACTCATATGTGTTTTGAATTCAAATCGTTTTTTTTTTATGAATGAAAGAAGGAGAAACTTAACTTGATTCGAATATTTTTAATTCAAATAGAAGGTACTAATATTTAAAAAATGCCATTGGGAGAGTGTTATTGGTTGTCAGTAAGAAAAGATAGTAAATAAATTCTGGATAACTTAAGAACTCCCGATAGAAAACTCTTATGTTCTTGGAATAGCTACAGTAAAACGAAGAGAGAAAATAGTAAATGATATAGAGAGCAGAAGTGGATGAAAATAATTACATATTATTGGCACAATAAGATAAATTGCAGGACGCTGAAACTTGGATAATTTAGAAAGTTCCAAGGATATACAGTAGTTTTCCACCCGGAGTTCTTGAGTTATCCAGAATTTATTAACTATCTTTTCTTACTGACAACCAACTGCACTCTCCCAACGGCATTTTTAAAAATAGTACCTCCCATTTGAATTAAAAAATTTTCAAATCATGTTAAGGTTTTCCTTCTTCCAGCGTTGCTCTGACTTGCTGTCATCCATAAAAAACTGATCTGGATTAAAAATACAAATGAGTAATCAAATGATTATCATTTCAAGCATTCGACACTTGGTAATTGCACCGTCACATTGTACTCGCGTTATGTTATCGTGTATTATCACTAATTTCTACTACCAAGCAATCACAATTCTGATTGCTGATGCTTTCAGTAGGCGGTCTCAATGACATATGTATTTGCTTCCTAAACTAAAGATCATTTCAGGTTTCTCAGTCTTTTGAGTTGCCGTTCGGAGATAAAACATCGTTACTGTTGATCACTATTCCTCATCATCTTATTTTCCTTCTGGGGAACAATGTGGAGGAATAGAAAACATCTTACTTAATTGATCAGTTGTCCTCAGCAAGGTAAAATCAGTAACTTGCAAAATATTTTTGTGTGGATTCTGAAGCGATCAAGAAGATTTCAGTGCAATATGAGTGTGACTTTCCAGAATAAAGGATATTCTTACGATCCTTCATTTCAGCTTATGAAAAGAATTTTTGAGATGGCTCCTTTACCTTTAACGGAGAGAATATTGTAGATTATTGTAATTCACTTCAAAATATCGATGTTATGTTTCACCCAGTATTGACGTCAAGTCTTAACGTTTTAAAAGGAAAAAAAAACTATTCGATATGATTACTTAATATTGGTTAATTGTTTTTTTTACGGGCGACCCTTAAAATAACATTCAAATTGTAAAGATATGCAATGAATCTCGTGAATTCTAGGACGAAGAGATTTGAAAAAGAAGTGGAAGGGAAAATTACAGAATTTCTATTTTGAATACCCCATAAATCTCCCAAATTTATAATGTCCAACTAATATAGATTCGTATTAAAAATAGGAAGACTTATAATCAAGGAATTTTGGCCTTAATCGAGGAACTTATTTTAATGAAGGAATAAGGCTGCTGAGATAATTGTCTCGTATTTCACAACTTTCCCAAAGGTTTTCGTAATAATGCAGCCTTTGTTATTTCTCTTTCGAACGTGGAATGCAAACTAAGCGATTAAGCTTCTTGTTTGTATATATAATAATTATTCCATTCTCAAAATGAGCACAAAATTCCGTACAACTAGAGTTACGAAATATTTTGTCAAGATAATTAAATAGTAAGATAGATGTGTTACTACATTCTCATCAAGTTACCTTTTTTCAAATTAATCTGTCCATTATTTTTTTATATGGATATGGACTTAATCCTGCTGCATTACCACAAGTGTTATAGATTATTTTCTTAAGCAAATAACATTTTAACCACATAGTCCGTGTTATTATTATTATTATTATTATTATTATTATTATTATTATTATTATTATTATTATTATTATTATTATTATTATTATTATTATTATTATTAACTTGCATTTCTTAACCTAGTAAGAATTTATCCTTGAAAATAAAAAGAAAAATGGAGTAGGGGGAAGTTTCAAAAGTTGGGGATTTTTTCAAGATGTTAAATGCTTTCACGTTATGTTTAAATCCAGTCTCTCTCTCTCTCTCTCTCTCTCTCTCTCTCTCTCTCTCTCTCTCTCTCTCTCTCTCTCTCTGAGAAGTGCCAAGTGGTTGTGTTCCTTCCACACTTACACACGCACGCGTAAAAAAAAAAAAAAATAAAGGAAAGTTGTCCGCCACCTTTTCCTGTGGGAAGCACCTCCCCACGATCAACTTTTACTCAGCAGACACTTCTGGATTCGATGAACAAAAGAATACCATTCCCTGTTACTGCTAATCTTTCGCGATTATGTCATTTTGCTAAGAAGGAAGAAATGAGAGGCTGTCAGTTATTCTTAAGTTCTTCCAGTCTCTCTTTTCCTGAACACGTTCAAAACGGGTTTGTTGTATGATTATAGGTCTCGGTATTAACCTCCCGGCTAGGAAGGTGTTTTTATTTTTATTTTCCATTTTATCTCCCAGTGCTCCGTAAAGTCTGGGTTAGTTCCTCTCTCTCTCTCTCTCTCTCCTTGCATAAATCGTACACACATACACGGTCACACACGCATATATATATATATATATATATATATATATATATATATATATATATATATATATATATATATATATATATATATATATATATATCTATC
Organism: Macrobrachium rosenbergii; assembly: GCA_039081455.1. NCBI lineage: Eukaryota > Metazoa > Arthropoda > Malacostraca > Decapoda > Palaemonidae > Macrobrachium > Macrobrachium rosenbergii. The sequence continues at coordinate 83,063,407 of JANJGK010000002.1, read as the reverse complement.
TATCTATCTATCTATCTATCTATATATATATATATATATATATATATATATATATATATATATATATATATGGATAGATAAATAGATAGATAGATAGTAAGCATAGAGATAGAGTAGATAAATAAAGACAGGTAGAAAGATAGGTAGATATTAGAGAACTAAATATTGTATATGTAAAGGGTTTTCAAAAGATTAAAAACAGGGAATTATCATCTAGGTCGAATTATGTCATTGTCGCTTTTAAGAAGTGATTTATTCAATTCTTTTGTGTTCAGTGATGGTAAATAAACAATATTTGTTTGTTGTACGTGACTATTTACACAATGTTTTATTTAGGCAACAAAGATTTATGGTTAAGTAGATAAATAAATGGATAATAAATAAATAAAAAGCACGTCAGTCATAGTTACGATCAAACTTCTGAACAACTGATGGAGATTTGAAAGCGTTTGTACCGGTCTTAACATTTAGCCGAAGTTACGTAAAATTATATTCTTCCGTTAAACAGGATCTCGAAAATATGTTTCCATCAGTTATGTTAGAAATGAATTTTTTATCAATAATGACATTACATTGTCAGCCTCATTTGGAATTCGCCTTCAATACTTTGAAACGTAGCAGAATCCCAGCATTGTCTTGTAAGACCATTTCTAGAATCTCTCTCTCTCTCTCTCTCTCTCTCTCTCTCTCTCTCTCTCTCTCTCTCTCTCTCTCTCTCTCTCTCTCTGAAAAGTGTCAGTCATTCTGTCAACCTCATTTGGAATTTGCCTTCAATACTTTGAAACGTAGCAAAATCCCAGCTTTGTCTTGTAAGACCATTTCTAGAATCTCTCTCTCTCTCTCTCTCTCTCTCTCTCTCTCTCTCTCTCTCTCTCTCTCTCTCTCTCTCTCTCTCTCTCTCTGCGAAAAATGTCAGTCATTCTGTCAACCTCGTTTGGAACCTGTCTTCAATACTTTGAAACGTAGCAAAATCCCAGCTTTGTCTGGTAAGACCATTTCTAGAATCTCTCTCTCTCTCTCTCTCTCTCTCTCTCTCTCTCTCTCTCTCTCTCTCTCTCTCTCTCTCTCTCTCTCTCTCTGAAAAGTGTTAGTCATTCTGTCAACCTCATTTGGAATTCGCCTTCAATACTTTGAAACGCAACAAAATCCCAGCTTTGTCTTGTAAGACCATCTCTCTCTCTCTCTCTCTCTCTCTCTCTCTCTCTCTCTCTCTCTCTCTCTCTCTCTCTCTCTCTCTCTCTTGCTTCATTGCTTTTATTATAGAGGTTTGCTTCCATGAGGGTGTCTCCTCCGTAACCAAAAGGAACTCTTTCCTTAACAGAACCCAGTAACCCTTTAACCTTCCGCTTCCAATAGAGGACAGATACTATACTAAAGTTTTGAAAAGTTGGGATTAAGTTAGCTGTACCGTACTTTTCCTATCACAAAACAGTACAGAAATCCGTTGTTTATAATCTCAATAAAATCACCAGTAATCCTGTGTCTTTCGGGCCCTAATAACTAGTCTTATAATATTGATTTTTTTTTACATGCAACCCTAAAGACTAATAAATTTTCAGTGAATTTCCGCAACTCCAGACCACCGAAAAAAGCTTGTAAAAATAATCGGGAGTCAAAGTTATTATAAAAATAATGGGGCGTCAAAATTATTGTAAATCTTCCAAATATATATTGTCCAATCAATTTACATATTAAAAATGGGAAGAAATATTTTCAAGAGATATTGGCCTTAATCGGGAGACTCACTTTAATGAAGGAACGAGGCTCCAGAGATAATTGTCTCGTATTTCACGACTTTCCCAAAGTTTTTCGCAGTAATGCAGACTTTGTTATTTCTCTTTTCTCGCTCTTACTGGCGTGGAATACAGACTAAGCAGTTAAGCCTCTTGTTCCTAGGTATAATAATATTTCATTCTCAAAAGGAGCTCAAAGAATGTTGACCAAATTCTGTATAACAGGAGAAAAGAAGAAATATTTTCACAATCGATGTATTTTAATTTTTGGAATGGCAGAATTAAAAGTGTGTTTCATCATATTGCTTTCAATTGAACTCTTTGTAATGAATCTGTCATTATTTTTTTATATGAATATGCACTTACTACCGCCCTGTCACCAGAAATAACTATGTTTTTTATGCAAATTACTTTTTTGACCAATGGGCCTGTATTATTATTATTATTATTATTATTATTATTATTATTATTATTATTATTATTATTATTATTATTATTATTATTATTATTATTATTATTATTAATTCATGTGTCTAGCCCTAGAAAGAATTTTTCTTTTATAAAAAAAGGAAATTAGAATGAGATTTCACGGGGAGAGAAATTTCTTCAGTAAAGCTGTGAAATGTTTCTTTTTAAAATTAAAGTCTCTCTCTCTCTCTCTCTCTCTCTCTCTCTCTCTCTCTCTCTCTCTCTCTCTCTCTCTCTCTCTCTCTCTTTACATGAACTTCCTTTTATTACTACCTCTGTGAAGGCGATTCACTTCCAGAAGGGGGTGTCCTCTTCCACAACCAAATGGAACTCTTTCTTTAAGAGACCCCAGCAGCCCCTTTATCCATCCACTTGCTTTAGAGGACGAAGGTGAATGAAAATATAACTTAGGTTTTTATGGGAAGGGATACCTTACTCCTCTTTTTGGCCCAGGCCCGAAGAAAGCAAGAAAAAAGGGAAAAGAATGTCATTATATTCGTTGGCCTTTTTGGGACTAAGGTTGTTAAAGACACCAGACACTATACCAGAGTCTTTACAACAGAGGAATAAGTTAACTACACTATTTTTGTCCATAAAAAACCTAGAAATCTGCAGAATCAGTACTAATCGTGTGTCTTTTTCTCTATAAAACTTTTTTTTTATATACAGGCTAACTTATCTATACATTAAAACTAACGGTAATATAAGAGAGAGTCGAGACCGCAAGCTCAAACGATAGGTTCGTTACGTACCGTGATGAACAGAAATCTGCAGAATCTGTACTAATCCTGTGTCTTTTTCTCCGTAATAACTGTTTTGATATATACAGGCTAACTTATCTATACATTAAAACTAAGGGTAGTATAAGAGAGAGTGGAGACCGCAGGCTCACACAATATGTTCGTTACGTACTGTAGTGATTGTTGGTTTGTTTCATACAAAAATAATTGGTTTACTGTTACTTAATGAAATTTAAGTGATAGATTTTGTAACAGACTCCATGTAAGATTGCCACTGATCTTTAGGAGTGCCGAAGCTCTGACTAAAGTACCTTTATTTTAAATATTTATTGAGAGGCAAATAGTAACAGCCTGGCCCTCTCTGGAAAATGCCAAGACTAAACAGTATATCCAGTAAGGGTAATATATGCTGTTAAACATAAACACATCCGGATTCACATTGTGTTAACGAGATGCAGAAATAGCAGCAGGAAATCACTTATAAAAAACAGACTGTTGAAATCTTTCATTTGTTTATCATCTTAATATTTAATAAACAGGTCTAACTGGCTGACTATGTGCTCCTCAGTCTGAAAAACCAACGTAATACACATCATATTTTAAGAGCTCTTCCATGAGAAACGCTTCACATACATAATTGTCAAGCAATAAGCAATTGAGCACATAAGTATTCTAAGTATATTACCGCTACGAACTCTGGAAGCTCGACTGTGGACATTGATGTTCAGTGTTATTTTTTAATTGTGAGAACAAGAAAACATGAAAACGTTAACTGAGGTAACAGCTGGGTAGAATAAACGAAATTTAGGGTCGTCACATCTCGTAAGGACGAAGGATTTCATTCAGAAATCTTCACGAAAAGTCCCATAACATCCCAGCGCAAAAAGGCACGGTGAAACTTCTTCAATTATTTTCTTCACAAATGAAATAGGAGAATGACGAAATGCGTCCAAAGAAGTAGAAGCCCCTTCCGCATATTTCTCTCGCAAATGCGAAATGAGGAAATAATTTCCCAAGTTTGCTTTAAACTTTTTGGCAACTTGGGCCCGAAGTCGTCGAGCAGGGGAGGGGGTGGGGGATTTCACCCGTTTCCTAAACATTTTATTATACATATAAACTAGATGCCAGAAACTTCGTCTTGCATTCCATACCAATGAGACTCAGAAACAGAGAATACTTTTCCGACTGGCGTAAAGTTGCCTTCAAAAGGGCCGAAATTATGCAGCTGAACTTTGAGAAAAGTGGGAAATGTGGGACAGCTGTTTCCCCCCGGCTGGGACCGCGGTCCGTCACCAGAGAGAGAATAATTCTGCTCCGCGTACCCACAACACATTATTCCCTCCATTCGCTCGCTAACTCGTTCCTTTTGCGTTTTGGAATTTTAATGTGTAGATGTCTTGAATGTTTTCGATGTTTTATATGGGTCGTATCCCGTACCGAGTGCTTATTTTTGTAAGCGGAGGGAAATGTTTCAAAACTGCATCTGTGGACAGCCAGTGTTTTGGGGTTCAACTTCGAACAACTACAATTTTTCTTTTTAGTTTTCCGTAAAAGAAAACTATTGTGCCGGGCTTTGTTTTGTCCGTCCGCGCTTTTTCTGTCCGCCCTCAGATCCTAAAAACTACTGAGGGTAGAGGGCTGCGATTTGGTATGTTGATCATCCACCCTCCAATCATCAAGCATACCAACTTGCAGCCCTCTAGCCTCAGTAGCTTTTATTTTATTTAAGGTTAAAATTAGCCATAATCGCACTTCCGGCACCGCTATAGGTACCAACAACACACGCCACTACCAGACCATGGCTGAGTTTCACGGGCCGCGGCTAAGAGTTCCCTGGGTCGTGGCTGAAAGGTTCATACAGCATTATTCGCTGTACAGAAAACTCGATTGCTCCGAAGAAACTTCGGTGCTTATTTTACTTGTTTCTTCTTTGCCACTTACTGTTCTACTTTTATATCTGGTATGTTGCAAATAGGAGCATCTTTATTCTATTCCTTTAGTATTTATTGCTTTAAAGAAGACAGAACTCTCCCGTTCTGCATCTGTCACCAATGTTGTGGATATAAAAAACATCAAAATGAAATACCTGCATTTGTGTCAGCTCTTCTTGTATCTAACGACTTCGATGAAATGTAAAATATATAAAAAAAAATAAAAGAGGCTCCATAAGGGATATAGTATAGTTCATTGTGAAGAGGAAAACCTTTTTAATTTAAGGTGCCTCTCATCGTTGTTTGATGAAAGTAGATGAGAGTAGATTGTCGAGAACCAAAATATCCAGCGAATAATGATTTATGAGGAAAAACAAAGTTTAACAACGAGTTTGGTGTATGCTTCGCCACCATATTAGGGAATCCTAACAAACATTAGCTGATATTAGAAAATATCAAATAGGCAACTTTCAGTGTCCAGTTATAACCTCTAATGGTTCTTGATATGCAATTTAGGTGCTATGAGAGAGTTTCTAAATTCAAGGTGCTTATTAAGTGCGCAAAGATCTTATCATCATGAGCTCTACATCATTCGGAATTTAAATATAACTTTCATCTCTTTTTCTGCAATAATGTCTCTCTGAAATATTAAAAGTTGATAATTAAGCGACTTCAGAAAAACCAAGAATTTTTTTTTTTTTTTAATATTCAGGACTTTGATGCATGTGTATTCTTGTTTAATACAAGAGCACAAATGAAAATGAAGGAAATTTAACCTTTCAATGTTCCTGTAGTGTGTGAAAAATATAACAGATAAAATTAGACAAGACCTTTTCACTAATTACTAATATTTTTCTTTATTTTCAAATAGGGAGAATAATTCATTCATATTCTCTCCATATTTGCCAATGTTGTCTAGGATACTTATTCTGCTTTCTAACAACAAAAGGAGAATCTCCTGAAAGGTTGTTTTTCATGCTCGTTCAAAAAATATTAAACAGCCCAAGACATCACAATTTATTGATTATTTCTTTGCGATTGCAAACATTCAAATACAAAAATACAGTGGAGCAGCTTCCTTTGGAACACAACCTCTGTGCGATGAACACTATTTTAATACGTAGAAGATTAAATAACTAACATACTGAAGGCTAAAAGGGTATTGGCTACCTTTAAAGAAAGGGCGTCGTTTACATATAGAAGGCTGGACTCCGGGAAGTTGTAAATTGGTTTATAGAGGAAGCAAGTCAAGAAGGGAAAGCAAAGTGAGTAGGGGAGAAGAAATGGAAGAGGATGATAAAAGAGAATGAAGAAGGGAGAAGATAGAGAGAAGTGGTAAATGAACGAAATTGAAGAGATAGGAAAATTTTGAATTATGCAGCTTAGTCCATTTTTTATTTCAGATTTAACATTTCATCAGACAGGAAAACGTTTGGAAGAATATTGAAGTCATTTCCTGTCCTATGATTGATTGATTAATTTATTGATTGGTTCGATTAATTTGTATTTTGACCAATTCCTCTTCTTCACAATAGGACTCGTCCGTAACGTTATACTACATACATTTCCAACGTCGAAGGGTTAATTAGGATATGAATCCTGAAAATACCCATAATGAAAACTACATGCGTTTCCCTTGCCAAGCAGTCATTGTTCTGCACTTGCCGGATATCTGATATATTTTACAACTATTTTAAATGCAAATTCTAATACGTCTCTCACTGATGCCTCAGGGAGCTTGCAAATGAGAGAAGTTCAGCTGTTAGCTTACTCACCTTCTGCTGGGTGGCGCAGTGAAAGATTCACTTTCCAAGATTTCTTGGCAAGTGTATTATTAATTTTATAATTCTCCAATTCTGGGAATGCTTCTCATATGTAAAAAATGAAACTCGCACTGAAAGCTTGCCCTGATTCCATAAATCTTGCCAGGAGTTTGATTGCCCAGAATCTGTGCATGTACACACCCAGAAATCAAAGTTTGTAGACAGAAGGCTGCTCATGCTTTATAGATAACCACACAGTTTTTATAACTCCATTATTATCCGAACATTTTGAATGTATACCTTAGTTTTACCAGACCACTTAGCTGATTAACAGCTCTCCTAGGGCTGGCCCGAAGGATTAGACTTATTTTGCGTGGCTAAGAACCAATTGGTTACTTGTTTACTTAGCAACGGGACCTAAAGCTTATTGTGGAATCCGAACCACATTATAGCGAGAAATGAATTTCTATCACCAGAAATAAATTCCTCTAACTCTTCATCCGCCGGCCGGAGACTCGAACTCGGGCCTAACGAGTGCTAGTCCACGGCTCTACCGACTCACCCAACGAAGAGCTGATTTTGAATGTCTGGTAGGAAAGCGTTTGAGTGCCCAAGCTCAAAATAATCATCTCTTGGTATTGCATTTTGGCTTTCGCAATGGTCTGGGTGTTTGTGGTGTACTTTAAAATCATTAGATTGTGATTATGATGATCGTATGACTGGTCTTGAGTTTAACCTTTTTCATTTGACCTTACCCTACAGTTTCTGTTTTTGTACTTACACAGATTGGAGTTTATTTATCTATATTTAGGAAAAGCAGTTGTTGATGGAAAATATAGTAACTACAAAGACGTAATCTAATGGAAGTTTCCTTCATCTTCTGCTACTACTTTCACCATATGTGGTCGATAGGTGGTTTGGTCTTGAAAATAAGTATGTTGCATATGCAAATGATACCACTCCATTTGCATCGATATTCCTACCTGTGTGTAGGTCTGCCATTGCTGAATCTTTCAACATAGGCTGAATTAAAATTGGTAAAAAGTAAGTATAGCTTAGTTTTACCAGACCACTGAGCTGATTAATAGCTCTCCTAGGGCTGAATGGCTCAAATTACTAGGGATGGAGGTAAATTTTAAGAAGTTTTAAGTAGGTCTAGGATACTGGGGATCCCTTAACTTCTAGGTCCATTCATTGACAGTTTTTTTTTTTTTAATTACATGCGACTCATTTCGGATTGTAGGTGTCAATCTTGTCTGTAAATATACTTTCTATAAGCATTCAGTCTCTCTATTTTCTAGTTTCCTAAAAATGGTAAACCAGGGCAGTATTTCAAGTCTTAGATATCCTTCTATCCTGAAGAAATGTTGTTTTCTTTAATTTTTTAAAGTTTTGAATATCGCTATCCGGCGTGGTCTTTACCAGCTGGCTTTAATGTCGTGTGTTGTTCAAAATTTTGAGTTATGTTATACTTATAGTGCATGATTCACAAGATCCTCTTTTACAGCGAGATCTTACCAAATTGTATCATCCACCACGTATTCTATATATATAAGATTAACACACAGTTTACAAGATTTTTTCCAGTTTTTGTTTATCTTATTGTTTTGGATGTTCTTTGATATTCAGTGTTTTGTAGCTTATCTTTTCTTTTTTGTACAGGTTTGATTTTTATATTTTAGAATTTTGCTTGCCCAACTTGAATACAATAATAATAATATTAATAATAATAATAATAATAATAATAATAATAATAATAATAATAATAATAATAATAATATCATTATTATTATTATTATTATTATTATTATTATTATTATTATTATTATTATTATTATTATTATTATTATTATTATTATTATTATTATTATTATCAGTTATATATTTTTATAGGAATGTTGTTACACAGAGTACATGAGTATAGAGGAAAAGGAAAAAGTCTGTGTTAGAGAAAAAATTACAGAGGATATAATGCCTTTTGAATGTGTGTTGTTTTGTTACATTGTTTATACATATATATATATATATATATATATATATATATATATATATATATATATATATATATATATATACTGTATATATACATACATACATATATATATATATATATATATATATATATATATATATATATATATATATATATATATATACTTACATGTACATGACTTGATTTGTGTATCCTAATTCATTGTCTTGTTTATTAATCATTCTCTTCACGCTGCTTATAATTTTGTCCCATACTTTTGTTTTCTATTCTGTTGAAACGCATTTTGCTAATTAACACCCCGTGAGGCTAATTCCACTTGAATGCTGGCAAATTAATAACAATTATAATAATTGTCCGTGATCATTATTTCATCAATTGAATTATCTGTTTTAGAGTCTTTTTCCCATCTGGTTCTAAATGATCAACATTTTCCAGCAAATCGTTGAGTTATCAATCACACCATCACAAGTGAGGAGCTTCATAAATATTCCCACGAAGGAGCGGAAGAATTCGGGATTAATTTTTCATTCCTTTCGAATTCATCATCATCACACGAGAACTGTATCTGCACCCTTCATAATATTCACCAGCAAATCGTAATCAAGTCTTTTTCTTTCAGTAAAACGACTGATAATTTTGTATACAATTGCTTTCAATGCAATTACCAGTCATTTTTTTCTTTGTTCCATTTCGTTTCGTCCTATAATCAAGAGCTTTGGAAATTCATTTTCCTTCAGATCACTTTTAATTTCAATTAATCGTATTTTCCCCTCCTTCCGATGTGGTATATTCATTGTAATACACACTTAGGCAATATATATACATATATATACACATACGCGCACACACTCGCTGATACAGTATATATATATATATATATATATATATATATATATATATATATATATATATATATATATATATATATATGCGTGTGTATATACTGTTACTGCAACCTTCACCCATTAAAAGCCCCATAAGCAGAAAATTTCCACAATATCGATTCTGGACAAACACCGCATCACTCATAATGAAAACGTATAAACTCCTATTGTGTGGATATTAGGGCCTGCGGCTCCAGTTTTCCTTTTTTTTTTCATTTCCTTTTATTCTGCATGTATTTCCCCTGAAAACTCCTAAACTGTATTCACCTGTCTTGCCGTATTCTATCCATTTAACTAAATCAACTCTGTTTTTTCAAAGCTATCATCTCATTTCTTTGCAGTGTCTTTATTTCCTGCCGCTTTGAACCTTTAATGCTTCTTACATGCTGCCAAAACTTGGAGTTGCCGAGACCAGAGATCCGTATACTTTGGTCTTGAGTACTGTATCTGGCAAAGTCTTGAACATGTCAGCCTTCTTTCTGTAACCGCATTGAAATTACCAGTGAGTAGAAGTGGGATGTCTGCCTGAGAAGCCCGAAGTAAAAGTTAGATGAGAGATAAAACTAAACAGTGCCAATAAGGAAAAGAAAATTGTCAAAAGCTGGTCAATCTCATAAAATCCAAATCCCTCTTACCGACCACAGATGATAATGAAGAGAGCATTACAGAAATAGAAATATGACATAAAATAATAGAAAAGTAAAATCGAACATACAGGAAGCATAATGAGGTAACCAAAACAAAGCCACTACCGTCACTAGCAACAAGAGAAAGCAAGGTATCCACGCCTAGCCAGACCTGGTAATACGCTAAAAGTAAAAGACACCACAGATGGAAATGATTATAAGAGGACAAAGACTCAAAAAACACAAAACTTGAAACGTGACGAAAGAAAAAATGATTTAGAACAGAAGCAGAGAAATAAAAGACGCGAGTTTCGTGACTACGGATGTGGGTGAATAATCAACTGATGAATGATAAAGAAAAATATGAATATTTCTTCATAAATTTCCAGGAAAATCCAACAGGAAAATCCCATAAAAGGAACTAAGGGTGAAATAAAGCAATTAAAAAAAACCGGGATAAGCAAAAAGTTGAATTTCTAAAGAACACTAAAACTGTTACAGTTGTAAATTCATCCTCACTTATTAATATTCAACAGGTATACCCCAAAGGGGGATAGTGCCGTCAGTGCACCTCACGTGGTGCACTGTAGGCAATACTTTAAAGCTTGAAGTCCACCGAAAAGGTATCAGCAACAACCTGATTATCAGTGCGAGATCTTTCCTCAGTGAACACGTAAAGCAGTCAGGAATGAGACCTATGTTTTTCAGAGCTTTTTTTTTTTTTTTTTGAATGGCAGTCTGTCAGCAAAACAGCAGAAACACGAAAGTCTATGATGCCCATCTTCTTAAATTACTAGTCTGCAATTGTGGAAATTCCTCCTTTCCATTACCTCCCATTTTATTTTGATTGTTCTCGTGATGATAATTTCTTTTATGTATGTCTTTCTTGCTTGTTGAAGTCGTCTCAGACAAATTGATCAGATTTGGGTGAAACTTTTCTTCTTCAAGCATAAAGCATACGCTCCTTTTATTATCTTGTTTCAGGTTAATTATTCCTTCTCTGCAGTCTAGGATGATTCTACATCTCTTCATTAAATTAAATGAGAACAACACCTGAGCGGGAAAAAAATCTGTCTTCTAGGACTATAAAACTTTCAACAGTTTTATGTGATGAAAGGTCTATTTCTAAGTTCACATTTCCTAAACTTTTAATCTGTATACCAGCTACTCCTTTTATTATTTTGCTTTGACCCTGAATTAGCGTTTCTTTAACGCCTAAGTAATTTGTTAATGTATGTTTATCAATTATGCTTACAGTACTACCTGAATCCATAAGGACAGTACATAATTTATTATGTATTGGAACTTCAATGATAGGTAAATCCTTTCTGATTATTTCTTCTTCATCCATGGAAAATACAACTTCTTTACTCTGCAAATAGGATAGTGCGGATGAACCTTCACTTCCCCTTTTTGCTAATTCTGCTACTCTTATATTATCTTCTTGAATGGACTTTCTTGTAGTATTCTGTGTAGGGATAAATTGTCATTGACTTGAAGAGTTATTTGATGTTGAGCGATTACTGCTTAATTCAACTATTTCTTTATTTCCTTCTTGTGTTCTAAACCAGCAGTTCTTTGTTAAATGTCCTACTTTCTTACAAACCGTGCAGATTCTAGGTTTTCCACACTCGTTTGTAAAATGGTTTGTATACCCGCAGTTTTCACAGGCTGCTTTTGGTCTCGCCCCTTGAGCGGAATAGTTCACTTGGGTTGAATTATTTTTGTTTGAGTTTTGACCATATCTGTAAGGTTTTGGAGGTCCACTCTTTCTTTGATTGTATCTTCCTTTCTGATCTGGATTCCATTTTCTTTAAGTATTTTGGGCATATTTTCCTTGGAAGGTATTTGGTTTATTTCCTACTTGTCTGGAATTATCATAAAACTTATTATTCATTTTAAAAGTAGGGTTGTTATTTCTGCCCTTTCTTTCATTGTGTGCTTCTGTTGTTCCCACAAATTCCTTGGATAGATTTATCTCTTTCTTTTGTATTTCTTCTCTCATTGTCTTCAATGTTTGAACTCTGGTTTTCTTGGGATCAAGTTTTATTTTTCTGAAAGCCTTCTTTTCCTCTTCTCCAAGGGCATTATATATTGTGCGAAATGACAATTAATTAAGAACATGTCTTAGCTCAACTAAGTTACTGGCACTATCTCCAAACCGAGTCTTATCTCCTATAGTAATGCCTGTTTTCTTTAAATCTTCTGTTATTTTTTCTATTGTGCATTCTCCACGCTTGCATACAAATTAGCAATTGTTTTATATTGCGGGTTAAGAAATCTAGTTATGTTATATAAACTGTCAGTCTTATTTACTGGTTCCCAGAGTGATAAACAAATTTCTTTAAATCCTACATAGTCATTAAGTTTGCTAAAACTTGTGGAATTCAAAGTTTTATGTGCGTCTCCATGCTCTGAGCTGACGAGCAACAAGGCTTCATTTATTTTAGCTCTTTCATCTGTTATTCCCCTGAAATTATACGACTATCTGCATCTGCTAGCCAATGATTTACAGTATAGGATTCGAGTCTACCTTTGTCAGGATTTGAATCATCCACCTGTCCACAGAAGCGCGTGGCTGTTGTTATTACGGCCGCTTGATTCATATTGCAAAATTGTAAGGTGCGAGTATTATTAGTATTATTAGTATTGTTACTATTATTATTACTGTTAGTAGTATTAGAATGATTAACACTATTTTGGTTGTGGTTAGTTGTGTTAATATTATTAGTATTTCCTTGCACTACAGCGGAGTGGGAATTTAGTCTTGATATTCGGCTACGTTTAAGTGTCGATGGTCTTAAATCGTTTTGTGAATGTGTAACTGTGTTCAGTAATTCATCAAACACTCTTTGCATGGCCACACACAAAAAAATTATTCAATCAGAGTACATCAATTATATATATATATATATATATATATATATATATATATATATATATATATATATATATATATATATATATATAAAATTTGTTATGCTGTACCAAAATTAAAAGAATTTGTCAAATTGTCACAGTAAAAAAAAAAAATTAAATTCTCTACCGAGTTCAAGCGCACTAGTAACACCTCCTTCTAAAAACACAAAAGAAATTCTTATATGAAGCTGGGCATCATATCATCAAAATTTCATCACAATGAGTACACAGATTTATATATAACTTCTCAACTATTCATTACCAACCGAGTGAGTGAAAAAAAAAACTAATTCCCTATCTAAATTATTTACTAAATAATTAATTATCATAGAGTAATACTGGTATTTTATGCAAAAGGAATTTTATTCACTAGAGAGAGTTTTCTTAATTTTCAATCTTATAGAAAGATGTAAAAGAAAATATCTTCACTTATTCACACATTGAGAGAGAGCGAACAGTAAATTCATTTCTCGCTGACTTACTGTGGTTGTTATCGTGACACCGCTAAGTCGTTGTATTTTCGCTGTGGGTTTTTCACCGCCGTAGCCTCGTAAAAAATTCTCTGCATCTGTGTTGTTTCCCAATCACCTCGATGAAATTTCACAAACACTTTGCTTGTGGTTGCCGGGGTCTTGCCCAATTTGTTGACGGTAAGAGTTCTAAATGTGTTTTGTTTCTTCGGAACGCACCAATACTGTTTTTATTCACACTGGATCTCGACGCTCTCTTGTAGGATTCTATTTCTTCATATAATATTTGCTCGCTGCCATAAAAATCTAAGTTCGTTTTGCAGAATTTCGTTTCACTGTAACTTAAATAATTGCACTGATAATTTCGTTAATGTTCGTTTGTTTCGTCTCACCTTCTGGATTCTTTGAAGCTGCCACCATATTTTGTAATGTGTTTCTCTTGTCGTATGATTTTAGTCTTCCACCTTCTTACATTGTTATGCTTCTATGTGTGTCCACAGCTCCTCTCTTTCTGCTAACTGCCTATTCTTGAAGATAAATTATTCTAAGTAATGATATCTCTCAGGAAGGCATATAGAAACGAGTTCTATAATTTCTTGACTTTAATAAAGAACTTAGTATTATAAAGATCAGTACAAAATTAACAGGTTACAATGATATAAACGAAATCACTCTTGAATAATTAACTTGACTCAGTCTATATGGGGAACACGAAAGCGAGGGGAGACATACTCTCCCTCAGTGGACACAGTTCGAATCTGCCTCTGCTCGGTCGCTCTCCAGACTGTCGAACCCCTGGATTTCTTGTTATCTGTAATCTCCACCTCCTTTTAGTCCTATTGGAAGGAATTATCTGCAAGGCCTCCCCTTCAAGCAGTTGATTGGGAAGGACGCTAGTGGGTGTGATTCAATTCTCTCCTTAGTGGGCTTGATTGGAGATGTCCTTAGGAGGGGGTGTGAAAGACCCCTCCCTAGCATGTTTGATTGGAAGGTGATGAAGTACATCACTTTGTCCAGCCCCCAATTTCCTGGAATTCCCATGAGAACGCCTCCTATTGAAGGCGGGGTTATAGAGCTAGCTGGCTGATGTTAGCTTTTTTGGGTGTGCTGACTCATGATTTGGTTAACTTAATCGCGAGGCCACTACTTCCCACTTTTATGATCGGTTTTAGGGCTTTAGACGTGATATACCTGCTCACTGTTTTTCAGTTCGTGCAGAAGTTCTACCTCGGTCAGCGTATTTGAATCCACGGTAATAACAACAGCTTTTAGCCGTTATCATTGTTCTCTCTGTCTCTCTCTGTCTCTGTCTCTCTCTCTCTCTCTCTCTCTCTCTCTCTCTCTAATTTCCCTAGCTACACTACATCATTCTCAGGTACCACAAAGCCAGCCAAGATGTTTCAAGTGAAATTAAAGGATTTAGAAACGCAAATATTATGAACACTTCAACTAATGCCTAATTGAATACTACGACGAAATTCTTTTAAATAAATCAAATTTAACTCCGAAATAATAAATCAATTATTTGTTTGTAAATTAGACCAGAGTGAGGCATTGTCTCTCGTAATATTTCATCAATTTATTTCAAGGTTCAGAAAAATAATTAATTATGTGTTCGTGAATTAATGAATGATTATTTCTCGAAATGAAATGCACCCTGGCCCTCAATTAATTGAAATATCTAGTTTTGATTGAATGACCACTCATGCAAAGAACTCGAATCTTACTTTGCGTAACAGTATTATTTTCATTATAAATCCCATATGTGATTTTTTTTAAATGTCGTTTGCTCAGCAGAGAAGCAAATGCTGCTCTTCGAAGAAGCATCATATGATGTATTGATATATTGTTGATATCCCAGGTGTTTAATTTCATACAAACTCAACGTAAATGGGATTCATTGTTGCATTTCATTAAAAATAACCTCATGCACAAAATCTTGGTTATACAGACAATGGCATTGCATTTAGATTTCCCTTCTTGCTGAGTAAGAAAAGAAAATCACCTCATTCAGGTGAGGCATTGTAACATTGTACGAAAACAAATATAAGCATCATAAATCTTCCACACAATCCCTTGGAAAGAGAAACCTGATCCAGGAGATGAAAACATTGTCCAGAAACTACCAGAGGTAATGTAGAATTGTGTGTGTGTGTGTGTGTGTGTGAGAGAGAGAGAGAGAGAGAGAGAGAGAGAGATCTGGTAAATTAGGGTATAAACTTTAAACTTCCCAGTGTAAAAAATTATGAATTTACCTGTTAAAAAATTATCTTAAAAATATTGAACTGCAGACTTTAAAGACTGCAAATCCCCGCCAAAGTTAAGAAACGACAATAGCAGAGGATAAATCCCAGCCCACCCTATAGAGCTATGATCTAGAAGGGATTCATTTGGTGTGGATGGCGGGGTCTGGGCCATTTTCGACATCCATGTCTCTGGGTCGCAATCGTCATCGTGCGATTACAGAGAGGGAGAGAGAGATAAAGAGAGAGACAGACAAACTGACAGACAGTGATCCTCAAAAGCTCTTCTTTCACTAAAGGGCTTAAATTTTCTATGCTCTTTTCTTAGAAATTCCTAAATAGTTTCGTGTAACCAAAGTAACCCAACAACAAATCACTACTAACAAACTGATCCAGTTCTGTAATAATGCTGTAGTGTTCTTAATTAGTTGTTATAATAAATGTTTTTATGAATGATTATTCAGAGTTAACTTGATGCATTTCAGCCTTGAAGATGCAACAGTGTAGTTGTGAAACGTCGGCATTAGCAATAAACTATGGATTGTATCGAGTGCCTTTCCCTGGATGCCTACAAGTATGTATATATATATATATATATATATATATATATATATATATATATATATATATATATATATATATATATATATATATATATATATATATATATATTATATATATATATATATACACATTCATACATATATATATATATATATATATATATATATATATATATATATATATATATACATACATACATACATATATATACACATAAATGTATATATATATATATATATATATATATATATATATATATATATATATATATATATATATATATATATATATATATATATATATAGATATTTATATATATATCCACTGCAAGGATTTCTTTTAACAATTAGTTAAAATAGGATCATTCTTTTTAATCCGTGATAATAATAATAATAATAATAATAATAATAATAATAATAATAATAATAATAATAATAATAATCAACTCCAGTATCCGTTCTTATATCTCTCTATGGTTCGCGAACACAAGACACTGATCTAACACCCTTACTCCTGAGTTACATTTGCTCAAAGTCGGGAGAACAGAACCTTTTGCAACCCTTTCCTGAATCCGGAAAAGATGATAATGCAGTAATTAACACCCTTAATAATCTTAGTTAAAGTAATCCAGATAAATATAACGTAACCAATGGCAATAACGGTCACCAAACTGAAAATAGATTTCGTAACAGATAATCTAAGAAATGTTTGATGACAGACATATTTCGTTTTTCTCTCCTTCACAGCAGAGACTAAAAATCCCACGTTTTTCGACGATTCTATATTTCCTCAAAACAGTCTCGAGGTCACCTGTTCTTTTCCTGTTTGCGAAGGACTGCGTTAACTAAGGCGGAGGAACAGAAGTCCTCAGAATAGTGGAAAAAATTTGGAGGATTTTTCGTAACGAGTTTCATTTCCACGTTGTTGTGAAACTCTCTATTTTTCGTATCTGTGACCAGTTCCCGTTAAGTATCTACCTTCGGGGAATCATTTAAAGCAATCAACTGTTTTTTTTTTTTATTTATATATAGCAGTTATTTACCTCCATGCAAATACAAGTTATAAACAAACGAAGTTTTGGAGACAATTGTAATATTTTTAGTTGCCATATTTGAAATATCTCTTATTCTTCTTCTTGTGATCGCACGCCCCAGAAATAAATAATATTCAGTTGGATCCCGGTGGCGTTCAACTCGATTTGAAATAAATAACCTTCGGATGCAATCATAAGCAACACCAAACAAGTAAAAAATGCGCCGAAGAATCGAGTTTTCTGTACAGTGTATAATGCTGTATGAAACTCGATGTGCATTAGTATGAAACTCCCAGTCACGACCGGGCAGTGCTCAGTTGCTCCCCAGAAGCGGTCAAGTGAAGATGCGTCGGCGGCTGGGACCACAAGCGATGCCAAACGCACGACCAATGGCTAACCTTAACCTTAAATAAAATGAAAACTACTGAGGCTAGAGGGCTGCAATTTGGTATGCTTGGTGATTAGAAGGTGGATGATCAACATACCAATTTGCAGCCCTCTAGCCTCGGTAGTTTTTAAGATCTGAGGGCGGACAGAAAAAGAGCGAACGGACAGGCGAAGCCATCTCAATAATTTTCGTTTACAGAAAACTGAAAAGGTTACAAGGGGATTTTATGACTGCTCAGCTGGGCTTTAGAACGCACTTCTCCTCTGCACTTCCTCTCGTAACCAGCTTAAAATCAGTCTCCCATTCCCGTCGGTCCGTTGCCATAGCAATATCATTACACCGTAAGCATCGACGTTCATCTTGAAACCAATTCCGACTTACCTTTGGAGTTAGTGTGTGCAGATTTTATTTTATTCTTTGGATTTCACAGACTTTTCATTCGCCATGTTTTATTCATACCCATTTTTGGGGGGTACCCCTTGGGGTGTTTTATTCATACCAATTTTTTGGGGGTGCCCCGGTGGGTGGGAGGAGAAGTTTGAGTGCCAAAATCTATGTGTGCTAGACAGTGGGAAAAAAATATATGCTTTCCAAGATGGTTCTTTTTTTATCCCAAAAACTTACAAATAAATTTCGTATGATAAAGCAGTGCAATATACATACATATATATATATATATATATATATATATATATATATATATATATATATATATATATATATATATATATATGTATGTATATATATATGTATGTATGTGTGTATATATATATATATATATATATATATATATATATATGTATGTATATATATCTATATACATATTTGTATGTATGTATTTACACACTTATCTCATTTGCACGTGGGCGTGTGGGTGCTTACCAAAATTCAGGGAGAGACGACTCGGCTAAAACTTGCAATGCCAGCGCTTTGAAGGCCGGTGAGTGTGTGTGTGTATTTGCACACTCGGTCGCATATGTGCTTACGTACAGTCGCATTTCTTGCTAGACGTGTATAAATTCCACAAATTACGTAAATAAACGACCATAATTACCAAAATTAAGCGGTGCTTAATAAATAACTGTTCCAAAGTCTGCCTTAGATAGGGACTGCAACTGTTTGTAGGGGTAGTATTAAATGCAGAACGCTTAGACGAGAGAGGATTGATCGATTAAAGACTAACTAGCGTTACATTGGCCATCAAGGCATGTGTCGAATCACCCTTTCTCTTTCAAAATTTATACATGAGTATCATTTCCCTTGTACTTAAGTTTGACATTCGCCATTTCTTTTTATTTTTTTATTGCCCAGTCAACTATTCTTTGCAAAAATATGGTTGATAAATGGCCTGTCTAATTTTCATTTATTTTTAATTTAATCATTTAATAAAATGCTAAGTGACTGAAAATCCTTCCTTCAAAATTCAAAATGAAAATGTAAGCTTTACCAAGTTGTATTTCTATTATGCATAGTATCGCTCCTTCGCAGTAGTACAGGAAATATGAATTATAAAGTTAAGTATATCTCGGTTTAACCAGACCACTGAGCTGATTAACAGCTCTCCCGATGGATTAGATTTATTTTACGTGGCTAAGAACCAATTGGTTACCTAGCAACGGGACCTACAGCTTATTGTGGAATCCGAACCACATTATGACGAGAAATGAATTTCTATCACCAGAAATAAATTCCTCTCATTCTTCATTGGTCGGTCGGAGAGTCGAACGCTGGCCCAACAGCGTGGTAGCTTAGAGCTCTACCCACCCCTCCAATGAAGAACTAATATGAGTTATAATATGAATTATAATAAAATTTATTTTGAGATATTAAACATAGCGGAAACCAATACAAAACAGCAAGATGAGCAAGAGACACTTAAGAAAATAGTTTTTTTGTACTTCTTGTTTTCTACTACCCCTTTGCAAAGCTTTAGAAGCTGGTAGAATTCTTAATATTGTCTTGTAGAGGTTATGAAATATATTAGGTGGTTTATTTCTTCTGTCATGCAACTCTCGTGTTTAAAACTGCACCCAGTTCCCCGTAAGGAATACCTCTAGTTTTCGGCAATGCTCGTGCAGATAATTCGTGAAAATTATTTTTCGTTGCAACCTGCTGCTATTCAATTCATTTTCTGAAATAGAAAAGTCTACTTCCAAATACCTGTAAGAAGCTTAGGAATGTAGAGATATTTCCAGGAAGACTGGAATCATTTTTTTGAATATGTTGTTTTGACATTTCAAGTCTACGAAGGTGGAAATATTTCCAGAGAAACTGAAATGAATTTTTAATTATACGGTTTTTAAGAAAGGTCAGACTCATGTATATTTTTAAGGTGATAAGCAAAAGAAGCCGCAGTAGTTCAGGGAAATGATATAATTTTTTTTTCCATTTATGATTTTTATCAAGACTGAGACTACAGTGAATTATGAAGCAGTCTCGGAAAATCGGTAGAAGAAATTCGGGTAAAAAGAGGAAATATAAGAAATATTTGGGAATAAATAAAAAGGAACAAATCAGAGATCTTTTCATACAACGTCTTTCCATTCCATTAACGATAATTTAGAGCTGTTGCAGTATTTCCTGATTGTGTAATTCATTTCACATAAACAATGAATGCCCGGAGACCAGGAAATTAAATCTCTGAAGACAGTCGTGAGATAAGAAAACTGAGGAAGCGCCCCAAATGAAATCATCGTGCAGAGATAAATCTTGGCAAATTCTAATAACAGAAATGACCCAAGGTCACGTCATTCATAGTTTATTATTTTTCTTAATTATTATTTCATGACGAGAAACTTGGCTTTCAAAGATATAATATTGGAAAGATTCCCATTGCATCGTGGTAACCCTTAATACGAGAATATTATGTGAACACTATCACCCACTGAAATCTAGTTCTATATTACTTTCAAAACTGACATTTAGGAATGTCGAAACGAACGACAATTTCATCCGTGAGAAACACATAATACAACCCTTTCCTCTCGTCCATCATCTCCGCAGTTTATAATTGCTTTTGTTATTTTCTGCGTCATATTAAAATTTTGCAGTACAGTATAACATTGCCTTTATGTGTTCTGGCTTATGTAGCTGTTAATGTAAACACATATGTATGATCTGTTGTCAACTTCATGGCTATATAACCCATTATTGAGAAATATCTGAGTCGAATTCTCAGTTGATTCGTTTATTGGTATCCTCCCGTGATGAGTGATGTAGGCCCATAAGTGCTCTCCTTTGGAAGGTATCCATCGCTGTTTCCCTATATCTCCAGGGGTAATCACTGAGCCCATTGAGAAACAGGCCAGGGATTATTCCCTCCTATTGGCTTGGAGTTTGTCCACAAATCCAGGAGCCATCAGCTCCCCACCATTAATTAAGACAGGCATCTGTTGTTGTTGTTCCAGTACTCTCGAAGGTCCTGGAAAGAGCCATCAGCTTTAGGGTGCAGCTCTCTAATCTTGGTGGCGTTTCACTGTAGTTATAGATCTGCAAGCTCCTCCCTTGGTTAATTCTTTCAGTTCTTCGAGGAAAAGAACTGACAAAAGAGAAGAAATGGGAGACGAACTTAGTAATTGACGTCGAACTTTTCTCCACCTATGTTCCATGATATCAAGATTGCCAAAACCCCGGATCTCCCGACCAGTCACCCCAACCTTTTCAGTCATCACAAAAAGCGGTTACACCATCATCCATGGAATTCATGCCAACTCTTCATCTGCTAATCCCTGCTATGCCAACCATACACGGTCCCATGAGAATATCAGGCAGGCTGCGATTCTGTCTATTTAGACATAGACAGAATCGCAGCCTGCCTGATATTCTCATGGGACCGTGTATGGTTGGTATAGCAGGCTGCTATGTCTAAATCGCAGCCTGCTATACCAACCATACACGATCCCATGAGAATATCAGGCAGGCTGCGAGTTAGACATAGAATCAAAACATGATTCAGTTGCCAGTTAGATTCCGACATGGCAGTCAACCCGTACGGTAATTTTACCGCTAACTTATGCATACAAATTATATTGCCATTATGATATCAAGACTACGTGATAATTAGCTAAATGTTAGAAAGGACATACTTATTTGGAAATGACTATAAAAGTTCCCTTTATGTACTTTGCTCAGAACATGAAGTCTAGTAGCAGCGGATAAATGGTTAAATACCATTAAATTCTTTGTAAGCTATACCCAGCCAAAACCTCAGTGACAATAAAAATAACAAAAAAACATCCTTCGTCAGCCGAGTGTCCATTCTGGAAGCACAGTGTTCACATCTTTCCAAGATGTGTCCGACACTTCAGTCATGGGTTGTGATTTGCATTTCAATTCTTCTGCTGACAAGCCAGCGAAATACTTTGTCATGACATTACCAGATGCATTCATGTAGAAAGATTAACCATGTTGAAAACAATTATACACGGAATATGATGGAAATTAAGCCCAGCAGTATACTTACAAATAAGATTATGTTTCCACGTTCTTTGGGATTTGTATTTTAGAAATAGAAATGATCAGTATTTCGTAAGTTTCCTTAAAGTCTACCTCTGAGTGCGACATATACTAGCAACTTCAAAATTTTTGAGAGAGAAAATATTCAACTTGCTATTTCTTTCTGTAAAATTTGAAATCAAAGGGTATACTGCGCGCCTGTCCTTGAATATCAAACGGAGAATATTCTCTGTATATTCAATGGTTAAAGAAAAAGAACACCAACACCCGTATCAGTTCAGTTCATGATGCAGAAAGAAAATTGAGAAAGACTTGTGCTAAGCCTCAAGGGAGCAACTGACGCGGTCTTGCGTGGCTGGAAAAACCGCAAGGAAACTTTTTCTAGCAAAAAAAAAAAAAAAAAAAAACTAAACGCTCGCGAAAGCAAAATATCTTCCAAAAAATATCCTGGCCCCCGAGAAGTGATGTTTTTTATGGGACTACCGTCAAGCTTACGAACTCACTTTTTTTTTTTTTTGTTGCATAGGAATAGAGTAATAATTTTGGATATAGTGACGACAGAGAAGTGACACTGGTCTGCCCAAAAAGAGGGCAAGAGGAACTTGAGAAAAGTAAAAAGAGAAGAGTAACAAAAAAAAAAAACTCTTGATTTGGTGATGTATTGAAGAGAAAAGGAAAAATAAGCAGGATCAGTTTAAAAGCAACATTTCTTGAGAGGCAACATAGCAACTTTACCACTTATGTTGGCGAACTTGGAAATTATATTAAATTACAGTCCTGTAAAACTGATGTTAATTACAATATAGTTCACGCACGAATCTCTTCTGATGTACAGCAGTCTTTCAGCTTTCGAAGCAAAAACATATGACATAAATTTTCAAAATTCACAGTGAAATACTATGGCTTGGTTCCTCTGCATATCATAGACAACAAATATTTGATATTGGCAGTGATTGTCTTATTCATTCACACCTCTAAAGAGTTGAGATTGGAAACCAATCATAGATTGAACATGATTTACCCTAAATTATCTGTTAAACTTTAATATAGCTTAATTATGCCTAAACAAGACAATGGCATTATTAATTTACATCGTTGAATTTTGTTTACGGTGCAGTGATTCTCCCCATCAGCAAAGGGGACGTTCTGATTAAAAATGAAAGGTTATTGGCCTAATTCTTTATCCTACAGCGCAAGGGGATTTCCGCGTTTGTATATTTAAATGTTTGCTTGAATACAGCTCGCGTCCCCTATCCCCACTTTTAAATAAGCTGTCAACATTTCTGCGAATAATTAACATTGTTATTCAAAGCTTAAAGGTTACCGGAGCTTGTAATGACAAAATAATTTTACCTAGCGAGATTTGCGGCAAATTTGGACAGTATGAACAACTGTTTAACCGAGAATGAAAAAGAAAACTGCGGAATGTTAGGAGCCGCTGAGGAACAGATGGTGGCAGTAATCGCCAATTTGTCAAAAAAAAATTGACAGATTTAGGTTTCATATAGTAAAACTTCCTGAAGATGAACAATAACAGGCTTTTGCAACTGGGCTTCGAAGTGGATTTGCGGTTCTGGAGACCATATCTGGGGGAGGAAAAGACGACCAATGAGGAGTGGTTTAACATCATGAATGAACATTAATCTGGGCCAAGGTGTAACGAGACAGAAACCTTGACTATCGAATGAGACCTGGGATGCAATTAAGAATAGAAAAACCAAAGGGTAACTGTAGACAAATTCAAGGGAGGGGCTGAAGAACACAGAGTAGTATATATTAGTACTCAAGTCTTGGTAATGAGTTAAAGTAAGATGATGAAGAAATAAGAGAGAATATTTAGATAAACAGGCTGGTGATGCTAACAAGGCTATATATTAAAGTAGCATTGATGCTAGGAAGCATACAGAATTAATGATGAAATGTCCATGGGTGGAATGATCAAAAGGAAATTACCTGTCAAAAGGAAGGACGAATCAAAATGACATCAAAAGAAGAAGCAAGGCGGAACATTTTTGTGAGACTAGGAATCTAGGATATTAGGAATCAAGGATATTAGGAACCAAGGATATTAGGAACCAAGGATATTAGGAATCAAGGATATTAGGAATCAAGGATATTAGGAATCAAGGATATTAGGAACCAAGGATATTAGGAATCAAGGATATTAGGAACCAAGGATATTAGGAATCAAGGATATTAGGAATCAAGGATATTAGGAGGATAATTTGATTGACATACCAGAAGGTAATACAGGCCTGAATGACCACATGAATGAATTCATAGTCTAACAGAATTAATACTATCGTAATGTTATACAAAATTTAATAAATAAAAAGTATTATATAGTAATACAAAATCTAACATAGTAAAACCGTTAACCAAATTATTTCCATAACATAAAATAGCAGATTATACTGTACGTTCGTTTTCAGTCTCTCCAGGCCTTTCTGACTTAAATATTGCCTCTTCCGTACCGCCATTGTTACTAATATTAATTTCGTTCTTATCAACAACAACAATTCTCATTTGCTGATATTTAAACGTTTATTCCCTTTAACAGAATTTTACTGACAGTGTGTGTGTGTTCCCAAGGTGTTCCCAATGCTACAGGAGTAGCAAATTATGACGAAATACCTCTAATTCCCTGTTACTATTCAGTGGAAGTTCCTCGTTGGACGAATCGGTAGAGTTCTCGGATAGCACTCTGCCAGGCCCGAGTTCGAGTCTCCGGCCGGCCAATGAAGAATTAGAGGAATTTATTTCTGGTGATAGAAATTCGTTTCTCGGTATACGTGGTTCGGATTCCACAATAAGCTGTAGGTCCCGTTGCTAGGTAACCAATTGGTTCTTAGCCACGTAAAATAAGTCTGATCCTTCGGACCAGCCCTAGGAGAGTTGTTAATCAGCTCAGTGGTCTGGTTATACTAAGATATACTTAATTTAACTTTATACAGGAACTGGGTCGAACCCAGTCAATTATGAAGACATTTCATCAGTGCAGTTTTAAAAAGATCATTGTTAATGCGGATGAAATGTTCAGTTTTCTTAAACATTCCTTGTTCAATATGATTACAGTTTCGATTATCCCAAACGAATATGAAACAGCAATTTCTGCTTAGGACGAGAAAAAAGAACGAATGATTGAATGGCAATTATTTTTTAATTAGAAGTAAAATGCTCGGAACGAGAGATATACTTAGGGCATATTTGCTTTAAGATGAAACAAGGATGAAGCTTGATGTTAGTCATGATAGCACGGTAAAACATAGTTTACGACGGGTATTTAAATGCTGATGTATATATGAACAAACAGTTGGTATACAAGATGATTTTATTCTATGCCAAATGGAAGTAAGAAAGCACTTCATACGATATAGAGATTGTGTGACCATCTTCTTCTTCTTCTTCTTCTTCTTCTTCTTCTTCTTCTTCTTCTTCTTCTTCTTCTTCTTCTTCTTCTTCTTCTTCTTATTATTATTATTATTATTATTATTATTATTATTATTATTATTATTATTATTATTATTATTATTATTATTATTATACAAGGTATTATACAAAAAGTAGTTAAGATGATGTAACGCTGACTTAGGTGTGTAAAGAACTTTGGAATAAAGCGATTGTCGTTTTATTCCAAACTCTAAGACGCATCACATAGGACAAAAATATATATTAGAGATACAAATTTAATTACGCAGTAATTGCTAATAGCTGTACACATAAATTCCTTTTACTGCCACTTAGTTTCATCCTATAAAATATGAACAATATGAAGCTGGCCCTCCGTGGATGAGAGGCATCCATGCAGCGTTGTATAGTGTGAACAGATTTGTAAGCATGTTCTTTTCATACAAGCTCTCTCTCTCTCTCTCTCTCTCTCTCTCTCTCTCTCTCTCTCTCTCTCTCTCTCTCTCTCTCTCTCTCTCTCATTTTCCCTCCGTCTTTATAACTGTTGAAGTTTTTATAATATCAAAGTCCGTAACACAGAATAATAAGAGTCGTAACCAAGAGAACGGCACTAATAAAATTTTTCGCTAAATGATCACATTATTATTATTATTATTATTATTATTATTATTATTATTATTATTATTATTATTATTATTATTATTATTCACGTAGCCTGTTTTTCATATTCAGAATGACGATGCATTAGTGATTGTTTAGCAATAACATAAGACGTATGGTTACAGTGTCCGAACTAAGTAAATAAGATAATATTCTGTAAGATGATAGAGTACAATAGACTATAGGATTTAGGCCAAAGGCCAAGCGCTGGGACCTATGAGGTCATTCAGCGCCGAAACGGAAAATCGACAGTAAAAAGTTTTGAAAGGTGTAACAGGAAGAAAGCCTCGCAGTTGCACCATGAATGAATTGTCAGTAGAGGGTGGAAAGTAAGATTGAAGAAAGAGAATATGAACGGAGGTACCTGAAAAGGAATGAATGGGGTTGCAGCTAGGGACCGAAGGAACGCTGCCAAGAACCTTTAAAAATGCCTACAGTGCACCGCATGAGGTGCACTGACGGCACTCCCCTCCCTACGGGGTGTACGACTGTGTGTGTGATACAAATAATTACCACAGTTCCCCTTAGCTCTTCATTGGAAGGGTGGGTAGAGGTCTCGGCTAGCACACTGTTGGCCCAGCGTTCGACTCTCCGACCGGGCAGTGAAGAATTAGAGGAAATTATTTCTCGTCATAATGTGGTTCGGATTCCGCAATAAGCTGTAGGTCCCGTTGCTAGGTAACCAGTTGGTTCTTAGCCACGTAAAATAAATCTAATTATCCTTCGGACCAGCCCTAGGAGAGCTGTTAACCAGCTCAGCGGTCTGGTTAAACTAAGATATTACTTAACTTTTCGACTTTGTCCCCCTTAACTGGAAGCAACGAAACAAAAATTCACGTTTTTCTTTACGCGTGTAAGAGTCTAACCTACGAGACTCCTCTGAGCAAACAAACTCCGAAAATTCCCCCTCTTCAGCACTACGGGACTTGAGGGATCTCATTACTTTAATGATTACTCGAGACTCTCCTTCTCTTTTAGCCACAAACGACGATGGGCGAGACGAGCATGAAAGCCGGGAAGGAAAAAAAAAAAAAAAAAAAAAAAAAAAAAAAAAAAAAAAATTTGTAATATGCTTAAAGTGTTTCAAATACTTTTGAGGGTAGAGAGACCTGGGCTTCTTGGTTCATTAGGCGAAGCTTTCAACTCATTAAAAGAATCGTAGCAGCTCCCTTCCTCTTCTGGAGCTGTTTTGGGATACCGGGGAGTAGAACTCTTCTCTCCTCAGTCCTGAGGTGAATGTAGCCCGGTGGAGGCACCGCGAGTTATTGTTGTTCCAGATGCGTTTTTATCTCGCAATTAGCCTGTTTATCGTAGCCTATATGGTATAGGAATGGTAGAGTTTTGTACCCTATAAAGTGAGGAGTATATAACTAAATCGTTGATTATTATTATTATTATTATTATTATTATTATTATTATTATTATTATTATTATTATTATTATTATTGCTAAGAGATTCGCAATTTCGTGAAAAGAATGATGGAGTTTTGTATTATTGTTATTATTATTATTATTATTATTATTATTATTATTATTATTATTATTATTATTATTGGTAAGAGATTCGCAATTTCGTGAAAAGAATGATGGAGTTTTGTATACTAAAAAGCGAGGAGTATATAACTAAATTGTTGGTTGTTATTATTATTATTATTATTATTATTATTATTATTATTATTATTATTATTATTATTATTATTATTATTGCTAAGAGATTCACAATTGCGTGAAAAGAATGATGGAGTTTTGTATACTAAATAGTGAGGAGTATATAACTAAATTATTATTATTATTATTATTATTATTATTATTATTATTGCTGCTAAGAGATTCACAATTGCGTGAAAAGAATGATGGAGTTTTGTATACTAAAAAGTGAGGAGTATACAACTAAATTATTATTATTATTATTATTATTATTATTATTATTATTATTATTATTATTATTATTATTATTATTATTATTATTATTATTATTGCTAAGAGATTCGCAATTTCGTGAAAAGAATGATGGAGTTTTGTATACTAAAAAGTGAGGAGTATATAACTAAATTGTTGGTTATTATTATTATTATTATTATTATTATTATTATTATTATTATTATTATTATTATTATTATTATTATTATTATTATTATTATTGCTAAGAGATTCACAATTTCGTGAAAAACAATCTGTGTAATAAAAATCCACAATTATATTTTACATAGTAATATATTTACTACATAATTGTGGATTTTTATTACACATTATTATTATTATTATTATTATTATTATTATTATTATTATTATTATTATTATTATTAGTAGTAGTAGTAGTAGTAGTAGTAGCATTAGTAGATGTTTACCCACACGATTGCGTAATTAAGGAATATTTGAGTAAATTGTTATTATTATTATTATTATTATTATTATTATTATTATTATTATTAATGACAGTAGTAGCACTACTGACTTACACACGATTGTTTAAATTTGAGCGATATTAAATTTAATCGCATACTAGTCAGACTAAATCCGTCATTTACTGTATAGTTAATTTTTTTTTTAAACTAAGTAAATTGTTTGTGATTATCATTATAATGGGTAACATTTAGTAGGAATACCGGTATAAGTAGTGATTTGCCCACACGTGTCTCAATTTTTATCATACCAGTAAATTGATAATTTTCCAGTCTAACTAAATGTAATGTATTATATACTTTATAAATGTTATCGATTTTTGTAAACTAAGTGAGGAGTATGTAAGTAAATTATTTGATATCATAGTTATTATTGGAGGAGCAAATCCACAGTTGTGTATATGTACATATATTTAAAGGTAAATCAACACATAGCTTTCGGGAACTTGTTCGGCTCCCCTTTTCAGTTAATATTATTATTATATTAGCAACAGTAGTAGCACTATTTAGTCTTAGTAGTGATTTTCCAGGAAATGTCTCTCATTAGTAAATAGATAATTTTCTCGTCTGACTAAATGTCTTATTTCTGGCTTAAAGTTAATGAACTTATGCCGGGACGTCGACAGTTCCTGTCTCGTTACATCTCTGTTTCTCAACACTTAGCCTATAAGTTCTCCGTTGGGTTAGCGGGTTCCGTTCTCAGCTACCACTCGGTTGGCCGCGAGTTCGAATCTCCGACCGGCTAATGAAGAATAAGAGGAATTTATTTCTGGTGATAGAAATTCATTTCTCGTTATAATGTGGTTCGGATTCCACAGTAAGCTGTAGGTCCCGTTGCTAGGTAACCAATTGGTTCTTAGCCACGTAAAATAAATCTAATCCTTCGGGCTAGCCCTCTCTAGGAGAGCTGTTAATCAGCTCAGTGGTCTGGTTAAACTAAGATATACTTTAACTCAACACTTATAATTAAATTTCATTGGTGACAAACGGAGCATCCGTAGAATATCTTGTCACAGACTTTAGGTAATCACACTTATGTCGTTGACACACATTAGGGAAGTGTAATAGGTACAGTGTCTTCATTATTTTGCCGTGTGTTACTGATCCATCCCTCTGTATCTATTGTCTTTACTTTTCCATAGCATTAATGTTGAGATTCTCCATCTTGCTATCCACCTTCTCCTAACACTCGTTTCATAGTTTAACTGCGAGGTTTTCCTCCTGTTACACCTTTCAAGCCCTTCTACTCCGTTTCCCTTTCAGCGCTGAATGACCTCATAGGTCCCAGTGCTTGGCCTTTGGCCTAAATTCTATATTCCATTCCATTCCTTGCGTCTTCATCATCAGAGCTTCAGCCACGTGATTAGAAGACTTGTCAGTGGTTGACTGACAGACTTTTGATGAGGAATTGGCATCCTATGTTGTTGGAACGTTTTACCCTTACTCCAAAAAATGAATAGAAATAAATAAAGATAACTGATAAAAATAAAAGTGATAAGTAAACATGAAAATACATAAAACTATATAAATTAAATTGGTAGCGAACGTTTTCTTATTATAACCAGTTGTTTAAACGTTTCTTTTCATCTGTAAAGTCAAAGAAGTAAGTGCTCTGTTCACGTATGTTATAGCTGGTCCGCTGGCGTAGTGGTTAGTGTCGTGGATGCCACTCAGATGTCGCGGGTTCGCGTCTCCCGCAGGGGGATGAAAAATCACTGGCTCTGTATTATGATCAGTTATTGCTGCAGTGTGGGGTCTGCGGTGAGAGGTTGAAATCAACATTCTTTTTAAGTTTGAATTTCAAGTCCATGGCCCCTTTGGTGCGCTTGTTCCATGTGAACAGGTTTCATCTACTGAAATAATAATAATAATAATAATAATAATAATAATAATAATAATAATAATAATAATAATAATAATAATAATAATAAATACACTTCTCCTGATGCCCTCCCTCTGTTAAATATGAATGGAATCAATGCACTTTGTTTTTAATGGAAAAGTTCAGACGAATTTAAGTTCCAGATTATCCGTCCTACTGAAAACAAAATCCGTCCTTTAGCCATGTAGTTCTGAATGCGCTCTGTAAAGAAGTTTTTCTCCTTTCATCCGTCTTCTTTTGGTTATACCTCTAGTCTTCTTAGATGGAAAAGAATGGAATCTCTCTTTGGATAGCACTTTTTACAATAATTTTTGTCTAACAAAATAGGATGTTCCCTATATTTCTTCCCTTCCTGTACTATTCCTTCCTTACATTTATATACACTGTTTTAAATATCCATAGAGTTCTGGCTTCACTAAAGGCGAGCGAACTGATGACATCGAATCCCCCAAAACTGTCCCTTCCCGTAGAATTCTCTTTTAACCAGAACAGTCTGCCCCACAGCAAGGTGAATGCCCATATTCTTTAAAAAAAAAAAAAAAAAAAAAATATTCCTTATTGATGTAATTTCAGAAACCTTGAATCTAACTCGTTTCTTTCAACGTGAATAAATTCTCTAGTATGAACAGGCAGAAATCAGCTCCTCTCGCGCGCGAAGGAAGACACAAACTCTACGTAAGGCCTTGAGTTGATGAGTAGGCTCAGAAGCTAATTGGCATGTGTGATACGCTCAAGTTGTGGCAAGGTACCGTGTGGTACACAAGCTGCTTTGGTACGGGAGCTGATAGTCTTTGTCTGTAATGGGATATTAAATGCCTACCTGCCCTTCAGCCAGGAGTACAGTAGGTAGGATCTACGGGTAATTTTGATAGGTCTAGTCATAAGATGTAGTTGAATTCCTCCACGTTTCTGTCTTGAAACACTAATTTGATCTATCCTGATCTGCTGCATGGAATCGAGGCAAGTTTTTCAATATTTTCATTGCTTGCTCGAGCAGTCATACCATTATGATTCTCGCATTACAGTGCAACCCCATAAGAAATAACTTTTACGTCTAATGAATCCGTAGAAAGGTGTGTGTGTATGTATGTGTATATATATATATATATATATATATATATATATATATATATATATATATATATATATATATATATATATATATATATATATATATATATATATATACATATATATATATATATATATATATATATATATATATATATATATATATATATATATTTCTAAAGATTCTCATACATTGTCTTTAATACTGGCCATTACACATTCATTCCCTGTGGTTCGGAATAATTGCATTTGCAATTCAAAGTATCCGCAAGGAAGAATTGCTTTAAACAATCACTGTTTCTTTCATTACATCAACGTTGCCTGTTTTAAGACATTTCCCGATAGGATTTGATACTTTTTTCTATATAAAGAACCTCTAAGCATTGCATTCTGTACAAATATCGTATATTCACAAAAATCAAGCGTTTAGAGAACAATATCCACATCTTTGGTTAATTGGGTGATTTACAAAATTGACGATATCAAGACAAGCACTACGGCACTTTCGGCCATTCATCCCTTAGGGTAGTGAAAAGGTAGCTTGCGTGGTTGGACAGAAAAATAAATAGACCCAACTAAAAAATAAAACGGATGGAGTACAGGGATATAAAGTAGGAACTGGAAGAAACCCCAAAGTACCATTACGAAGTATTAGCTTGAAATGTTGGACAGCAAGACTGAAGAAAGGAAGGGGGAATGTAGGTAAAGTAAAATGCTCAAAGATGTATGCAGGTAGGGCCCGAAGGCAAGCTGCAAACACCCTTTAGTAAGGCGTACAGGCACCACGTAAGGCTCACTGGTGGCACTGTCCCGTAGGGAGAATTTCAGGTACTGAATCTTGAAGATGCTTTAACAGTTATAAATGTCCCAATTTCATCAAGTAAATGGTCAAAATAAATTGTATTTTGAGATGGCTTTTGGTGGATATGGTGAAAATGCTTGCGCTAGGTTGGATGTATTTTCCAAAGCAATTATTCCATTCAGATTCCATACTACCTGGTAACGCAATAGAAAAGGAAAAAAAAAAGAATGCCCAAGATAAATGTCCTTTTAAAACTGCTTTTAAAACGCAGAACCATCATGCAAAGTTACCTGTGTCGTTCATAAATGAGATTCCGGAAAGCTCTTTAAGCCTCTCATCGAATTTTCATCGGACATTTTGAAAAGAGCTTGCGAGACTGCGATTCCAAAGTGCTCTGTCTAAATGAATGAATGCAATCTCTGCCATTTGAAGCCTTAACTGCGCGAAAGTGGCTCCTGTGAATAGCACTAAACACTCAATATGAGCAAGAGAAGAGAAGCACTTCTATTCGCCTCATAAACTATGGCCTTTACTAAGGGGGTTATGATCGTCAGCATGTAACTTTTATAATTCTCTCTCTCTCTCTCTCTCTCTCTCTCTCTCTCTCTCTCTCTCTCTCTCTCTCTCTCTCTCTCTTTTGATGTATGCACGTCTAACTCACGATAATTTTCTGTTATGCAGATGAACTCAAAACACAATTTTCAGAACACTGCCAGTTTTCCAAAAAGTAATTCACGTGAAAGCATGAGAAAAAATACGAGAACATAAATATTATTTACTTTATACTCGACGTGGAAAAGCTGTCAGTGCTGTACTTTGTCACTGACAGTAAAGCACCTTTCAATTTGTGAGATATTAGGCAAAAAATTCATATTTATCCTGGATTCAATATTCCAATATTTAGATACGTTCTGGATATTTGTGGTAAATCGGCTTAACAGCGTTGCAACGGGAAAAGACCCTAATGCATGCATGATATCTGATACCAGTTCATTTTTATTTTTATTATTATGTCTAGGTAATTACCCTTTAAAGACAAAATTCGTTAGAAATGATTGCTGCTATTACAGCATTAATTCTGTAGTGGACTTTTTGTAATCTCTTAATGTTTCCCTTTTGTTTTTCAGTACAAAGATTAAACTTGAGCTAATCTATAGTCTTTTATAAGCTCTTGGTTTAGGGAGGTTGCAGAAAAACAATGCGTAATTTTCTTCATACAATATGTATGGCAAATAAAACGTTATTGGTAACAATGACCATTATATTTTCATCTAACTCGACTAGCCATAGTCACAACGTTGTAAAAGTTATATGAATGAATAGTTTAAAAATGGGGTATGGCTCGCATCTGTATGCCCAGTGGCATGGCTCCGTAAACCATCTGATTGGACCCTAGTCAACGTGATATAACAATCTCTTTGAAATACTTTTGGTCATATTGATGTAGGTGGTGGGTCATCCACATATAGGCAGATGAACTGATACTCTTGGGAGTCCACTGTCAAAGGGAAGATTCTCTTCCTTGACGTCCTTGGCAATTTAACTAACACAGACCTGGCAACGCAATCCTATATCAAGAATAAATGAGTACCCTAAGTTTCATCGATACTTACATTCGGGAGACTCGCCAACTGTTTCTCGTGGCCCACTGCCCTGAAGGAACTTTACCAGGCTGCCCAGGTACTGATAGTGTAACAAGAAGATAATCAAGGAAGTTACGAAAACTCTCGATATTTAAATATACCATCACCACCACCATTATGGAACAACCCCAATCATGTTGAGCCTAAAGCTTACATAAATACCGAAGGACAACAGGGCTAATAAACTTGTAAATGTAAAGGAGTCTGTAATGAGGTCAGACGTTCTTAGGAACATAGCCCTACCCCTCCAGGGCAAGACGCCTCATAGAACAGCAATATCCTCTACCAGTTCAAATGCACAGATAATGGATGGACTACCATCAACGTCGGCAGTAACACGATCCATCTTTAAAGAGATGGTTTGTCAAGTACATGAGAGCATCTGAAAGATTAGTACACACAGCGCAATAATTCCTGTCCTACCAGGCACAGCCTCATTTCTACTGTAGCTTCAGTTGCACTCATGACATCTGTCGGCTACGCTTCCTTGATGCAATGCACTTCATGAGTTTCAAGCTCTACTTTTTTTGGGGTAGCCCAAGACGAACTTTTAATGCCAAGAAATGTACGAAGGCTACGCCACAACCAGTTGTACCTACCACCAACTAGGAAATAGGTCTTGACCGTACCCCATCAGAAATCTTTGGGTACCAAGACATCATCATGGTCCCACTCGTACTATGAAACCCTCTCTTTGACGTTTGGTCATTATTCAGGAACGAAACCAACCAGTCGGTTATGCGACTCTTGACGACGAACCATTCACTAACCATGAAACGATAATACCTTTGTACTAAACTGATAGCCATCACTTCACCACCTACGTTTGGAATAAAATTGTGATCCAAATTTAATCGTTTCCGTTGGTAGACCGCACTCTGTAGATACCCATATCAAATGTCAGTCCCTTAAAACCTTCCTGCGTATAGGGCAAGGGCCCGTTTTAGCACAAAGCCGGCTTAGTCTAAGCCAACCGATTAGCCAACCTGTTTTCAGACCGTATCCTTCCTAACGTCTGTATTGTTGTGATGAAACGTTACGTGCATTAAGTGTTGTTGTATTTTTACATGGTATTAAACGAGGGCTGTTGGTTAAAAAATGGCAAACAAGCTGTTTTTCAGTATAAAGTCTAAAGTCTTTAAGATGAATGCTCAGTATACGAAAATCATGTGATCAAACAAATTAGTCATATTACCTTCAGTTTTTTCTGCACTTCTTCTGTAGTCTCTACATTACATCAATCAATCAATCAATCATTTCCTGTGGCACCCACGCCGATGCACAGCTCCTCGATGAACTCACGCCACCACATTCTGTCCTGGGCTAACTCCTGAAGATCTCCCCAACACTCACCTCCTGCTTCCCGCCACATTGTCCTTAACCACGTCTTCTTTGGCCTACCTCTACCTCTTCTACCAAGGGCAACCCACCCTGGTGTATCTCGTACTATTCCCTGTATTCTATACACATGGCCTAGCCACTTCCAGCGTGAGAATCTAACATATTCATTGGCTACATTATATGTAGCCTTTAAAAGTACACGCTCATTAGGACAGAAGCTAAGAGACGCTGTTTGAAGGAAAATGAGCCTTGAGTTATCAGCCTCTACCCCTCATCATTGCATAACTGGAAAGTTAATGACGCGTCTTTACCCTCCCTATTTATGCCTGAATCATTTGCAGAACAATTAACGACCTTAGGGAGAAACCTCATCACTTGTAGTCTGCTCTTAACATATATTACACTGTCTTCAATGCCTTGCATTTCAATATTTTCGTATTCGGCATTCACATCTAAGAAGTACGTCCCTGTTATCAGTACCCCTCTTGCTATTATCGCCAGTGCTTTTAACCTTCGGAGAATGCATCCTCTGTTTCAGTTGACTTTTTCTTGGTCGCCTGTGCCTTAATAATAATGATAATGATAATGGAATAATTTCCTCTCTTCGGTGTTTTGCCGAAGAGAGGAAATTATTCCATCATCATTCATGATTCTATTATTTTACATCCACAAATGTAACTGCATGTTTAGCCCCGATTCCATGCTCTGTAAGCGGATAGTACCGTCAGGGGTGAACTGTAGGCATTATAAAGTGTATTTGCAGCATTCTTGGACGCCAAGCTGCATCCAATTTTCAGCCTTTTACTTTTTCTCAAATTCCGCGTCCTTTCTTTAATCCTGCCGTCCAACACCTCTAACTGTATTTCTTGGGACAACTGGAGTGTTCTTCCAGTTCCACTTTTAGATGCTGATGTCTCAATCTTGTTGTTCAACCACTCAAACCCCTCCATTTCAACTCCTAAGCAATGAATGAGTGCTGGGCTTGACAGGCTAGATTTCATAAATCTATCGAATGTGTCTGGAGACGTGGGACAATTATAATTCAATGGCACCTGAAGATATAT
>JANJGK010000002.1:83014424-83021924 GCA_039081455.1 Macrobrachium rosenbergii | reverse complement strand
TTCTCTTCTTGGGGACTTTCAGTTTCCAGTATTGTCTCCATCTTTTCAAACTCCATCGTCTCCAATTCCTCCTTCGTCTCAGCCAGTTGGAATTCCAGCTGGACTCTCCTCCTCGACATGTCATTCAGCTTTCCATTCACCTTTTCTGCTACAACACTTTTTGTTTCTTTTAACAGATCAATGACCTCCTTTTACTTCAGAGAGCAGTCATTCTCCAGTCGAAGGATCTCTCTGCCCCTCTGCACTGTATCCCGAGTTTTCAAAACCGACACAGGTGGCGAACCAGGATTCCGGAGGCATTTTGTCTCCGAGGAAGCTGCTTCTGTCTTCGGGGATTCTTGGGGATTCTCTGGAGAGCTGGTTATGTCCAGTGAGTGGTAATATTTTTAATAATTCTTCTTCTTACTCTAATTATGTGTGTTTGTATGCTGTATATACAGTATATACATACATATATACATACATACATATATATATGTATATATATATATATGTATTATATATACACATATATTCATACACACATATGTATGTAAATATAAACATATACAAATATCGTTTACCGATAGTTTCCAGCTTATTACGCAATAAACGGTTCCAGTCCGCTGTCCGGACAGCGCATAATCAAGGCCACCGAGAATAGATCTATCTTTCGGTGGTCTCGGTATGAGCCGCGGCCCGTGAAACTTTAACCACGGCGCGGTGGTGGCCTATCCTATATCGCTGCCAGAAGCACGATTATGGCAAACTTTAACATTAAATCAAATAAAAACTACTCAGGCTAGAGGGCTGCAATTTGGTATGTTTGATGATTGGAGGGTGGATGATCAACATAGCAGTTTGGAGCCATTTAGCCTCAGTAGTTTTTAAGATCTGAGGGCGGACGGAAATAGTGCGGACAGGCAAAAGTGCGGACGGAAGACAAAGCCGGCACAATAGTTTTCTTTTCAGAAAACTAAAAGGAAAGATGTTAGATTCCCTTGTACCACGATGCTTCGAAACTAAATCCTATTATAGGACTTAATACTAAATTAGAATATTATCCCAAATTATGTACGAGAAATATTTGTTTTATGCTGCAACTCTTGTTGCATTTTTTTCATACAATCTATTCTAGTTGTAGTAATCAAAGCTAAATAAAAAGGAAATCACAATAGTCAGAGAAATTCACTACTTTCATTTCTGATTTAATCTGTCAACATATAAAAAATAGTTATTTTAACCTTTAACCATACAAAAAGAACTGGCATAAAAACAATTAGAGTTCCCATTTTGCGAATAACAAGCGTAACACACAAAGGTACGCAAATAAAAAAAAAAGAAATATTCGAATGAATCAAGTAAATTACTAAAGGAAAAAGGGTTCACAAAAACGATCACCATTCGGGAGGTAAAATAATAACATTGCACAACTTTTACCAAGAATTCTTTGTAAAATGTTAACTACAAAAAACTGGAAACGAATCCATTACTTCATAAACTGAAACTATTGTATTTGTTTCTTTTTGATAATGTGCACAGCTTAGGTGTGATAAAATGAGATATTCGTTTCTGCCGGCCTAAGAAACAGGAGATCTGCGCCTGCCCTACGAGCCTACAGAGGCCCAGGAGAACTTTAACTCAACTAACTTGTGCAAAGAGATGCAACTGTCAATGTAACTGTAATAATATAAAATTTAGATAATAGTAATTACAAGTAGATAAATAGATAAATGTATAGATAAGTAAATATAATCTGGCAGATTCGTTAGATATCACATGTAAGGCCAACGAATGCTTTCTTTGAGCGTGAGGTGCGTGACGTCCCTGGAGTACGGACTTGCCGTCATCCAGCCAGGGGAAAGACTTGTCATTGGCCCATCTGTAATCATGTAGAATGGAGGAACCTTTGCTCAACCTCAGGATGGTGTGTAACTCTCCATAATATGTTGGTGTGGGGTAGTTATTTGCTCTCGTCCATCCAGGCCTAAGCTTGCATCCTCACTGAACCTATGTAAAAGGAAATAGAGTGAAGGTTTTTTTTTTGGGGGGGGGGGTTTAAGTATACCTTAGTTTAACCAGACCACTGAGCTGATTGACAGCTCTCCTAGGGCTGGCCCGAAGGATTAGATTTATTTCACGTGGCTAAGAACCAATTGGTTGCCTAGCAACGGGGCCTACAGCTTATTGTGGGATCCGACCCACATTATGACGTTTCTATCACCAGAAATAAATTCCTCTAATTCTTCATTAGCCGGTAGGAGAGTCGAACGCTGGCCCAACAGCGTGCTAGACGACAACTCTACCTACCCCTCCAACGAAGAACTCATTGTTTTTGGGGGGGGGGGGGTGCCTAGGTTCGGGACACTACCTAACTTCCCCTGAATAAGTCAGGCTTTGATATATTCCAGTCAAGGGCCAGCTCCTGCCATTCACGCTTTTTAAGCTTGCAGAACGAAGCTGCTTTTATCTGAGATTCAGGACCTTCCTTAATTCCTTTGGATCGGGGCTTCCTGTGTCGATCTTCTCTAACATTTTCCATCGTTTTTGGACGTTAAACGTAAACTAGTAGTTTGTTATAAATGAGCATTGATATGCAACAGTGAAACATCTTGGTACCTCGTGTGATTACGAATACCGCCATTGCAAAACAATTAGCAATTTCCATCCCGAGGAGACAACTTTTTGAAATTTAGCTTTGTGGTTTTGTAAGGGTGTATATATATATATATATATATATATATATATATATATATATATATGTATATATATGTAAATTACATATATATATCAGGTGACACCACATGAAAAGCTTGAAAAGAAACGGCAGAGTGCCATCTACCTTCGTGTAATTAACACATCTTCGGGACACAAAGTACACACACACATATATACACATTTATAAATATATGTATATATATATATATATATATATATATATATATATATATATATATATGTGTGTGTGTGTGTGTGTGTGTGTGTGCGTGTTGTGTGTCTCTTTGTGTGTATACATCAGTCTGAGTAATGCGTGGATTATATTGTCAACGCCATATAAAAAGCTATCTCTGAGATTCGAAGGTAATTCAATTATCTAAACAACTTTTAGACTCATCTGATAAAAAAAATACACCATTTGATTAACAGGCCTGCTCTAACATCAAAAGTAGCCATTTATGAAGTCATTCCAAGGTTTTTACCGCGAAAAGCTGTGTTATTTTTATGCCATAACAAACCTTTCTGGTGTTGCATCACATGCAATTCAAAATCGCGTTTCTTGTTCAACACCTGAGGCTAATGTTTTCCATTCAACAGAGATTGGTGATTAAAAAAACTCTCTCTCTCTCTCTCTCTCTCTCTCTCTCTCTCTCTCTCTCTCTCTCTCTCTAGGCCCGAGTTCGAGTCTCCGGCCGGCTGATGAAGTGTTAGAGGAATTTATTTCTGGTGACAGAAATTCATTTCTCGCTATAATGTGGTTCGGATTCCATAGTAAGCTGTAGGTCCCGTTGCTAGGTGACCAATTGGTTCTTAGCCACGTAAAATAAGTCTAATCCTTCTGGCCAGCCCTAGGAGAGCTGTTAATCAGCTCAGTGGTCTGGCAAAACTAAGGTATACTTAACTTTCTCTCTCTCTGCTATAGAATGCCTGGTATATAAATTGCCGTGGCGAAAGATTCTCATTCCATTACGAGATTAACATATCTCAATCTAATTAAACTAAATTAATTCATCTATATAGTAAATATGCCATTACTGCTACTTCTAATACAATCACTTATAATAAAACAATAGTAACAATGATAAAAAAGAAGAGAAAGAGGACAAGAAATTATGATAACAACCTAAAAGAAACACAATACAGCCTCAACCCACTAAAAATTAAAAGAATACCGCAATCATTCCCGATAAAAGCCTCGCCAGTTTCAGTTAAAATAAGCTTTTAGTTATAAAAGAATTATAAGGTCAGAAAGTATGACCTCCGTATATATCCTAAAAAGCCTTTCCTTGCTTTCAATTGCAAAATGTTACCCTAATGCCTTTTGCTACGGGCCCAAGAAAAAGAAAGAAAATAAAAAGACGATGATGGAGCCAGGCCACGAATAAGCGGTAGCTCTTCCCCTGAGAAGGTGGATGCCTATAGG
This sequence comes from Macrobrachium rosenbergii, assembly GCA_039081455.1. Classification (NCBI taxonomy): domain Eukaryota; kingdom Metazoa; phylum Arthropoda; class Malacostraca; order Decapoda; family Palaemonidae; genus Macrobrachium; species Macrobrachium rosenbergii. The sequence goes on along the minus strand of JANJGK010000002.1, from coordinate 83,017,804 downwards.
CCTAATGGACAACTGTGGCGGAAAGGGAATTTTAAAATTCAACGGCAGAAGGAGACAAGTAAAAAGCAAACCTTATTCAATTTACTTTTTCGGCGCTCGGTATGTTTTAAATAACATGATAGATAATGATTACGTACAGACACCACGGATAAAGTTGGAAGGCAGGATCCAATTACGATGAATACAAATCCCTGAGAGAAGAATTTCAGTTTACAAACAATGTCGAGATATCGCGTATCCTCATTAGACTGGTGTATTTTCAACACTGTGTTGGAGAAGCGCTATCTTGGAACTGTTTGTGAATAATATCATTCTCTTTCTCGGAATTTGTGGTGTTATTGTAACAGGACGTATAAACACATCATGCATAATACGTTATGTAATTATGGGTGCTTATGAGTTGATATTCTTCAGTTGCTTCTGTTAGCATATAATTAAAAATGCAGTCAGAGAGGGTGTGTCTCTGACAATTATTTAATATATTATGCGTATTATTATGGGTTTGAGAGAAGTCTTCACATTCTTTAGTTAACTCGTGAAATAGGATACAAAATCTGCGGTGTAGACTCACAGGATTCAGATTCCCCGGAAATTGAGCGAATAAATTCTAACGAATACTGAGTCCTGATTCAAATCTGAATTTATCTTAATAGCTAATCAGTTCAACTTGGCCCTGACGAAGTCTACGAAAAATCGAAATTTACTCTAAAGTCTTTCTCTCTTTTGTTTTTTGAACAAACTTTCCATTTCATAAGCAGCTCCGATCCATCGCACGGAAAGCAGTTTGATTAACAGGTCTGGTCTGATGTAGAAAACAATGCTAGCTATGCTAGGAAATTGAGTAGCTTTGATCACGAAAACATTTGGTACGTTTCTACCATAGCAAACCTTTCCTGTGTTGGAGGAAAGTCAGTACCAGATATTACTTTTTGCTGTTTCCTATATTGTTGTATAAGGAAATGGGTGATAAGGTATAATTTTCTCACTATCTTCCTTCATATACTTAACTATACAGTACTATAAAATGCCTCCTAAATAGCCTTCGTCGAAATTGTTTTTGGTTTTTGATAAGATGAGAATATTTCTGTCAAATGAATAGGTTTCCGTAATATCTTAATTTAAAGGGAAAGCCCGAGATGAAAAGATACCAGGCATTCGAAGAAATGGTCACATGTCAGCAGACAACCTTTCAGATTTTTTGTTCGAGGTAACTATCACTTCACTACACATGGCCGTTCACTGGGAGCTGAAATCATCAGTTACAGAATCTCAAAATATTTCATATCAAGACCTAATGAGCAAATAAATATATTAATTTATCTGAATTTCGATTTCCGATATTGCATCAAAGTTAAGGACAAGAAAGTGCAAATAAAAACGATGTCTAAAGGCTCCAGTTCTGTATTATTAATTCAGTTTTTAAGGAGCTAAATTATAGAATGTATTAATTCGAATTTAGACTGTTGACAAGCACTGCTGTTAAAGAATAGACAGTGAAGCTTACCTTAGACCTAAGGAAGTGACAAGGTGTAGAAGTACTATTGAAATGAGTTTGCTTACTATCAGTTTCGTTTCATTCTAGACTTAAAAATTAGACATCAGTGCTTCCCAGCAAGTCATTTCAAGGTGGTGGCAGTTGACCAACAATCGGAAAGCTGTAGGAGTTTCTAAGCTGCATTATATATATATATATATATATATATATATATATATATATATATATATATATATATATATATATATATATATATATATATATATTTATATATATATATTTATATATATATATATATATATATATATATATATATATATTTATATATATATATATATATATATATATATATATATATATATATATATATATATATATATATATATATATATATAAAATCATGAAGCTACAAATGTCGCTTAATATCAAATTCACGCTACCTCGGGAGTATCCCGATAGGAAATTATCACCGAAGGGGAATTTATAAGTGATAAATGGATTGGTACTGCCGGGTCGCGATCCCACGACAAAGAACTTATCCAGCAACTCCAGTCGACGTGAATTTGATATTAAGCGACGTTTGTAGCTTCATGGTTGTATATAAATCACGGTGTGATAAAAAAATTTCATATATATATATATATATATATATATATATATATATATATATATATATTGTATCATTGTTCTCATTACCATGTACGAATATTCCACTTTCACCTGCGCATATCCTACACACTTTTGATCCCAGTCTATTTTCTTTGTCACAGTATTTACGAGGGCTTAATAGACGGCACCTTTTAAAATTGTCGGGAGAGCCATTTATAGTTGCTTGTTTCTTTGTGTTATGGATCTTAAATGTCACATTACCTCCAAAATGTTTAAGTAGATGGGAGTATCTTTGTATTCACCGCTGCAGGTAGTTCGGGCACATTGTCTAATACGGATTCAGGATATCTTATTTCCTTGCCTGTATTCATGATTATATTTATTTCGTCATCACTGTATACAGGGATGCATATACCTCGTGCTTTTAATAGCATAGATGTACAGACTGACTCCTTTACTTTTTTGCTTTGGCCAGAATAAAAATGCACATGGCATGGGTAGAAATATTTTGGTAGGGTTTCTGCGTATGTCCGTATTCACATCCATGTTTTAAGAACATTACGTATACGCAGTACTGAATACATTGATAATACAAAGGGCAAAAGCTTCTTTCCTAGAAAAGTTATAGTAAAAATCTTGTTTTGAAAATGATAATACGACTTTCTTTTAAAAAAATATAAATATTTTTCTTTTCAAAAGGAAGTTTTGCTTTCATTCTTAAAACCTCGCGATTTTTCCTATAATATGTTCAAGAGACAGTTTTATTTATAATTTTCCAAACAGATTAGTCATTGACACAATTCGCCTCAACGGACGTCCTTTATTACAAATTGTTTTAAAGGATTTTCCGGTCATTGTTATTTTAAAAAATGAGGATTTTACTTCGGTTTATGTACTTAGAAGTCTATTTTTTAAAAATATATTCTGAGTGTTTTTTATAAATTAATTCTTCAGAGCGATTCGCGTGCATATAGTCTAAAAATATTTCTTTGTCTACAAATTGTAAATGGAAGTCTTTGCTACAGTTTCTGGTATATAAATCCATTGTGCAGTTTCGCTAATATTTATGCTCATTGAGTCTTTAGTTAAAGATATTTAGGAAAGAAATTCTTGTCAAAGCATAATATCTACATTTCTTCCTTTGTGAAGACAATTAAAATTAGAACTTTTCTTTGTCATTGTCCTCAGTTTTATGTAACTCCGGATACAATATTTTTTTTTAAACGCCATTAGAAAAATAACAGCATTAAATTGTGTCTTTTAAGCTTCAACAAAA
>JANJGK010000002.1:82979424-83009424 GCA_039081455.1 Macrobrachium rosenbergii | reverse complement strand
CCCCCCCCCTCCTTGCCATGTCAACCAGCTATTTAAAATCCATGAACTTTTGCGTATTTGTTTTGAAAATATGGTTCGAGGTTTTACAAGCCATGACTGATATTCATATTTTTACCGAAGTTTTCTTTTATAAAATTGTAGTCTATAATGTTTTTTTCCAGTATATTATTGTCAATATACTTTATGCCTCTCTACTACTGACTGTACGATTATTTTCATTAACATGTACGAAATGTCTGCTGCCCACTTGTGCTTATCTTATGCATTCGTTTTATCCCCTTCTAATTTTCTTTCCCATCATTTTCTCACTTGGTATCTTTAGAAGTTGTCACAGGACTTCAGTGGTATTTATATACATGCGCGTTACCATTGTCGGAACAGTTCTTCGTAACTGCATGGTTCATTATATTATTGATCTTAAGTGTTATATTAATTCCAAAATTATGTAGATGGGAAGTATCTTTGTCACTATTAACATATGGTGGTACAGACAGTTTTTTTAGTGTTGTAAGCTTCCTTTTTTTTATCGTAGAAGGTCTTTGTCTCCGCTTTTAATGCAGTGCCTGATACGGCAATTCAGGGATACATATACCTCATGCTGTTAAAAGCATGGGTATAAATACGGTTTGCTTTACACTCTTGCTTTGACCAGAATAAAAATGCGCTTAGGTAGAAATATTGATAGGCTTTCTACGCATGTACGTCTTCACATCCGTGTTTTTGAGAAGTATACGTATACGAAATAGAGATAACTAGGAATACAGTGGTCAAAAACTCTCTCCTTGATTAATTACTTGGAAATGAAAAGTAAGAGAGATCTTTCACTTTTAAAAAGAAAGTTTTACTTTCATTCTTAAAATCTGAAGATTTTGCCTACGTGTTAAAAAGAGATTTTTGTAAAAATTTTCTAGGAAATTATTCGTTGTTACAATAACCTCAGCAGACATCCTTTTATTTGATATTATTTTAAAGGATTTTTGCTGCATTTTTCTAAATGGAGAATTTTACTGCAGTTTCTCTCATTAGAAGTCTGTTTTATAATGCTATTTTTCAGAGCAATTCGTGTGGACAGAATTGGTAAATATATCTTTGTGTACAACAGAATTTTACCAACCTTACGTCTAAATGGAGGCTTTTGCTACATTTCCTTATATAGACTTCCATTGTGCAGTTTCTCTAATATTTATGATCATTGAATCATAAGCCTTTAGTAAAAGCTATTTGTGAAAAGAAATTTTCTTCAAAAAACTACTATCTACCCTTCGTTCTTTGTGGAGATAATTAAATTCAGAATTTGGCTTTGTCGTTGCCCTCAGTTTGATAAAAATGCGAATAAAAGAATATATGAAAGGCATTAGAGAAATAACAGTTATTTAAAGTTTGTTTTTTTTATACCTTGACAAAAGAGAAAAGCATTTCATTGTTTTCTCACAATGAACAAAGTAAAATTTTGTTCTGTGAATAAATTGCCAACACTTTTTTTTTATAATTCTTTAAAAGAATATATTTCACTTTTTGGCAGGATCTCTATTGTTGTAGTAATCAAAATAGAATGAAGCCTACACTAACTCATTCCAGAATATTCGAGGTTAATATGTTAAACAGAATGGCAGCATTTCACTCAAAAGGCTTCGTTTATATTTGACTTTTTTTTTCCAGGTGAAAAAGAAATTAAGAAAACGTCGAACATTTTTCATTTGTAACCAAAAAATAAGTAAAAACGTGTTAAATGATGAAACCTACATTTTGAAATACTTATTTTTTTAAAAGTGGAAGCGAACGATATCATCAACAAAACGTACGCTAAATATTTTCCACAGAGGAAATAAATATGAAGAAAAGGTTGGTTAACTGTAGATGCAACAAAGGCACAGAACCATTTGTGCACACGGTCTTTATTGCTTCTGTCCTTCTGAAATTTATTTTGATTTCCAAGAGTATAAAAATAAGAAGCCTTTTGTTATGTGTATATATATATATATATATATATATATATATATATATATATATATATATATATATATATATATATATATATATAATCTTCTTCTTCTTCGTTTAACGTGCTTTTTCCCATTTTTTTATATGGGGTAAGCACGATGTCTTCTTTTGAAGGACTTTGATTTGGCTTTGGGGTAGACCATAGCCTCGATCGGCTGCCCTGCCTGACATCGCATGTATACATGTATCGTACAAAATCCCCAGCTCCCTTTCTCCCAGCAGCTAGGAAAATTGAGCAGTTAGGTCGACAGTTCGACACGTGTGAGGTGTCTGTTATGTTTTTAGATGTTGGAGCGCCTTTGTTTGTGTGTGTATTAGCCTGTAACACCCATCTGCTTTCAGCAAACTTATCCGTTGATTACATACATAATCCCGGGGTGTCTACACGGATAGCAAAGCGTCCGCCTCTCTGACCGGTCGGCTGCTGATTTGAACCCGCGCCACAGACCTCTATGAAGTCCGAGGCTACTGCTCTACAGACCTAGCCATTGAGGCTCTATATATACTGTATATATATATATATATATATATATATATATATATATATATATATATATATATATATATATATATAGATAGATAGATAGATAGATAGATAGATAGATAGATAGATAGATAATTCCATTTCGCACTGATATATCCATAAGTATGATATACCACTGTATTTGTATATAATTAAGATAATTTTAATTCAAGTATATATAATTAGTCCCAGAAAAACATAAAAATAGAAACAATCAGTCTTTCTGAGGTTTGTGTGTGTGTGTGTGAGAGAGAGAGAGAGAGAGAGAGAGAGAGAGAGGTATATTAGACACTCTTAGACTCATAACTCGGTTTATAATCCTCTCTCCTCTCAGGGTGACTTCTTCGTTTCCTCGAAGCCTTTTCCTCAGCGACAAATCAAACCGCAAAAGGAAAAAAGTTGATCAAAAGTTGAATTTGTCGCAGCTTAAAGTTTGGCCGTAAATTCCACCAAACCGAATCTGGAAGAAGAATCCAATAATGTCCCTCCGGCTGAGATTTCGTGCGAAAAGTTCTCGAAGGTCAATAAAAGTGGAGAGACTGGATTCCCCAACTAACCTCATTCCGGACTGTCATCCTTCTGATCTCTCTGCAGTTTAGTTTTGACAGAAACTTTTTTAACTTCTCGGTTACATAAACCGATCGTAGTATCCTTTCTCGAGCTGTGCGAGTTTCAGTTCTTGAAAAATTGCTGTTAACGTTCTTTTTTTTACTTTTTTGTTGATTTTATTAGAGCTTAATACCCTGGCTGTTATTCAGTTACCATTTTCATTAGTGGAATATTGATATTGCAGAACATGACACCTTTCTTTCACATAGAAGTGTATATTCTATCCATGAAAGACGTTCCGTTCGTTTTCTTTGATTATTTTCCGAAGGTTTGTCTCTCGCTCTCTCTCTCTCTCTCTCTCTCTCTCTCTCTCTCTCTCTCTCTCTCTCTCTCTCTCTCTCTCTCTCTCTCTCTCTCTCTCATTTTAGTGAATAATCTATAACGCATAGCTGATTAAAGTGAATTCAGGTTCTCGAAAAAAAAAAATTAGCTACTCGGTGCCACACGTTGGAAAAAACAATAAAGTGTGCTGCAACAAAATATGTAAGCTTCATTTTATATATTCTGAGAATTTTGTACGACAAACTAAGCATTAACAATAATAAAAGGAAACAGCACGAACTGTAATTATCTTATCCGTGAATGCAATATATAAAAAAAGTTTTTCGAAGAATTCCGTGTTTCTGGAAAAGTTGTCATTTTGCTCGTTCAAGTGTAAGGTGAATGGAATGCCTGCCATCTCGAAAATTATCCTTATTAATATACTTTTTCTATTATGATTTTTTCAATTTGATATGTAACCTCAAGTAAAGATTCTCAGAAAAATAATGCGTTTTTATCCAGCAGATAATTGCCAGCCTTAATTACTTAACAGAGTTTCTACACTGACGTTTTTACAGAGTCGTAGTAAAGAAATCGGTAATAGTGTGTACACCATCAAAACATTGTATATCTTTATTTTACAGGTTAATAAATTGTGGGATATAGACCTGATTTCCAAAAAGATGTACAGAGATAGATACTGACATTCTTTGGTGTCTAACGTAATTTTCAATCACTGATTCAGTAAACTGAGAGAGAAAGAGGTAGACAGACGAACAGAGAGATAGAAATCTTCGGAAAATAAATAAGAAAATCGATCGGAATGTCTTATAAGTGACAGAAATAGACGTCATGTTCTACAATATCTATAAAAGCCCTCTAATGAGAAAATAAATGAACTGACAGCCAGTGAACAAAGCTCTCCCAGAAAATAAAGAAAAATTTTTTAAAAAGTTTGGAGCAATTCTCAAAGAGCTGAAGCTCGCCCAGCGCAAGGGAGGATATCACCAAGCGGTTTACGAAACCAAGAAAAGGGAAAGAAAGAAAAAGATCACGGGGATAACAATCCGGGATGAGGTTAGTTGGGGAATCCAGCCTCTCCATCTATATTGTCCTTCGAGAACTTTTCGCACGAAATCTCGGCCGGAGGGACATTATTGGATTCTTCTTCATGATTCGGTTTCGTGGAATTTACGAGCGAACTTTAAGCCGCGACAAATTCAACTTTTGATCCTCCTTTTTTTCCTTTTGCGGTTTGATTTGTCGTTGGGGGAAAGACTCTTCGAGAAAGAGGAGAGAGAGGATGCTGAATTCGTCTATGTGTCTGGGAATATCTTCTTTATATTTATATATATATATATATATATATATATATATATATATATATATATATATATATATATATATATATATATATGTTTGATTTTAAATCACGAAAAATTGAAAACGTGGTGATTATACGAACCAAGTTACAACCACTAAGAATATTGAAAAAATGGACATGCTAAGTACTTTCGTCTTACTACCAAAACATGGTCATATATATACATATATATATATATATATATATATATATATATATATATATATATATATATATATATATATATATATATATATATATATATATATATATATATATGACCACTTCCTTTACAAAATACATGAATCACCAATAATAAACATATCCCCAAAAAGTCTTCATATTCTAGCAGTGGATGATAATATCAGTTAAAATTTACAATACAGCCCCTCCGTGACATGTCGAGTATTCTTTTCATTTTTCCTGCTCATTGTTAATGTTAAAAATACCTCACACAGAGATAGTTATTAATTAACTTACGGGATGTCATTGATGATGCTATCTCCCAACACAATACCATTTAAAATATAAAAAAAGGGGATCAAACTGCCCTTTCCAATAAAATCTAAATCAAGGGACTATCAAGATACATTACTCTCTCTCTCTCTCTCTCTCTCTCTCTCTCTCTCTCTCTCTCTCTCTCTCTCTCTCTCTCTCTCTCATCCGTGTCCCAGGTACGAACATGAGAGCGAAGGACACCTTCCGAGAATGATCAAGAAAAGTGATCGGAATGTCTTTCAAAGATTGTAAACACACTCATTCATGAAAGAAGTTTGGATGTTTTATTCTACAATGTCTTTATCATTCCCCTAATGAAACAAGGAACGGTCTGGCAGCCATGGATCAAAGCTCTCTCTCTCTCTCTCTCTCTCTCTCTCTCTCTCTCTCTCTCTCTCAAAAAAAAAAAAAAAAAAAAAAAAAAAATTTAATAATTTTTAAAGACCTGAAACTGAACCAGTTCCTAAAAGGATATTTACGATCGACCTAAGCAACCTAAGACAAAAAGGGAAGAATTTTCGGTCCCAGCTAAACTGCAGAGAGATCAGAGGGATAACAGTCCGGAATGAGGTTAGTTGGGGAATCCAGTCTCTCCACTTTCATTGTCCTTCGAGAACTTTCCGCACGAAGTCTCAGCCGGAGAGACATTATTGGATTCTTCTTCCCGAATCGGTTTCGTGGAATTTACAATCAAACTTTAGGTCGAGACAAATTCAAATTATGATCCGTTTCGCCTTTTTGTAGTTTGATTTGTCTTGGGGAAAAGACTACGAGGGAAAGAAAAGGTTATATTGGGAGGAGAGAGGATTTCGAACCCAGGAATTTGTTTGGAAATATCTTCTAATATATATATATATATATATATATATATATATATATATATATATATATATATATATATATATATATATATTGGATAAGGAGGACTTTCTTTAACAGCTGTATAAACCGTCAGTCAAAAATGTCTCCTCAAAAATCCTTCATATTCCAGTAACGGATGAAAAAGTAAACTAGAATTACAATGTAGTCTCTTCATTTCATTCTTTCTTCTGATTGTTAATGTTCAAAGTATCTCACACTCAGATCATTTTTTATTAACTTTCCGGATATTATTTCTGCTGCCATCTCCACAAAACAATGCCATTTTGAAAAGGAATAAAAAGAGTTTTCTGTACATCGTATATAGCAAAATCCATTGCTCTCTGCAGCTAAGCCCCACCCACCCATTGCCTACGTCATGACCATTCCTTGAAGCTGATTGGTTGGCAGTGGTTTCGAAAAGTTGGTTAGTCTGTGGTTCTTTTTGTCTTCAATAATTTTGCAATGGTTGTTTTGCCGAACTAAAATACGTTCTGCTGATTATCAAAAGGAAACGTTATATTCTCCCCTGAAATAAAATCATAATACGCATCTCCCTAAAAATGGTGGAAAAATGGGAAAATATGAATTAAGTCAGGCGTGTTCCTCGATGCTGCAATATTGTTTTTCATAAACGAGGTTCACCTGAATACGGAGGTGACACTGGTAATGCCTTGCGTTCGACTCGGTTCACTTGACTTACAGGACAATGATAATTACCGTCTGATATTGTCAGGCGAGTTCGCCATATTAAACATGAACATAAAGACTTTCTCAGAGCTGTGCAGATTGGTATTTCATATTGATTTTAGGAAATTTTACTATATTTTAATTGTCATAAAATCGATTTCATTGCAATCGTTTACACATTCGGTGGGATGACAAGCAGTGACTGCACTCTACTAAGCCAGAATATGCCTATGTTTAACTTAAAGTTACGAGTCATATCGGATATAATTTGCTGAGAATTGTCTTAAGGACATTTTCTCCTTTCGAAATAGCAGGATCAAAAAATGATGTAGACCTATAATGTCTTATGTCTCTCTGTCGGTTTACGCAGATTATGACGTTTGGATTTTAAGCTTATCTTATATTCACCCGTTTTATTGTGGTTCTTTTTGTGGTTATTCTTGTTTTTGTTGCTGCTGTTATGGTGCTTGTAGTGTCTTCGAAAATTTTTTGCACGGTAACCTAACATTGCAAAATAAACATAGACCTATTCATAAAATACTAGTTTAAAGAATTATCTGCCTACTGTTGTTAATTGAAATTTTGTCGTTTGTTTTAATTAAAAGTAATCGAGATCTTTATGAATTTAGTCTACGCTAGAATATTCCCCTAACAACAGAGAGAGAGAGAGAGAGAGAGAGAGAGAGAGAGAGAGAGAGAGAGAGAGAGAGAGAGAGAGAGTGAGAGAGAGAGAGAGAATTTATTGACACTTACGTATCCTTTTGTCCAACAGGGCAACCTACAAGAATGCCCCCAAAGGCAAATGATTCATGGGCCACTCGCAGACTGATTTTCGATCATCTCATACATAACTTTTTCAGCAAATTTTTATATTTTTCTTATTCCGTTAAGTATCTTCTGATGCCTTCCTACCATAGCCTTCATTTTCATAGAAATGCTACAGCTGCCGTATATTAACCCATCACAGTAATAATTTGTTATCCCTTTTGTAATTATACTTTCAATATTCTTCACTACGAGCAGTTCGAAAGTTGTGTGTAAGGCTGAGACAGCCCTATGATTGGTCATGTGTGCCATCGGCTACATGCCCAGAAAGTTGAATGTTATTCTCTCTGGTATAAGTGGCTTTACATTTAATATGGCCATTGACGCAAGTACACATGTATGTGTATGTTCACATGCTAATGCATGTACACTTCAGCGTATGCATATACATTATATATCATGGGGTCGGACTACTATATTAATTAAAAGCTACTCTGTTTCCAACAGATACGCGTGGAAAACTACTTTCAATACGAAATTGACGCGTAGGCGCATGCCCTGTCATTGCCTCAAAATATGAGAAATTGACGTGTAGTCAAAGTATAAGAATTTGATGTGTAGGCCTATGCCCTGTCATTTCCTCAAAATATAATTTGATGTGTAGGCCTATGCCTTGTCATTGCCTCAAAATATAAGAATTTGTTGTGTAGGCCCGTACTCTGTCATTGCCTCAAAATATAAGAATTGGATGTGTAGGCCCACGCCCAGTCATTTCCTCAAATTATAATAATTTGATGTGTAGGCCCATACTCTGTCATTGTCCCAAAATATAAGAATTTGATGTGTAGGCTTATGCCCTGTCACTGCCTCAAAATATAAGAATTGTATGTGTGGGCCTATGCTCTGTCATTGCTTCAAAATATAAGAATTTTATACGCAGGCATAATCTTACAATGATATCAACATTAGACATGCAGGATTATGATGAATAATTAATACCCTAATATCAGAACTGGTTGCATAAGTCTATGAATCGTTCTATGTGGAATCGCTTATGTAGGCCAACACCAATTTAAAGAAAAAAAAAAAAACCACGCTTGTGTATTTAGGCTGCGCATGATGAAAAAAAAAGATGCATAGGCAGAATGATCCAAGATCTTCCTAATTATATTATATAACTTAATATATCGTTTATGGGAGATATCAGTTGCACTCTCCATAAGTCTAGGAACTCAGATCTGTGGTGTCATCGTTCATACGCGGAGCTCAACATGACCGAATGAGTCAAATCTGTACTGGCAATCATTTTGGACTGTTAACTAGCGTGACGTCATTCCCCTTTCGGGGCTTAGCTGCAAAGGGCCATGGATTTTGCTTATAATCAAGGCCACGGAAAACAGAGCTCTCTTTCGGTGGTCTCGGTATAATGCTGTATGAGCCGCGGCCCATGAAACTTTAACCACGGGCTGGTGGTGGCATATCCTATATCGTTGCCACAAGCACGATTATGGTTAACTTTAACCTTAAATCAAATAAAAACTACTGAGGCTAGAGGGCTGCAATTTGGCATGTTTGATGATTGGAGGGTGGATGATCAACATACCAATATGCAGCCCTCTAGCCTCAGTAGTTTTTAAGATCTGAGGGAGGACAGAAAAAAGTACGGACGGACACCAAAGACGGCACAATAGTTTTCTTTTCAGAAAACTAAAAAGGTTTCACATTGCTCTTTCCAAGAAAATCCACAAGTACATCAAAGGACTATCACATTACACTATTCTCTCTCTCTCTCTCTCTCTCTCTCTCTCTCTCTCTCTCTCTCTCTCTTACATGGCCGAGGTACGACCAACTGGGAGATAGAGATTTTCCGAGAATTATCAAGAAGAGTGATCGGAATGTCTTTAAGGGAGTGATAACACACTTATTCATGAAACAAGTAGGTGTAATATTCTACAAAATCTACATCACTCCTTAATGCAACAAGCAACGGTCTGCTTGTCATGCATTAAAGCTCTCTCTCTCTCTCTAAAAAAAAAACCCCCGGAGTAATTTTTAAAGAACTGAAACGCAACCAGTCCAAGAAAGGATATAAAGTTCAGTTTACATAACAAAAGACAGAAAAAAAAAGTAGAAAAGATTCAGTCCTAGCTAAACTGCAGGAGTGATCAAAAGATAACACTCCGGAAAAACGTCTGCTGGGGAATTGAGCTTCACCATTCGTATGGTCCTTCGAGAACTTTTCGCACGAAATCTCAGCCGGAGGGACATTATTGGATTCTTCTCCCTGGCTCGGTTTCGTGAAATTTATGGTCAAACTTTAAGCCGAGACAGATTAAACGTTTGATCAACTTTTTCCTTTTGTGGTTTGATTTGTCGTGGAGGAAAAGACTCTTCGAGAGAGGGGAGAGGATGTCGAACCTTGTTATGCGTCAGGGAATATCTTCTATTATACATACATTATATATATTTATATATACAATGAAAGTGAATGTTGGTATGTTTGTTCTCTATAGAAATCCGAACCGCTTGACAGACCCAGACAAAATTTTGCACGTGGCCCATGTGTCACCCCAGAAAGGTTTATAATTCAAAATCAAACCCCTACCTCGTGACAGACATACAAACGCAGACAACACAAATGAAATTTTTGTTTTTACCGATGCTGTCCACCTTTTCTTCAGTAACTTAATGGGAGTCACCAGTAGCTCTGTTGGTGACGTCATTAAACTCCTCCTACTGCAAACCCTATAAACAGTTAAGCACATCCAAAAAATTAAACAGATTGTTTGACTGTGTAAGTGTTACTTTCATTCAGTCATAAAGCAATGTAGTTTAAAATATAACTTCTACCACCACATCAGTCAGCCCTTACAGTTCTCGCCACGGAAAAAAGTAGTAACAGACCAAATGTTTCTGTGACAGGTCTGGTCTACCCCCCTCATTAAAAACTTAATCGCATCGAAATTACCACATATTTTCAGTGTTCATCTTAAGCCAAGCGTATCTTAATTATACTTTGCCTGTAAAATACAATTTCTTAAGTACCTGGTGGTATTACCATCATCGTATCTAAGTACTTAAACCACGAAAAAAATTTTGTAGGTACGGGCATAACTTTGAAAATCAAGAACTAAATTCATCACCATCCGTGCATGCGTATTATAGCAAACCAAATGCTTCTGTGACAGATGTACACCCTCATTAAAAAAATTACTCGAGACGTAATTACCACATTTTTTTCAGTGTTCATCTTAAGCCAAGAGTATCCTAATTATACATTGCCAATAAAAGACAAATTCTCAAGTACTTTGAGGTGTTACCATCATCATCTCTAGAACGAATTTCCTTCGATTTTTTGTGCAGTGGATTTCATGCAATTGCTAAAAGGTCCGTCTACTGTTGAAAGGGAGATAAACCTCCCCCCCCACCCACCAACACAAATACACAGACACACCTGACCATATATCTAGAAGTATAAGATTTTTTATGAATTGTTTTTGTTCAATGATGTCTTTTATTCTTTTCTAATAATAGGGGAACGTAACCAGAAGCTCACTTACCTGCCTCAGGGACACCAAAAAGATTTTTTGTATGTATAACTTGAAGCTTACTTACCTGGCTCAGGAACACCACACGGATTGCTTCTGGTTGTAACTAGAGGCTCATTTACTGGAAGATTGCTTTTGTCTGTAACTAGAATTTTGCTTACCTGGCTTAGGAACACCATACAAATTGCTTTTGGTTGTAACTAGAAGCTCGCTTACCTGGCTCAGGGGTACCAGAAAGGTTGCTTCCGGTTGTAACCAAAAGCTTACTTACCTGGCTCAGGGACACCAGAAAGGTTGCTTCCAGTTGCAACTAGAAGTTCATGTGCCTGGATCAGGGACACTAGAAAGATCACTTCTGGTTGTAACAGAAGTCAACTTACCCGGCTCAGGGTCACCGTAAAGATTGCTTACGGTTGTGACTATAAGCTCACTTACCTGGCTCAGGGACATCACAAAGATTGCTTCTGGTTGTAACTATAAACTCACTTACCTGGCTCAGGGACATCACAAAGATTGCTTCTGGTTGTAACTATAAGCTCACTTACCTGGCTCAGGGACACTGCAAAGATTGCTTCCGGTTGTAACTATAATCTCACTTACCTGGCTCAGGGACACCACAAAGATTGCTTCCAGTTGTAACTATAAACTCACTTACCTGGCTGAGGGGCACCAAAGAGATTGCATCCAGTTGTATATAGAAGCTCACTTACCTGGCTCAGGGACACCGCAAAGATTGCTTTCAGTTGTAACCATAAGCTCACTTACCTGGCTCAGGGACACCGCAAAGATTGCTTCCGGTTGTAACTATAAGCTCACTTACCTGGTTCAGGGGCACCAAAAAAATTGCTTCTAGTTGTAACTAGAAGCTCACTTGCCTGGCTCAGGGACACTGCAAAGATTGCTTTCGATTGTAACTACAAGCTCACTTACCTGGTTCAGGGACACCTATAAGATTGCTTCTGGTTGTTACTATAAGCTCACTTACTTAGCTGAGGGAACATGAAACAGATTGCTTAGGTTGTAACTTTTGTCTTGGTTAAATAGGACTGCTTTTATTTAACTTTCTTTTGTCTTTTCATTATTATTTCCATTGGCAAAACAGGTAATGGTTTCACTTAATCCCATATTTGAGTCTCGATAATTTCGTCTTCTTGAAGATCGCATTTTCATTCTGTTCCATTCTTCAGTGTGTTGGTTTCTGTTATTTGTTTTCACTTGCAAGATTCTTCATGTGATTTTCATCTTCACTTATCCTCCTCCTTCCAGGACATTGCCTTCCATCTTCGTCTTAGATAGCCTGTTTTCCTAGTGTTTTCACCTCCCCTTCATACCATGTATCTGTTTTTCTATTTCTTCATTTTTTCCGCTTACTTCTTCAAAATATCTTTCCGTCTTTTCGTTTTCCCCCCTCTCCAAAATGACTTATCTTTTTCCTATTTCATCTACCTTCCTTCCTTTATTTGTTTTTATTTTGTAGCATTCCATTATTGTCTGATATTTTCAATGTATCTTCCTGTGTATTCCTGTTGTGAGATTCCATCTTCCTAACAATGTCCACCATTGGAGACGTTCGTAATCCAGGATTCCCATCTACTACTCACATTTGTTCTTCAGGTCTTCACTTTGCTTAGCAAGGATAATCTTTTTGATTGACTGATTTGGAATAACTTGGCGTCGTAAATCCGTGAAAGATACTATATTAAAACATTTTACTCTAAATACGAAGAACGTTTGAAGATGGATTTTAGAAATATGAAAAACATTTCAACTTGGACTTTAGAAATATGAAGGTTTCAATCTGACTTTTCGAAATATGAAAAACTTTTCAATCTGGCTTTTCGAAATATGAAAAACTTTTCAATCTGGCTTTTCGAAATATGAAAAAGTTTCGCTCTGGTTTTTCGAAATGTTAAACATGTTTCAGTCTGGCTTTTAAAAATATGGAAAACGTTTCAATCTGGGTTTTCGAAATAAGGAAAGGGTTTAAATCTGGGTTTTCGAAATATAAAAAAGTTTCAATCTGGGTTTACAAATACGAAAAACGTTTCATTCTGGTTTTTCGAAAAATAACTTTCAATCTGGATTTTCGAAATTTTTGGAATGTGAGAAATTTTTTAATCTGGGTTTTCGAAATAAGAAAACGTTTGAAGATTGCTTTCCGAAATGTAAAATACATAACAATTTTTAACTTTTTTGAATATAAAAAACGTTTCACTGTGGCTTCATGAAATATGAAAAACGTTTCACTCTGGCTTTCTGGAATAAGAAATACGATAAACGCTGCAAACGGTATTCTCGAAATATGAAAAACGTTTCTCTCTGCCATTTCGAAATATGAAAAAATTTCATTCAGGCTTTTATAAATATAAAAAAAAACTTTTCAGTCTGTCTTTTCAAAACAGGAAAAACGTTCCGATCTGGCTTTTCAAAATATAAGAGACGTTTCAGTTTGGATTTTCGAAATATGAAAAACGTTTCAGCCTGGCTCTTCGAAATATAAAAAAACGTTTCAATCTGGCTCTTCGAAATATGGAAAACGTTTCAGTATGGCTCTTCGAAATATGAAAAACGTTTCAGCCTGGGTCTTCGAAGTATGAAAACGTTTCAGTCTGGTTCTTCGAAATATGAAAAGCGTTTCAATCTGGCTCTTCGAAATATAAAAAAACGTTTCAATCTGGCTCTTCGAAATATGAAAAACGTTTCAGTATGGCTCTTCGAAATATGAAAAACGTTTCAGCCTGGCTCTTCGAAGTATGAAAACGTTTCAGTCTGGTTCTTCGAAATATGAAAAACGTTTCAATCTGGCTCTTCGAAATATGAAAAACGTTTCAATCTGGCTCTTCGAAATATGAAAAACGTTTCAATCTGGCTCTTCGAATTATGAAAAACGTTTCAATCTGGCTCTTTGAAATATGAAAAACGTTTCAATCTGGCTCTTCGAAATATGAAAAACGTTTCAATCTGGCCCTTCGAAATATGAAAAACGTTTCAATCTGGCTCTTCGAAATATGAAAAACGTTTCAATCTGGCTCTTCGAAGTATGAAAAACGTTTCTGTCTGACTCTTCGAAATATAAAAAAAAGTTTCAATCTGGCTCTTCGAAGTATGAAAAAAGGTTTCAATCTGGCTCTCCGAATTATGAAAAACGTTTCAATCTGGCTCTTCTAATTATGTAAAACGTTTCAAGCGGACTCCTTCTGGCGCGTCCCCCGTCATTTCCAAGCAAAAAGAATATTCGAACTGTAATTAACTTGACGACAGTTTAAAAGAGTCTGATAGTCCGAACTTTGCAAACGAGTGCGCCATTAAAATGGATCCAAGAAATGCAAAATTGGAAAGTCCGGGAGAATTCCTGGAAGGCCTGGAAGAGTCCTGGAAGGCCTGGAAGAGTCCTGGAAGGCCTGGAAGAGTCCTGGAAGGCCTGGAAGAGTCCTGGAAGGCCTGGAAGAGTCCTGAAACATATTTTCATATCTGTCTAAAACCCAGCATAACTGAGTTTTGGAAAAGCTATGAAAGCGATGACCACTCATTGGATCTTTACATTGCCTAAATTGTCTTTATTCTCTCCTAATGAGATCATAAATATTAACTAAGATCCCGGTTCACTATGGTATTTCATATTGAATGATACATGAATCAAGACGATGCTTCTTTGTTTCTTAAACGCAGTTGTTACTTTTGAGTGATTTCGAAAGTCATATGGAAAAACTATCCTATTTTTTTCATTATGTATAAAGCTATACCTGCCGCTTCGCGTGCCAGTTAAAATGCACTGAATGATTGTCCAGTTCCATATGTATAAAAGTTACTTTAAATTAATTTTTTAATTGTGCCATTTATAATATTACTATCATGAATTGTTTCCTTTTCACGAAATTTCTTTTATCGCCCCACCCCACAGTGCCACTGGCGATAATATCTCCATACTTACGGTAATCGACACTCACGGTGAAAGAGAGAGAGAGAGAGAGAGAGAGAGAGAGAGAGAGAGAGAGAGAGAGAGAGAGAGAGAGAGAGAACGGTAATCAGAACTTTTCATTTATAAATGACCTAATACATTACGACATTATCCATGGTATTGAGCCAAATTTACGCGAAAAGTTGATCTGGAGGAACTGGATATATGAAAAAAGTTAAACACTGTATAAATTGTTGAATAAAATGCTTGGATGGACACGTTAATTTGCTTTCTGACAGGAATGCTGCTTTATGCTTGTGGGTCATTTTTGGGCTGCGTTGGTAATGGTATAGGACGACGGGAGCTGATAAATATGACAGGCGTAGAAACTGAATTTGCTCATGAAAAGGAATTAACAGGCAAGCAACTCTAGGCAGTAATGTTGCTGACGAGATGCTGCGTGTTCCCGGTTATAATACTAAGACCACTAATGTTGCTTTTGTATTTTTTCTGTCTCTGAGCTTCTTTGATAGGCTTTTGAAAGTATTTTTTGCAATAATATAAAAAGACTAATTAGATGAAATGTTACCAGTTATTTTAACATAGTTGAAGTTTGCGGATGATAGTTTGATAAATGAAAATGAAGTTCTTCAAAGACTGACCATGTCGTTTGGAAGTATTTGCATGAGGAGGCAGATGGAAGTAGATATTAGTAAGAGAAAGTTATGAGGACCATGATGACAGTAGTAAAGTTTTATTTTTGATAGTATTGAAGACCAGTCGTTTACTTCACTACAGTTTTTAAACAAGGCGTGGAGTTCCCAGCATTTCTGAGATTTTATACCGAGATTTAAACGTATTCTACCGTTTAATATCTACTACAACTATTCATTTCCTACCGACTTCTACTGGAGACATCTTTCAGTGATTGAGATCCTCGTTGGGTGAGTGGGTTCCGTTCTCAGCTAGCACTCTGCTGGCCGCGAGTTCGAATCTCCGACCGGCCAATGAAGAATAAGAGGAATTTATTACTGGTGATGGAAATTCATTTCTCACTATAATCTGGTTCGGATTCCACAATAAGCTGTAGGTCCCGTTGCTAGGTAACCAGTTGGTTCTTAGCTACGTAAAATAAATCTAATCCTTCGGGCCAGCCCTAGGAGAGCTGTTAATGAGCTCAGTGATCTGGTTAAACTAAGATATACTTAAAACTTTTTTTTCAGTGATTGAAATATAGCGCGAATGTTCCCAACAGAAAATGAGGCGAAAGAAAGCCATCCAATGAACCTTTCCAGGAGAGACATCACATTAAAATGCTCCCATATAAGTTCTTTCAGCCAGTCTTCATTTTCTTACAGTGGCTTAAAGTTTTGTGTTGAATCTTCGTGTCATTTTGAACACGGATACTTCGTAAAATTTTGCGCAGCATCTTCGGAAAGTTATAGTGCAGGATCTTCGTTAAGTATACACAGACTCTGGGTATATTTTTACAAAGATTCTTCCTGTAGTTTTACGAAGCCATCGGAGGGATTAGTAAAGAAAGTTCGTTAAGTTTTCGGGAAAAATCTTCTTAATTTTTTGCGCAGAATCTTAATGTCTTTTTTAGCAAAATATTCGTAAGTGTTTGGTGGAAAATCCTTTTGGAAGGAGGACTTTTTTCAAAGTCTCCGACTTCTTTATCACGATTCCTTTGCTGGTTTTGATTTAAGGTGAACATTAGTGAAGTAAGTTTACTTTTGCAGTGGGGATGGAAGAGTGAAGAAGGAGAAAGAGAATGCATAAGATAGATAACGTGATCAATAGCTAAGAGGGAAGATCAGGGATACCGTTGGTTTAGTAGAGAGAGAGAGAGAGAGAGAGAGAGAGAGAGAGAGAGAGAGAGAGAGAGAGAGGAGAGAGAGAGAGAGGAGAGAGAGGACCTTCACAACTCTGTACTAAGATTGGGGGGATATGGTATGTTCTGTTAAGAGAGAGAGAGAGAGAGAGAGAGAGAGAGAGAGTTGAACCCTCTGTAACTTTCTTCAAAGACAGAGGATATCGTTAGTCCCATTCGCAGAGAGACAGAAGGAGAGAGAGAGATGGCAAGTGGGATTAAATACTCATCCAATTCTCATGACTATATCTGCGCAGTGTCTTAACGGAATTTATCATTGATTATCGTCCCCTTTTGTGTTCGGGAGACAAAATCATTTGCTTAATAAGTTAATTTAGTTCCCAATATGATTTCCCCTTTTCCCAATATCACCAAAAGAGTTAATAAGCAAGATCATTACCATAAGCTGATAATGGATTTCCTCGGTAAATTATTCTCCTGACCAAATGTATCAATTAATCTGATTTAGTAAATAATTCACTGAGACTCCTCTAGCCAGACGAAATGCAATCTTGTGATGTACACATATGTCACAATTGCTCTGTCGACAAAGGCTGACTTAACTAAGCACCAATATTTTTGAGGGATATTATGGAAGCTTGCTCAATATATATTAGATGTTTAATGAAATTTAATTTACGGGATATTGAGAATTGCTGCCATCAAAGGAATGAATGATTGAGCTGAATAGGATATAAAGTACTGATTCATTCATTTTCGAATTAATTACGGAGTTGATTAAAATATATTGTATCAAGGTAACAATTTTTATGACGTATAATTGATATTTTTCATTGATATGTTCATCAAATGCTTCTAAATGCGTATGGGCAATTTTTTCCTCTCTCTCTCTCTCTCTCTCTCTCTCTCTCTCTCTCTCTCTCTCTCTCTCTCTCTCTCTCTCTCTCTCTCTCTCTCTTCCCCTTCGTCTGGATACTTGGTGATGTTGGAAACATCTGAATAACTTCTTTTAAACCCATTGTACCTCTGTTAACCTAAGCTGTGGATTATGTGTTGGTGGTCAGCCAGCAGTTATAGGCCGTCGTCAGTTGTCAGTTGTATAGGGATAAGTAGATTCGTGAAGATATATAGACTGAATACATGTCTCTATAAACCAAAATTAAACGAGGAAGGTCCTCGATAAGTAATCACTCACACCAATGCAATGGAACTATTCATTATCAGACACTTCAAATACTCTCTCTCTCTCTCTCTCTCTCTCTCTCTCTCTCTCTCTCTCTCTCTCTCTCTCTCTCTCTCTCTCTCTCTCTCTCCACGAAAAGAAAGTTCTTGTTGAAAGTCTATAAATTCTAAAACGACCATTCGAACCAATATCCCCGTTCCCTTTTGTTGGAAGTATCTCATTATCCTGGAAGAACCTCCCTGTTACCGTCTCGTTTTGGTTTTGGCCCGGCTTTTCAATCCCATACCCATCCCTTAAAGCCAATTTACATTCAAGGTCCCTAAACCGTGTGAACTGATGGCGAAAAACCTTCTGGAAACGCAGCCATAAATCTCAGAGAGCGATTCTCGGAAACCGGTGATGGCCTTCCTTTGAACATTTGAACCCTTCTAGAAATCATTTGAGGCTATCACCTAAGGTTGTTTTGCATAATGAATTAAGCACTTAATCCACTGACTGGAACAGCGGCTTCTCCTTGGAGTTTTTATCAGACACCTGTTTCGTTTTCTGAAACGAATGCGAAGGGTGACGGAGCTTATCTTATTGCAGTAACTAATGACCTGTGAACTCTTTTTCGAAATATACTTTAGATGCTGTTGTTTTTCTTATGTCACTTATTTTTACTATGTGTGTTTGAGAGAGTGTTTTTATTAGGGTGAGTTTCTATTTTGTTGTTTTATCATCATTTTATACAATTAATGGTTCAATTAGTCTGTTTCTTAATAATGAGTTTTTCTTTTTTGTAGCGTTATATTTGGTAATTACTGCGAACTTGTATACCAATCTAAATTTATCGTTAATGCTTTTATCCTCTCACTTATTCTTTTAATGGTTTTTTGTGTTTTTATCTAGTTATTACTTCTAGCTTAGAACTAACAGTGTGGTGGTGATGAGGCTATGCTTATTTTTGTAAAAAATGTTAACATTTTCATCAATTAACAACACTGCTTCCTGTCCTTATTTCCTCATTCTGTCTGACTCCGTACATAACGAGTAAACAATTAATCTCAACAGATTCAGCTTTTTCTTTCATGCTCGTTTAACCTCCACACTTTACCTACAAAAAGGAGAGTTGGTTCATCAATCCATTCTTACTTTTTACATGAAGAGAAGTGGGTGTAAGGAGGGCAATTAAGCGGTGTAAGAATGCAAGAAGAATAGGTGGGATTACATGTGAGAAAAAAGTTAAAAGTTAAGTATATCTTAGTTTACCCAGACCAATGAGCTGATTAACAGCTCTCCTACGGCTGTCCCGAAGGATTAGATTTATTTTACGTGGCTGAGAACCAACTGGTTACCTAGCAATGGGACCTACAGCTTATTGTGGAATCCGAACCACATTATAGCGAGAAATGAATTTCTATCGCCAGAAATAAACTCCTCTAATACATGTGAGAAGCGTGGTACATTGGTAGTAGAGTGACTGGGTGGCTGGCCAGTGTTTGTAAGTGTGGCCGGATGATGAAAGTTACCAAAACAATAAATTGTTATGCTTTGTAAAAGAAAATGTGATATGAAAGGTCTAATAATTATAGGGATTTAAAACCGGTATACCAGACATAGGTCAGACAGATTGGTAGTGGTAGATCAGTGTGAGTTTGCATAAGGAAGTGGTTGTGTAGATCAAGGGGTGGTTCTAAAATAATTATGCGATACCACTAGAAGTAAATGAAAAGTTTTGTTTGCAATATTTTGACCTAGGAAAAAATTGATAGAATTGATACAGGCCATATAGAGGATTTTGATGCTATAAGTTATGAAAAATAAGTTGTTGCGAGTGATTAAAAGATTTTTACGATTGAATCAAATTTTTCGCACTGTTGCAAGAAATCAAAGAAAAGGACAGTAGATGTTGATTCAGAGTTGTTGTGGGTAATGATTCATTTTCTTAAATGAATCATGACTCGATTGTGGAACGGCTGATGTTTGCAGATGATATAGTGTTCATGGGGGATAGTAATGAGAAAGTGCAGAAATTGGTGAAATAGTGAAAGTTTTCACAACAGAAGTTGGGAGTAAATTTGAGCAAAGGTAAAGTTATGAACTTAATTGAAAATAAGAAAATGGAACAATAAATGTTAAAGCAGGCGGTGGAAGAGTAAAAGCAATTGATTTGTATGGGTAATGAGAGAGATGAGGATAGAGTAGGTAAATCAAGGAAGATTGTGTGTGGACAAATCTTGAGAAGAGATTTAGAGTGTCTAGTGAAGCGAAGAGTGCAATATTTGAAGGAAGAGCTGAGCCAACTCTCCTTTACGGAAGTGTAGTGGGAATACTGATGCAGAATAAAAAATGTTAAAGTTTATATGAAACTTGCGATGAACAGTTTGTGCAGTATAGGTGGCATAAGAACTACAGAAGTAAGAGTGTGGAGATACATGAAGGAAATAGTAAAAAGGTTGGTGGTGCATGTGAGATGATGGATCAGAGAGTTTTGAGATGGTTTGATCAAGTGTAAAGAATGAAGGATGATACCTCGCCAAAAAAACTGTAAAATTCGTAAGAGTTAGGAGGGATAAGGAAAGAAAGCCCTGACGAAAGGAGGGCCATTAATACCGAAGTTGCATGAGAATCTGTGCAATAAAGAGGTCACTGGTGCAGTGTTTGTAGGGATTCTCATCGAGCTGCTGATGAACCTTCAGTCTGTCAATGAAACTTCTAATGTTGTCGAAGTCCCCGTCAGAGGGATAGGTAGTGCCGTCAGTGCACCTCATGCGATGCACTGTAGGCATTACTTAACTTTCTTTGTAGCGTTCCTTCGGCCTCAAGCTTGAACCTCTTCTATTACTTTTACTCCACCTCTGTTCTGTTCTCTTTCTTCCATCTTACTTTTCACCCTCCATTAAGGATTGTTTCATAGTTCAACTGCGTTAGTTCTTCATTGGATGGGTCGGTATCGTACTCGGCTAGCACTCTCCTAGGCCCGCGTTCGATTCTCCGGCCGGCCAGTGAGTTTCTGGTAATAGAGACTCATTTCTCGGTATAATGTGCTTCCGATTCCACAATCAGCTGTAGGTCCCGTTGCCAGGTAACCATTTGGTTCTTAGCCACGTAAAATAAGTCTAATCCTTCGGGCCAGCCCTAGGAGAGGTGTTAATCAGCTTAGTGGTCTGGTTAAACTAAGGTATACTTAACTTACCTCCTGTTGAACGTTTAAAACCTTCTTTACTCTCAATTTCCCTTTCAGCTCTGAAGGACCTCAGAGGCCCCAGTACTTGGCCTTTGGTCTAAATTTTATATTCCAATTCCAATGTTGTTGAAGTCTTATGCACAGTGAGTTCGTATACAATTTGGCCACTAAAATGCGAATGTGGTAGTGAAGCAAACACACAAAAAACGCATATTGTGTGTGTGTGCTAAAGATTGAGCGTGGGTACGCTAATGTGTGTGTTTTTGCGTATATGTCTGTGCCCAATTGTGTAAGAATGGTCTTCCAACTGTCTTTACCAGAATATTCCTCGGAATGTCACATTCTTCAATCACAATTTAAGTCGAAGAAACTTGAAACGAAAGGCTTAGAATTTCACGTCATCTAATCCTCATGACAAAGTATTTGACTTAGGGGGAGAAATATAATAGAAATAAAAATAAACCTGTTTTCCTCGCGTGAATGAACAGGTAAATTTTATGATCCTGGTAAACAGGTTGTCAGTTCTGGTGACCCTGGAAATAATTGTTTTGAAACAAAGGCTTAAGCAGCGAGCAACCAGATACTCTTATCTATCCCAGATCTGAAGAAAACCAAAAATGGGTCTTGGTGGAGGTGGGTGAAGGAAGTAATCAATATAATTTTCTGCATATGAAGTTATGAAAGATTAAATACGTCATGAAAATAGCTTACAGATTAAGTCACAAAACTCTTAGGTGATAAAGTTTATAGCTTTGTGTTCGTACAATAGCTATAATTTTTGTTTCTACTCTGGTCTGTAGTGACTACGGTTAAATAAAGATTATTTCAGAGCCCTTTCCCTTTGGACAAACACGCTTAATTACCGAAAAATAATGTCCATTTGATAAGTAATCATCAGGTTTCACAGTGGATACTGACAACATTCCTATTCACGGTTTAATCCTGTATTAAATAAAATGCTTCGTTTTTAATCAATAACATTGACCTGTGGATTATCAACAAACTTGAAACTCAGGGGAATGGATCAAAAATCATTTCATTGTCTAGGCAATACATTTAACCTGAAGCAAAAAAAAATAAATATTTGTAGGTAGACATCTCTCTTCCCTCTTTCACTCCCAGTTGGACGCAGTTATAACTTGCACTTTTATTTGCATAGCGTCCCCTTCTTCAAGTTTCCCTTTTTTTCTTTTGGTGATTGTTCAGTTTTCTCGATCTTTCCTTCCTCCCTGAGCCCCTCCACCACGAAAAGAAATGGCAGAGAACGAGGGAGAAGTAACAGAACAATTATTCTCTCTCCCAAAACCCCATTACATCTTATTCCTGTCTTTAGTCTCTTAGACACATATGGCTTACTGGCAACTTCCTCGAATTCTGCATTATACTATACACTTCTTTCACTGATTAAGAAGGGTCACCAGTTCCTCGTTGGACGGGTCGGTATAGTTCTCGGCTAGCACTCTGCTGGGCCCGCGTTCGAGTCTCCGGCCGGCCAGTGAAGAATTTGAGGTATTTATTTCTGGTGATAGAAATTCATTTCTCGGTATAACGTGGTTCGGATTCCACAACGAGCTGTAGGTCCCGTTGCTAGGTAACCAGTTGGTTCTTAGCCACGTAAAATAAGTCTAATCCTTCGGGCCAGCCCTAGGAGAGCTGTTAATCAGCTCAGTGGTCTGATAAAACTAAGGTATACTTAACTTAAGAATGATCACTCTATTGCTGCCTAATCAAATTCAAGATTTCACATTTCCCAAACACCAGAAATAAAAGAGTTGTGACTAAATGCACAAAAGAGCATTGTTTTATGAGTACGTTTTCTTAAAACTGATGAGTAGTTTTTATATCGACCAAACAATACTACTTTCTGGTAACAGTTATGTATTCCTAATTTTCTGTTATTACCAGCGCTTTGTTCTCTCTTGTTACTTAATTTCTAGCAACTGGCGTCTGTATACGGATTTCTATCTCCCCCACCGTCAACTCTGTCCTTTTCAACCGAAACCTCTCTACTAAACTGCACTTTACTATGCTAAACTATACCATACTTTACTATACTACACTGTACTCTGTAACATGCATCCAAAACGATTCCTCTATAATGTAAAGCGCTCAATAACAACTCAGTGAAAATTAATGATATATCCCATAAACACCAGTAATAGAAGACTCGGTGAAAATTAATGATATATCCCATGAACACCAGCAATAGAAGACTCCTGAGTATCAGAATATATATGTTTACATTATATGTCAGCGCTGACAAATTACCAGCACCTATATTGTAGTGTTCATTAAAACCGTTCCCCTTTGATACATAGAACTCTATTACTATGTAATGACATTTATGCTCTTGCAGTACATTTCATAAACACGAGGAGAGTACGGAGTCATGTTAATTGATATATATACTTAGTGATATTAGCTGATTTTTCTTTAATTGCTGTATACATTATGCGTCATCATTCACCAATAATATTACGTTATATTCGAGTACATAAAGGGAGTTTTTTTTGTAAGGGAATATCGGAATAAATTTGCAGTTCGAGACCCGACATCTGAGGAGATGCAAGAAAATCATTAAAGATTGGATTAATATCAGGAAAGACTATTAATCTACAGGAAAAGAACTAGGATATAT
Organism: Macrobrachium rosenbergii; assembly: GCA_039081455.1. NCBI lineage: Eukaryota > Metazoa > Arthropoda > Malacostraca > Decapoda > Palaemonidae > Macrobrachium > Macrobrachium rosenbergii. Next base: position 82,985,586 of record JANJGK010000002.1, on the reverse strand, counting down.
ATTAACATCGAGTAACCGATGCGATACATTAAAGGAGAGACAATAGTAAAAGATAATTTTAGAAAAAAAAATTGAGGAGAGGTGAACACTCCACAGAAGTTGCTAAACATTCGTTTAGGCAGGCAAGTTTGAAGAACCAAAAGAAGAGATAAGAGAGATTAATTGCAAATAGAAGGGAATGATGATGACAGAGCCGTGGAATCAAGGACGCGCATTGGAGTTAGCATAACGCTCAGAATTTTTAATTAAATATCCTCGGGTGAAAATAAAAACGGAAAATGTGTCTATGATAAAGAGTGATAAGCCAATAATAACAAAAGAAGAAGAGAGGCAACGGTAGGCAGGAATTTTCAAGATCACGAGTAAAAGATAGGAGAGTGATAATACCAAAAAATACAAGAAGCTAAAGAACACCTAATTTTATTAATGACTGGGTTCACAGTTTTTGTAGTAAAGTTGATATTAATGAAGCCTAAGAGACTGAAATGTCTAGGCTATGAAGTAATCATATGCAGAGGGACTAAATAATGTTAGATGGGAAAGGATTAATGAGGTTCAAACTCTAAGGCAATTAGGAACAGTGCTATCCAACATAAGTCCTCTTGAAGTGGCCTTTAATGGAAGACTGAAAAAGTCAAATTAAAGAACTGGCTCGCTGAACAACATTTGCAAATCAAATAGACTAAAACTGCATACTAAAGTAAGATTATGCATTAGCGTAGTACGAGCTGTATTGCTATCGGACATGAAGCATTTATGACAGTGTGTATTTGTGTTGTGGGTGTTGGGGGGGGTGGGGGGCGGGGGGCAAGAAGGACTGTCACCCTTTCAACAGTAGACGGGCCTTTCATCTATTACGTGAAATTCACTGCACAACAAATCGAAGGAGATTCGTTCTAGAAATGATGATGGTAATACCTCAAGGTACTTAGGAATTTGTATTTTATTGGCAATGTATAATTAAGATATGCTTGGCTTCAAGATGAGTACTGAAAAAAAATTTGTAATTTCGTCGCGAATATTTTTTTAATGACGGGGTAGATCTGTCACAAAAGCATTTGGTCTACTGTTGCGCATGCGCGGATGGTGATGAATTAGTTCTTGATCTCCAAAGTTGTGTCCGTAACTATGAACTTTTTTTTTTTTTTTCGTGGACTAAGTACTTCGATATGATGGTAGTAATACCACAGGGTACTTAAAAATTTGTATTTTATTAGCAGGGTATCATTAATATACCTTTGGCTTGAGATGAACACCGAAAAAGTGTGGTAATTTCGGCGCCATTAGTTTTTAATGAGGGGGTAACCTTGTCGCAGAAACATTTGGTCTGTTACTACTTTTTTTCCGTGGCGAGAATTGTAAAGGCTGACTGGTGTGATGGTAGAAGTTATATTTTGAATTACATTGCATTATGACTGAATGAAAGTAATTCTAATACAGTCAAACACACCTGTTTAATTTTTCGGATGTACTAAACTGATTATAGGGTTTGCAGTGGGAGGAGTTTAATGAGTGATATATATCAACGATTCCTTTCACGTAGCAGTGGAAGGGAAGCTGTAACTCCGTCGCGTTACTCTAGTTTTATGCCCTGTAGGTTTTCAGTGTTGATTTTATCTAGGTAATAAACAATTATATTAATAATTCTCATAAATTATGATCAAAATTTACGTATATTCTGATAAAAATTTGATGTTTTAGGCGATTTGGATTTATTGTTGTAAGTTAATCATACGTCTGACAGCGCCTGGAATAAAAGGTGGAGCGTCAGGTGAAAAATGAGAATTAACCCATAGAGCACTGAAGGAAAAGGTGACGTAGAAACAAAAATTTAATTTGTTTTGTCTGTGTTTGTATGTCTGTCACAGGGTAGGGGTTTGATTTTGAGTTATAAACTTTTCTGGAGTGACATAGAGGCCGTGTGCAAAATTTTGTCTGGGACTGTCAAGCGGTTCAGATTTCTATAGGATGCAAACAATATACAAACATTCACTTTTATAGATATATATAGATAGATATCTATGTCTGTGCATATGCATGACATTTTCTCATATATATATATATATATATATATATATATATATATATATATATATATATATATATATATATATATATATATGTGTGTGTGTGTGTGTGTGTGTGTGTGCGCGCGCGCATGTGCGTGGGTACGTGTGATTGAAATTTTCCTCACACCCACACACAATCGCACGCACATATATATATATATATATATATATATATATATATATATATATATATATATATATATATATATATATATATAAACACATATGTCTGTATTGAAATTTCAAACACTAGGGTGATGTAGGCAATCTTCTGTAGCACCGGGGGATATTACAAACATCTCTCCTGCTGGTGCTTTAATTGAATCTGTAGTGGGAAAGTAAAACTTCAATATTGTGTGAAGAGGAGACAGCTTGAAACCAGTAGTACAATTACATTTAATAAATAACTTTTTTAATAACCTTCCTAACAGTATTTACGAAAATGTTTTGGACGCATATAATGATTATATTACAAGGTCTTATATGTTGGATAATATAGATTTATTATTTTAAAAGGAGATAGCTCAAAGCATCAAATAGACAGAAAACCAGTCGTAATGAATATGAACAATTGGCCTCGAGTATAAATCAGATGCCATCTTTACTATGAGAGAGAGAGAGAGAGAGAGAGAGAGAGAGAGAGAGAGAGAGAGAGAGAGAGAGAGAGAGAGAGAGAGGTGTATGATCAAGGTATTCATCATAGAAAAAGGGAAATAAACTTCCTGGAAAGAGACTAGGAAGTAAGGGAGCAAAATATTTTCCCCATAAGAGCAATTATCACCTTGGTTTTCAATGGCGTTGTATTTAGGCCCAGTCGGTATTGATCCATCCTCTCTCTCTCTCTCTCTCTCTCTCTCTCTCTCTCTATACAACATTCATTCGCTTTATATATTTATTCTTCCACCCTGCCTCTCTCCCTTTGTTTGGAACATAAATTCTTACTGCTTATTTTTTTTATTTTAATATTCAGTTAAATACTATGATGATTCTTTCAATTGCTGTTTTAAAATAAATAAGTTTGTCCATCATGCTAAGTTAGGTTAAGAGCAGGTTCACCGTTCTAGAAAATTACCCTCATAGCACTTAGTTCTTTATTTATTTAAATAGTTGTCCGATAATTTTATTTTTATATATTTTATTGCGCCCTTTCTTTAACGAACTTCGTTATCGAGTATATGTGCTTGAATGCGTTTTAGTTTGTAACAGTTACAATTGGTAACTTGAAAGAATAAATGGAAAGATTGACGATCTGACGGGAAGTTATGATACTGGAACCTATATATAACAAATATCAGTGATTATCCAAATCTTTTGTGTGTGATACTGCACATGTACGATAAAGTTATCTTCGAGTAATTAACTTCTCTTAAAGACTTTCCGCCGTAAAGCCCGGTTCCAACCTCTCTCACCATGGGACCCAATATAAGTACGGAATGAAAGTATATCTTATCAGAGCTTAGCGACAGCATGTATTATCCTAAAGAGCGGGACTTGCCGTCCCGACCATCCCTTACAGCAGTTATATCGTGAAGGTTATGAGACACTAGTTTGGCCACAAAGAAAAACTATATATATATATATATATATATATATATATATATATATATATATATATATATATATATATATATATATATATATATATATATATATATATATATATATATATATATATATATATATTGTCACGAAGTGTTCCAAGTACCTGGTTATTACGCTTATCAATGGTAGATTTCAAAACTTGACTGTAAGTACCTCACTTACAGTCAGATACTTGAACTCTCATAATAAAAAAAGTGATCCCTTGAAAAGCTTATCAATAATCTGAGGTATCATTCTTTAAATGCACTAAGTATTTCAAAGGGCATCACTCAATAAATCACATAATAATCGTAACCATTTCCCCTCGATTTGAGTCACTTCAACAGAACTGAAGGAACAAAACTATCTATCATTCTGCTGTATTCACAGAGTTATTCCTACCACAGGTGGTCAATAAATGAAACACTATTATAAAACTTTAAATACAAAAGTTTGTTTTTAATTAAAAATTTGTAATTACTTTACAATTAAATTACTATTATTTAGAAACACAATCTTAATTAATACTTGAACTTAGATATGAAACAAAATTAAATCACCACAATTGTTATAATGTGAAACAAAATTAAGTAAGCAAAAGGTAAACCATTGAGAAATACTAAGAGTGAAAGAACGCTAAGTAAATAATTTGAAAACACATTAAGAATATACAAACATACTAACCTGGAAACTGTAGAATTATAATAAATTCACTGAAGTATTTTATCAAAACTTATTATACCATGGTATAAACTGTAAATTACAATACCTCTCACAAGCATTCACAGGATTTCACAATCTTTCACCAGCTTTCACACCAGCAGCTGTTTTTCAATAAACACACTTTTCTGATAGATGCCGTTACCAATATATATGCTGTTATAATGTCTGTATAGATTTCACAATCAACTATTAGAGTGACCAGTATAAGAACAATTTGTTACTTTAAAATTACAGACACTGAATTCTGAGAGAGAGAGAGAGAGAGAGAGAGAGAGAGAGAGAGAGAGAGAGAGAGAGAGAGAGAGAGAGAGAGAAGTTAAGTGTACTTAGTTTAACCAGACCACTGAGCTGATTAACAGCTCTCCTAGGGCTGGCCCGAACGATTAGAATTATTTTACGTGGCTAAGAACCAATTGGTTACCTAGCAACGGGACCTACAGCTTATTGTGGAATCCGAACCACATTATATCGAGAAATGAATTTCTATCACCAGAAATAAATTTCTCTAATTCTTCATTGGCCGGTCGGAGAATCGAACGCGGGCCCAGCAGAGTGCTAGCTGAGAACGGTACCAACCCGTCCAATGAGGAACTGAGAGAGAGAGAGGGAGAGAGAGCAAGCTGGCTCAAAAGGTCTCTAGAATCAGAATAACAATTTTACTCTTTTAATCAAAAACCCAGTGCCCCATAATCACCAAATGATGTATCTTCCCTCCATAAACGTTTCTGGATATGTATCAACAAAGCTTTTGAAGAGTTCTCAACAGATCGATGTAACAAGCAGAACGGTACAGATTCGGGAAACTAGATGACACAATAGCCACGCTCTCTCTCTCTCTCTCTCTCTCTCTCTCTCTCTCTCTCTCTCTCTCTCTCTCTCTCTCTCTCTCTCTCTCGGAGACAAAAGAGGATGCATTACAAAATACTGCCCTCGTGACTATTAGACAGAACGATACATGTTCAGAAGCATGCAAGACTGTGGGACCATTCAACTTGTGACTTTAACAAGAAAATGCTTGCTTGACCAAGCGCCCTTCCCTCGTCTGTTTATGTGACTTATCTCTCGAATCAAAAGAAGAGAGATCCTTTGACTGCCCAGTCACATGAGGCTGACTGACGTAATGTTCTCCCGCTATTACGTTATTAATTCTTGTGAAATCCAAGTAGATGTTTTACACCAATTATTACTAACAATATTTTACAATTATTATTATAACGACACAGAATATTTCCCGTCTATCAAAATTACATACATCACTTCTTGCTTATAAAAAAATAATACGATAGTTATAAATGCAAACATTACATTCTGGAAAGATAATTATACTATCAGCATATTCTATATATATATGTATATATATATATTTATGTGTGTGTGTGTGTGTTTGTATAGATACACACAGACACATACACACACATATAGATGTGTGAGTGTGCGCCCAGTTAATGTGTGTATTTTACGTATTTATGTATATAATTCCTTTGCACGTGTGTATATGTAACGTGTGTGCGACAGGTACAGATATGATTAAAAGAATACCTTTTCATTTTTCATATTCAGTCTAAAATTTCCCAGGCGTTATTCAATCACAGAAATGTAGACGAAGTATTGGATATAATTCCTCTAAAAATTCTTACAAAAAATAAAACGTTTTGGAAAAAATACCTAGTAGTCATGATAAAATGAAAGCGTTCTCAGTGCAGAGTTGTACCGATGATATCTATTTTCCAATGAACAGGGAAACAACATTGTTCAAGAATATTGTAGAGATCAGTTCTTGAAATTTTTT
>JANJGK010000002.1:82971924-82976924 GCA_039081455.1 Macrobrachium rosenbergii | reverse complement strand
GATAAATCGAAATGCTTTGAGATGGTTTGATCATGTGGAAAGAATAAAGAGCGCATAATTTGCGAGTGCCAAGAAGGAGTAGGTACTGGAAAGGATCCACTTAATAATATCCAAAAACTGCAAAAGTGCGCACAATATGGATATGATTGGCAAAAAGTAAAAAGAGGATCGTTGAATTGTGGTATTTATGCAATATAATAGTTGCTATGGAAGTTAAACTTGAGAACAAGAACTTTTAAGAAAAAAATCCCTTGAGCAGGGGTTCTGAAGTTGCTCTCTGGTCTTTTTCTTATTAAAAAACTTACAGAAGGAGAAACTGTTGTTAAAAATAGCGTTATTAAAGATAACGTTTTCAGGATAGACCCTGGTTTGCAAGAGATTTTTTTTTTTCATGCGATTGACGTTTACGTCAGAGCGATTTGTGGTCTCCTACTATCATTGATTGTTATTCCCGTGCTTTCGGGAGCACTTGTACAAAGTTGTATTGTTTCCTTTGCTACTTATTAGGTGTAGGTTGCTACTTATCTATTCAGCTTTACTCCTGACTTCTCCTTGCGCTCTTTTTTTTCTATTAATGAACGTAGCAAAATAACAGTTATTTTTATTACCTGACCATCCTTCCTTGAGCATCGCCGAGCGATAAGTTGGGAAAGACCCCCTTTAAGACTGAGGATTATTGCCGAGTTTTCTCCTGAGGAACTTTCGTTTGAGAGATTAGACGGTGAAAAGGCTGCTTGGGAAGAAAAGGAGAAAGATGAAACTTATCATTCCAGATCGTGGGACATCAAACGAAACTCTTCCTCCGAGGAAAGTTAGAGAGAGAGAGAGAGAGAGAGAGAGAGAGAGAGAGAGAGAGAGAGAGAGAGAGAGATCCCAACTAAGGCCAGGAAGTGCATATGCATTCAGCGGGTAGGACTGGAAGAGGGAACGAAAGATTTGGGAGATCCTATGAATAGGAATGATCATTTTCCCGTCTGATATAATAAAATGGTGCATAAGAGAGAGCTGACTATTTTCCTTGGCATTTTGGCGTTATAGAAAACAAGGTCATTATCGCCGAAAAGTGAATTATATGACTAAAAATAACTCGTTATATGAAGGAAATTATATAATATTCATACTTCTAAAATTAATGGACAATATTAGAAATTGTACAATAGATTAAGAATAAACTAAATGAAAAGTCATCACGTCACTTATCTAAATGATATTTTTAAAGAATATCAGTCAAAAAGTGTCACCTACTAACACTTCGACAAATCACTACCACTCATAAGTACTCCCACAACTTACGGGTATAAAACTATATCCAGAATTAGTTAAATAATAAAGCAATTAAAAGTAAAATGGAAAATAAAGACTTCTATCTCCTGGAGGAAACCTGCTTCTTCAGAAAACCTAAAAATACCGCTCAAGGTAAAAACAAGTCTGAATGAGAAGCCAGTAGGATGGATTATTAGACTCGGAAGGCCGCAAGAAAAAGAGAGAGAGAGAGAGAGAGAGAGAGAGAGAGAGAGAGAGAGAGAGAGAGAGAGAGAGAGGTGCGAGCGCCGAGGAAGTGAGAGACAGGAAAAACACACGGAAAGTTGAAATAAGGGAGAGAGAGAGAGAGAGAGAGAGAGAGAGAGAGAGAGAGAGAGAGAGAGGTGCGAGCGCCGAGGAAGTGAGAGACAGGAAAAACACACGGAAAGTTGAAATAAGGGAGAGAGAGAGAGAGAGAGAGAGAGAGAGAGAGAGAGAGAGAGAGGTGCGAGCGCCGAGGAAGTGAGAGACAGGAAAAACACACGGAAAGTTGAAATAAGAGAGAGAGAGAGAGGACAGACAGACAGACAGAAACATGTAGAGAGAGAGAGAGAGAGAGAGAGAGAGAGAGAGAGAGAGAGAGAGATTCCAAGCGCCGAGGAAGTGAGACAGAAAACGCACAGGGAAAGTTGAAAAGACAGACAGACAAAGAGGAGAGAGAGAGAGAGAGAGAGAGAGAGAGAGAGAGAGAGAGAGAGAGAGAGAGAGAGAGAGAGAGGATGATAATTGCATATGAAAGGTTCAACATGTAAGAGCGAGATTTACCTCCCCAAAGGAGGCCTCACCGAGGGTTTCTTTCCCTGGTCTCTGTACCTTTCTTTACCACCTAGTAACCTCGTACGTAATTCAATACCTAGGTCGAAGAGGCTTCCTGAATTTCTAAGGGAACTCGTTATTTTCGTAGGCTGGATCGGGAATCAAATGCGGATACCTTATTAATGAGCCGAGAGTGGTGTCATCAGTACCAATAGGATCACAGAGAGAGAGAGAGAGAGAGAAAAGAGAGAGAGAGAGAGGGAAATTAAAAATTGTATAAATTTTAAATAATCCTTTCATTACAGGAGTTTTCATTACCATAAATATTTCCAAATTCCATCTCTACCCAGGAAGAATTTTAATCCATATCTTTGACATGTCTATAACAAATAACTTCAAGAGATATTCAAATTCATCAAAGCCCATAAACTTTCTACGATATATTTTTGTAAATTGTCCCACGAGGGACATCTCCATTTTATGTAGTGACACTGAATCAACATTTGTATTGTTTTTAATAAAATAGAGTTTATCGAAATATGTCTAATAGTTGTCTTAAGCTAATGACCTGGGTGTCTAACGCTTGTGTACAGAATTTTCAAAATTTTAAATATTACAGCGAGCAGTGTAAAATCTTTTTAGAATCTTTTAAATGTATTGTATTTTTTATATTATAATGGATTTTTCAGATTTTTTTGCTTGAGGTGCTCCGATTATTGTTCACTGAGACAGGAGGTGTGATATTAAATTCAAAAGCAGATAGTCAGTAATTTTTCTATCGATGTAATATATATAAAAAGTCGTAATGGTAGACAGTCTTCTGTTTTTTTTTTTTTCGTGACAAGAAAAAGCTTATACAATCAATAATCTTTCTATAAACAATCGTAATGGTAGACAGTCTTCTGGGTTTTTCTTTTCGTGACAAGAAAAAGCTTATGACAATCAATAATCTTTCTATAAACAGTCGTAATGGTAGACAGTCTTCTGGTTTTTTTCGTGATAAGGAAAAGCTTATGATAATCAATAATTTTTCTGTAAACAGTCGTAGTGGTAGACAGTCTTCTTTTTTATTTGTGACAAGAAAAAGCTTATGATAATCAATAATTTTTCTATAAACAGTCGTAATGGTAGACAGTCTAGTGTGTTTTTTTCGTGACAAGAAAAAACCTTATTGTAATCAATAATTTTCTCTATAAACAGTCGTAATGGTAGACAGTCTTCTGGTTTTTTTTTTCGTGACAAGAAAATAAACAGTCGTAATGGTAGACAGTCTTCTGTTTTTTTTTTTCCTTGACAAGAAAAAGCTTATGAAAAGCTTAAAAATAAAAGCGTCTGTCATCATCGATTAATTCATGATGAACAGTCAAAAGAGAAGACTATGTTTTTAGAGTTAGTATGAATCGAAGTGTAATGGTCGAACGGGTTTCAATCTTCCATGTCTTCTTCTTTGTGAAAGTCAAGTAGTAAGTTTTTACCGAACTCCAGAATTTCCCCTTTGATCTTTTTTGAGGCTTTACAGAGAGCCATTAGAACGAGCAAGGAAACGAAGACCCAATCCCTCAACCTTTTTGTTGTTTTTAAAAGGGTTCCTGCTCTTCTTCCTGGAATTTAGTTGTTTATTCAGGACTTTTCAGGTTTTTGTTTATATTTTTATCCAGCTCAGTGGTCTGGTTAAACTAAGGTATACTTAACCTTTGCAACTCTCTGGTGACATTAAATTTCACGAGCTTATTTCCTGTGTTCAGTATGAATGCATAAAACGGTAATTCATATCCCTTTCTGGACAACCCTCAGATTTCACTATACAGGTAACTTTAAACATTTTAGCTTACTAACAGAGAACTCAATCGATACCTGCTCGCGGTCAGTAATAAAAACGAGTAAAAAATGCGCCTAAGTTTGTTCGGCGCAATCGAGTTTTCTGTACAGCGTATAATATTGCTGTATGAAACTCAGCCACGGCCCATAAAACTCTCAGCCACGGCCCATGAAACTTTCAGCTACGGCCTGGTGGTGGCCTGTGTTGTTGGCACCTATAGTGGTGCCAGACGCACGATCAAGGCTGACTTTAACCTTAAATAAGATAAAAACTACTGAGGGTTAGAGGGCTGCAATTAGGTATGTTTGATGACTGGAGGGTGGATGATCAACATCAGTTTGCAGCCCTCTAGCCTCAGTAGTTACTAAGATCTGAGGGCGGACAGAAAAAAATGCTGACAGATAACAATAGCCATCTCAGTGATTTTCTTTTACCGAAAACTGAAAACCAGAATTTGAACATTTCAGTTAAGCAAAGCAGAACAAAATCATGCACTGAACATTCAAATTCTCTGATCAAAAGTCATTTGATTTTCAGATAAGCAAGCTCCTGAAATATATATATATATATATATATATATATATATATATATATATATATATTATATATATATATATATATATATATATATATATATATATATATATATATATATATATATATAATTTTTTTACATAAGCAGATTTATTTCCTATCTAGATTTGTATGATTTTCAGGAAAAATTTTTCCGAAAACCCAATCATAGAAGAACCAAATCGAAGATAAAAAAAAATATATAATATATATATATCCCTTCATGGAATCTTACGATGATGCAAAATCCATGCCTCATCTCCCTCAGTTACAAGTTCAAATTCATTTATTTCTGTAATTGTCCAGTGTTCAAATGAATGCACCTACGCGTCAATATTTATAAATCTAACATTTAAATCGTTATTTGTTCATACAAATCAACAGCTATGGTAGGGAGCAGCCGGGGTGTAGCGATGCAGACCAAATAAATGTCGCTTCGTGTCCACATACTGGACTCAAAACTCAATTATTGGGGACTGCAGGTTTATGCGTAATGCTTTTAATTTTTGTGTTTATGATTTTAGACTCGTTTCTTTGGCTTAACATCTTA
>JANJGK010000002.1:82942567-82971824 GCA_039081455.1 Macrobrachium rosenbergii | reverse complement strand
ATTTCGCCAAGAAAATTATAAAATTATGAAGATTATAAGAAACCCAGTAAGATCTTTGACTTCAGTTACACAGAATACATTTAAAAAACACCGCGATCAAATGCCACAGCAATAAAAATGGAAATGTATTCCCATTGACAATGCTAATCTATGCACCCTCGAGACTGATAAGATAAAATAAAAGGCAAAACTTCCGGTGTACTTAATCCCCTCTCGGGAAATACTTGACCGATTTAACTTAAAGAATGGAATCCCTTCACTCGCTTTGAAGAAGTTCAAAGCTTTATTTATTGCGTCTGTATTCACTACGAGGTCTGTGTGTTAACAGCGTTCGCTTTTGTTTCCTAGTGTAGGGTGCGGTTATGGAAATTTCATTGGAGTATAATACTATATATATTAGTCTTAATTTCAGAGTACACACACACACACACACACACACACACACACACACACACACACACACACACACATATATATATATATATATATATATATATATATATATATATATATATATATATATATATATATATATATATATTATACCAGCTGATCAACCCGGCATTGCCCGAGAAAACTCTGATGTACTCGGAAAAATGTTCCTGTATTCCCTTGAAACGGTTTTATTGTGTAAAATATATATATATATATATATATATATATATATATATATATATATATTCTTTGTTTCATTTGTACAAACCTAATGCTGTAAAGTATTTAGTAGCAAATAGCATCAACACTTAATTCACCTGATCCACCGAAAGCCCTTTAAAATCGACGAAAGGTAACCATCACTGTCTGAAGTTGCAGGAAATGAAAGCCTTATAACTCATTCGGAGATTCAAATATATCGTCTGTTTAGCTTTCTCTCTCCCTGTCTCTCATTCTCTCTCTCTCTCCGTTGTTTCTCTGTCTTTCCTACATCTAAATTGAAAGAGATGATCCGCTCACTCTTAAGTTGTGGAGATGATGTTTTCATAAGCCCCTCATCACTGTTTAATTAACGATAGTTAGATTGATAACAAACACTGGTAAGGCTTAACACCCCTCTCTCTCTTACTCTCCTTCTCTCTCTCTTATGTTCTTACTCTCTCTCTCACTCTCCCCCAACACACCCATTCAGTACCATAGAATTCAACATCTGTAGGCCGTTCATCCATCATCACATAGCGACACCTGGCAACTACAACAACCCGTCAATTCGTACTCCTTGCTGATCATATACAGTAAATTGATTGTTTATATGGTTATATAGTAGAATGATATGTATTCATTTCTATCTTTTATCAACGTGTATTTATTCAAAACAATAAATAACCGATTGCCTTACATTCCTCCACGAAGGGAATGATTTTGTTTGATACACTATTAGGTCATCACCAAGGTTACGAATTGGCTGTGACATGAATAGGGGCAATTTTTTTTCTACTGGTCTATGCATGGGCGGATGGGGAAAGATTTCTTACGTCTCGTCTTCTCTCTCTCTCTCTCTCTCTCTCTCTCTCTCTCCTTTTCAGTCAGATCAAAAGCTAACAGTATGATTTCACAGCAATAACGTAAAAACATTCGCAACTAATCAAAAACATGTCAGCAGGTGTAACTACAGTATTCTCGACGTCCTTTCCATCAAACAACTCAAACTGCCAACGTGTTTATGAAGAAAAATCGCGAATAATTTACACTTTTAAAGAATTTTATTATGCCAAATCTATTATAAAATATTTTATATTAAATTTAAGACTTTGTAACAGTACATTTATAAAATAACACGATTTATATTTAAAAATAATAACGGCTGAGTTTACACTGGTAGTGATATATGATAATGATTCCTTTCACGTAGCAGGGGATTTGGATTTATTGTTGTAGGTTAATCATACGTCTGACAGCGCCTGGAAAAAAAGATGGAGCGTTCAGGTGAAAAATGAGAATTAACCCATAAAGCACTGAAGGAAAAAGTGACGTAAAAACGAAAATTTCGTTTGTTTTGACTGCGTTTGTATGCCTGTCACGGGGTAGGGGTTTGAATTTGAGTGAAAAACCTTTCTGGGGTGACATAGAGGCCGTGTGCAAAATTTTGTCTGGGTCTGTCAAGTGGTTCAGATTCCTATAGTATCCAAACAAGTAAACAGACATTTACTTTCATATAATATATATATATATATATATATATATATATATATATATATATATATATATATATATATATATATATATATATATATATATATATATATATATATATAGTTAGTATGTGTGGATCCCCTAACAAGTGGCCCTCCCGAGAAAAAGAAGCACTGATTAGTCGCTCTTTCATACTTACACCACCGGAACGTAGTTGAGTCCCTTACGCAGAAAACATCCACCATCAGGCAGTCGAACCCTTTCCACACCTATGACCATCCACCTCTGTCTTGAATATAATAAATATGTATTAAATGGGCAAGTATATCTGCTTCGGTGCTGTTGAGTTTATGGACATTTTGTCTTTTAATTTTGGAAGGTAAACTTCAAAAGCTCTTGAATTTTTTCTTAATTTACTTCAGTTTATACAGCTATTGTTTCTCTTTCACTTTAGGCATTGAAATTGAATATGTATTTGACCAAAAATACCACTGGATTTTTCTTCATTACAAATTTCGAACCGAAAAATATTCTAGACAAACAGTCGATCTCTTGTTGGCAGAGAGGCCGAGCGGTTGCATCATAACCTCACCCAACTTGGGTGAAACCCTTCAGGACTTAATCACAAGATATTCTTTGATTTTTTTATTGATATTTATTGATATTAACATTTAAATGTATTATTTTTCTTCCCAGCCCTCTTCGTTTGTTAATAATTTGACTGTGTACCTGTCAAAGGTAGTAGGGACTGAAATTCAATCTGAATATTATCCTAATGGTTTTATTTAGAGATTAACACTGTTATAACATGCAATATCACTTCTGGTCATAATGATTAATAACACGGTCCCTTGAATAAACGTTATGCTTTCAAATTAAACGCCTCTGATAGATGTATGAAATTTAAGCGTTCGAGTCTAGCCCCAGGGCACTTTGGGGCATTCAGAGCTTATGACAGTGAAGAGAGAGCGAATTCAAGTGGTTGGACAGCAAGAACTGAGGGAAAGAATAGAAGATATAAGTAAAGTAAAAGTGTATAAAGTGGATGCAGGTATGGATCGAAAGGACGCTGCAAACACCATTCAATAATGCCTCTTACTGGGATTAAACGTTTTTGACAGTCTCCTTAAAGGAAATAACGTTGCTTAAATCCTTCGTTATGGTACCTGTTATAATATTACTATCATGAGACACAAGGACTGACTCTGAAACAAAAAGTTTCCCAGCCTTCACGTTAAGAATTTTCCCTTCACAAAATCAGAAGAAAAAGACCTTCCTTTCCCTTCCTTGGTTTATCCATTTTTAAAGGAAGCGACATCTATGAAATAGGAAATAAATCCCCCGGAACCTTTCATGGAGATTTCGTCATTCTGAAACGTCACCGTGAGAAAAATTGCGGATGTCATCCGTCCTTCCATGACTTGACGCCGTATGCGGATGTTACTCGCTTAGAAATCTGTCTGAAATAATTTGGTTACAAGAAAGGACACTTTTACAAAATATTTTATCACCACTCCCCCAAAAGTGATCCGTTATTTTATGAAGTAGTGGTAACGGGAATGCATTTGATTTCCTCGCGCTTAAACCCTTTTTATTAACACTGCTGTATAACCAGCACGGAAGCAAATGATGATTATAAACTTTTCACTGAACAAAATCTAATCATTAGATAGTCGACTCGTAATGAAAAAGAAAAATCTGTAAATAGATAAAATAAATAAAAAAAGATGAAATTCAGATATCTTTAAATCAGTGCAGTGTACGATACATATCTTAAAAATTATACTCTACATAATATCTTAAAAAAGATTATGCCTTAAAATTTATAATAAGACTTGGAAAAAATTAAAACCATCAAATGAGGTCATTTCAATGGCCTTATTTACTCCAGTTTTTATACATTTCGATTAGATGATTTTCACTCGAGTAGAATTTTAATTTGAACCGTAATACTCGTAACATTTTCTAAAGGGTCCGTAATAACATAATTGTTAAAGGCTCGAGTAGAATTTTATAAAAGCTTTCGATCCCCTCGCTGGGTTCATCTTCAGCTCATTTTGACTGAAGATGAACCCAGAGAAAGGTTCGAAAGCTTTTATAAAATTCCACTCGAGCCTTTAACAATTATATTGTTGTGGACCCTTTAGAGCATTAGATTTTATGAGCTCTCGTGATAGAGAGGCTTTCTCCCAACATTCGCAGCATTTGCTAGAATAAGAAGCTATTCAAGGAGCGCAACGCTCTTGCCCCTAATCCAGACTCATCCACAGATTTTCATATCATCCCAAGGACGGAAAGTCAACAGATTTGCATTTCGGTATACTGTCTCCACTGTTTACTGTTTCTCCAGGTGAAGGAATATTTATGATTTTTCCACATGACTCTTCCACGAGTCCCGGAAAGGTCATGAATCTCTTTCAAAACCTCCGGTGACAGGAAGGAGATATTTACGACGAGTGGTGGAAAAATAATTAACATTTAATCCCGCGAAGCAGTGTTTGTTTCCACACGAAAAGTAATAATCAAAATTTTTAGATGAAATCTGAAAATGGTGGAAATATTCCCACTTGGACAACTGGCATAAAAAGCGAAAATTGCGAAGGAATATCGCAAATGGCAACGTGGTAAGCTTTTCTCATGTGCACGCAAGCGCAAAGTAAAGTGTATATCGAAATCATTTATGTAATTTACATTAACCGCCAATAGAACTTCCAAGAGAGAAAGCAGAATCACAATCAAATACCACTGTTATAAAGGAGAAAAGTCTACGAGCATTCATCATGGTAATTTATGCACCCTCCGGATTGACATGGTGCACAAAAGGTAGTACATCTGGTGCTCAGTAATCTTCTCTCGGAAAATATGCGAAGGCCATATCGCAAAGAGGTGGGTTCTCCCTTACATTCCGAAGCTGTGCTTGGTTTTGAATATTACTTGCATAATCACAAGATTTGTAAAATGGCAGTAGGTGTTTTGCCATCTATAATTACTGCAGGCAAGATATTTCTTCCAGAGTGAGTATATATGTATATATACAGTATATATATATATATATATATATATATATATATATATATATATATATATATATATATATATATACTGTATATATGCACACATATATACATATATATATACATACATATATATATATATATATATATATATATATATATATTATATAATATGTATATGTGAATATACAGTATATATATATATATATATATATATATATATATATATATATATATATATATATATATATATATATATATATATGAAATTACAGTGTTGCAAATAAACGCCGTCCCAACGCCGATCATTCATTTTAGTAAGACTTGGTTAGAATAAACCATTCCCATGATGACAAATCAAAGCTCCTGTCAGTTATCCAGGTGTCATATCATATAACGCTGACATTGGATTATCTGTCATCTCAATCATCCGATCAAGCTGTAATTTGTCAAATGAAAGATATTTTTCAAACAGGGGCGACTTTACTCTTGAAAGTTTCTCTCAGCTAATCCTTCGTTCTTGGGATTTCCTGAACTGATATGGGATTAGTCTGACTTAAAATAAAAAGAAATAAAAATACAGAAAGATTTAAAATACCTGCAAAGAAAGTCAAGATTTTGTGTCGTTATTTTAGGGCAAATGTTTTGATACAAAATGCTTACAGAGAACCTCAGACCTCCCTTTTTCGCGTGGTTATTCTTATCAGTCGTAAATCACTTCAGGAACTGAATCAGGAAAACACGGAAGCTGAGTTCAGCTGTTGAAATCTGATATCCATTTTATGTCAGCGAAGATGAATAGTAAAAAAACAAAATCCCTTTCGAAACCCTTTTCTAGCATTTCCTCGAGTCAGACTCTACATTTGTTTGATGTCGCATTTATTTAACACAAAGAATCAGTGATCTGATCTTATGAGTCTTCTTCGACTAGGTAGAATGAATAAGACTTCTTGAACAGCACCAAGCTATGAAAAGGAAAGTTTAAAAACCCCAAAAATACAATGCAATTATTTGGTAAAGAGAATTTAACCAGAAAATGGGTAGGTGAAAATTCCTTTATATATATATATATATATATATATATATATATATATATATATATATATATATATATATATATATATATATATATATATATATATATACATATATATATATATATATATATATATATATATAGAGAGAGAGAGAGAGAGAGAGAGAGAGAGAGAGAGAGAGAGAGAGAGAGAGAGAGAGAGAGAGAGAGAGAGAGAGAATATCATATGAGTGGTTTCACTCTTCTGGGGTGAGGATTACCTCGTCAAAACCCTCCTTTTGAAAGAGTGCATTTTGACGAAGCGGTTAACACTCATGTCTAATGTTTTTTTATATCTTTTCCACAGCAATGAACTAACGATCAGGCGCATAATTCACTACTGAGGACGACAAAAACACGGTGGGTTTTAAGGAAAGCCGCCTTTCGCCCTTAACGGTTCGGATTGAAATTCGAACAGGGGTTGTCCAGTTGTGAGCTAGACTCGCTACCACCGCGCAGAAAGAGAGAGAGAGAGAGAGAGAGAGAGAGAGAGAGAGAGAGAGAGAGGAGAGAGAGAGAGAGAGCTTTTTTGCGGGTGTGTGTTGATTTAGGTTGTGCCAGATTGGGGCCACAACAGGTTCTTGCCTTGTGCGGTAAGGTACTGAAGAGTTAATAGGCCCGGCGTAGGAATAATACAAAAATTTTTCCTTCAACTATCATGTGAAGAGACTGTTTATAAACTGCACTTTCGTTAGGTGAGTTTTTGTTTTATATACCATCTCTCTCTCTCTCTCTCTCTCTCTCTCTCTCTCTCTCTCTCTCTCTCTCTCTCTCTCTCTCTCTCTCTCTCTCTCTCTCTCTCCCTGTGTTCGTTGAATGGCAGTTTGGACGACAGTGATAAATATCTTTCGTCAAATCTTGAAAAATGATCGTAGCAAACATCAAGAATTTCAATAGACCGGTTGAAAATACCCTTTATTAACGTTTTGGCCTTTAAAGAATCTTAGATTTCACAGAAAACAACCTGTTTTATAAAATCAGTATGGCTTTAGTCAATATCAAGTGCCTGCTGAATGTTCCAACTTTTATCTTCTGAAAAAGCGAGAAGAATCACCAAATGCTTTTGTGCTGACTGTTCAATATTGTTTTTTTTTTTCTTTTTTTTTTTTTTTTTTTGCTTTAGCTCATATAACATAAAGTTGTTAAAAAAGCAAAATAGTTCCACTTTCAATAACTTCATCAAGCAATTGATGTATAAATTAAATATCTAACGAGCTAATATGAAATATATCAAAGTAACTCGTTTGGAACAGGGTCACTTAACCCGGCTTTCTGGTTGAGAATTGCATCCTATTGTGGCGTTTAAATCTAGAAGCGATGACAAGAGCCTCTCTAGGCAACGTCTCAGACGAACATCATTTCTAAGAAACGTTTCAGGATAATTATTTCCTATTTCATAACCTTCCTCCTTGAAAGGGCTGGAAAAATCCACTGCTCAGACAGGATAGAGACTTTTTTTTTTATTTAATTCCATATGAAAGACGTATTTGAAGATGGGTACACTCAAGATTTCCTTTTGTAGCGTAAGAAGTCCTATAAGAAATGTGATGGATTAGGTAGCATAACACACTTTTCAAATAATGTTGGATATATATTTCACAAGCCTTTCCTTTTCCTTCATTCAAAAGACCTATTCTGTCTACAGAATATTGGAGGCAGATTCGGTTTCTATAAAAAAGCCCCAGTGATTGTTTAAGTTACTTAAATATGAATGCCTTTTACGCGAACAACGAATCAGAGTTGGTTTTACTTTGGGGATCATGACACGAATTTCAAATAGCGTTGTAAATTTATTCCATAAGCTGTTCCTTTGTTCAAAAGACGTATTCTGCCTACAGAATATTGGAGGCAGATTCAGTTTCTATATAAAGGCCCCGGTTATTGTTTAAGTCAGTTAAATATGAATACCTTTTACACGAACTGCGACACAGAGAGTTGGTTTGTCGTGGTTTCCAAGCGTGCTGGTTTCCGAATTCAAGCCCTGCTTGAGAGATTTCTATGGCAAAACGCCATAATGTTGGAGGCATCGCTCTGCTCTATGGCCAAAGATGAATGGAGAGAGAGAGAGAGAGGGAGAACGAATCTATCTGCTCTATGGTCAAAGTTTTACATTAGCCCAACGTTAAGACTTGAGAGGCCTAATATGTGACCCTTGTAGACTGTCGATTGTAGAAGTGTCTTGCCCGTGGCAAGATGGAATTGAGTCTTCTAAGGCAATTGTTTCACAAGGGCAGGGGCAGAACACGAAGAGCCAGAAAACAGGATTCTGGAAAAGAATTCCAGGCCAGCATTCATTTACACAAAGATTTTTTCTCACGTGAAATTAATAATTCCCGATGGAGGGAATTATTAATTAGATTTAATTAGCACATGGTAACACTACGGTAGGAATACTCTAATTATCATCCCAGAACAAACAAAATTTAGGCTTGGACCAAGTCATGAGGGAAAATGTGCATGCTAGGATGTGGGAAACAAAGGGACTTTGTTTAGGAGAATGAAAATATGGAGATACTGATATTGAGAGAAATTCAGGAATAGGAAAAGAACCCTGGCGTTACCTGCGACTTCAGGATGTACCTTATTGCATCTGTGCATGGAGCTCGCTTGGAGAAGATGGATTCAGGCTGCTCTCTTAGAAGTTCTGACATGTGCCCAGTCGGGGGAGGACTGAAGCACCGACTTAGTGCAGTTAAAAATGAAGCGACCTTGTGCTTCCGTGTTCGGGTATCGAGTAAGAGCGAGTCAGGTCATGGCATTGTCCCCTTGATTCTCGCGGCAAACACAGGAGAGCAGTACATCTGAAAGAAGCAAATAACATCCAGCACAAAGGTCATAGGAAAATAAGTCTTATAGTTAAGACTAACTAAGGGTCAGCCTAGTGGCCCATATACTATTATGACCTGTCCTTCTAATTATTCTTCTGATTTTTTTAATTTTCTATCTTTTCATTATTATTGAATTTCCTTTCTCTATCATTCCTCAGTATGTGAATTACCATCTGACCTCACACACTTTCTTGGAAGTTATTTCTGTCAGAATAAGAATATATGTATATAATATATATATATATATATATATATATATATATATATATATATATATGTGTGTGTGTGTGTGTATATATGTATGTGTGTATATATATATATATATATATATATATATATATATATATATATATATATATATATATATATATATATATATATATATATATATATATATATTCTTATTCTGAGAGAAATAACTACCAAGCAAGTGTGTAAGTATAGATGGTAATTCACATACCACCAGTTTAGAGAGCTTGTGATTACGCAAGCAATATTCAGAACCCAGTGCAACTTCGGAATGTATGGGAGAACCTACCTCTTTGCGATATGGAAATTGAATGTTTGGCGAGAGAGGATTACTGAGCACCAGATGTACTGCCTTTTGTGCACCATGTCGATCCGGAGGGTGCATAAATTTCCATGATGAATGCACTTAGATTCTTCTCTTCTAAAACCGAGGTATTTGACAGTGATTTGCGTTCTCTTTGGGAAGCGCTGTTATCCGTTGTGTAAACGTGTAGATGGCTTGAATACCGTTTTTCCTCATTGTGTTTGCAAGCTCACGAAAAAAAAAAAAACTAAGTACGCATTTGTATTATTCTTTTGTAATCATTTAAATTTTTTAGTTCTGTGTCCATATGCAAATGTCTTCACCATTTTCAAAGACTTTCCTAAGGTTTGTTTCATTATTGTTATTTTTCATAAGAAAATAATGACTGATTTCCCGGGGTGTATTTATTATAGATTTCCTCTGTTGTAAATGTCTCCTTTTTGAGACTGAGAGGCTTTGCAAGAGTTCTGTGACCCCAGTCACATTTCTGGTGTATGGACTTTGGAAAAAATCAGGAGTTTCGTTATGTGAGGACGAGATGCAATGTTAAAACCATTCCAAATACAAGACCATTCCGTTTTTTGGCATAAAGTGAGGACTGAAATATGAGGTCGGGTTATAGGCGATACGGATGCGCTCCTTGAGTAGATAATTGTTTGAATAAATTACGAATATCTCACTTTACTTAGAAAAAAATTAGTATGCGGAATGGAATCACGCTAATTCCTAATCTAATCATTTATGACTTGAAGTGAAAAACGCCTTTCAAATTTCCTTATGTAATGGTTTTAATTTTTACAAAAGTTATTACTAATCTCAAGACGTAGCGTACTGACTAATCTTTTCAGGATATCACACACAGTATAATACTGTGTTGAAAAACTGCTTTGCTGATTTATAAATATCTGGATTTTAAAGTATGTATTTCTTATTTTTCTTTATTTACATTACGGGTACGTTAATTACCTCATAATTAGATTCTTCAATGCAGATGATTAATATAATAGGTCCATATTACTATTTTTATACAAATTCAGCATTTTACATTTAAAAATGGAATATAAGCCCATTCTTTTATTTTAACTGTGAACTTCGAGGAGAGGAATGCATCTGCATATGACGTTAAATCTAGGGAGGATGGATGGCCGGCCATTTTTCCCTGGACGTCATCTTTGAAGGATGCACTTTCCCAGAAACGATCCGAAGGACTTCACGTCGTGTTTCTTTGATGTCGCGCTGCCGGGAACCAGACGGTCTTCTTTACATTTAGTAAAAGAAAAAGTTTTTCATTTGTGAAGACCATCAAATTTTTTTTTTTTCTTTTTTTTTTTTTTAGAAAATTCGGAAACTCTAGGTACCACTGCCTATTGCTTGGGAAATTTTTTTATTTGATTATTGAGCAAGTTTTGATAGTGAAGTTAATAGAAAATCAAGAAGTGAAAAGAGAAAATATTTTGATAGAGTCTGATGAAGCTGACAAAGCCATTTATTCCTGATGTTAGGGCAGCCCAGGGCATGACTAATGAAATACCCACATGTGAAAAGAAAAAGATATTAATACCTGTCAATAGGAGGGATTGAGATCAGTGGGTGAAAAAGATAACAATGGGTGGAAAATTTTTGTGAGTCACAGATAGCAGATACGATGGGGACTGAGATTGACAGAAACCTGAATGTGCCCATGAATGAAATTGCAGTTTCTGAAGTAATAATAATAATAATAATAATAATAATAATAATAATAATAATAATAATAATAATAATAATAATAATAAATTATTATTATTATTATTATTATTATTATTATTATTATTATTATTATTATTATTATTATTATTACAGCTGTTTTCACGGTATTTAATTTATACAGAGTCTTTTCTACTCTGTAGCTGGTATACCAAGTTTCCCAAGGACATGCAAAGATTTCTGTTTTCTTTGTATGCCCTTGGGAAACCTGGTATACCAGCTACAGGCTGAGAAAAAAAAAGATAAAAATAAGAATAGAAAAGACTGTATAAATTAAATGCCGTGGAAAGAGCTATAATTTTTAATGCAACTGCCCTCAGAGAAGGTCTCCCCCCGAATAATAATAATAATAATAATAATAATAATAATAATAATAATAATAATAATAATAATCTTGATTGCGGCTCAGGGCCATATACGTGGAATATACATACACAATACACACACTCTAGATACATAAGGTAACATGACAAAAATAATTTAACGGCAGTATCCACACAGTTGCTGAAGAAGTAGGAAAAAATAGAATTTATAATAATGGTAATGACAGTAATTATATGGGGAATAATAAAAAAAAATAAAAAACGATAACAATAAAAAATACAGACTGCAGACGATTAATTTCCATCTGTGGAGTCAGTCACAAAGAAACTTGGGTGAAAGCACCATAACAGAGGGGTTGCAGGAAAATGGGAGTTACACAGACCAGCTTTTTCTGGTAAAAGGCAGACCAGTATCACGGAATGTCTTGTTTATTAAGGCGTCTCTTTGAATGTTGAAAGCTAACAGAAATTTCCATGTCATATTGTATTCGTGGGTAAGATCTGAACTAACAGAGGTCCGAGTTGTCTGAGTTATTTATTAATTAAATTAATTCACTTGAACTCTGTGGCTGAAGACGTATGAAAATCCTACAGGAAAAGTTGATGTATATAATGAATTATTTAGCTACATTCTCCTTTCTTCCTTTATGCCTACTTACTCACACACACACACACACATTTATATATGTATATATGTGTGTATATATATATATATATATATATATATATATATATATATATATATATATATATATATATATATAAATTTCTGACTCACATCAGGATCGAACCCTGGTCTTTCAAACGAAAGACCAGACTTGTGTGGCCTAGTTGTCAGCGGTCTGGTCTTTCATTTAAAAGACCTGGGTTCGATCCTGATCGGAGTCAGAAATTTATTTCTGTTCCACACTTGATTATGTGATTATTTCAGTATATATATATATATATATATATATATATATATATATATATATATATATATATATATATATATATATATATATATATATATATATAAAACTGGTAAGTCTTGGTGTTTAGGGATAAATTCGTAAGGCCCACCATCATTTTCTCAAATCCAGAAGACACCTAAATACCGTAAGGTGTATGTCCGTATATTATGATGATAATAATAATAATAAAGCGAGTCTCTGAGCTAGCAAGCGTGAGCCAGTTACTACACCACTTATACAGGTACGATAAAGTCTAGGAGAAAAATAAAAGTTTGAACATTACGCTAATACGAAAACACCGAGGAAAGAGATCTTATCGAAGATTTGCAAGAACTATTCAAAACCTTACAAGGCTTTAAAAGGTAGAGACAGACCTGTTCCTTGAGGTTGAGATATGGCATTTGCATATTTGCCGAGAGGGGAATAGACGACACCCGACTGATTTTCCTTTTGTGCACCGTATCAATCTCAGAGTGCATAAATTACCTTGGTGACTGCGAGTAATTTTTCTCCTGTGATGTGGTGGTAATTGAGGGTGAATTTTCTTTCTGAGAAACACAATTCGTTTTCGATGTAAGTGATTTGTATGAAATTCGAGCGCATTTCATCATCCCGATACTTATAACATCATTTGTGAAAAGAATTGCTTTCCATTCGAACTGAGAATGAAAAATTATATTGGATAACTATGACACTACTTAAAAAATGCTGATAACGGTGGGTCAAAGTTTCAATGACTAAAATTAAAACGATGGAATAATGTGAAATCAAAATATGTTTCATGTATATTAGAACTATGTAACAAATGTGTAAGCGGAGAACAATACTGAAAGGATCTTGAGAAATCACCCACTTGTATATGTGGAAGATCAAAAGATGATTTAAAGTGTCGATTTCCTCAGGTCCAATCAAATAACCTGCGCCTGACGCTTGACTTGTCCCTGACAAAACTGTTCTGAATATTTTTGCGGCGCTTATTAGTGGCTCGTTAAGTGGATTGCTTTTATCCGATTAGCTAAATGAGAACAGAAGAGGTTTTCAGTTCACGCGTTATACCTCATTTTGTATGTGCAGTCAGTTTTGTGCTTTATTGATGTATCGACTTTTCGTTTTTTTTTCCTGTAAAAGGTTGTAGCAAGTTCCTTTTCTAGCAGTTTTGTATTCTCTTTGTATAGCCCCTTGAATTATTATTATTATTATTATTATTATTATTATTATTATTATTATTATTATTATTATTATTATTATTATTATTATTAATATTAGCCAAAGCATTCTGAATTAAAGGCTTATTATTATCTACATGGAAAAAAGCGTGAAGCATTATTTATGGAGCATAGTACGTGGCAAAAGTGATAAACCTTGTGAAAGAAATAACAAGCCAAGGGAATACAAATAAACCGGAAAGCAATATATATATATATATATATATATATATATATATATATATATATATATATATACATATATGTATGTGTATATATATATATATATATATATATATATATATATATATATATATATATATGTGTGTGTGTGTGTGTGTGTGTGTGTGCATATTCAGATAAAGCCACAGGAAGAATAAAAGACCTGTTATTTCCAACACATTTCCAAAACACACACACATCATTATATATATATATATATATATATATATATATATATATATATATATATATATATATATATATACACACATATATATATATATATATATATATATATATATACACATATATATATATATGTGTGTGTTGTATGTGTATATATATATATATATATATATATATATATATATATATATATATATATATATTTATATATATATATATATTGTCTTAGATTTTTCTTACTTATATTCTTAATTTATATGTATGTATGTATGTAGGCATGTATATATATATACTGTATATATTCAAATACATACATATATACATGCCTACATACATACATACATACATACATACATACATACATACATACATACATACATACATACATACATATATACATACATACTTACATACAAATTAAGAATATACGAAAGAAAAATCTAAGATAATAACGCAAACACTCTTTTGAACTTACGTAATATGAATCGCATTCGTTGTGTTCATCCACGCTAATTAATCACGACACTTACAGAAATGTCTTGATAATAAATTGACATACACGATGAAACAGTTTATATTTAGATACAAATAAAATTGAAGAAATAGCCTCAACTCGCAATTTACTGATCCAAATAGAGAAAAATATTTCAACTTTACTGAGCCTCAACTTGTAGTTTACTGATCCAGAAAGAGATAGATATTTCAACTTTACCGATCTTTAAAATATTAAGCAGGCTACATCGCACATAATCTGTTATGAAAGTGGCACAAGCATTCAGATATTATTATTATTATTTAGAAGATGAACCCTATTCATGTGGAACAAGCTTGCAGGGGCCATTGACTTGAAATTCAAGCTTCCAAAGAATCTGGTGTTCATTGGAAAGAATTAACAGAAGGTATTGGGAAATACAGAAAGAGGAGGTCAGTTAAGAGAAAAAATCAGATTAATTAAGAAATAAATAAATAAATGAAAATGTTAGTAAATTATTATAATACAATGAGAATTTTATTAGAGTAGTAATGCATTGCGTCTTCGCTTGAACGCCTGAATTCCTTTGTTACTTATTTTTGATGCTTTTTATCTTCGCCATAGCACCTCAATCTACTCGACGTTTCTACTTCCCAAATTGTTAAACAAATTATACAGAAAGATTTCACGAACCGTCTTTCGCGTCCTTGCATTAGTCGGATCTCTTTTTCTCCTCAGTGGAAGGATCTGACCTTTTCGAACTTACATCATATAAGAACGTTCTCTCTATCTTTCTGCGTCTGCCTTCCTGTTTGTAAAGTGTCCTTCATTTTGAAGAATACAATCGCGCCATCCATCTCACAGTCTAAGTTTACACTTTTCCCTCACCCCAGTCTCTCTCTCCACGTTTCAGATTCTGTGGCAATTTCGCCGGGTTTGATGTGATGACTAGCTTTCTCTTCAAAGAAAGTGACGCAGTTTCTTCCCGTTGCCATTGATGGATGTTCTCTCTCTCTCTCTCTCTCTCTCTCTCTCTCTCTCTCTCTCTCTCTTTTAGGTGTCACACTCAGAATCGTTCTTCCTTTTTATTCAGAAGGGATGAACTTCTTTACCACTCCGCTCTCTGAAGGGATGTAGAGAAATATCCTCTCTTGGTTTAGGTAAACAATCTCTCTCTCTCTCTCTCTCTCTCTCTCTCTCTCTCTCTCTCTCTCTCTCTCTCTCTCTCTCTCTCTATTCGTTGGCGTGTGTTTCAGAATTCATTCCTTTGCAATGAAAAGCGAGTGACGTCTTCAAGACATTAAACACTGCGAAAATAACTATTGTCATTAAACGACAGTCCAGCCAAGCCAAAATCCATTAACTCGTTTGACTGAACTGGTGGGCATGAAGGTGACTGCTTCTTAATATCAGTTTCTCCCCTACAATTACATTAAATTACTGATAGTATATTTTGTGATTAGCTTTTGCTAGTTCTAATGTAGAAATAACATGAAAATAAGAATCGTGACTATAATAAGATAGAGAATGAAATACTCTGACTGGAACCATAACTAACATACCCAGCAAACTAAACTGATATGAATGATATAGAAAATAATTATGTTGATTCAGCAGAAGCAGGGATGGAAGGTCTAGTCTTAACTAGGCAAGAATTATTAAGTCATCCAACATTTGCTACAATGAGATCTGTACAGAAGAGGTTATGATGGAAATAAATGAGAAAATATATACAGACGAAGAAGAGATGGAAAGTCCCTCGCTTAAAATCTCTTGTACTTATAAACAAAAGGGGGAATTTTTAAAAGCTTTACTTAGGTCGTACATTCGTAGTGGAGAGAAGCCTAAAGTCCTTTAAATTCCTAAGCAAGTTTCCGCTGAGTAAAAGGAAACCACCACTTCGGATACTTGTATCCAGAAGGTTAAAAGTCAAGTGTGCTGTTGAGATTCAAAAGGAGAAAACTCTTTCTTAGAATGTTTGGGTAGAAGGTCGGGAGCATGTGAGGTTATGCTTCGTCCTTAGACACAGGTAATACTACCGACAGTACCTATCTGTTGAGCAGTATCTTAATAGCGTAGATACTGACAGTATTAACAAACATGGCCTATTTTAGTAATGTTTGACATTTTTAGTTCTAAGAGGAAAATCTTGTGCGCTGACGCTGGCACTGAGCATAGTCAAATGTTCAACAAAGTTGAGCGCAATTTTGCCAGCATGCAATGAATTATGGACTGTGAGTATTCACAGATATATGGCCATCCGTGAGGTTTTTCTAGAGTTCATCCTCTTATATGGCAACTGCTGCTCTTGTTAATTACATGGATTAATTACAAGGTTAGCAATGATTTGAAGTTGCCCCTAGTAGAATAAAACAAGTAAAAAAAATGCGCAATCGAGTTTTCTGTACAGCGTATAATGCTGTATGAAACTCTCAGCCACGGCCCATGAGACTCTCAGTCGCGGCTCATGAAACTTTCAGCCACGGCCCGGTGGTGGCCTGTGTTGTTGGCACCTTTAGCGTTGCCAGACGCACGATCATGGCTAACCTTGACCTTAAATAAAATAAAATCCACTGAGGCTAGAGGGCTGTAATTTGTTATGTTTGATGATTGGAGGGTGGATGATCAACATACCAATTCGCAGCCCTCTAGCCTCACTAGTTTTTAAGATCTGAGGGCGGACAGAAAAAGTGTGGACGGACAGACAAATGATCATTCCAATAGTTTTCTTTTACAGAAAACTAAAAAAGGGGGATAAATAGAGAAAGTAAGGAGTTTATTCGAATGGGAGGTTGTTGAAAAAAAAAAAAAAAAGGAAAATGGTCACCATCAATCACTCGTTAAATATAAGCACAAAGTTGTGATAGTTATCATGTCCGTCGTTATAAAACAAACCAATACTGCACAAAATAAGACGCTAATCCAAAGCCACTAGTTTAAAAGCATAATCACGAAGACAAAAACATACGCACAAACGTGCAGTCCCAATGATTGAGTTTTGATTAAATCCAGCATATGGACACGGAATGACATTTATTTGATCTGCTTCACTACACGCCGGCTGCTCCCTACCATAGCTGTTGATTTGTGTGAACAAATAACGATTTAAACGTTATATTTATAAATATTGACGAGTAGGTGCAATTATCTGCACACTAAACAATGACAGAAATAAATGAATTTCTCAACTTGTAACGGAGAGAGATGGAGCTTGGTTAGTTTGTTAGATTCGATGACGGGATATACAGTATATTTTTATCTTTGAATTAGTTTTATAGGACTTGGGTTTACGGTAAAATCTTTCCTGAAAAACTTACAAATTTATAAAGATCAGGGACTGAAGCTAATTTCTTTAGGTAAGGTTTCTGGAGCACGCTCGTCTGAAAACCAAATAAATTTCATTTGGGACTTGCTCCTCTGAAAAAAAAAAAAAAAAAAGTCAATTTCATTTTCAACTTTGGTCATCTGAAAAACAAATATTTCATATTTGGAACTTGCTAATCTGAAAAAGAAGTGAATTTTATTTAGAACTTTGGTCATCTGAAAAACAAATATTTCATATTTGGAACTTGCTCCTCTGAAAAAGAAGTCAATTTATTTAGAACTTTGGTCATCTGAAAAACAAATATTTTATATTTGGAACTTGTTCATCTGAAAAACAAATGTTCTATGCATTTTAATTGTGTTTGATTTGCTTAATAGCAAAACACTTGTATTGGGGGAATGAAGTATTCAAATGTTTTCTTTATCACTCACCACGAGCAGACATCGATAGAGTTCAATATCAGTAAATTACAATGTTTAAAGTTAATTATTAAATAATGAAGTCTGAAAGATGTCATCCAGAAAACATTGTGTAAACTGTACTTACATTAGTATTAGATAAATTACATTGTGTTCTTGTCACTGTGGGCTTTTCAAATGAAATGCTGGAAAAAATAGTCTCCCTCTAGAAAAAAAAAAATAAGCAAATGTTGCCTCTATGCTCATTGTATGCATTCAGATAATTGGAAATAAACACCTGAAATTTAATTCCTCTTCTGAGATCCAGTGATGAAAATATTAAGGAACCGGAAAGGTCCTAAATCAAGCAATCTCAGTCAAGGAAGAAGAGCAGAAACCCTTTTTTAAAACACCGAAAAGGTTGAGAGATTCATTATTATTTTCTGACTAGTTCTAATGGCTTTCCAAAAAGCTTAACGAAAGATCCAAGGAGAATTATGGAGCTCAGCATATACTTGCTACTTAAGTTTCACTTAGTAAAAGACGTGGATGACAGAAATCCATTAGACTATTACTGTACAACTATATTCAAACCAGATGCTCTAGAACATGACACTTGCATCATATAGTTTATTTAGTTACTAAGTCTATGGGCAGAACCAGCCCCATTTCAGGGAATCCCTTCCCACCCCCACCCTCTTTGGTACCCTTTGGTGCTAGAGTGATGTCTTGCCCCCACAGTATTCTTTTCTAGATAGTAAGTCATATGTATACCAAGTTTGGTTGAAATTGCTCAATGCATTTCAGAGTTATGCTGAAACATACACACACATCCATTTTTCTACATAATAATCACACCATTTACGATTCAGTGTCACTGTATGAAATGGAGACATCTTGTGTGGAACAGCTCACGAAAACATCTCATAGCAAGTTTACGATTTTTGGTGGATCTGAATTTCCCTTGCATTTATGTGTTACAGACATGTCAAAGCTCTGGATTAAAATTTTCTAAGGGGTTGGATTTTGGAAATACTTCTGTTAATAAAAACCCCTTTAAAGAAGGGGAATATTTACAATTTCTCTCTCTCTCTCTCTCTCTCTCTCTCTCTCTCTCTCTCTCTCTCTCTCTCTCTCTCTCTCTCTCTGATCCTCTTGGTGTGATGGCACCACTCCCGGCTCTGCAATGAGGAATCCGCATTAGGTTTCCGATCCTGTCTGGGAAAATTACGAGTTTCGTTAGACATTCAGGGAGACTTTTTCACCAAGGTAGTGAATTAGGTACGTAATTAGTCACTGGAAAAAGGTAAAGAAAAAATAAGAGACTTGTTTGAAAACAGAGGGACTTACACCCCACTTGTGTAACCCAAACGTAAGAAATTATATATCACCATACACCTTTTCCACCTCGAGAGAGTATGGTAACTGATGAATAAAACCTTCTAGGCTTAATTATACAGTGGCAAGACTGCTTGCCTTTCAAACATTTTTAGTTTTCTGTAAAAGAAAACTGTTGAGATGGCTTTGTCTGTCCGTCCGCACTTTTTTCTGTCCGCCCTCAGATCTTAAAAACTATTGAGGCTAGAGGGCTGCAAATTGATATGTTGATCATCCATCCTCCAATCAGTAAACATACCATATTGCAGCCCTCTAGCCTCAGCAGTTTTTATTTTTATTTAAGGTTAAAGTTAGTCATAATCATGCTTCTGGCAACGATATGGGATAGGCCACCACCGGCCCGTGGTTAAAGTTTCATGTGCCGCGGCTCACACAGCATTATAATGAGACCACCGAAAGATAGGTCTGTTTTCGATGGCCTTGGTTATACGATGTGCAGTTCACCGGTTTGGACGTCTTTTCACCGAAAGTTCAGCGATGATGAATATTTTTCTATCAAGAAAAAAGGAAAAAGAAATAGTTCATTCCTTCACTGTGTTTAGTGTTTTTCGAAGCCAAACCCTCCCCATCCATTATCGACAGAAACGTTGAAATACAAAGGCGCATCGGGAGGTCCTTCCCCAGAGTAATCATATGGACTGAGTAAACCAGAGAAAAGAATTTCATTTGTAGGACAGCGTCAGGATTCCCCAAAGAATATTTACAAGAAAAAATGAATAAGTCAGTTGGTAAATGGCACAGCGATTCAGGAAAAGACTTGGACAGAGTTGGAGGATGATTTAGAAGAGAGAGAGAGAGAGAGAGAGAGAGAGAGAGAGAGAGAGAGAGAGAGAGATGGTATTGTCATGTACGTCTTTTTATGTCATAATTTGGGACTATAGCGTTTTTTTTCCTTGTAGTGTGTGTGTGTGTGTGTGTTTGTTTGTTCAGTTTTTTAATATTTATGAAGCACGAGGTGTAATATGCCTTATTGGTGGAAAGACACCTATTTCCAAACTGCTGTCATTAATAGAGAATTTCTCTCTCTCTCTCTCTCTCTCTCTCTCTCTCTCTCTCTCTCTCTTCTCTCTCTCTCTCTCTCTCTCTCTCTCTCTCTCTCTCTCTCTCTCTCTCTCTCTCTCCCCGTTCTACGAGAGCTTAGTGACTGAACTAAGGAATATCTTTTTAAGGAATCAGAAAACTCGTCATAGAAAATGAAAGCTAAGTTTTTTTCGCAAAATATTCGTAACTTTGACCAGACATGACTCAAGTAATTGTTCCACTCTTTTTGGAAAATTAAGATGCTTAAATAACATTGCAAATTTTTAAACTGACGTTTGCATTATTCGCTTCTATAATACTGAGCGCATATATACTTGAATTTTTTAGCTGTTTTGTGTGTTTTTTTTCAGTAAAAATTTTACAATTATCATTTGCTTCCTTGGTGGCTAAATCATAATTCTTCGATACAGCTGCGTCAATACAAGGATGTCTGTACGAGAAAATCGTATACTTCATATTTTTAACACTTTCCTATTACCACTGTTTCGAAAAATAATGGATCATGTTCGGGGTGTAGTGATAAAACATGTAAAAGTCTCCTTTTCTTGCAACTAAATTATTTCAGACAGGTTTCTAAGAGAGTAACACATTCGCATATGGCGTGACGTCAAGGGAAGACGGATGACATCCGCAATTTTTCTCAAGGTGACGTTTCAGAAAGACGAAAACTCCGTGAAACGTTCCGGAGGATTTATTTCTTATTTCATAGATGTCGCTTTCTGTAACTGCGGGGAAACCGAGACGGGAAACGGACGGTGTTTTCCCCATTGCTTTTAAAAAGGAAAACTCTTGACGCAAAGACAGGCACTTTCTGTTTCAAATTCTCTTTCAGATTCAAGGCATGTGTTATAAAATAGTAATGTGATAGGTATCATAACGAAGTATTTAAGCAACGTGATATCTAGAAAGTGGTTTTAATAAACGTTTAATCCCCGTAGGAAAGTACTGACGTGAGTGTAGACCATCTGGAGTACTGTAGACATTGTTGAAGCGTGTTTGCAGCGTCCCTTCGGCCGAGAGCTATACCCCACTTTTTACACTTTCACTTTACCTCTATTATAGATTCTCTCCTTCAAATGTTGCTGTCCAGCCACTCCAACTCCCTCTCTTCACTGTCATAAGCGGTGAATGCCTGAAAGTGCTTGGCCCGGTCGCTTAAATTTCATACGTCAATCATAAACGTTTAACGTGTAATTTGAAAGCACATCGTTTATTCAAGGGACCGTTATTATGCATAATGACCAGAAATGAAATTGCATGTGACAACAGTGTTAATATCTAAATAAAACCATTAGGGTAAAGTTCAGATTGAATTTCATTTCATATTACCTTTGTCAGGTGCACGGTGAAATTATTAGCAAACAACAAGGGACTTGGAGCAGTGATAATACATGTAAATGTTAATAGCAATAACGAGAGAAGACAATTTAGTGAAAAAATATTCAAAGAATATCTTATGATAGTAATTTGTAATGAAGACAAATCCAGTGCGATTTTTTTTTCAATATATATGCATTTTCAATGCCTAAATTAAAGAAGAAACAATAACTGTATGAAAGACAGTAAATTAAGGAAAACTTCAACTCTGCTTCTGAAGTTTGCTTTCCAAAATAGAAAGAGAAAATATCCAAAAAGCGATTAGCACAGAAGCAGCTATGAGGACCCATTATACAGATCTATGTTAAAGACTTAAGTGAATATCATATGTGTGTGGAGAGGGGTCGACTGCCTGATGGTGAGCCTCTAGTGGATGTTTTCGGCACAAGGGACTCATCCACGTTTCGACAGTGTTAGTGTGGATGAAGCATTGAACCATTGATCAGTGTTTTTTTTCTCTTGGGAGGACCACTTGTTAGGGGTACCACATATACTCTGTGTGTGTGTATATGTATATATATATATATATATATATATATATATATATATATATATATATATATATATATATATATATATATATATATATATATATATATATATATATACTCAACATCAGAGCAGCAGCTCTCGAAATCATAACTCGTAGGCGTCCAGGGAAAGGCACTCAATACAGCTGAAGGTTTATTCCTAATGCCGACGTTTCACAACTACATTGTTGCATTTTCAAGGCTGAAAAACAGCGAGCTGACTCAATAATTAATCATAAAAACATTTATTACAACAACTGATTAAAAACACTACAGTATTGTCTCACTTAAAATGCTAATTCTTTTAAAAATACCCGTCTGGGTAGGTCTTTCTTTTAGTGTCATGGTGCCTCTGATATTTTTAAAAGAATTAACATTTTAAGTGAGACAATACTGTAGTGTTTTTAATCAGTTGTTGTAATAAATGTTTTTATGATTAATTATTGAGTCAGTTCGCTGTTCTTCAGCCTTGAAAATGCAACAATGTAGTTGTGAAACGTCGGCATTAGGAATAAACCTTCAGCTGTATTGAGTGCCTTTCCCTGGACGCCTACGAGTTATATATATATATATATATATATATATATATATATATATATATATATATATATATATATATATATATATATATATATATATGTATATATATATGTATATTGCTAGAAGTGTTGATAAATACTTCTCTCCTCACCATGTTTTCTGTTTGGAAGATGCAGTCTCAGCCCAAGGAGACAATCCTTCTGCTAATCCTTGTTTTCCCAGTTTGAAATTAACAATAGATTCACGAGGGCCCAAAGTACCCTTCCATTATACTCCTCCTACGCCTCGCTAAAGCGTCATTCTAAACTTGCCTTTGTGATCTACTGGCCGAAGATCTATTTCAGATAATGCCTTGTCTTTGGGATAAGTACAAAGTTAAGTATACCTTAGTTTTACCAGACCACTGAGCCGATCAACAGCTCCCCTAGGGCTGGCTCAAAGGATTAGACATATTTTTCGGGGCTAAGAACCAATTGGTTACTTAGCAACGGGACCTACAGTTTATTGTGGAATCCGAACCACATTATAGTGAGAAATTGGGATAAGTACAACTATGTATAACGGTCTCCCAGTGAACTCTGTCACCTGACATGCCCGAGGAGGTCATAAAAGGTCAGGAGGGAGGGCAAGCACCAGAGAGACGCAGACCGTACATGAAAGAGGAAGCACGCCATTCATGGCCTCCTCCAAACTCCTTTGTTCTGACCAGGAGCCTCCTTATCCGGAGCCTCTCTGAGTGTACAATAAGAAGTCCCATTCATTGAGGCTCTGTTGAGGTTGATGCACGAATTCTCCACACAGCAGTTAGGTAAAGTCAGGTTGGAAGGTTCTTTGGTCCGGTCTTTTGTTCTTATTCTCATTTCCGTTCTCATTTCCGTTCCTTTCTTGTGATTGTACTAAGACCCGTTAGTTTGTTGTCGATGTAAATCATCAGAGTTAATCAGTAAATTGCCTGATCATAAATTGACTTCACACTCCATGAGTTTTCGGCAATTTTCTTTTGTACGGTTGGATTTTGTTCTGATTTATCGAGTGTTAATGTGCCTTTTCTCCACGTTTACTGGAAGGCCGTAAATACCTCTATAACTTCCCCCTGGTCCACTATGTCCACAGGCAACAATCAACTTCTCAAGCAAATTAATTATTGATTGCCTCATTCTTTGGTACCACCACAGTTATTGAATAGTTGTGTCAGTTAACAGATTCAAGCATTGATTGCATCATTGTTTGGCAGTCCAGTTAGTTCATTCTTGTGCCAGTTAACACCATAAGTGCCAAGAGTCAGTGTGAATGGCTCTGTGTAATTTACTCCTCTGATTCAATGTAAATACAAGTAATTAATTAAGATCTAGAATTTCTCTACTGAGTCCTTTCTATAATAGAGAGGTTTTTACACATACAGTTTTCTTGTTCTGTGAGTGTTGAGCCTCAGTCAGAATCAGCGACGTCAAGGTAAGAGTATAGATCGATCAACATTCATAGCAATATATATATATATATATATATATATATATATATATATACTGTATATATATATATATACACACACACACACACGATGTGCAAGTGATTACCTTTAATCCGGCTCGGCTGCTTCATATTTTGTGTTTCAGATCTTATCACGGAGTAAACAGTTTACAGATGGTTAATTCTTGGAGCAAGTTGCAAACGGAATTGATTTTAATCTAAACCGCGGTCCCTAATTGGCATGTAAGTCAGGTCAGGGAGCAGTGATACTGCTGTCTCTCTCTCTCTCTCTCTCTCTCTCTCTCTCTCTCTCTCTCTCTCTCTCTCTCTCTCTCTCTCTCTCTCTCCATGTATCTTTAATAAAACGGTTGTCTCCAAAATGGAAGCTGGTCATCTGTCATTGTTACTGACATTTCTTCTTTCTGTCATTCCTCGACAGATGCCGTGTATCTCTTTGAGTTGCCACATGTCACTTAGTGAATTAATTGTGTTTTTACACAGAGATTGAGACTAACTCTCCTGCAAGAGGCGTCGGTATCTTGAATAAGGGAAACAATGCACTCTTGGTGTTAAGTTACACCTTAAGCCTTTTCATTAATCTTCATAGAAAAATGATCAAGTTTGAGAACACGTAGCAGGGATAAGTACTTAAACACAAACCATATCCACGTCATTTCATTTAATTATGACGTTTCAGTTTATTTACGTGTAGAATTTTCAAGAAGGAAAGAGGAGAACCAAGTCATAAAGGCAGAAATTTACAGTTAAGAGATATGCATAAATAAATTTGAAAGGTTTTTAAAAACTATAAAAATATAAAAACACTTGAAAAATACTATTTAGTCTTAACAGAAATATTATTTATTTCCACATTTTAGTGTATTTCTACATACATCTTGATTGTAAATTTCTGCCTTTGTAATGTTTTTCCCTTCTTCAGCTTTGAAAATGCTGCAGGTGAATGTAGCGAAACATTCAAGAACAGTGTCATGGTCCACAACGCATCTCAAATCCATCACGATTTCTGTAAATCTGTAAACGAAAATCTTGATAGCAACTTTGTTCAGTGTTATATTGTCATACGAGACAGAGAAAAAATTATGTTTCCTGCCTGAGCGTTGTTTTTTTTTTTTTTTATCTCCAGTTAAGCGGAGCAACGTCTATGAAATAGGAAATAAATCTTCTTGAAGCATTTCATGGGAAATACGTCAGTCTGAGATGGCGTCTAGAGACAAATGGCGGAGGCCATCCATCTTTCCTTGATTTAACGCCATATACAAATGTTCTCCACATTCGGAAGTCTTCATTTCACCTTCCAGTGAAAAGTAGGGGATGGCTGCACTCTTATGAGCTATTGAGGCGTAATATATTCGGATTGCAAACCAGCGGTTTCAGAGAATTACTGAAAATGAAGTTTCTGTGACATGTTTCCTATATTAAAAAGAAAACACTGCGTTACTTCAAAATAACTGCAGAAATGTTAGACAGCCTGTTTAAAAGTAGATGTTGATTCTTCGAAGTTTTTCACCGTATAAAAAAAAAACACACTTGAAAACTCAGATATGTGTTTAGCAAAGAAGTAGGTAGTCAGTGTTGACTTAAAATATACTGAATACAAAAAGCAATTTAGCATTTATGACGAAAAAAATTGCAGTAAAATTTAATCTTCTTTACAATAAAAACAAGTAAAAACTGCCGCGGCCCATGAAACTTTCAGCCACAGCCCAGTGGTTCTGCCCTATGGCGTTACCAGCCGCACGATGATGGCTAACTTTAACCTTAAATAAAATAAGAACTACTGAGGCTGGAGGGCTGCAATTTGGTATGTTTGATAGTTGGAGGGGGGATAATCAACACCCCAATTTGCAGCCTCTAGCCTTTGTAGTTTTTAAGATCTGAGGGCGGACAGAAAAAGTGCTGACAGATAAAGAGCGGACGGTCAGATAAAGCCAACTCAATAGTTTTCTTTTACAGAAAACTAAAAATCAATTAAGGTTCTTTCAGTTGCCGTGTCTATTCAGAGTTTTAGCCGTATTGTTCAAGAATTAGAAAATCTATTTCCCCCTTTATTATTTTACTGAACTTAAAGAATTATACTCCTCACTGCGTTCCTTATTAAGGTTGAGTTATTGTTTATGGTAAACATTCTTTTGAAGAACTTGTTGCTGCCCAGCAGCAAAAATACTCTCGTTTTTCCTTCGCACTTTTTCTTCTTTATATCTCGCATGATCACTATTACTTAGTTATTAACTTTGATATTAAAGATAAATGTTGGGTGTGACAGATTAAAATGTTCATATGATAATATAATTAGTTCGTACATTATTATTGTTTTGTTGTTAATTTTACCTCTTGACAGTTAATCTTCCCTGACACGTACTGTACATTACTTTCAGTGACTGACACGATTAGAATGTTGACGTGAAAAAAAGATGCAGATTTTAGATTCTCTTAACATAATTCGCATAGAAACATTTATCTCGAAAGGACAGACATGCAATCCTGAATTTCTTTGCAAGTTTTTCTCTTATTCTGTATCCCAGCTTGAAGAGTCTCATGTCAGTTCAGAGAATATCCGTTAAAGGGACAACGGGCAACGACGTGCTTTCAGGTTCTCTCAAAAAGATTATCTCGGGACAAGAGATAGAATCGTGAATTTCTTTGCAAGTTTTTATTGTAGTCTTTATTCCGGCTTGACAAACATTTTGTCAGAAAATAACCGAAAAAAGGCAGAATGGTTAACAATATGGAATTACAGCACATTGGAAAATGTCTTTCATTTGTCAGGAATTAGAAGTATTTTTTTTTTTTTTCATTTTTAGAAAAAGACATGTGAACAAGTACCTAATTGGGACTTGTATCTAAGTATGATTGATATGAAATCTAACCAACTCTGGCGGTGTGGTATTGTTAAGTGAAAATTGTAATTGAGTCTAGTTAAGAAAACGTTCCACCACTTCGTCTTCGACTATCATGTGAGCATCAGAAACAAATAAAATTTATATAGCAGTTTAATTGGAATTTAATCTTCTATATTCTTCCTCAGTGTCGTTCACTTTTCTTGTCGCTTTATTTCCCATTAATTTCATAATCCATTTCCAATTCATATATACCCACTCGCGCACAGGAATAGATAGAGAGAATATTAATCAAAAGTGATAGGGAGCAAGACTGTCATTTCGTTCATTCAGTTGAAATTGAATCATCGATTTAAACTTGATGAAATTGCTGCAGAGTTAAAGTAGCAGAGAGTCTGGGGTGGGGAAAGAGTCCTTATCTAATGCTGAAAAGAGATGGCGTGTTCTCCATTCTAAATAACACACTCTTCGATTGTGAGATAGGGCAGGCAGATGGAGAATAAGTAGATGATAGAAAGAAAGGCTTCGCGAGAATAAGGCAACAGTATGAAGAGGGGGAGAAAGAGAGAAAGAAAGGAAGAAGACAGGCGAACCGATAAACAGACTCGAATTGAGACTAGACAGGATATGTAAGAAAGTTATATGAACAGTTCTTAAACTTTTTGGCTCTTAGATAACATGCATGGGATCACTAATAACAGAAAAGTAAAGGGAAGTGACTCTAACTTTTGAACATCAGTTATTCACAGCAGTTATAATTCGGAATTATTAAGTGCAGATTATGAAAAAAAGACGTAATGATTTTAACAGAGAAACAAATTAAAGGTTACACACCATCAAGAAGTATTAATATGGCATCGATACGAGAGACGTACATCTCACTTCAAGTATATTATGGATGACTGAACGTGGCAGAAAAATTACATTTCCCTTTGAGCTAATGAGTATGATTACGAGCAAATGGTCCATATTGAATGCCTCAGATTAATGATTAATTATAACAGGGTTCATGGAGATCATCAGAGCATAATATGCAATGTTATGCATTAAGTTTAATCAGTATTAAAGCGGCAGTGATGTTAGTGCAAAAGACAATGTGCTATTATCAACTGTGACTGAAGTATTGTTGCTTTTACTAAAGAAATTGGAAGGATGTTAAACATTTGGTTCAGTTCGTAAGTTTGTATGTCAGGATGACTATGCAAAGCATTGCGCGTCGATTTTCACCCAAAGTTTAACTAAAGGCATGACGCGTGACTGGCAGAAAATAGCCGGATTTTGGAACTCTTAAGCATAAGTGTTGTAGGAAAGGCAATCGTTCTCTCTCTCTCTCTCTCTCTCTCTCTCTCTCTCTCTCTCTCTCTCTCTCTCTCAAGAGACGACGATCACTCCCCAGAGCAGTCTGATACACCGAAAAGTATCCAAGTTTACATTAACACAGAACAAATAACAAGGAGGATACATTTCACAAATGTAGGTTATGTAATGGAAGGTAAGGTTAAGATAAGCCTTATTTTTAGTTTTCTGAAAAGAAAGCTATTGTGCCGGCTTTGTCTGTCCGCCCTCAGATCTTAAAAACTTACTGAGGCTAGAGGGCTGCAAATTGGTATATTGATTAT
>JANJGK010000002.1:82917669-82940169 GCA_039081455.1 Macrobrachium rosenbergii | reverse complement strand
GAACCAAAACCCCTGAAAGCTCCCCGCGTACAAATTTAGGTTTCACATAATTCTCAGAAAGAGACGGTTACAAGGAGGGACATCTATAAAATACGAAGCAAATCCTTTAGGAGCGTCCCGAGGGCAATACGCCAGCCAGAGAGGGCGCCTAGAGAAATGGTAGAGGCCCCATCCATCTTCCCTTAATCTAAAGCCGTATAGAGATATGATCCTCCCTCGGAAATCTGCCTTAAATCTTTCATTGACAAGGATGACTTGTTTTTTTATAGTTTTAATATTGGAGAGTAAAATATTAAAATGCGGAGATGTGGAAAATGTGATCTCTGAGGTGTTATTTAGCATTTTTTTTATCTCCTAAAAGCACTTCAGCTAAACCATAGGAATATTAGTCAGTCAGCGAAAATCAGGTGATGATTCGTCTGAGATTTTCATTGGATCAAAATGCATATATATATATATATATATATATATATATATATATATATATATATATATATATATATATATATATATATATGTATATACATATATATATATATATATATATATATATATATATATATATATATATACATATAGCAAAAAGATGAAGATTAATAGCAAAATTAAAGATGAAACCTAAGATATTCGCTTAGCAACGAAGTAGGCGCTCAGTGTTTCTGAAAATTCTTCTTAGCTTCGTCCCCAGTCCGGGTCGCTGTTTTTGATGGGCCTTTTCCAGATGTTTCTAACACTCACTGAAGTGTTCGTTCCACAATTTGATTTTGGCAGATGTTTTACGGACGGATTCCCTTTTTGACTCCAACCTCCCTTCTCATCATAATCGGGAAAAATCCTACTTAAA
This sequence comes from Macrobrachium rosenbergii, assembly GCA_039081455.1. NCBI lineage: Eukaryota > Metazoa > Arthropoda > Malacostraca > Decapoda > Palaemonidae > Macrobrachium > Macrobrachium rosenbergii. The sequence continues at coordinate 82,939,325 of JANJGK010000002.1, read as the reverse complement.
TTATAAAGGTGTAAACCAATACTGCAAACGCTTAAGATGCAGAAATTGCAGTGGAATTCAAGGAATTTTTGAATAAAAAAAAAGTCAAAGTAATCTTTTACACAGTTTGTAAGTGTTCCAGATGTTTAGCTCAGTAATTTACAATTATATTTGTAACACTTTTTTTTTTTATTTGAAGTAAGACGGTCTTTACTATGATCCTTGTAAATAATGAGTAAATTGGTTTCTGTAATTTTCATTTGATAACGTAAAAGAGCGGGGAAATTCTCGACGGGTAAATAAAGTACACCAGACTCGGCATAGACTTACAGTATACCTCCCTTGATAGCTCAGTGGGTAGAACTTTGAGTGGAGGCGCTGGATAAGTATCTGTGTCGGGGGTTCGAGACTCGGCAGTACCAGTCCACTTATCACTTACAATTCTCCTTCGGTGATAATTCCCCATCGGGTTATTCCCGAGGTAGCGTGAATTTGATATTAAGCGACATTTGTAGCTTCATGATTGTATATAAATCACGGTGTGATAGAAAATTTCATATATATATTATATATATATATATATTTATATATATATATATATATATATATATATATATATATATATATATTATAGCATTATTATGATTAAATTCGCTAGAAAGAGATGAAATAAAACTTCCTTTGGTAAAACTTCAGACTAAGTAGAGCACTTAATTTTTTACGGCGCCACACTTCAGTACAACGAAGAATTCTCTTTCTTTTGTTCGGTAAATTAACGATTAAACTTTTCTTTCTGATACACAGGAGTCAGTTTTATCGAAGAGCCGAGAAGTCATAAAACGGAGGATCAGACTGCTACCGTTAAAACATCAAGAAATCTTTTCAAGTTTCCCCTTAAACAAAAACACATAAAAAAAAAAACAATGACGCCGTTTCTTTCGCGTAATTCGCCGAAGTTTAAAGGGAGAAGACTCCATGGTTCTTGTTGATGGTGACGTCATCAGCAAAGGTTTCTCGGCAACCAGATTCCTAATAATCTGTATTGCAGCTTCGGGAACCTCGAAGTGTCATTGTGCTATTGGTGTTATTGCGTTCTCTGTCGGCGGTAATCTACTAGGCAGTGTATTCAAGATTCCCTGGTACGTAGGCTACTAGGCAGTGTGTTGAAGATTCCCCGGTACATAGGCTACTAGGCCGAGTATTGAAGATTCCCTAGTACCAAGGTTACTAGGCAGTGCACAGTGTTTCAAAACAGCTAAAAACCGGACAAAAATGAAAAAATCGAAGTTGTTAAAATTACATATATCACTTCATTACTGGTTTCCTAAGACGTTAAACTAATGTATAATCATAATTTCAGGTTTAATAGATGACTTGGCAATGCAGGTGTAATACGTGTTTTGTCATGTTTTGAGCTTCAGCGACGAGAGCCAGCAAAATTCATTATTTTTCAGTCCTCTTCTGAACTTATGTCAGGGTGGTAGTTTAAGTTAAGTTGATAGATTACTGTGAGGTAATAATGGCATCTCCATCAAAGTATAGGGGTAAGTGGCCAAAATGCTAAATATTTGTGTTTGTAGTATATTTGAGGGTTGTTTTATCCGATTATCGGAAAATATAGGAACATTAAAAGAAAAAAATTTAAAACATAAAAATATAGTTTATATTGCTATCGATTGCTGATGTGATTTTTCAACCAAAAGGCTTCTTAGACTTCATACTAACTTGATATAGAGGTTTCAGCTGCCCGTTTTTGCCCCTTTTTATGTAATTGTCAAATAAAGCTAATATAGGGCTACATACATGAAATATAGCTCGTTAGGCCTATTCTCATAAAACATGCCTTATTGAATGTGGTTGTCTATTTTGATCATTATTGTCAGTAGAACTATCTCATTTTGATTCTCCATGCTTAGAATATCTTTTCAATTCCTATAAATTCTTGTAAGAATATCAATTTACTTGATTTTAATAGGCCTATTTCTTTTAAAAAAATGTAAGATGGTGTAAAATTCAGTAGTTTTAAACTTCAATCGGTTGTCAGGGTAGCCTACGAGAATTAAGACCTCTGCTCCTTTGTACTTGATAGTAGCTCATAATTTCTAAAGCCTTCTGTTCATTTATGCAAAGAAAAACTAGTAACAGATTACAGGAATTGCGTTTGTCATCGTCATCATTTTTAATCTTATCTTTTAGAACTCTGCACAACCTTCAAAAAAATTATTCTATGTATTCATTTAACTTGACGTTTCAATTGTACATTTTTATGCACATTCTCTTGATGAATATCACGGTCATCAATTGTCAGGGGTCTATAGAGTTTTGCTTTCTCTTGTTATGACAGGAAAAGGAAAATTTTTCAAATCCTGCACATAGCCTATGTTTAACAAATGCAAGGTAACTAATAGTGTGTAATGTATGCGCTTTGCTTTTCAGATACAGGTGTGACTCTAACTAGAAAGGAGTTTATTGATGAAGCCATGACATATCACTCAAAGTCACTGAAAGCTATAGGCACTAAAGAGTTGGTTGAATTCCTAATGAATAAGTACTCAGTTAAGAATGTTGATGATAAAAGTGAAATCATTATAACAAATGCAATACAAGACTTTATGTATAAATTTTTTTGTAAACTCAAATCGTGTAACAGAATGATTGATAGAGTATACTCTAAATATCCAGAATGGTTTAGTGCTCCCCTATTCCGAAAAGATGTTATTGATGTAATAGATTCTAAGATACAGGAAAATGCAAGTGCTAATCCTCAAATAACTCTCCAATCAAAAGGAAGGCCATCAGGACCATATGAAAGCCTTACTGACCGGTCAAAAAGGCGAATTACTTCTGACATAAGAAAAGATTTCACACCTGATCAACTTCTAGATGCTACCTCAACCTCACTATGGACATCTCATGAACCTAAAAAAGCAAAAATTGTAAAAGCTGTTTCTTTAAGTTCGCCGAATACACTAAGGAAACTGGACAATGCTATTCTGAGGAAGGAAACTACGATGGCACAATACTCTGCAGAAGAAGCTCTTGCACTGATAATTGACCTAAATTTGGGGATAGAGGCATATAAGACTCTGAGGCAAGGAGCTCTTCATCATGGATTTGATTTATACCCAAGTTATCATGAGGTCTTAAAAGCCAAAAGTCAGACATATCCATTGAATATTTTTGTAAATGAAACGGAATGTAGCGTGAGGCTGCAAGAAATTCTGGATTTGACAGCAAAAAGAATTCTTATGACATATGAAGAAGACATATTAAAGAAATTTTCCAAATTTACTATAGTTAGTAAGTATGGGATGGCGGATGGCTCAACAGGATACAGTAAGTATAAGCAAAGGTCAGAAGAAGAAATTGATGAAGATAATCTTTTTCTAATATCCTTTATCCCCATCAGATTAGAAGGGGTTAGTGAAGAAAAAACAACTGTTATCTGGACCAATCCAAGACCCTCGTCAACAAGATTATGTAGGCCAATAAAGTTATTGTTTAAAAAAGAAACTACAGAACTGATAAAGGTAGAAGCTGGTTTGTTAGAAAAAGAAGTGGATGCACTAACAGATTCATCTATTAGACTGTATGATTTAAATTTTAGAGTAAGTCACAAAATGTTTTTTTCTATGATAGATGGTAAAGTAATGCAGGTTATAGGAAATATTAAGTCAAGTCAGGTCTGTGTTATATGTCAAGCAAAACCAACAGAAATGAATGACCTCAACAGAGTTCAGAACAGAGAAATTAATCATGAAATGCTGAAATATGGACTGTCACCTCTTCATGCTTATATACGCTTTTATGAATGTATTCTCCATATTAGCTATCGTTTAGATTTCAAGAAATGGAGAGCTTCAGGAGATAACAGGAGGAAACTTGAAGAAGAAAAAAAAAGAGTGCAACGGGAATTAAGAACCGAACTTGGTCTGATAGTTGATATACCATGTCCAGGGGGTAGTGGAACTTCAAACGATGGCAATTCTGCTCGCCGTTTCTTTGACGAATATGAGATTTCCTCACGTATAACACGAGTTGACTCTACTTTATTGAAGAGACTCGGAGTAATTCTTAAAGTGATAAACACTAATTTTGAGATAGATAGTGAGAAATTCAACCAATATGCTCAAGAAACAGCACAACTGTATGTCGAAAAATATCCTTGGTTTTATATGCCAAAATCCATGCATCAGATTTTAATTCATGGAGGTGATGTTATTTCTTATCTTCTGGTCCCAATTGGATCTCTTAGTGAAGAGGCACAAGAGACTCGTAATAAAGACAATAAAAGACTTAGGATTTATCACACTAGAAAAACTAGTCGAATAAGTGGTAATGAAGATCTTATGCATGGACTTTTAGCCTCTTCTGATCCATGTATTGTGGGCTTGAGAAAAGAGCCTAAAACCAACAAGTCATCGTCATTTTCCTCGGAGGTTCTATCGCTTTTAAAAGAATATACATGGCAAGATGAAGAATTGTAATTATGCTCTAAATTGTATAAATTTCATTGATGGAGCATCCTTAATTTTTTTTTTCTCAGCCACCTACTATTTTGTTTGGTATAAATATAGTAATATCAAATACTGTTTACAAGGTTTCAACTTTTTTCAGTAAGCACCATATAAAAGATAAGATGAAGAACAGTAATAAAACTATGAATTTCATGCATTCTTTATTAATGGAACCTTATTTTCTTATACACTACGTCATTTTGTTTGCCAACTTTCATCTTGTTTCAGTAACTAATGAACCGCAGAAAAGACAAGAGAAAGAACTGCAATTCGACATCAAATTTCATGGGTTGTTTATTACTGGACCATCTTTAATTTCTTTCTAAACATAATTCTTTTTCTTTCTTTTTTTTGCATAATTCTAATTAATATTTGCAAAGTTTCAACGTGTTTCAGTAACTACCATATGAAAGGGATTCTATCACTTTCTTAGTTACCAATGATATGATGAATATTGAAAAACTTTAGCAACATTTTTACACTACTAATATATGAAAGAACTACAAAACAGTAAGGATAATGTATTCTGAGGGATAAATTAATACAAATATTCCATGCAGAGCCAAAAAGTGTTACAATATGAAATATCATTCAAGACACTCATAAAAACCTGTAATCTAACGTTTCAGACATAAAAAGTTCAGAAAAACTCAAAAACTAGGCCAAAAGGATTTATGTCCGGTTTTGGACTGTTTTGAAACACTGTGCAGTGTATTGAAGATTCCCTGGTACATAGGCTACTAGGCCGAATACTGAAGATTCCCTAGTACCAATGCTACTAGGCAACTAGGCCGAGTATTGAAGATTCCCTGGTACATAGGCTACTAGGCCGCGTATTGAAGATTCCTTAGTGCCAAGGTTACTAGGCAACTAGGCCGAGTATTGAAGATTCACTAGTACTAGTGCTACTAGGCCAAGTATTGAAGATTCCCTAGTGCCAAGGCTACTAGGCAAATAGGCCGAGTATTGAAGATTCCCTAGTAGTACCAAGGCTACTAGGCAACTAGGCCGAGTATTAAAGATTCCCTAGTAGTATCAAGGCTACTAGGCAACTAGGCCGAGTATTGAAGATTCCCTAGTACCAAGTCTACTAGGAACTAGGCTGAGTATTGAAGATCCCCTAGTACTACCAAGGCTACTAGGCAACTAGGCCGAGTATTGAAGATTCCCTAGTACCAAGGCTACTAGGCAACTAGGCCGAGTATTGAAGATTCCCTAGTACCAAGACTACTAGGAATTAGGCCGAGTATTGAAGATTCCATAGTACTACCAAGGCTACTAGGAACTATGCCGAGTATTGAAGATTCCCTAGTACTACCCAGGCTACTAGGCAACTAGGTCGAGTATTGAAGATTCCCTAGTACCAAGGCTACTAGGCCGAGTATTGAAGATTCCCTAGTACCAAGGCTACTAGGCAGAGTATTGAAGATTCCTTAGTACGAAGTCTACTAGTCAGAATATTGAAGATTCCCTAGTACCAAGGCTACTAGGCAGAGTATTGAAGATTCCCTAGCGCCAGTGCTACTAGCAGAGTTTGGATGATTCCCTAGTACCAAGGCTACTAGGCCGAGTATTGAAGATTCCCTGGTACCTGAAGAGAAGGGGGTGAATAGCTGTTGAACTTGCCATTGGCGTTTTAATATTTTTATAAACTTTTAAGAATTTCATGACTTGAATAGTTTTATTTCCCGTTCGTAAAAGTTCGTGAATGAGCTTACTTAATGTAATAGCTTGGTGTAACAGGCTCATTTTTGCTTTTGTTTCTAGAACTAACTTTTTTAATTGTTATTCTTTAGTCCTTTAGAATAATTAGATTTTATTGTTGGTAATTTAAATATCGCCAGTCTTTAGTTATTTGCTGTCATAGTTTTCTGTAACCTTTTGCTTTACAACTTGATGGAAGTCTGGGCAACTTGATGGAAGTCTGAGCAACTTCAGAGCAACTTGATGGAACTATACATTTGAGAAATAAGTCAAGATTCTTAAGCCAGGTTACCTTCCCTCAAGCTAAACAAAAATGGAAGTCTTCCCTTCCCAGGTTTGGCTTAATAAATCCAAGGGAGTTATACAAGGCTGTGTTCAACGAACAAACTTTATTTCTCCACCCCTATGGGAAGGTACTGACATACATTGTTCAAGCAATAAACCAACTGACAAGTTTTTCCTTGCTGGAGGTGAAGTGTATTAGTCTAGCCATTTATGGTGGTACCACTACTGTTTTTAAGATTTAAAGTGTAATGTAATTGCTTATAAAATTGTTCTAGAATTTTTTTGCCTTTTTTAGTCAAGAACATCTAGTTTTGTTAATGTTGGCAATAAGATATTACAGATATTTACGTAAGCCTATGAACATTTTGAGGTTATTCTTGAAATATTTTTAGTCTAACTTTTATCATGACTAACAGCAGTTTGTCAAATGTGGCAATAAAATTCTACGGAAATTAACGTAAGCTTATGATCGTTTTGTGATGTGAACTGTATATTATTTAATCAACTTTATTTAAGATTTTAAGTAAAGAACTGTTAACATTGTTGGTTTTATAAAGTTTGCTAATAAGATTATACAGAAATTAACGTAAGCTTCTAAACATTAAGCGGGATTAACTAATTACTTAAATTACCTTAGTTATTAGTAATATACTAATTTTTAAGTTCAACAGTCACACAGCTTTTTGCCTATGTGCTACTCAACTTAAAAGGACGTTCTTTTAAAAAAAATTTCAATATAAAGAATTATATTTTAGGTCATGCATTGTTTCAGGTGCAACTTTTAATTCTGATATTTTCAAAAGATTTAACGTCAGTTACAACTAACATAAAACACTTAATTCTGATATTTTCAAAAGATTTAACGTCAATTACAGCCTCGGTATGTTCATTGTTCAATTTAACGTAATTCCATTGTCAATCATTCAAAGCTATAACTTGAACAACTTTGTATTCAACGAACCAAACCAATTTTTTTTCCTCCACCCCTTCAGGGGCACCGCCTCTGTAGGGGTGGAGGCCCCTCCCATGTCCTGCCCATAGGTCAGGACATGCCTCGACTCCACAGTATTTTGATGAAGTGATAATGGGGCATGGTCTTATTGATATACTTCACGTTATACTATCAGCTGTCTTAAAATTAATGGTTCAATGGTGTAATTCAATAAATAGTATTATATGATGCACACGTAAATAGGAACATTCTCACCTTCACCCATAATGGCGGTTGCAGACGGGTAACGTCTCTTGCCATAAATTCTGTATTAAATCTTGTGCTACTGTCGTGTGGAAAATATCTTGTCAGTGATGTAATTTATGGGACCCAATGAAATAGAAAAAAAATGTTCTTATGTGAGAGTCAAAATCTATATTTTTACTCCCTTGGTCATATATTACGTTCCTCGACACTCGGCAATAAATTATCGATAAAATCTTAGTCGTTTTTCTCAACTTGGAGTCATTAACTTCGGCAAATAGTGTTTAGAACCGAGGGAGAATCACAAAATATGATGGTTTAAGGAAGAACTTGGTGAAAGACGATCCATTGTGATCCCATAAAGTGTAAAATATCACCAGAAAGGAATTGGAGACAGATCACGGGTCGTGTACGAAACAGTCACATCAAACTATCTTAACTTAACCTTTCCTTTTACTGTACTTCTTCGTATATTTCTTTACAGTTTGCTTTCCACACCTATTCAATTGTTTCGTAGTGCGACTGCGAGGTTTTCTTGTCACACCTTTAAAAGCTAGTGTTTCATTTTCAACGCTTTGAATGACTTCTTATGTCCCAGCGCTTGGTATTTGGCCTGAATCTTACATTCAACTATTCCACTTAACTTAACCTAGCGTATTATTAAAAGGGGGCTAAGCAAAGACATCCAGAAAAATATCCCCACGGAAATGCATTTCATACAGAGAATTCTTTTCAGAAGAGGGTGATCGGAATTACTGATGATTTGCCTCTGAAACAATCGTTATACTTGATCAATTAACCTGTTGGTTGTTGTAGTCTTGATGAAAGCAACTGCGATGTCGAGCTGAAGCTTCGGCTACAAGGAGGTCATCCAGGACTCTTTCCTTCACAGTTGAAGGAAGAAAAGGACATGAAAATGAGTGAAATTAAGGGGTTAACTAATTTCCACTAGCCTTGACTGCCATGTTCTGTGACTTGAAGGGCTTAACCTGCCCTGGAGCCCTAACGCAACTATTCAGAGTGTAGTATAATTCAAAGAAACAATTGTTCTTCGGTTATGTCACACAACCTGAAATGAGAACTTGATACCAAATACATTAGAGATACGGTTTGAGAAATAGTACATGGGATTGATAAAAAAAAACAAACTGGATTGGCAGTGATGATCACACAGACACCGAGATGGTTTAAAAGCAATTTCACTCACAAAAATGCAAAGGTATGAAGCAAAAATTTTATCCTACCTTGAGACTCGACTAGGAGTAACACTAACGATTTATCATAGATTGAGACTACTATGATAAATGTTAGAGCTGTGCAGATGATGTACTGTTTTACCTGGTCATGGGTAACAGTATTTTTAAAATCAAAATAGGGAGTTTAATAATCACGCGAAGAGTTGGATAAACACGAAAATAATGAAGATAAATTAAGACTAAGTAGAAATTATATTAAGGGATAAAAAGGAGGGTAAAAGACTACAATAGGTCTCTCTCCTCTAGATCGAGAACGGGATATGCTGTGTATCAGGTCCATAATAATATTCAGTGGTGAATTATTGTTGATTTCGTAAAAATATCAATAATTCATCACTGAATGTTATTGTGGACCTGGTATACGAACTACAATAATTCTGTGCCAGTAATTAGCTTGAAAGTGCATATTAGGACCGAGGAACATAGCTTTACTAATCTATGCTCATTTAAAAGAGGAATATTAAAAGAGTTGAAAATGGAAACTGTCATCCAAGAAATGTAGCTTCTAAAAAGATGCACCTTCGTGTGGATAACGTCGAAAAAATGGTGGCCGGTAGTAAAGTCACGGGAAAAAAAAAAAAAGTCTGAGGAAAGTCACATTAATTTATGTTGGCCGGTAATAAAGTCGCGGCGAAAAAATTCACAATATTTCTTGGGGGTCTTTATCTTTAATATTTATAGTCTCTTGTTTATGCTTATACGGTAATCCCCAAGGGGCTTGTACTCGACACGCCGCAAAAGTGGATACATACTGGCTTTTAAAAAATATCCCCAACGGGCTTGTACTAAACACGCCGCAAAGGTGGATACATCCCGGGTTAAAACCCTTGGGGGTCGCTATCTAGGAAAGGTTATTGTGACTTTTATTCCTGTGACTTTTTTTTTCGAGGGATATTTTTACATGGATTCGAAAATTCAAGTACATAATGAAACGAGAAAACTAGAGTACAACAGCCTCTAGTATTGAAGCAAGAATTGAATATGAAATGTTTTGGAATGCAATACGATCAAAGCTTAGAATAGAAATGTAAAATACAATACAATACCCAAGGCATAGCGCACGGGACCAATGAGAAATAAAGATTAACAAAACCAATATTCGGAATAGGTCTTTGAAAAGAATCCTGAATACACGGCAGCAAACTATTCAGGTCGTTGCAAAACTAGAGAAATGACATTTCGAATAGACTTGAATTCGAAAAGTTTTGATAAGGAGCAGATTATTGAAGAAAACTGTTAAATGTAACAAAAACAATTTGGGCCCCTGGTTGAACCAAATGAGGAACGAGGATAATGATAATGACGATAAGGATGGTGGCTGGGTGACTGTACCTACTTGCTTAGTTTATTCGTCCAGTTTGGAGTTTTCTTTAAGAAGGGGAAGACGAATCTTAGGGTAAAATCCCTGCGTTGGGAAAACTTGCTTATACAATTTTCTTAGGGTAAAAACTGATCTTGGGGAAAAACACAAAGATAAAATGGGTTTGATTACTGAGGGAGCCGGAATTCTTCAGTTCAGTTATGGTTAAATAAAGTAATCTGTGCCTCTGTTCGACTAACCAGCTAATTAGGTACCTTGTACTTGGACCTCTTACATTTGTGCCACAGCTCAGCTGGAGAAAAGCACGGGACTAGTAAACCTGCTGACAAACAAGAGACTGGCATTTTTAATATAATAATATAAGATAATATATATATATATATATATATATATATATATATATATATATATAGAGAGAGAGAGAGAGAGAGAGAGAGAGAGAGAGAGAGAGAGAGAGAGAGAGAGAGAGAGATAAAATCCACGAAGGAAACGGAAACACTGGAGTGCTGCGAGGCCTTTCGACGCTAGGTCCTTTATCTTTATTTATATATTCATCACGTTCCATATTTTCGTGATTCAGTTATACATACATACATATATATATATATATATATATATATATATATATATATATATATATATATATATATATATTATGTGTGTGTGTATGTGGGTGTGTATATGTATGCATATGTATATATGTGTATATGTATAAATTTCATCACTTAATTATTCTGTGCATTAATACAATTAATAACAGGACCTCATGTAAACTGGATGGTATCTAGCAGAGATGTTTACTCAAGAAAAGTTACAAGCTTTCCAGGACTAACTGTCCTCATCGTCTGGTGGCCTTAGAATAGTCCAGCTGTATTTATATGTATATGGGGGAGGAAATTAAAGCCCTTGTTGTTCCAATTTCATGTGCTGGCTTTCTTAAATCCTTTAATTATCCTCTATCTCCTGTGTAGTCCCGCCCCCGTGACCTTGGCCTTTCTCTGCCTGCGGTTTCTTGAAGGTATGCATTGTCCACGCGGTGTCTAGTGTTTATGTATGTCCTTTTTTCTTTTATTGTGTCTATGATTTTTCTAGATAGGCTGGCCTCAAAACCGCTTCTCATGTTGCCTGCCATTATGTTAATTGCATGTTATGAAGGCATTTTCTGCAATTAATCTAGCAGTTTTATTTGTGTTTTTGTGTAGGTAGTTTATATTCTCCCAGTCTATTCTTTTTTTTTCTTTTATTTAGAAATGTTCAGTGTATAATATACATAGTCTCGAGTTGCAATGTTACATGAAATTTCTCGTAACAATGTTCCTCAGTACCTCACCTAAACCTATCTTAAATTGTTTTTCTTTATTCTTATTTTACAAATGTTCATCATACAACATTTACCTTATATTTAATAACAGTTTTCTTTAATCTGGAACCATATACAATACTTAGTCGTTAGCATTCAAAATGTGTGGTATTTTTCACAGTAGTGCTTGGCAACCGACAACGACTGATTGTAGTGTCTAATGTTTTGTTTGTGTCGTTTCCCACGTTCTGTTTAGGATTTGCCGCTTTCACCTAAGTAACTCTTTTCACAGTCTAGACATGCTGCCATGTATAACCCCCACCTTACATCTTTCCCCTTTACCGACTTTTCATTCCTAACTATTTTGTTTTTGCAACTGCCTATCAGTTTGAAATCATCTAGTTTCCTGCTAAGGGATGTAATTGAAATTATCTAGTTTCCTGCTGAGGGATGTAATTGAAATGATCTAGTTTCCTGCTGAGGGATGTAATTGAAATGATCTAGTTTCCTGCTGAGGGATGTAATTGAAATGATCTAGTTTCCTGCTGAGGGATGTAATTGAAATGATCTAGTTTCCTGCTGAGGGGTGTAATTGAAATGATCTAGTTTCCTGCTGAGGGATGTAATTGAAATGATATAGTTTCCTGCTGAGGGATGTAATTGAAATGATCTAGTTTCCTGCTGAGGGATGTAATTGAAATGATCTAGTTTCCTGCTGAGGGATGTAATTGAAATGGTCTAGTTTCCTGCTGAGGGATGTAATTGAAATGATCTAGTTTCCTGCTGAGGGGTGTAATTGAAATGATCTAGTTTCCTGCTGAGGGATGTAATTGAAATGATATAGTTTCCTGCTGAGGGATGTAATTGAAATGATCTAGTTTCCTGCTGAGGGGTGTAATTGAAATGATCTAGTTTCCTGCTGAGGGATGTAATTGAAATGATCTAGTTTCCTGCTGAGGGATGCAATTGAAATTATCTAGTTTCCTGCTGAGGGATGTAATTGAAATAATCTAGTTTCCTGCTGAGGGATGTAACTGAAATTATCTAGTTTCCTGCTGAGGGATGTAATTGAAATTATCTAGTTTCCTGCTGAGGGATGTAATTGAAATTATCTAGTTTCCTGCTGAGGGATGTAACTGAAATTATCTAGTTTCCTGCTGAGGGATGTAACTGAAATGGTCTAGTTTCCTGCTGAGGGATGTAATTGAAATTATCTAGTTTCTTGCTGAGGGATGTAATTGAAATTATCTAGTTTCCTGCTGAGGGATGTAATTGAAATTATCTGGTTTCCTGCTGAGGGATGTAATTGAAATTATCTAGTTTCCTGCTGAGGGATGTAATTGAAATTATCTAGTTTCCTGCTGAGGGATGTAATTGAAATTATCTGGTTTCCTGCTGAGGGATGTAATTGAAATTATCTAGTTTCCTGCTGAGGGATGTAATTGAAATTATCTAGTTTCCTGCTGAGGGATGTAATTGAAATTATCTAGTTTCCTGCGGAGGGATGTAATTGAAATGATCTAGTTTCCTGCTGAGGGATGTAATTGAAATGATCTAGTTTCCTGCTGAGGGATGTAATTGAAATGATCTAGTTTCCTGCTGAGGGATGTAATTGAAATTATCTATAGTTTCCTGCTGAGGGATGTAACAGCGTTGTTGTCCGGGACGGTAATTACTTTCTTTCCCTTCAAATGTTCCTTTTCTTTCCCTTTCCTCTCCCCACAATAGTTTTTTTTCTTTCCTTGGTGTGTCCCCTTTCCCACCAATGCTTAGGGTATCCTAATCCCTTAAAATTCTCCCTCAAGTATTCCAGATTTTCATCTAAGAAGGATTGGTGGTTACAATTAACAGCCCATTTAATCGCCTTACGACAAAGTACTTATTAGCGGGGAAGAATGTTTTAGAAATTTTAAATGGTGATGTTGAGGTAGATAACCTTATGGGTTATCTGAAAGAATCTGATGATTTAATGAGATATTATTTAGTATATTTATTAAAGGTTTGTCATATTTATTTTATACATTAAGTATATATTTTAGATATATAATATTTATATGTATTTATTTTTTATGGTTTTTATCTAATGTCATTCTTCACATTTTACGTTCATATTTTAACACTGAATTGTACTAGTACAGTATGTTATCATTCACCTTTTCATTATCAACCACATCATTAATTTATGTTTCATCTTCATCGCTGCGCTGAAAAATCCTGATGGGTTCGGCGCTTGGTTTTCAAGACCTAAATTTCATAATCAGTCAATCATAAACAAGGAACTTGAAGTAGACATCTCAGGAATGGGCATGGCTTTATCTCCAGCTTTGAAGACCTAGCCTCATTATCAAAGTTGTAAAAACATACATATACATTAGAACATTAAAAAAGACTCGGACTGAAAAATACACCAAAAACAATTGCAAAATGCTTGGAGAAAGGTATTACCATCGAAAGGAATGAAGAACTAGCATCACGGAGAAAAATTGAAAATCCCTGGTTTATCACGCTAAGAAATAGGGGCGGAGGCAGTTTGATTGTTTAGCTTCGGAACCACCTTTTTTTATACAGACGCGAGGATTGCCAGCTGCTGAGGAGTACGGACCCTCCACAGAATTTCAATATGATCATAATCAATATTTATTTTGCGTTTGTTTGCGTGCTCGCGAATGCTAGAAAATTCGGGTTTAGGTAACGGGAACCCAGTACAATAGCTGACGCGTCTTATAGCACTTTTAGCAACCTCCGAGAGGCACCGATATATTTCCCCTTATTGCATCGGGGTGCCAGAAAGTAAATACACCGTATTCGATGTCATCAGAGGGTCCAGTCTGTCCTTATACTTAGAAAGGGGTAAGAGGATTAGTGGGAATGGGGTGACTTTCTACGGCAGGACAATACTGACGCATTAATGAATTAACTTTGGTAAGAGAGAACCATCATGTATATAAGGAAGACTCGAACAAAATGGCATTTTTGGGACTACAGGAGGCCTAATTTTTGGAGTGCGTTTAGCACTGAGGACCTTATTTAATTGTTTATAGAACATCTTGGAAGGAAAATAATTACCAGATATATCTATATAAAATATTTTTATAGAAATAAATGTTTGTATGTATGTATGTATGTATGTATATGTATATATATATATATATATATATATATATATATATATATATATATATATATATATATATATATATATATATATATATATATATATATATATATATATATATATTACGTTGTTAAATGAATATGGATTTGTTTACTTTTGACTCGGCTACTATTTCATATTGACACTGGAAAGAAAATCATGAGTTCGATATACTCTCTCTCTCTCTCTCTCTCTCTCTCTCTCTCTCTCTCTCTCTCTCTCTCTCTCTCTCTCTCTCTCTCTCTCTCTGGTTATTAATAGTGGAAAAACTGAAATCATGAATATGAATATTAGAAATGCACAAGATTGTCTAATTGAAGGTTTGGTTGTAAAGCAAGTGGATAAGTTTAAATATTTAGGTACTTATTTAGATAAGGATGGTTCTCTGAGCACAGAATTTATGGAAAGATTAAAAAAGGCTCATCGGGCAGTGGGAATGCTTAAAAATATTTAGAACAATAGAAATTTTTCTTTGCATGCAATAATGAAAATTTTTAAGGTAATGCTTAGGAGTATTTTGATTTATGGGCATGAGTCATGGTACAGTACAGTGACTTCGGATAATAAATTCGTAGCATTTGAGAATAAGGCGCTCAGAAGAATATTAGGAATTAACTGGAGGGATATGATATCAAATAACAGAATTAGAGAAGTATTTGGGGTGCAGCCGGTCGATGAGTATGTTAGATTCTCACGCTGGAAATGGCTACGCCAAGTGTATAGAAGACAGGGAATAGTACTAGATACACCGGGGTGGGTTGCACTGGGTAGAAGAGGTAGAGGTAGGCCACAGGGGACGTGGTTGAGGACAATGAGGCGGGAAGCAGGAGACGAGTGTTGGGGAGATCTTGAGGAGTTAGCCCAGGACAGAATGTGGTGGCTTGAGTTCATCAAGGCCCTATGCATCCCCGTGGGTACCACAGGAAATGATTGATTTATTGATGTATGCTGTATATATATATATATATATATATATATATATATATATATATATATATATATATATATATATATATATATATATATATATGTATGTATATATATATAGGGAGGTGTTTGGCATCCTGAGGTGGAGCCAACCTGGCAACCCTATTTAAGACAGACAGTCACCTCAAGCTACCACAGGCCTGCCTGCCCTGAGCTTGAAATTCAACCAGGGAGTCCTATTATCCTAAGATCCTCTTACGGGTATCTTTGCATAGGCCTGGAGTGCATCACGCTTGCATATTTGCCGCGAAGGATTTAAAGATAAAGGCAAGAATGCTTTACCTTTTAGGAAATATACTTATTTATTGTAGGTTTTATTCTTTATTTTTTTACTTATATCAAATGTTCTCTTATATATGTTATTTATTTGCTTTTTTGGACTTTCATCTCATTCTGAGTATTCTCAAATATATTTTGATTAGTAGTTATATATTTGGCACCTATATTCTGCAGTTCATAAAGTGCATCATGGTAAATTTACCCCAAACACAATTTGTTTTAGCTGAATTATATATCATTATTAGAGCATTTGTTTTACATGTAAGAGGCAAGATTGACAATCCTTGTCGCCTCAGTAGAGGCCCCAGATGAAGAATTCGAGAACGTCATTCAGCGAAGGTTCATTCCCATTTCGTTACAAGCATCGAACCTTGAATTCTGTCGCGAAAGTGATTCATGGCTTTAAGAACTAGCATTAGCGATTTTCAGCACGGAGATTCTACATTCACTTCAGTATTTCAGGGCTTCAAGGTTTTCAGTGTTCATAAAAGTGCTTACATGTTCTTTTTCATCTACAGTGTAGTTTTGCATGCATAACTTTTTGATGTTTCTGTAAAGGAAAACCTCCCGGATTATTTCTGTTAACTTTGCTGAATGTTTCTACTAAACCCTGATTGACATTAAGGTTTATGCAGTTTCGCAGCTCATAAGATGATTGATTCATAGGAAGGTTGGGATTTGAAGTATTAAGGAATTATCATTTATTTTTCCGTGAAATTTATTGAGGAAAAGATTTTTGCAACCTCCAAATTTCATCGTTTTTGTTAATCTTTAACACGAGCATTTTGATGCATATTTTTTGCCCAGAAATCAGAAGCATTAGTTCAACTTCCAAGGAAAATGTTTTCAGAATTAAATTTTCCCAGAACGCAATAAACACGAGTCTTTCTTTAATACATTTTCCGCTGACGTAAATCGGGCCGTCAAGCAATGTGACAGGATGATTATTTACTTATATGCTGTCGAAACATTTTAGTTTTCTGTAAAAAGAAAACTATTGAGATGGCAGTGTCTGTCCGTCCGCACTTTTCTGTCCGTCCTCAGGTCTTAAAAATTACTGAGGCTGGAGGGCTGCAAATTAGTATGTTGATCATTCACCCTCCAATCATCAAGCATACCAAATTGCAGCCCTCTAGCCTCAGTAGTTTTCATTTGATTTAAGGTTAAAGTTAGCAATGATCGTGCGACTGGCAGCGCTATAGGACAGGCCACCACCGGGCCGTGGCTCAAATTTTCATGGGCCGCGGATCATACAGCATTATACGCTGTACAGGGAACTCGATTGCGCCGAAGAAACTTTGGCGCAATTTTTACTTGTTTATTTTATCTTATAATGTCACAGTTAACGTCAATTTTTTCAGCTACAGTGACGCTCACAATGGAAGGCAGAATTCTTGTCAGTGTCTGATGCAAAAATTTTTATCATTAATTAATGTATGGATGTGAATAGATAAATATGTCGTTTTAGAAATTAGATATGAACTGTATTATGATGAATCCATTAAATATTGCACCAATAGACTAATGGAATTGCAAGGCACGTTATTTACTACAATGAAAAGTCTCAAAGGAACATGAATATAAGGGTGGTACTTTTAGAAATCCTTCTTCCACTCTGAAAACACCTTTTTTGCCTTCGAAAAAAACCTCTTTTACCTTCATCTTTCCATCTTATTTGTCTAATTTTTTTCCGAATGATTTGTGACAATTTTGCAAGGGTCAAACTTTCCCTCTCTCTTTCTGTGTAGGTTTTGACGAAGGTTTTCCTATACTCTCTCCGTCTTACACTAAGGAATTTCTTATTGTCAGTCTTTTTGAATGGCGAAAGACACCATCTCTCCCCTTTCCTACGAGAAGACCTTTTCTCCACCCCAGTCTTTCCACTTGTTTAATTGTGTGTCAATTTCACCAACTTTGATTTGGTGATTCTCTTTCGCTTCAGTGAACGAAATGAGATGTTGTCTCGCCTTTCTTCTGGTCAATATTCAGTGTATGTGGGGTCTCTCGTTCGTGTGCTTGTACATTGTGCGTGTGCTTGTTAGAGAGAGAGAGAGAGAGAGAGAGAGAGAGAGAGTGAGAGAGAGAGAGAGGTAGAGAGAGCATGTGTGTGAGAGAGAGAGCATGTGTTTACCAAACAACTAAAATAAATTTGAGAAAAAAAAAACTGAAAATTAATTCAGAACGATAAACGGAAAAGACGATAAAAGGAATCAAATCTTCGCCGCTTTTATGTTAACAGTAAAATAGATTACATATTTTAACTGTAATTTCCATTCGATAAACCATAAAGTAAATCTCGAACAACACACATGAGAACTCCTGGAAATACAGCGATTCAGTTCGATGCTCAGAAATCCAGCTTTCTAAGGCCCTGATCATATTTTGATTCTTAGACTGAAGTGTTTCCATCCAAGTAGCATTTCAAGAAGAGACGAACTTATGCAAGCATAGACCATCAACTCAAGAGTGGCAGAGAGTGAAAGGGAGAAAGAAGTCTGCTTCGGAACTCCGAAGGATTAAGAGTACCGTTTTGTTTGCCCGCACTCTCCTTGGCTGTGGTTCGCGGAGTTGAGAAATGGGAGTTGAGTTACGATAGAAAGATGAGAAATATGCGGACAGACAGATAGGAAAAGGAGCATATTGTTATTTTGTTCAGATGCACTCATAATAATTATACATACGCATATGTATAAGTGTGTATAATATATATATATATATATATATATATATATATATATATATATATATATATAAAATATATATATATATATATATATATATATATATATATATATATATACACACACACATATATACATACACACACATATATATATATATATATATATATATATATATATATATATATATATATTATACAATATATATGAGTTATTTTTACTATATTTATGATAAAACCAACAGAAAATTCTTCAGTTATTGATTTAATAAAACATGAAAAATGAGTCCTCGATTTATAAGATTTTTCGCCATTATTTCAATGATGAACATTTTATCTCTTCAATACTTCCAGCAAAATACCTCGTGAACTATTTCTCTTGACTTTGCGAAATATTTCTAGTGAATACTGAATGACAGTGAAGTTTTTGCACAGATTCCCAATATCTTTTGGTTACTACATTTTATTATTTTTTCTAAGTCAAACTCTTCACAATTATTCTTGAAGGGAGCGCTGAAATATAAAGTAGAAATAAAAGATCTTGCCTGCAATAATATTTGTGGAACTTAGCCAACCAGAGAAAAGGAATTTCCCCTGTATAATATAAATGAAAGAAAACTGTCAGTTTCCTACCTTGGCTCTTCCACAGTGACATCTGAGCTTATTCGAAATAAATTCAAAACCAGTCAATCAAAGTCATTTTAAGCGTCATGGCTATGTAAAATTCCAAGTGTTTTGATTAAGTATTCCTAACTTTATTTTCAGATTTCAAAGAGATATTCCGCAGTTCAGGAAAAACTTTTCATCGAGCGAAGGCAGAGAGAGAGAGAGGAGAGAGAGAGAGAGAGAGAGAGAGAGAGAGAGAGAGAGAGAGAGAGAGAGAAAGAGAGAGAATCTCAAGCAATGGCAGCACAGTTTTCAAATCAGTATCTGAGGGCTTCTTAATGAAACGGAAAAACTGACAGTACTCATTTACACTGTCAGAAAAATATAGAAATTCAAACATTGGAAAAGCAAGAGGAATATGAATGAAGATTTAAATATATCTCTCTCTCTCTCTCTCTCTCTCTCTCTCTCTCTCTCTTCTCTCTCTCTCTCTCTCTCTCTCTTTAGTTCCTCATTGGATGGGTCGGTATCGTTCTCGGCTAGCACTTTGCCGGACCCGCGTTCAATTCTCCGACCGGCCAATGAAGAATTAAAGGAATTTATTTCTGGTGATAGAAATTCATTTCTCGTTATAATGTGGTTCGGATCCCACAGTAAGCTGTAGGTCCCGTTGCTAGGTAACTAATTGGTTCTTAGCCACATAAAATAAATCTAAGCCCTGGGAGAGCTGTTAATCAGCTCAGTGGCCTGGTTAAACTAAGGTATACTTAACCTCTCTCTCTCTCTCTCTCTCTCTCTCTCTCTCTCTCTCTCTCTCTCTCTCTCTCTCTCAACAAACTCTGACTTTTCCTTTCCCAGTATCATTGGTCTCTTTACAAACAGACTCTTTCTGTTTTTTTTGTTTTTTTTTCTTGAAAATCTTCCCCAGCAAATTCTGAATGTACCCTACATCTGGAATCCCAGTCGTCCGTTTTGCTATGCCCATATTATTACTGTATGGAAAACCTCCCGATGCACCCTTCTATTTCAACGTTCCCACCTAAAATAAAAGTGGATTGTTTGACTTTGAAAAATATTAAGTACTGTAAGAAAGGAGATATCTCTTTCTTCAGATTTTTTTCTGGTAAAATATTCATGATATCTTGATAACAGCGAAAAGACGCCAGAACGGTTTAACCCAAATCCCTTGTTTTATTTTTTTTATTTACTGTTGATTGCAATATGGCAATAGAGAAGAAAGTACCTTTGCACGTTATCTCTCTCATTTTTACGAAACTATTTTAACGTAAATAAAAACCGTCCCTCTTCGTTTAGGTGTACAGGTATCTCTCTTTTCTTTATTTTTATTTGATTTATTTAAAGTATATTTCCATAAGAGAACTATGGAAGACAAGCAAAGAGGTCAGTAAGAGTCCGAGGTTCATAACCTGGCCTCCTACCCCTTTCTAAAACAAAAACCACTCTGGATAAGTATCCATGTTTGCATATAGAGGTCTTACTCTGATCGAACTAGCCTCTGTGAAATGCCCCGTTTTAGATATATCTCCTGGATGGATGGATGTGTCTCATTCTAAGACTCAACATATGACCGTGGTTGGTGAACAATGAACTGAGACGCTGTTTTTGACCTTGTGAACCGTTCATATATTATTTAAGTCTTACGTTACTGACCTATTATTTCTTTACATTTAATGCCTATTATTAATATGTTTTCTTTACATTTAATGCCTATTATTAATATATTAGCTCAATAATAAAAATGAAAGTAATAACTCCTTGCGGTATATCGTTCTGATTTCATCTCTCTCTCTCTCTCTCTCTCTCTCTCTCTCTCTCTCTCTCTCTCTCTCTCTCTCTCTCTCTCTCTCTCTCATACACACACACACACACACACTCACAACAACACACAAGATTAGTAACTCTCGTCCTTAATGTGACTAACGTTGTAGATTAAGGTCCACATATAAATGAAAAACGTGAATTTTCGTGATTTTTCCATTTGCCACGCGCTTCATTTAGGCGATGCTAGGCTAAAGGCATTTTTCCACAAACACATACGGCAGGATGTTGGTGACTAATGATGGGAAGTAACAGCTGCCCAGTACTTGTACAGTAGCTAACACTTTTTCCGAGATTGTATAAATGTTTTGTTATTCTGTACTTGGCATTTATCTCTACTTGTGCAATGGGAATGTGAACCTGGTACGCTCGTATGGACGAGCGAAAAAATCTTTTCTCTTTATTGCTTTGTTGGAGAGACATTCCTGTTCCTAGCGTTTTAGGAGCTCAGGTAAGTGGCTAAGCAATATGGGGGTTTTGTTACAAATGCCTTGCTCTGGACTTTTGAATAAATTCGTTGATTGGGCTACAGGGATTGTGTATCATAAAACAAA
>JANJGK010000002.1:82870389-82917569 GCA_039081455.1 Macrobrachium rosenbergii | reverse complement strand
ACTATTTCATATTGACACTGGAAAGAAAATCATGAGTTCGATATACTCTCTCTCTCTCTCTCTCTCTCTCTCTCTCTGGTTATTAATAGTGGAAAAACTGAAATCATGAATATGAATATTAGAAATGCACAAGATTGTCTAATTGAAGGTTTGGTTGTAAAGCAAGTGGATAAGTTTAAATATTTAGGTACTTATTTAGATAAGGATGGTTCTCTGAGCACAGAATTTATGGAAAGATTAAAAAAGGCTCATCGGGCAGTGGGAATGCTTAAAAATATTTAGAACAATAGAAATTTTTCTTTGCATGCAATAATGAAAATTTTTAAGGTAATGCTTAGGAGTATTTTGATTTATGGGCATGAGTCATGGTACAGTACAGTGACTTCGGATAATAAATTCGTAGCATTTGAGAATAAGGCGCTCAGAAGAATATTAGGAATTAACTGGAGGGATATGATATCAAATAACAGAATTAGAGAAGTATTTGGGGTGCAGCCGGTCGATGAGTATGTTAGATTCTCACGCTGGAAATGGCTACGCCAAGTGTATAGAAGACAGGGAATAGTACTAGATACACCGGGGTGGGTTGCACTGGGTAGAAGAGGTAGAGGTAGGCCACAGGGGACGTGGTTGAGGACAATGAGGCGGGAAGCAGGAGACGAGTGTTGGGGAGATCTTGAGGAGTTAGCCCAGGACAGAATGTGGTGGCTTGAGTTCATCAAGGCCCTATGCATCCCCGTGGGTACCACAGGAAATGATTGATTTATTGATGTATGCTGTATATATATATATATATATATATATGTATGTATATATATATAGGGAGGTGTTTGGCATCCTGAGGTGGAGCCAACCTGGCAACCCTATTTAAGACAGACAGTCACCTCAAGCTACCACAGGCCTGCCTGCCCTGAGCTTGAAATTCAACCAGGGAGTCCTATTATCCTAAGATCCTCTTACGGGTATCTTTGCATAGGCCTGGAGTGCATCACGCTTGCATATTTGCCGCGAAGGATTTAAAGATAAAGGCAAGAATGCTTTACCTTTTAGGAAATATACTTATTTATTGTAGGTTTTATTCTTTATTTTTTTACTTATATCAAATGTTCTCTTATATATGTTATTTATTTGCTTTTTTGGACTTTCATCTCATTCTGAGTATTCTCAAATATATTTTGATTAGTAGTTATATATTTGGCACCTATATTCTGCAGTTCATAAAGTGCATCATGGTAAATTTACCCCAAACACAATTTGTTTTAGCTGAATTATATATCATTATTAGAGCATTTGTTTTACATGTAAGAGGCAAGATTGACAATCCTTGTCGCCTCAGTAGAGGCCCCAGATGAAGAATTCGAGAACGTCATTCAGCGAAGGTTCATTCCCATTTCGTTACAAGCATCGAACCTTGAATTCTGTCGCGAAAGTGATTCATGGCTTTAAGAACTAGCATTAGCGATTTTCAGCACGGAGATTCTACATTCACTTCAGTATTTCAGGGCTTCAAGGTTTTCAGTGTTCATAAAAGTGCTTACATGTTCTTTTTCATCTACAGTGTAGTTTTGCATGCATAACTTTTTGATGTTTCTGTAAAGGAAAACCTCCCGGATTATTTCTGTTAACTTTGCTGAATGTTTCTACTAAACCCTGATTGACATTAAGGTTTATGCAGTTTCGCAGCTCATAAGATGATTGATTCATAGGAAGGTTGGGATTTGAAGTATTAAGGAATTATCATTTATTTTTCCGTGAAATTTATTGAGGAAAAGATTTTTGCAACCTCCAAATTTCATCGTTTTTGTTAATCTTTAACACGAGCATTTTGATGCATATTTTTTGCCCAGAAATCAGAAGCATTAGTTCAACTTCCAAGGAAAATGTTTTCAGAATTAAATTTTCCCAGAACGCAATAAACACGAGTCTTTCTTTAATACATTTTCCGCTGACGTAAATCGGGCCGTCAAGCAATGTGACAGGATGATTATTTACTTATATGCTGTCGAAACATTTTAGTTTTCTGTAAAAAGAAAACTATTGAGATGGCAGTGTCTGTCCGTCCGCACTTTTCTGTCCGTCCTCAGGTCTTAAAAATTACTGAGGCTGGAGGGCTGCAAATTAGTATGTTGATCATTCACCCTCCAATCATCAAGCATACCAAATTGCAGCCCTCTAGCCTCAGTAGTTTTCATTTGATTTAAGGTTAAAGTTAGCAATGATCGTGCGACTGGCAGCGCTATAGGACAGGCCACCACCGGGCCGTGGCTCAAATTTTCATGGGCCGCGGATCATACAGCATTATACGCTGTACAGGGAACTCGATTGCGCCGAAGAAACTTTGGCGCAATTTTTACTTGTTTATTTTATCTTATAATGTCACAGTTAACGTCAATTTTTTCAGCTACAGTGACGCTCACAATGGAAGGCAGAATTCTTGTCAGTGTCTGATGCAAAAATTTTTATCATTAATTAATGTATGGATGTGAATAGATAAATATGTCGTTTTAGAAATTAGATATGAACTGTATTATGATGAATCCATTAAATATTGCACCAATAGACTAATGGAATTGCAAGGCACGTTATTTACTACAATGAAAAGTCTCAAAGGAACATGAATATAAGGGTGGTACTTTTAGAAATCCTTCTTCCACTCTGAAAACACCTTTTTTGCCTTCGAAAAAAACCTCTTTTACCTTCATCTTTCCATCTTATTTGTCTAATTTTTTTCCGAATGATTTGTGACAATTTTGCAAGGGTCAAACTTTCCCTCTCTCTTTCTGTGTAGGTTTTGACGAAGGTTTTCCTATACTCTCTCCGTCTTACACTAAGGAATTTCTTATTGTCAGTCTTTTTGAATGGCGAAAGACACCATCTCTCCCCTTTCCTACGAGAAGACCTTTTCTCCACCCCAGTCTTTCCACTTGTTTAATTGTGTGTCAATTTCACCAACTTTGATTTGGTGATTCTCTTTCGCTTCAGTGAACGAAATGAGATGTTGTCTCGCCTTTCTTCTGGTCAATATTCAGTGTATGTGGGGTCTCTCGTTCGTGTGCTTGTACATTGTGCGTGTGCTTGTTAGAGAGAGAGAGAGAGAGAGAGAGAGAGTGAGAGAGAGAGAGAGGTAGAGAGAGCATGTGTGTGAGAGAGAGAGCATGTGTTTACCAAACAACTAAAATAAATTTGAGAAAAAAAAAACTGAAAATTAATTCAGAACGATAAACGGAAAAGACGATAAAAGGAATCAAATCTTCGCCGCTTTTATGTTAACAGTAAAATAGATTACATATTTTAACTGTAATTTCCATTCGATAAACCATAAAGTAAATCTCGAACAACACACATGAGAACTCCTGGAAATACAGCGATTCAGTTCGATGCTCAGAAATCCAGCTTTCTAAGGCCCTGATCATATTTTGATTCTTAGACTGAAGTGTTTCCATCCAAGTAGCATTTCAAGAAGAGACGAACTTATGCAAGCATAGACCATCAACTCAAGAGTGGCAGAGAGTGAAAGGGAGAAAGAAGTCTGCTTCGGAACTCCGAAGGATTAAGAGTACCGTTTTGTTTGCCCGCACTCTCCTTGGCTGTGGTTCGCGGAGTTGAGAAATGGGAGTTGAGTTACGATAGAAAGATGAGAAATATGCGGACAGACAGATAGGAAAAGGAGCATATTGTTATTTTGTTCAGATGCACTCATAATAATTATACATACGCATATGTATAAGTGTGTATAATATATATATATATATATATATATATAAAATATATATATATATATATATATATACACACACACATATATACATACACACACATATATATATATATATATATATATTATACAATATATATGAGTTATTTTTACTATATTTATGATAAAACCAACAGAAAATTCTTCAGTTATTGATTTAATAAAACATGAAAAATGAGTCCTCGATTTATAAGATTTTTCGCCATTATTTCAATGATGAACATTTTATCTCTTCAATACTTCCAGCAAAATACCTCGTGAACTATTTCTCTTGACTTTGCGAAATATTTCTAGTGAATACTGAATGACAGTGAAGTTTTTGCACAGATTCCCAATATCTTTTGGTTACTACATTTTATTATTTTTTCTAAGTCAAACTCTTCACAATTATTCTTGAAGGGAGCGCTGAAATATAAAGTAGAAATAAAAGATCTTGCCTGCAATAATATTTGTGGAACTTAGCCAACCAGAGAAAAGGAATTTCCCTGTATAATATAAATGAAAGAAAACTGTCAGTTTCCTACCTTGGCTCTTCCACAGTGACATCTGAGCTTATTCGAAATAAATTCAAAACCAGTCAATCAAAGTCATTTTAAGCGTCATGGCTATGTAAAATTCCAAGTGTTTTGATTAAGTATTCCTAACTTTATTTTCAGATTTCAAAGAGATATTCCGCAGTTCAGGAAAAACTTTTCATCGAGCGAAGGCAGAGAGAGAGAGAGAGAGAGAGAGAGAGAGAAAGAGAGAGAATCTCAAGCAATGGCAGCACAGTTTTCAAATCAGTATCTGAGGGCTTCTTAATGAAACGGAAAACTGACAGTACTCATTTACACTGTCAGAAAAATATAGAAATTCAAACATTGGAAAAGCAAGAGGAATATGAATGAAGATTTAAATATATCTCTCTCTCTCTCTCTCTCTCTCTCTCTCTTTAGTTCCTCATTGGATGGGTCGGTATCGTTCTCGGCTAGCACTTTGCCGGACCCGCGTTCAATTCTCCGACCGGCCAATGAAGAATTAAAGGAATTTATTTCTGGTGATAGAAATTCATTTCTCGTTATAATGTGGTTCGGATCCCACAGTAAGCTGTAGGTCCCGTTGCTAGGTAACTAATTGGTTCTTAGCCACATAAAATAAATCTAATCCTTCGGGCCAGCCCTGGGAGAGCTGTTAATCAGCTCAGTGGCCTGGTTAAACTAAGGTATACTTAACCTCTCTCTCTCTCTCTCTCTCTCTCTCTCTCAACAAACTCTGACTTTTCCTTTCCCAGTATCATTGGTCTCTTTACAAACAGACTCTTTCTGTTTTTTTTTTGTTTTTTTTTCTTGAAAATCTTCCCCAGCAAATTCTGAATGTACCCTACATCTGGAATCCCAGTCGTCCGTTTTGCTATGCCCATATTATTACTGTATGGAAAACCTCCCGATGCACCCTTCTATTTCAACGTTCCCACCTAAAATAAAAGTGGATTGTTTGACTTTGAAAAATATTAAGTACTGTAAGAAAGGAGATATCTCTTTCTTCAGATTTTTTTCTGGTAAAATATTCATGATATCTTGATAACAGCGAAAAGACGCCAGAACGGTTTAACCCAAATCCCTTGTTTTATTTTTTTTATTTACTGTTGATTGCAATATGGCAATAGAGAAGAAAGTACCTTTGCACGTTATCTCTCTCATTTTTACGAAACTATTTTAACGTAAATAAAAACCGTCCCTCTTCGTTTAGGTGTACAGGTATCTCTCTTTTCTTTATTTTTATTTGATTTATTTAAAGTATATTTCCATAAGAGAACTATGGAAGACAAGCAAAGAGGTCAGTAAGAGTCCGAGGTTCATAACCTGGCCTCCTACCCCTTTCTAAAACAAAAACCACTCTGGATAAGTATCCATGTTTGCATATAGAGGTCTTACTCTGATCGAACTAGCC
The DNA here is from genome assembly GCA_039081455.1 of Macrobrachium rosenbergii. NCBI lineage: Eukaryota > Metazoa > Arthropoda > Malacostraca > Decapoda > Palaemonidae > Macrobrachium > Macrobrachium rosenbergii. Next base: position 82,911,886 of record JANJGK010000002.1, on the reverse strand, counting down.
TCTGTGAAATGCCCCGTTTTAGATATATCTCCTGGATGGATGGATGTGTCTCATTCTAAGACTCAACATATGACCGTGGTTGGTGAACAATGAACTGAGACGCTGTTTTTGACCTTGTGAACCGTTCATATATTATTTAAGTCTTACGTTACTGACCTATTATTTCTTTACATTTAATGCCTATTATTAATATGTTTTCTTTACATTTAATGCCTATTATTAATATATTAGCTCAATAATAAAAATGAAAGTAATAACTCCTTGCGGTATATCGTTCTGATTTCATCTCTCTCTCTCTCTCTCTCTCTCTCTCATACACACACACACACACACACTCACAACAACACACAAGATTAGTAACTCTCGTCCTTAATGTGACTAACGTTGTAGATTAAGGTCCACATATAAATGAAAAACGTGAATTTTCGTGATTTTTCCATTTGCCACGCGCTTCATTTAGGCGATGCTAGGCTAAAGGCATTTTTCCACAAACACATACGGCAGGATGTTGGTGACTAATGATGGGAAGTAACAGCTGCCCAGTACTTGTACAGTAGCTAACACTTTTTCCGAGATTGTATAAATGTTTTGTTATTCTGTACTTGGCATTTATCTCTACTTGTGCAATGGGAATGTGAACCTGGTACGCTCGTATGGACGAGCGAAAAAATCTTTTCTCTTTATTGCTTTGTTGGAGAGACATTCCTGTTCCTAGCGTTTTAGGAGCTCAGGTAAGTGGCTAAGCAATATGGGGGTTTTGTTACAAATGCCTTGCTCTGGACTTTTGAATAAATTCGTTGATTGGGCTACAGGGATTGTGTATCATAAAACAAATCACTCATGCAGATCTAAAAACGACTAAAAAAGAAGTTTTCAAGTACAAAAATAATATTATGTATTATATACACTATATATATATATATATATATATATACATATATATATTATATATATAAAACTAGCTGGCCAACCCGGCGCTGCCCATCAAAACTCTAAATGACAACCGATAAACTCTCTCTCTCTCTCTCTCTCTCTCTCTCTCTCCCTTCCATGTTAAGATAGTTGCTTCAGTTACAGTGCCCAACATTTCTGACATTTTATATTTCACCCCTTCCCACCCCCATTCCTGTCAGGGTTGAACTTGCACTTAAAGGGTAACGGGAGTGTCACTATCCATATCAGCCACCTCGGAAACTAGACAAGATCATTGCTGGACTGGTCGATATCGTTCTCGGCTAGCACTCTGCAGGGCCGGCGTTCGAATCTCCGGCCGGCCAGTGAAGAATTGGTTCTTAGCCACGTAAAATAAGTCTAATCCTTCAGGCCAGCCCTCCCTAGGAGAGCTGGTAATCAGCTCAGTGGTCTGGTTAAACTAAGATACACTTAATTATGTATTAGACACTACTCTCGGTCATTTTTGACATTGTATTTTTCACTCCTTCTCACTCCCCCCACTTCCCACTGGGGCTGAACTTGGACTTAAAGGGCATCAGGAGTGTCACTCTTCATCTCAGCGACCTCGGAAACTATGAATTAGACACTGATATCTGTCTTTTTGATTATTTTTGCATATCACCCCCTTCCCACCCCCTTTGGTGCTAGTGATGCCTCCCCCCCCCCAGTAGTCTTTTCCAGATAGTAAGTCATATGTATACCAAGTTTGGTTGAAATTGCTCAGTGCATTTCAGTTATGCTGGAACATACACACACACACTCATACATACGTCCATCCATTTATATATAAATATAATTATATGTATATACTGTATATATATATATATATATATATGTGTGTGTGTGTGTGTGTGTGTGTACTGTATATATATAAAATTGTACACATTTTGGATACGCATGTCAGCTATTTTCTTGGGCGAATACATGTTCAGTCTCTCTCTCTCTCTCTCTCTCTCTCTCTCTTCACACGTAGACACGCATACAACATGGGTTAAAAAACCGTTAAAAGAATGAGGGAGAGAGTACGGAGTTTCGTTCACTGAAGCGAGAGAGAATCATCAGTTAGAATTTGGGGAAAGTGACGCAAAATTTAACTAGAGGAAAGATTGCTGTGGGGAGAGGAGATATGCTGTCTTTTTCCATCCAAAACAACCGACGCTCAGAGAGGCTCGTCAGTTCAATCAGGGTGAAACTTTCACAAATGGTAAAAACATTAGGTAAAGGAGGTGCAAAAGTAAAGGTAACATGTAAAAAATGCGCCGAAGTTTCTTTGGCACAATCGAGTTTTCTGTACAGAGTGTGATGCTGTATGAAACTCTCAGCCACGGCCCGTGAAACTCTCAGCCGCGGCCCATGAAACTTTCAGCCACGGCTCGGTGGTGGCCTGTGTTGTTGGCACCTATAGCGGTGCCAGACGCACGATCATGGCTAACGTTATCCCTGAAGAAAATAAAAATTACTTAGACTAGAGGGCTGCAGTTTTATATGTTTGATGATTGGAGGGTGCATGACGAACATACCAGTTTGCAGCCCTCTAGCCTTAGTAGTTTTTAAGATCTGAAAGCGGAGGAACCAATAGCCATCTCAATAGTTTTCTTTTACACAACTAAAAAATGTTATCCAGAGTCAATACAGAAGGACGTTTAGAAATTAAAAGGAGAGAAAATATAAGAATGTTACCTCTAAGATTTATGTCACTTTGAAACTTGTTACTTGGTTATTTGAATTTCGGCCTATTCCGTCTATGAAAACTATCTGAAATCGTCGCTTATTTGTTTATTTTTGGCACAGCAGTGACTGAAGACGGGTGTTTTTAATGAATTTTTGAATATTGAAATATTTTCACCGGACTTAAAATTCCTTCTTGGTTCTCGAAAAGCATATAAAAACAAAGAATCTTACTTTCTTAGGTCTTTCCTAGAAACTTGAAAGCACGTATGAGATTTTCATATCATTTCAAGGACTCTTTTCCCCAACCGAGACTCAGTAATTGCTGAGACTTCATCCTTTTTCGTTATTAATGCCTCGAATTTCCTTCGTCTTTTTTTCGTCCCACACTGAAGATTTATAAAAGCATTTCATCTGCAACCATTCAGAAGAAGCATCTGTGGTCAATTCTGTTCCCAGTTCTAGCGTTCTATTTAATCTTCTCCAACATTATTCATTTAGTGTAAGATTCGCTACGGACTTATGAGAATCTACAAGTTGTGATTTTTTTAGGGCAGTGTTACAGTGCAACCCTTAGTTATATAATTTGCTGAATATTCATAGCAATATGGATCATCTCCTGTACTCTTGACAGGACATTTTCGTTCTGTCGCCACACTTTTTGACAACAGAGACTAACAGTGACGTGATATCTGTCTGTAACATTTTCTGTCTCTTATTGGGTTTTATGTTATCGTGATTGTTATGAATTCAGTCTCTCACAACTGGTTCACAGTGCAGCTTGCTCATTAGAAATAATTGCAATCTCTCTCACAAGACTCTCGATACAGCAAATATGAATTTTAGGCAAACAAGTTGTTTCCGAGGTTGTTAATATTACGCAGTAAAAATTGCCTATTTACCTGCAATATCATCGCTACTCTACTCAGGCTCAAACTTCATAACCAATTACTTGTACGTAAATCTGATGTCAGGAACTTGAATTTTTCCACAAGACTCAGATATGTCTTCTTTCATTTAATACTCCTCTCATTACTTGAAGGTAGATTCTTCTAATTAATCTTCTTCTTCTTCACTGAACTAGGACACGATGGATTCCATGCATCAATTTTTAACACCCCTCTCCAATCTTACCAATGACCTTATCTTTCGCTTCAGCCACCTTAACAGCAATGTCACCTACCTGCCCTTAAGTCTACTTTTAAGTACTTTTCAAAAATTCATACTCAGTTTCCAAATAATCTCCTTCTCTCGGCAGTTTTAAAACATCATTACGCCAAACATCGCAGATTCCATTTACTTTTGGTAGATTTTCACTTTTCGGTGAATCATGACTGGTATATTTCATGTGATCTCTTGCACCACGAAACGCTTACCCTACCAAGACGCTACCCTTAGCCCCTTGGCGCAAACAGCGATTGTTCATCGTGAGGGAGCATTTATGATCTTACTGAATTGGCTTCAGTCACCAACTAATCACTGTTTAGCTTCCCATACAACCACGAAATAACATATTGTGAGACACCAGATGCAGTGCCGAAAAATGAGTGCGACCTCATCCACTAATTACTCTCATTGCTCCGCATTGTTGAGAACGGAAAGTTAGAGACCTTATGTATTTAGTATTCGACAAGTTTAGCCTTTTATGGACAGTATCATGGAAATAACAGAGATGATAATGATCCTTATAATAGAACCAAAAGGTCAGAAGGACCAACGATAGACAGCTTAATACACGACATCTAAAATGAAATCAAAAAGAGGACACGTGTGTATTGGAGGATAGTCTGATTTTTGTGTTATGTTCTAGGAAGCTTTTTTTTTTTTAAATCCTTCAAACATTTCAGGAACTGATTTAATGCATTTCAGTTTTGGACACAAAATATGCATCGAAAGGGCCAGGTTAAAGATTAATAACAGTGATGAAACGCTGACGTTACATGAACAAACATTTTGTGTATATAAAGAGAAAAATAAATGGTAATCCTTTAACCATCCTGTGAATTCATCATACTGAGAGCATTAAAGCTATGCGCGAACTTGAATGCCAAACTCAACGAAATAGTGTACACAGTATTTTACAAAAAACATAAAAAAAAATTAATCTTCATTCATATATAATTCTCTGTAGTTACTGAAGGACGTGTAATGAAATTTATCAACATACTCTCCCTTAATTACTTGATTTGAATCAAACATCTCCGCTTAAAAGAGTCCTAATACCCGTATTAAAAATTACATTTACTTACTTAAGACTAATGTAAAACATCCAGTTTGCATAATTAACTTCCTGAGTAAATTAACATGATTCCAGTATTGATTTCTACATCAGGGGCCTCTACATAAATTATAAATACCGCCTCTATTACCGCTTACATATCGAACAAGCATCGTACTGCCACTTTGGTATTTAATAACTATAAACACTAATCTAAGGGAATTTTACCAAGATGCATTTTGGAAAATAGAATTTAGGTCTCATATCAATCACTACTAAATCAAAATATAGTATTTAACAATTATCAAAAATGATAAGGACGTTCTGCTCTTATTCCTAATAAAGTTATTAGTTTATAGATGAAAATATCATAAATATGGAGATGATAAGAAAATAATATAAATATAAAGATAATAAGAAACTTGATCAAATATATACGTAAATAGTAATAAAACATAAAATATTGCTAAAATAAGAAAAAAGGATAATGAAATGCCTCCATAACAGAAGAGAGAAATCTTGAACTAATTTAGCGCATTTCACAAAGGGCAAAATATTCTATCCTTCTTAAATTCCGTCACGGCAGGTGTTAAAACCCGGGGAGCTTAATTTCCTGACACCTTGTGAAGGCGTACAATGTTGTCAGTATCACTCAACACAATTATAACAAGGCCTTATTGTCATCTAAAGTATTTTTCGTACTCAAACCTCCATGCGATTCAGTCTAGAACCACTGACTTGTATATATGCTTAAATTTTTTAAACTGATGTCAGATATCCATCTCCGTCGTGAAAACGAAATATTTATACAACGAACGCACCCCTCTCGTCCGTAACCCAAAGGACACTGCGATTCTAAATTATTCGACGTCCAAAGGTTTTCCTCTGCCGCCTCCTAAATCCTCCGCATTATTTTTTAATGCGTCTTCTCGTTTCAGAACCGAGCAAACAAACCACACTGACAGAAAAACAGGAATTCTCTCTCTCTCTCTCTCTCTCTCTCTCTGTGTGTGTGTGTGTGTGTGACACTCAAGAAGAATCATCTGGTCCTTCTTCTACCTCGTTGCTTCTTGTACCTTCCACGTCTTCTTCTACCTCGTTGCTTCTTGTACCTTCCACGTCTTATTTTCCTGGAAACGTTCTTTAGGGGATTATGCAGGTGTTTCTTATATTGCCGAAATCCCATCACTCAGGTTTGCTATGTCCCATTTGTTTACCGGAGGAAAGAAAGGGCTCATGAGAGAAATACTTCCTTTATACTTTTCATTCTTGCTGAACAGTGAATGTTCATTACCACTGAAATATTGTGGATGCGTCTGCACCAACGCTAAATTCAATTTCCCTGCTTTCATAGTTAATTTTATGTAAACATAAAACAAAACCTTTGAAATGTAGTTGTGATGCACAGAGAGAGAGAGAGAGAGAGAGAGAGAGAGAGAGAGAGAGAGAGAGAGAGAGAGAGAGAGAGAGAGAGAGAGAGAAAGTTGAGTATATCTTAGTTTAACCAGACCACTGAGCTTGTTAACAGCTCTCCTAGAGCTGGCCCGAAGGATTAGATTTATTTTACGTGGCTAAGAACCAACTGGTTACCTAGCAATGGGACCTACGGCTTATTGTGGAATCCGAACCACATTATGGCGAGAAATTAATTTCTATCACCAGAAATAAATTCCTCTAATTCTGCATTGGCCGCCCGGAGAGAGAGAGAGAGAGAGAGAGAGAGAGAGAGAGAGAGAGAGAGAGAGAGAGAGAGAGAGAGAGAGAGAATATGTTAATCAAAAGCAAAACTGAGTGATAGTTTGAAAACTAAATCAAAAGTCAGAAACAGACAGATAGCTAGAGATTCATGAAACAATTGTACGAAACCCAAAAAGATAAAAAAATAGAGGATCAGCAAAAACAAAGACAATCAAACAACTCCGGTGTCCTCAACCTCCGAAGAACTGAAACTCAAAAATATTCGTCCAGATTTTTTTCTGGAGCTTTCTGTAAGAAACAATAAACAATATTCTTGGTATTACACATGAAAAAAAAATCTGTACTTTGTAAACTCAGTCCGGTAAGACGGTTCAAAATGTAAATAAACCAAACCCCAGCAGATTTAATCTAAAATATCTTAAGATTTTCAAAGGTATATATCTTTACGTCACACATTTACTTTTAAGCATCATTTTGAGTGTAACGTTCACTGTGGATGAACTTAATTATCAGTAATTATGACAAAGAAACAAATTCTTCGTGAGAAAGAGATGTTGGATGTTTCTTATCGCATGGAAAGCTATGTAGTATTGGCACTATTTTCTGTGTATATATATATATATATATATATATATATATATATATATATATATATATATATATATATATATATATATATATATAAACACACACACATATATATATGTGTGTGTGTGTGTTAGTATGTGATTTTTCCCGATTAATAAAGGAAATCATATTTATTAATCGGAAATCATAGTTATATGCAAGTACTGACTTTCTCAGTATGAAAGGCAGTTTTTTTATATCATTTTAAACTCATTATTTAAAAAAAGGCAGATTTATACAGTCAAAACTAGGCCAACCTCTCTCTCTTTATCAGATAAAGGGTAAATTCTTAAATAATAAGCAGCATTTAGATCGAACATAAGAAAGGTACTAATTATCACTTACTTCAATTATATATGCAGCTATAAGCATCTCTTGAAGGAGGAAAACCCATGGTCAAATGCTAGCATAATTATCATAATATAAAAATTAAGGCTGTACAATGTTCCCTGTATTACCTTTGTTATTACAGTAAGGCCTGTATAACGTCTGTATTCATATTAGCATATTAATAATGTCTAAGCAAATTGAAAATCTATTTACTTAGTAATGTGAGGTTATGGCCATTTATATATATATATATATATATATATATATATATATATATATATATATATATATATATATATATATATATATATATATATATATATATATATATATATATATATATATATATATATATAAGCTTTAAGCTACAAACGTCCTTTAATATCCAATTCGCTCTACCTGTGAAATTATATATTTTCATATATATATATGTTACCCAAGGACGAATTTTTTTTTTTTTTTAGTTGATAAGAAGTCAGGACTACAGTGACGCGCATTTAACCACACGGCCATCAAGGGAGATATAAGTTGATACCGATTCCCACCTACAATTCACTGTCGAACTCACTGTAGTCCTGAGTTCTTGTCTTCCGTGGTTCGAGCCCACGAGACGACGAACTTATCATCAACTGAAAAAAAAAAAGAATTCCCCCTCGGGTAACATATATGAAAATATATTATTTCCGAGGTAGAGCGAATTGGATATTAAAGGACGTTTGTAGCTTAATGCTTGTAAATGAATCACGGCGATGTGATAAAATTCATTCATATATATATATATATATATATATATATATATATATATATATATATATAATTTATACTATACATATATATATATCTATATATCTATATATATATATATATATATATATATATATATATATATATATATATATATATATATATATATATATATATATATATATATATATAGACAGAGAGAGAGAGAGAGAGAGAGACAGCGAGTGGGTCATTCATTATTGGAATTATGAGATACCGAGAAGCACGTCAACAATTTTAATTTTGATGCTTTCACTTATGGTTGCTGAAAAAGTAATATCGCAGAGCTAGAACTTTTATTTATACCAAATCCCTTTAATTCGTTAAACGTCTTGAATCCAATATAGAATTTCCTACGATCAAGCTTCTTCTTCTCGAAACCCCAAAGAAGAAGACCGCCTGCTCCCTGAATGAATCTCGTTTTTATCAGCAGTTACAGGGAGCGACATCTATGAAATAAGAAGTAAATCCTCTGAAAACGTTTCAGGAAGTTACGTCATTCTCAGATTCCACCCAGAAGGACATGACGGATGCCATCCGTCTTCCCTTAACTTAACGCCATCGGCAGATACGTAACTCTACCGGAAATCTGTCTCGTGCTTTGCAATGATGGAAAAGATACTTCCATGGCTTAATATTGAACCGAGTAATATTCACTTTGTAAGGTCCAAGATCCTTGAAATATATTGTGAGAGGTCGGCTCACCAGCGAGCGAAAATACGTTCCCTTTGCGCATGACGTCACGCTTCGGACAGTCTCCCCTTACAGCACAGTTGTTATGGAAAAATGTGCTTAGTCACAACGTAAACATCATGTTAGAGTGTTGTGTTTTGTTTTGTTTTTTTTTTGTTTTTCATGTTGCCTCACCCAACCAGCTGTGGGCTCCTAAGGAGAAAGTAAGCTGTTGTTTTCATTGACTTTCTTTTTGCACTCCTGCTAGTCTTCTGTTTCTTTTAGTTTTCTGTAAAAGAAAACTATTGTGCCGACTTTGTGTGCCCGTCTGCACTTAATTTTGTCCGTACTTTCTGTCCGCACTTTTTTCTGTCCGAACTTTTTCTGTCTACCCTCATATCTTATAAACTACTGAGGCTAGAGGTCTGCCAATTGGTATGTTGATCATCCATTCTCCAATCATCAAACATACCAAATTGCAGCCATCTAGCCTCGGTAGTTTTTATTTTATTTAAGGTTAAAGTCAGCCACAATCGTGCTTCTGGCAACGATATAGGATAGGCCACCACCGGGCCGTGGTTCAAGTTTCATGGGCCGCGGCTTATACAGCATTATACCGAGACCAACGAAAGAGAGATCTATTTTCGGTGGCCTTTATTATTCGCTGTAGCAGCTGTACAGAAAACTCTATTGCGCCGAAAAAACTTCGGCGCATTTTTTACTTGTTTAGTCATGCCGATAATGTTGTTGAGGTGCCGCATTCTAAAAAACACTTGATATTTTGGCGAGAATCTCAACAACCTCGTCAGGAACGCCAACTACAGCAGATTTCATTTCAGCAGCCAATATTTTTATGCATTCCGTTCCTGGCCTAAAACCATTGCCATGAATTGCTGTAAAAATTTCTCTAAAAATTTTACGTTTGGAATAAAATTCGTCTGATGGCGCATGGAGTTTTCCTTCACTTATCTAATGGACCCATGTTCTCTGACGTCTTGCTCTTAACAGCGTAACGTATATTTGGATATTTCACGGAAAACATTTTCACTACATATTCACCGATATATCTTAAGGACTCTTCTTCGATAACAGATCCCATTGTGTCCTGATTTCTGACATTTAGCGAATTCTGTTTCCTCAGAAAACACTTCGTCATTCTTAAGATCCACATCAAATTCCAGGTCTCTAAAAGTTATGTTTGTCATACATATTTCCAAGGCCAGTTCCCTGTCATGAGAAGCTTTATTAGGTCCTTTTCCATTACGTCCAGATGATACCATTTCATGGGATAGCGGGTCAAGGTTTTCATTTCCTTTGTCGTAGTTTGCCTTGTCAATGCAAGTTCAATATCCCTACCTAGCAAAAGGTTTTTCAATCTATATTTAAATTGAACTTCATTGGGATGATCATGTGAACCCCTCATCTGCCTAATGCTGCCAAAAAAACACTTTCAAGACAGTCTTGATTTAATCTCCGCGTCATAATAAAAGAAATGTCGCGATTTTTTTAGTATGTTATGTAGCCCAATCATTGAGTGGCAAGATAATATCACGCCTTTTTGGAATTTGTAAAGGCAATTAATTTTGGGTTTCTTTACCTTCATTCCCAGCGTAACATCAATCATTTTTTGTAAACTACTTTTCTGGCTATCCAAATTTAATCCAAATGCTTTGCGGGCTTTTATGTCACCGAACATCACAGAGGAATTCATGATATCGACCCATTTATTCACTGTAGCTATACAATCGACAGCTTTCTTCCAATCGTTGCTCTCTAGTAAACCTCTTTCTCCTAAAAACCACAATGCCTTTGCACATGAATTTAATTTTATATGCTAAAGCATACTCTTATACGGTTTTCATTAGCATTTCATGGATACAGGAATCAGATACACTTTATCCATTTTTCTTAAGAAAACCGTGGTCCAAAAAATAATTTCTAAGTAACTTTATCAGATGGGGAGCATCAGCAAATATGAACACTCCTATCAGCTCATGGTTTTTTAAAAAAGTTGTCAGGGTTAAGGGGATCAATCCCGAATTCTTTCCAAACCCGCAATTTACGAAGTCCAAGATCCTGGACAGTTGCTACAACGGCAAAGCCAGCTTTTTCAACATTTATAATAATATATATTAGTCAGTTTTTTATGCACACTGGAGTCATTGTATTGGTAGTATATGAGTTGTTTCCATCCCGTCAAACCTCTTAACATAACTACTTGAACCTTATCATGAGGTTCATATAAAACGTCCATCCCTTTGCCATAACTCCACTTAGTAGCCATATTCATTTCATCAGATGAAATTACGGCAAGTTGTTCTGTTTCCGTCATTATTTCTGATTTTGCCTTTTATCTAAAAGAACATGTAAAATAGGTACCAGATTTCAACAAAGACGGTATTAAAAGAGCTGCACACAAGGTTATATGCTTTGAAAAACATATGCAATATTTCAGTTTTGATTAACCGTAGGAATAGTCAAGCCTGCCTCTCTCTCTCTCTCTCTCTCTCTCTCTCTCTCTCTCTCTCTCTCTCTCTCTCTGTCCAAACGCTCGAGCAATTAACTCAAAACTAAATGACAAACGTTCTACCTTTTAGAAGATGACATTAAGGGATGATATAATATGCCTTCACTGACCAGTGACAGCGTTGAATTACGTAATTCACTATTAATCGACTGTTGTGGGTTGAAGCCGAGAGAGAGAGAAAGAGAGAGAGAGAGAGAGAGAAGACGTGTGTTTACCTCATCTTCCCACACCCAAAGTCCTATGACTGACGTCACTCCTCTCTCGGTGGTCTTACCTACATGCGCATGAGCGGACCTCTCAGAGTGTATTTGAGGAACCTTGGTAAGGCCCATAACGGCATCGAAATGTGAGATATAAGTTTTCCAGGGAATTTTTGTCGATTTTAAAATCTAAATAGTGATTCAGATACGATAAAGAATTCTTATATAGTGAATATAAACGACAATGATAATTCACTTATATTCGCTGAAGAATTATCATTTAGTTGATATAAACTACGAATATAATTCTAAAAGATTTTCACCGGATAGAAAACAAATTCTCGTATAGGGGAAGTATAGTTTAATCTATCTATGCATTTAAATGAGAAGCTCCTGTTTTTTATCTTTAGGCGAATCAATTACATTTCTGCATATGAAAGGAGGTATATCCTACCTTGGTTTAAAAGAAATACTATGGTTGTCTAATGCAAACATTTCAGGTCCTGCTTCTTTTAGTGGTGTATTGCAATTGTCCTTAAGAGATTATCCTTATTTTTAGTCTTGTTGCTTCAAAGGTTTAACACCAGAAACAATAATATCGCTACGAACAGATTTCAAAGACTTTATATACATTACAATTTAACGGAAATATCATAACTTTAACTTGATAAACAAGAGAAGGAGGATGTTTAAAACTTCATGCACGGGTCGCTAACTTTGAAAGATTCCTGTTAAAATAAGTTAAAATTCAGTTAAAATGATATAAATTAATAAATTCGAATCTTACGACGCAAAAAACAGGGACGTTAACTTAGCTAATGGATGTGTAACACAAGACACGAATTCAAGGCCCAATATTAAGTGGTTTTGAGAGAGAGAGAGAGAGAGAGAGATGAGAGAGAGAGAGAGAGAGAGAGAGAGTGAGAGAGAGAGAGAGAGAGAGAGTGAGTGAGTAAAGCAGTGACACCACTGTATCAGAACAGTGTCTTTACATCAAAGGAGCGGGCTATAACTTTCGTTACACTCTTAAAACAAACCAACAAATGCTTAACGAACGCTTACTCCGTAAGAAACAGAGGTTCATATGCAATGATAACAAACATTATTCGGATAAAATATCTCTCTCTCTCTCTCTCTCTCTCTCTCTCTCTCTCTCTCTCTCTCTCTCTCTCTCTCTCTTCCAGTCACTAAACGTCGCTTCTCCTTTTTTCATCTCTCTCTCTCTCTCTCTCTCTCTCTCTCTCTCTCTCTCTCTCTCTCTCTCTCTCTCTCTCTCTTTACTCCAGTCACTAAACGTCGCTTCTCCTTTTTTATCTCTCTCTCTCTCTCTCTCTCTCTCTCTCTCTCTCTCTCTCTCTCTCTCTCTCCTCTCTCTCTCTCTCTCTCTCTCTCTCTCTCTTTATTCCAGTCACTAAACGTCGCTTCTCCTCTCTCTCTCTCTCTCTCTCTCTCTCTCTCTCTCTCTCTCTCTCTCTCTCTCTCTCTCTCTCTCTCTCTCTTTATTCCAGTCACTAAACGTCGCTTCTCCTCTCTCTCTCTCTCTCTCTCTCTCTCTCTCTCTCTTCTCTCTCTCTCTCTCTCTCTCTCTTTCTCTTTACTCCAGTCACTAAACGTCGCTTCTCCTTTTTTCATCTCTCTCTCTCTCTCTCTCTCTCTCTCTCTCTCTCTCTCTCTCTCTTTATTCCAGTCACTAAACGTCGCTTCTCCTCTCTCTCTCTCTCTCTCTCTCTCTCTCTCTTTATTCCAGTCACTAAACGTCGCTTCTCCTCTCTCTCTCTCTCTCTCTCTCTCTCTCTCTCTCTCTCTCTCTCTCTCTCTCTCTCTCTCTCTCTCTATTCCAGTCACTAAACGCCGCTTCTCCTTTTTCCAGATAGTTTCTTCTTTTAAGAAGTGATTCTGCGTATTCTTTCTCGTCAGTATTCCTTTGGGAATCATGATTCCGTTCTCCTGTTGAAATCCCTTGTCTGATTCCTCTTGTGTGGTTTGCCGATTCCCATATGATTCCCTCTGGGAAGGACGCTCGGCGTTCCGTGGAAGCTCAGGGCTCGCATCGAAGGAAATATATTTTACGAAAACATACCGAATGAAGTTGTTGTATAAGATAAGTGTTCGTCTTTTCCCTTTTTGCATATTTACAGAATAATCTCCTTAACTAAATGATTTAGGCTGTCACATCCAAATACAGAACTTGACTTCCATGCTTTCGTAATTTAGTATTTACTGCACTTTTCAGCTGGTTAGAATTTGGTCATAAAGACGAAAGAAATAATGGTTTATTTTGCCGATGACCATGAACATGCATTGAAATACCATAAGAGTCTTATTTCATTTCTCCAGTATTCCCATTTGTATACCAGTATTCACCTCTCTTTATATTTTAGGAACTCTGCTAGGCCCGAGTTCGAGTCTCCGGCCGGCCAGTGAAGAATTAGAGGAATTTATTTCTGGTGATAGAAATTCATTTCTCGGTATAATGTGGTTCGGATTCCACAATAAGCTGTAGGTCCCGTTGCTAGGGAACCAAGTGGTTCTTAGCCACGTAAAATAAATCTAATCCTTCGGGCCAGCCCTAGGAGAGCTGTTAATCGGCTCAGTGGTCTGGTTAAACTTAGGTATACTTAACTTAACTTTCTCTTTATATTTTCTGATTTCAACATTACTTTTACATTGATTCTCGCACACTTACACACTAACAACATTTGTCAAAAGCAGGAGAAAGAGTGTATATCATTTCATACGGTGAAACGAGAGCGAGTCATTAAATCAGAATTGGTGAAATCTCTAAAACATGCAAGCAGTGAAAAAATTGGGACACTGTAAGTTAAGTATATCTTAGTTTAACCAGACCATTGAGCTCATTAACAGCTCTCTTAGGGCTGGCCCGAAGGATTAGATTTACTTAACGTGGCTAAGAACCAACTGGTTAGTGGTTACCTAGCAACGGGACCTACAGCTTATTGTAGAATCCGAACCACATTATGACGAGAAATTAATTTCTATCACCAGAAATAAATTCCTCTAATTCTTCATTGGCCGGTCGGAGAGTCGAACGCCGGGCCAACAGCGGGCTAGCCGAGAGCTCTACCCACCCCTCCAGTGAAGAACTGAATAGATGAGAATGATGGTGTTTTCTGTCCTCAGGCAGACATTCGGATGAGGGAGTAAAAGCGAGAGAGAAAAAACTTGTCAAACTTATCTTGGAGTGACCCACAAATGTAGACAGTGAAAACATTTGGTAAATGAGCTGTACGAATGAGGTCAAAAGGCCACTGATAGTCGTTCATTTAAAGCTCTAGTAGAGAAGAAAGGTGGTAAGAATAGGAAACCTGAGTTTGAATACTATCTGGCTCTGTATACAACTCTTCCAGTTAAATGCCAATTGGAAAACATTTTCCATCATATAAAAGATCAATTTCTGTGCGTCGTTAACTATAGGAATCAGCCTTTTGATGCCTACTTACAATAGAGGAAGGGGACCTCTAATGATTAAAACGAGGAACACATTTCCAATTCCTAAGAGAGATCACAATCAGAAATCCTTTGGAGTGACCCACAAATGTAAACAGTGAAAACAGTTGGTAAATGAGTTGCAAAAGGCCACTGATAGTCGTTCATTTAAAGCTCTAGTAGAGAAGCTCTAGTAGAGAAGAAAGGTGGTAAGAATAGGAAACCTTAATTTGAACACTATCTGGCTCTATATACAACTCTTCCAGTTAAATGCCAAATGGAAAATATTTTCCATCATATAAAAGATCAATTTCTGTGCCCTAGGAGAGCTGTTAATCAGCTCAGTGGTCTGGTTAAACTAATGTATACTTAACTTATTTGTGCGTCAGTAACTATAGGAATCAGCCTTTCTGATACCTGCTGTTACAATAGAGGAAGAGGGCTTATAATGACTAAAACGAGGAACACATTTCCAATTCCTGAGAGAGATCAAAATCAGAAATCCTTCGTAGCTCGTAGATACTGAAAATAAAAATGAGAAGGATAAGAGGGCAGCTATCACTAAAGGAGAATATGCAAAATTTATTGCTTTTACGAAGCTTTAACGCCGCTGACTTGACTTATGTTGAAAGTATGCAAATGGTGTGCAGCACAAAATATGCGACGAAGTGCTCACGCTGATGATTAATGAATGGGGTGATTAATAGAAACTGCAGGGACCCATTTGCAATATATACTTATATTTGACATAACAAAATAACTAAGAATTGTGTAACAGATCATCCCCATATGCAGCCAATTAAAAAAATAACAAAAAGAAATACATGAAACTGTATTTTTCAGGTTCATTAAAACGTAAATAATATTATACACATTCTAATACAGATGCATGGCGTAAGATCAGTAGTTTTGGGAGCTCTCAAAACTTGCACGGCCTTAGTTTGCTAATTGAGTATAAGACCACGAATTAGCGAGCCGTTAATAACCTTCGGGAAAATTAGGAAACACTGTCATGATATGTCAGATGTTAGTAATTAGCTTGAATTGCATCAAGGAATATTGAGATTCTCTGTTCCCTCATTTGTGTCTACTGCTCTCTTTATAAAGAATATGGATATTAATATTTACATTGCTCATTTTGTAGCTACAATAAAATTTGCGTATCGAAACATTTATTCTTATGCTAAGCTATAAATGTAATTGTAAATATAATTTCAAGCGTAATTTACCCAGATGTAATTCAGCCGAGCATTGAATTTTCATGTCACGTTTATAAATCAGTCGAAGTCAAATTATAAATCTTATAAATGTTCAAAACTTGGTAAAAGTCACATTCTTTTCATACCTTAAGCAGCTAGTGTACTTAAATATGAATGACAATCAACGTAAAGAGATCAGTCACATACTTACAGTAATATACCTGACAGTTTTTTTTTCTTTACATAAGAAAAAATGCTACAAACGCGTAAGTCAAAAATCCATTAGCAATCGCCATGGTAATTTATGCACCCTCCAGATTGATCTGGTGCACAAAAGGCTGAACATTCCGGTGTTCTGTAATCCTCCCTACACAAATATGCAAATGCCATGTCTCAGAGAACTGGATCCCAGTACGCCTTCAGGAGCTGATCAGGGTTTTGAATAATACTTGGTTAATTATAATAAAATCTGTATACTCGATGTTTTCGTGTTAGGACATTGTTGTGTCTAAAAAAATTTTTTTAATTCTTATTATATCTTATACACACATACATATGTATATGTGTATATAGATATATATATATATATATATATATATATATATATATATATATATATATATATATATATATATATATATATATATATATATATATTGTTGTGTCTGTACGTGCATGGTAGTAATATATATATATATATATATATATATATATATATATATAGTGTGTGTGTGTGTGTATCTTCTACAGTAATCAGTATCCATCAACAGGGAGTGGCGCAAGAAAATAACAACAGAGGAAAGTACCACATTTGCCTTATAACCGAAGAATTTTGGTTGAAACTCCCCACCAGAAATCTTCCAGGACATCAGACGCTTCTCACACCAACATTGGCTCACCAGCAGTGCCTACATTTACTGTGCCATTCAACTTGTACGCACTAGAGTTACCTGTATATCAAGAAGCATCCTTTTTTTATATAAACCCTCTGCATCCCATTCAGTTCAAAGTCCACTAGTACCCACCCATTCCAGTCTCCTTGCAGTTGTCGAACTGACACACTCTTTCCACCACTATTGGTCATTAGTCTTTCCACAGGACCAGATTTTCTCAAAATTGTCTGATCCACCCTTTCATCTACTTTTTACCAACTAGTTATCTTCATATATCTTACCCTTTCAATTTTTTTTAACACCTCAAAAACCAGTCGGGAAGTTAATGTTCACAGGCTTTGTCTTTCTATATTTCTTTTAAAAAGACATCGATTCAGTTCGTTACTCGGACTTTATTACCAAGCCATTGACGAAGGCTTGGAAATAAAGTCGAAACCGGTCAGGACCTACACCCCGTCTCTTATTTTTCACTTGTGGTAATGTGTGATATATATATACATACATATATATATATATATATATATATATATATATTATATATATATATATATGTACGTTTTGGCATTCTCTATTTGTCAATTTTCTCTACTTGTGCAGTAAGATAAAGAAGGCTGGTAACGATCCGTGGATGAAAGAAACCCTTGTTTTTTATTGAATTGTTGCAGAGACATCCTTTTTCCGGGCGAATTAAAAGCTCGATTAAATGAATGTGCAACTGAAAGGGTTCTGCTACAAATACTCTGAGCTGAACTTTCAAATAGATTTTTTTTTCTGGGCTAGAACGGTTTCATAGCTTAAAACTGTTCACTCTTGTAGATCTCCCAGCATGTTAGACTAAAAAAAGTTTTCAAGTACAAAGATAGTATTATGTATTATATATATACACACACACACACACACACACACACACATATATATATATATATATATATATATATATATATATATATATATATATATGTATATATATATATATATATATATATATATATATATATATATATATTTCTTACTGGCTTCAAGGGGATGACTGTGTACTGGGCCTTGAAGTAATAATTTTATCCTTACAAGAAAACCCCTTGCAAACACATAAGCTGATAAAACGCAAGATTAAGCAATAAATAGAAGGTCGCCAAGTGAAAGTGATTTACTTAACAGTAATTTATTATTTACAATAACAACATGGAAGAAATTACCAAGGAAAAATGGACACTTTCACTAAATTAATTAACATGGAAATTACACAACAGCAGTGATTGAGTGACGTGGACAGTGCATCACAATTACGACTACTGGAACAGCAGTGATTGAGTGACGTGGACAATGCATCACAATTACGACTACTGGAACAGCAGTGACTGAGTGACGTGGACAGTGCATCACAATTACGACAACTGGCCACGTAAAAGCGGTCCTTGAAGCCAATTAGGCAATATTTCTATCAACCCTGGTAGGGCAGATTCTTCAGGCAATAGGAAAAACAGAAGCACTGATAACACTCCTGGAATGAGACAGTTCCAGGTAAGACTAACAGTGAGACTATACTCTGTAAGTGAATGAATGCAAAAATTGGAGGGAAATTCAATGTTTAAGTTGAAAAGACAAGAAGTTACTGAGACAATAAAATGTGCGAGAGAGAGATGATAAAACGAGTCAAAGAAAAGATACTGGCCAACCTATTTCCCTTCTGGGGCACGTACCTTCCTTTCTTCCTGGTTTTGCTTGCACAGACAACCTTACGTTAATGTGACCCAAATTACTGGTGACGTCCGGGAATTGGCACAATCTATCTAGTGTGGGAAAGTGTGAGAAAGTGTGAGTGGCACAGTCACCCTGCTCTGGGGTTATTCGGGCAAAGGTCACCCGTGAGTAACAACTGCTAGTTGGAGTTGAACTGAACTGAAGATGGCAGTTGTTGCTGGAGGTATCACTCCAGGCGGCAACGTCGGTGTATACCTGAGGACTAGGAAACAGGTGCGTCCAGAAGGGTCCAGAGGACTCAGCTGGAGATACATTGAATCTTAAGATTAATACAGGAAAACAGCTATCTATCCCCCATGTGTGTTTCTATGGGACACACAAAGGCCCTTGAAGCAGGTTAGACTGTGAATGGTCAAAACTCTCCTGTCACTCATAGGTCTATGGGTTTACCCATATCACCTACTGTCTGGTATTTTCTCCTTACGGTGATATATACATATATATATATATATATATATATATATATATATATATATATATATATATATATATATATATATATATATATATATATATATATATACATATACGTGTAATTAGCTAAATGCCATCTTAATGTATTGAATTCTCCACATTTTTGGATACGCATGTCACTACAAAGCCTTAGTGTTCATACATATACTGTATATACCTGTCGAATTCAGACACATTTATTAGGGCTATTTTCTTGGACGAATACATGTTTTCTCTCTCTCTCTCTCTCTCTCTCTCTCTCTCTCTCTCTCTCTCTCTCTCTCTCTCTCTCTTCACCCACACTGACACACATACCCACGCAAAACATAGACGAAGAAAGAGGAAGAGAGCATGCCGTTTTATTCACTGAAGCAAGAGAGAATCATCAGATGAAAATTTGTGAAACTGACACAAAATTCAACTAGTGGCCCGATTGGAATGGGAAGAGGGCCTTCCTTTAGGATAGAGGAGATATGGTGTCTTTCTCCATTCAAAATAACCGACTCAGAGAGACTCGTCAGTTCACTCAGGGTGAAACTTTCACATATGTTAGTGAATACGCTAGGTAAATGAGTTGGAAAAGTGGAGTCAATGTAGAGTGCTCCTTACAAGTTGAAAGGCGAGAGTTTTTGCTGGGTAATATTAGGTACTTTTTACTTGTTTATTTGCAATTTGGCCCACTCCGTTTATGAAAACACTCATAAATCATCATTATTGTTTATTTTTGGTATAGCAGTTAATGAGCAAGAGTGTTTTTAATCAGCTTTTTAATATAGAAATATTCTCACTGGATTTCATGTATCCAACTTGGTTCTTGAAAATAATATAAAAACAAGGATTGCTGCTCATTCGGCTCTTCTGCCTTTCCTAGAAACATGTAAAATCTTATTTCAAGGATTTTTTGCGTTATTGGGTTCACCTAACCAAGAATCAGTAAGTGAATAGACATCAAAATTTTTCTTCATCAAGGTTTCGAATTTATGATGTGTTTTTTCCACACACTTAAGACTTATAAGATTACATTTTGTTTGCAACTATTGAGAAGACGTATATATGTTCATTTCTGATTCTAATCCTACCAATCTCCCGCTTTAATGATCTCCATCATTATTCATTTACTGCAGGATTCACTACAGATTTTTGGAATCTACAGTTTAAGATGTTTGTAAAATATTGTTACGGCCCTTTGTCTTATGATGGGCTGAACATTTTCGGAAATATGGATCATACTCTCTCTCCCCGGCAGGGATTTTCTGTTCTCTGTAACAACACCTTTTACAACCGAAAGTAACGGTGAAGTGATATAAGTCTGTTACGTTATATGTTCCTTACTTGAAGTTTATCTTATGTTATTATGAACCAGGTTGTTTGCGAGATTAGCAATATTACGTTGTCAATATTATCAGTTTCACCTGCAATATCATCGCTGTTCTACTGAAGCTCAAACTTCATAACCAATTACTTGCACGAAAATCTGTTGACAGGAACTTGAATTTCTCGACTAGCCTCAGTTATGTCCTTTTTTTCCTTGAACGCTCCACTCATCACCTGCAGGTCGATTTTTCTTATTAGTCCTCTTCTTTTTGACCGAACTAGGACGCGAAGAATACACGTATTAATATTTAATACCTCTTCGATCTTACCAATGAACTCGTCTTTCACTTCATCCACCTTTACAACAATATCACCTACCTGCCATTATATCTACTTTTAATTACTTTTCAAAAGTTCATTCTCAGTTTCAAATAATCTCCTTCTATCAGCCATTTTAAAACATTATCTCACTTCACATCGTAGATTCCATTTACTTATTTATGGATCTTCACTTTTCAGTGAATGGTGATTGGCATATTTCTTGTGACCCCTTGCACTAAAAAAAAACTTATCCTACCAAGACACTGCCCTTGCCCCTTGGCGCAAACGTCGATTGTTCGTCGTGAGGGGGCATTTATGATCTTATTAAATTAGCTTCAGTCACCAAATAATCACTGGTTAACTTCCCATGCAGTCACATAATAACATATTTTGAAACACCAGATGCAGTAGCTTACCGAAAAATCACGCAAGTCCGCCCTAGACCCACTAATTCCTCTCGCTGCTCCACATTGCTGAAAAAAAAGTATATCTTAGTTTAACCAGACCACTGAGCTGATTAACAGCTCTCAGTGGAAAGTTGGAGACCTTATCTGCCTTATGTTTTAGAATTCATTAAGTTCAGCTTTTTACGAGGTTCATTCTAATTCCCCATTTCTGTACGTCAGGAATTCAGACTTTGAAAGCGACAGGCACTGTAGCTGACGTCAACAGTATCAGGGAAATATCAGAAACGATAATGATCTTGATAACATTACTAAAATGTCAGGGAGGTCCATCGATTTACAGCTTGACTTACGACAAATGAAAAATAAATTAAAAAGAGAATTCGTGTTCAGCGGAGGGATGGCCAGATTATTGCATTACGTTCTAGGAAGCTCTAATCCAGCAAACATTTTAGGAACTGCTATAATGCATTTCAGTTTTGGACACAAAATATCCATCAAAAAGGCGAGGTTAAAGATTAATGACAGTGATGAAACTGTGAAGTTACGTGAGCAAACATTTTGTGTATGTGCAGAGAAAAATGAATGCTAATCCATTACCCAACCAGTATGATTTTATTCATCATACTGAGAGCATGAAATCTGTGCGCGAACTTGAATGCCAAAATTAGCGAAATGGTGTACACGGTGTTTTACAGAAACATCAAAAATTCACCATTATCCATATACGAGCATAATTCTCTGTAGCTGCTAAACGACATCTAAGGAATATTATTAACAATCTTATTCTTCTTAATTAGTTAATGTGAATCCAACAACTCCACTTAGAGTCGCTAATTTCCGTTTTAAAAATTACAGTTACTTACATAAGACTAATTTGAAACATCCGATTTGCATAATTAGCTTCCTGTGTAAATTAACATCGTTTCAATATTAATTTATACATCAGGGGCCTCTACTGAGGTTATAAATGCCGCCCCTGCTACAGCTTATTTATCGGACATGCACTACACTGCCATTAGTAATCTGATAACCATAAACGCTAGTTTAAGGAAGTTTTACCAAGTTGAATTTTGTTCAATACAGGATTTAGGTACCAGAACGCCAAATCAAAGTCCTTCAAAAGAAGGCATCGTGCTTACCCCATGTAAAAATGGGAAAAAGCACGTTAAAACGAAGAAGAATTATTAAATCAAAATATAATATTTAACAGCATTAAAAATGAGCAGAAAGTTCAGTTCTGTTTCGTATTAAAATTATTAATTTATTAATGAATATAATAATGTAGAGACAATAAGAAATGCAATCACATATTTACATCAGATATTAGTGACATCAGATATTAGTAAAATAACGATAAAGAAAAGAAGTACCTTCATATCAGAGGAGAGAAATCTGGAGCTAATGTAGTGCATTTTACAAAAAGGCAAAATATTTTTATGTAAAGCCAGTTTTAGCAGTCATAATTCAAATCAGTCAGTCAAAATCTAGTCTTCTTCAACTCCCTGACGGCTTTTATGCAAATGTGATATTCCAGAGAACTTAATTTCCTGACACCTGAAATCCGCAGCGTTGTCAATATAAATCAAAATTATTATAAAAGGCCTGTATAGTCATTTAGAGTTCCTTGCGTACCCCAACCTCCATGGAATTCAGTCTCAAATCACAGGCTTTTTTTTATATGCTCGAAAGCTTAAATGTGAATTGATATATTCATCTCCGTCGTGCAAACAAAATATTTATTCACCGAACGCACGCCTGCCTCTCGTCTGTAACCCAAAGGACATTGCAATTTTAAACCATTTGGCGTCCAAAGATTTTCCTCGGCAACATCCTAAATCTTCCGCATTACTTTGTAATGCGTTTTCTTGTTTCTGAATCGAGCGAACCACGCTGACAGGAAAACAGATTTCTCTCTCTCTCTCTCTCTCTCTCTCTCTCTCTCTCTCTCTCTCTCTCTCTCACTGTGAGACACTCGAGAAGAATCATCTGGTGCTTCTTCTGCTTCGTTGCTTCTTTTTTACCCTCTGTGTCTTATTTGCTCCTTTTATTGTTCTGTCGTATTTTCCTGCAAATGCTCTTTTCTTATTTTCCTGCAATTGTTCTTTTGGGGATTATGAAGGTGTTTGTGCTATAAGTGAAATCCCTTGTATCTGGTTCGTTGTGTTCCATTTCATAACCCGAGGGAAGGGTGGGCTCGTGAGAGAAATACTGCCTTTATACTTTTTTTATTCTTGCCGAATGCCAAACATTCATTCTTACTGAAATATAATGGATACTTCTTCAGCGTTGAGTTGCATGTTTTCTTAATTAATCTTCTGTAAACATTTAGACGATAACTTTGAAATGAAATTCAATTTCTTGTTAGTTTTCTGCAAAAGGAAGCTATTGTGCCGGCTTTGTCCGTCCGTCCACACTTTTTGCTGTCCGCACTTTTCTGTCCACACTTTTTCTGTCCGCCCTCAGATCTTAAAAACTACTGAGGCTAGAGGGATGCAAATTGGTATGTTGATCATCCACACTCCAATCATCAAACATACCAAATTGCAGCCCTCTAGCCTCAGTAGTTTTTACTTTATTTAAGGTTAAAGTTAGCCATAATCGTGCTTCTGGCAGCGGTATAGGATTGGCCACCACCGGGCCGTGTTTTAAGTTTCATGGGCCGTGGCTCATACAGCATTATACCGAGACCACCGAAAGATAGATCTATTTTCGGTGGCCTTGATTGTACGCTGTAGCGGCTGTACAGAAAACTTGATCGCGCCGACGAAACTTCGGCGCAATTTTTACTTGTTTTTAACTTTGTATAAGTTTAAATTTTTCTCCTCATTTACTCGCATCATTTCAACAAGGATAGAGAGAGCATCACCAAGAGGAAGACAGGGTGATGATAGGAAAAGTAGTCAAAAGCCAGAGACGGATACAAGTACAGTTAGACAGATTGAAAAAAGAAACTCTACGCGAAACTCGGTTTTTTTTATCACTTTTGCAGTTTTCCGTTGGCACAGAATATAAACTTACCATTACCTTGGGTGGAAAGGTTCTATACGCAGTAATTTCCATCTGTTCAGTTGATTTTGAAATCTGTCAAAACCAAAGCTAAGGAGATTTAAGTGAATATATTTTAATATTTTAAATACGTATTTCCTTACTTCATAAATTCAATTTTAATGACCAGTTTAAGAGTCAGGGTTATGGCCGCTACAATAAGTTAAGATTAATTTTAACAAAGAAACAACGTAGTCTACTATCTGTGTAGCAAGATGAAAGGGCAACGGAAGGTTCCACTGACAGCATAATTCTGGAAAGTTTTGTTGCTATTGTGTGTGTGGGTGTGTGTGTTTGTGTATAATATATATATATATATATATATATATATATATATATATATATATATATATATATATATATATATATATATATATATATATATATATATATATATATATATATATATATATATATATATATATATATAATGGATGTATATATGTATGTGTGTGTATTTGTATGTTCTAGCATAACACTGAAACGCATCGAGCAATCACAACCAAACTTGGTATACATATGACTTACTATCTGGGAAAGAATACTGTGGGGGTAAGACATCACTGGCACCAAAGAGGGGTGGGGGTGGGAAGGGAGTGACATTTAAAAATAACCGAAAATGTAGATATTAGTGTCTAATCCATAGTTTTCAAGGTTGCTGAGATGAATAGTGACATTCCTGGTGCCCTTTAAGTCCAAGTTCAGCCCCATAATAAGGAGGGGGTTTGAAGGGGTGGGAAGGGGGTGACATGTAAAAATAACCAAAAACTACAAATATTAGTTTCTAATCCATAGTTTTCAAGGCCGCTGAGATGAATAGTGACACTCCTGATGCCCTTTAAATCCAAGTTCAGCCCCGATAGGAAGGGGGATGAGAAGGGTAAAAATAACCGAAAACAACAGATATTAGTGACTAATCTGTAGTTTTCAAGGTCGCAGAGATGAATAGTGACACTCCCGATGACCTTTAAGTCCAAGTTTAGCACCGATACGAATGAGGGGTGAGAAGGGGTGAAATATAAAATATCATAAATGAATGCTGGGCAATGTAATTGAAGCAGCTATCTTAACAGGAAAGGGAGAGGAACTGAGAGAGAGAGAGAGAGAGAGAATAGATGGCTGTTGGGATAGAGAGAGAAAGGGAGAGTTTATCAATTATCATTCAGAGTTTTCCTGGGCAGCGGCAGGTTGGTCGGCTAGTATATATATAATATAAAGCTAATTTTTTCAAGAAGTCAATTTTATACAGTCAAAGAACACTAAGGTCTAGTTCTTTTATTATATGAAGGATAGTATTTTGAATAATCTGCTACATTTACATCGATCATAAAAAGGTACTAAAGATCATTTACTTCATTTACATCTGCAGTCAGTAATCTCAAAGAAGGAAATCTTATGATCAAATGCCAACATATCAAAATAGAAAAACTGAAATCAATTACCATGGTGATTTATCCAACCTCGAGATAGATATGTTGATCAATTGGCAAACCAATCAGGTGTTGCCTAATCCCCTCTCGCCAAATATGCAAATGCCATATCTTAGGGAAATGGGTCCCTTCTAACCTTTTGTGTACATTATATACAGTATATTTATATACTGTATATATACGGTATAATATATATATATATATATATATATATATATATATATATATATATATATATATATATAGTGTTTATATATATATCCCTGTTTAACTCTAAAACGGACGTTTCACATCACATGATGCATTCTCAAGGATGAAAGCCGGTAACATAATAAAACCGGGAATATGTATCAACGGAGCCTTTGTTCCTGTTCCCTGGTGTAAATATGTATGTATATATATATATATATATATATATATATATATATATATATATATATATATATATATATATATATATATATATTTATATATATATATATATATTTATATATGCACACATTTTTGGGGGCTTTGTTTGTCTAGTAGTCTTGAGATGGCCGTATCCAGAGGAAATAAAGATGGACAAAAATTTGAAGCATCCTTTCTTGACCAAAGTAACGAATCAAGTACCGGTGGTGGCCCGCTGCTCTTGAGGAGAAGGCCATTAGACTAACACCCCCATCCCAAACAATGGCTGAGAACCGGAAGGGCAATACCTTCCGGAGCCACCCCTCTAAGGGGAAAGGTGGTGGAGCATCAGGCTCGACTTTGTAACGACCAAGGTTCGTTCTGATTCTGCCCCCGTCAGTTGAACTAGCTATTAATGCGTACCAGCGTCAGCTGAGATTTAAATAAAGGGTATGGGGCTAGCAGCTTCATACCAAAGGCCCTGCTGAGTACCTGCGGCCTAACGCCGTCGGATGTCACCTTCATCTAAGGGGAAAAGGTCGTGAATATATATTTCCATGAATTTATATATTCATAAACTTGATTTTCTAAGAATGTCTCCATTGCTTTCCAGTTCTTTAACCAAGTCCTTTGTCTCTGAAAGATCAAAATATGACCAGCTGACCTTTGCTGTCTCCATCCTGCATCTGGTAAAAAGTCGACAAAGATACAGCTTAAAAAAAAAAAAAAAAAAAATGCTACAGCCTGGCACTGAATTTTTTAGAGCCGCAGAGGTGGTGATTCTTTTTTCATAGATTCACATTTTTTCGAGATGTTTTATGTATAATCATATTTTCGCAGAGTATTTTACTGGGTTTTTCATATCTTTCAAAAGTTATTGATTTTAAGGGTTTAGTCGAATACTAACAAAATTCTTCCATAATTTTTTTTATTCACAAAGTTTTTGAGTTTAACGTTTGCTTTTCATTTTCCATCATAGAAAGTGAGTGGTCCTCTGAATGCAATGTTAAATTTTTATTTGTTTCCTTTTACGAGCAACTGAAACTTAATTTATGCTTTTGTTTTCCCATTTTTCGGTTTTTCTTGATTTCTTCTGGTCTGTTCTAGGTAAGGACGTGAGGTGGCGTCTAATTTATCTCACTGAATGAAAAGATAAGCAAAAAATCCATTCTAGAGAGGACAGGATCTGTGTCTAAACTGTTACGGATGATGTAACAAAGAATTTCCAGCTGTGGTCTACTGTGAACCATATATAAGTATTAATCTTCATTCTTATGTGTCTCGCGACTTTTTTTGTGTTTTCTGCAACCATAATTCCCTTTTCTTATCACGTGTGCCCAACCTCATCTTGAAGATACTTTCTAGTTAGAATTCCTCCTCTCTCTCTCTCTCTCTCTCTCTCTCTCTCTCTCTCTCTCTCTCTCTCTCTCTCTCTCTCTCTCTCTCTCTCTCTCTCTCTCTCTGTTTTTCCTTCTTGGTTATTGTTACGCAGGAATTTATGGCGGGCCACATGTTGCTAATGGTCAGAAGAGAGAATGTGTGTAAGATCGGGAAGGCTGCCGATGTTTACTTCAGGATGGGAATTCACGTTACTTGTTGGTCTCTTCTGAAAAATTTCATTGAACATCTGTTTCAGTCTCAGATTGTGTCTGTGGTTTACCATACCTATTTAGCATTTAGTTGAATATCTTTTTTCTTTCAGTTTTGTTGTGAAGGGATCCAGTTCCCTATGGTCCGATAGACTTACGAACGATCCACTCTCAAATTTCATTTATTCTGCCGACCAGTGCAGTTCGTGAAATATATTCCTTTGTTGAAATATTCATAGGTTAAGAAAACTTGCGCCATCACTCGATTTGCACTGACACATGACTTACTTTTTTCTTAAATCTGAAAAAAAAATCCTTACGATTGTATTTTCCAGGAAAGGAATATAAAGAAAAACAAGAGTGAAATTAACCTTACGAACGTGAATACCCCTAGCTCATGCGAAATTTTTCATTAAATATTTACCAATTTTGTCTCTGCATTAATTTACCCGTACTTAGCGAAACACTGAAACAAAAATTCATCTCTCCTGTAGGAATTTCATTAATTTTTATATTGTATATTTCATTATTGATTGTATTATTTCATGCACTGAGATAAAAAGAAAATAACTTCTTTATAAGCCGCTCTAGTTGTCTTTAGGCTAATGTTCGTCTGTCTTTATGTATTTCTCTCTCACTCTATTTGTTCAAAACTCATTGTTGAAAAATGTTTTAATAACTAAAAAAAGTAAATATCCTTCTTTGATTCTGTGTTTGTTTGTTCGTTTGAGTCTCGAATTTATATCGCTTGCCTAAATTGTAGTTATAACTTCAGAAAAATTACGATTTTTTTCTTCACACTGCTCTCTCTCTCTCTCTCTCTCTCTCTCTCTCTCTCTCTCTCTCTCTCTCTCTCTCTCTCTCTCGCTTGTATTCGTAATTGCCCTTCCTCTTTGGTAATTGTCATAATTATAATCATCATTTGCAATGGTTTTTATGCATTAAAAGATTTTGCCCAAACAGTTATGGTATTCGATTAAAATTATTGTAAGAATGTTAATAATTCTCGGCCTATCTATCTCCTCATGGTCATCCTGCCTCGTTGATCTACCATGGCTTAAGCACATAATTTCAATATTGCAATATGACACTGTTATTCCGGTCATTTCAATATTGCAATATGACACTATTATTTCGGTCATGTCCGGAAAAGTCACTCGGAAAAACGAGGGTAATTTTGTTTGGTTTTCGAATTAGCGTCAAATTGATCAAGGTCATAATTTCCATGCCGTGAATTATGGCGGTAATTTTATTTCTGTTGTTGAAGGCAAGTTATGCAGTGAGTAGTGAGAGGTTTTTAATTCGTATTTCCGGGTGGGGAATTTGAATGCACGTCTTCGTTGTCATCACGAAATTTCTCCAAAGTTTTGTTTTGAGAAAAATAAATGAATTTTCCTTTGTAGTCTCCACTTATATGAAAACAGAATCTGGCTTCAGTAATCTATAGCTAAAGAGGTGTCCCTACAGTTATAAATTATAACTGTACTCTGTCATATAAATTATAACTCACTACAGTTATAATTTATGTCAGAGTACATATAAATTATAACTGTAGTGACAGTTATAATTTATGTACTCTTTCGTCACTACAGTTATAATTTACATGTACTCTGTCATATGAATTATAACTGTAGTGACGGTTATAATTTATATGACAGAGTACAGTTATAACTGTCACTACAGTTATAATTTATATGACAAAGTAACATCATATAAGATTTCCATTTATGTACTCTGTCATATAAATTATAACTGTAGTGACAGTTATAACTGCACTCTGTCTTATAAATTATAACTGTCACTACAGTTGTAATTTATATGACAGCGTACATAAAAGAAAATCTTATATGATGTTACTCTGTTTTCTTTGTCACAAATTAGCAGTTGCTTCCTCGTGTCGGCCTACCTACTGTCCATATCCCTGCAAATCCTTAGATTCGGTAGTATATAGCCCATGCGATATAAAGGTCCTGGTTTTGTTTTGAGAAGGCAAATCTGCAAGTAAATAAGTTTTGTAAAATGGACCTGAAATAAAATTTCCAAAAGAAGACATCAATTTCTATAAGGGTTGAAAAAAAGTTAAGTATATCTTAGTTTAACCAAACCACTGAGCTGATTAACAGCTCTCCTAGGGCTGGCCCGAAGGATTAGACTTATTTTACGTGGCTAAGAACCAATTGGTTACCTAGCAACGGAGAAACTACAAGTAAAAGCATTTGTCAGAATGACGCTTCTTGGGGGTAAAACATTGTAGTAAATTCGTCTAAAAACTACTTCTCTATCTTACTTTCTTACGAAGATGCTTCATGTAGTGTAACATACACACACAGTATATATACACACACACTATATATATATATATATATATATATATATATATACATATATATATATATATATATATATATATATATATATATATATATATATATATATATATATAAGCGAATCCCACAGGAAAATGACAGGCAGAAATTCAGTACCAAGCGCTTTCACGTTTATTAACGCATCATCTGGGCACAAATGAGACACAGATGAAAAGAAGGTTACAACGTGATATTATATATATATATATATATATATATATATATATATATATATATACTGTATATATATATATATATATTACCAGACAAATAAATGACGAAATGTACACAATGATTCATGAATATTCATATATATACGGCATTGGCATTCTCTCTCTCTCTCTCTCTCTCTCTCTCTCTCTCTCTCTCTCTCTCTCTCTCTCTCTCTCTCTCTCTCTCTCTCTCTCTCTCTCCTCCCAAAGCAACCAGTGGCACTTTCATCAGCAGGTTAATGGAAAGGGTGAAGTCGAATCCTTTTTCTTTTCTTTTTTTTTTGCAAAGGAGTGAAATTCAAATACCGCAACTCAAAATAAAAAGAAAATAAAATCCCCAATACTCGAAACCAAATACAGAATTGCTGTTATAGTGTAAAGGATTCGTTAGGGAGTGAAATATTCGTCAGTTATTGTGTGCATCTTTAAATATTACATGTGAGCCAGAATTCAGGATGAGATTCTTAACAATATTTTCGATGGCTTGATATCCAGACATCTACACCTTCCCTCCTAGTGGACAATATTTATGGACGTGGAAAATATTCACATGCTTTAAAAGGGAAAGTAAATTTTTTGTCAATATTAATAAATTTTCTTTTGTAAAAGCTTCACACCATTAATTTGATAAGGAGATATGTAGCAAAATGTAATGGCCAGTTATAACAAAAATTTAAACACCAATCGCAGCAGGAGGAAATGCCATCTAAATGGCAAATGAGACTCATCTGCCATTTAAATAGCATTTCCTCCTGCCATTAGAAGACTCTAATGGCAGCCACGTCTTCATTGCTGTGGAATTTCAAGAAAACAATGGCATTCTTGCTGTCGTGCGTGTAATGGATGATACCGGACATCGAGGTACATTCTCATACCCTGTACATTTTGCAAAATACAGAAATAACAAGACGGTATTTTTGTATGAGTGGTTGAAAGAAGTTTGGGGGTTTGAAGCTGACGTCTGCTCGCGCCAGTAAGGCGCTGCCTTAAGCAACGTAAAAGCAGGATGCATCCTTGCAGGAATTACTATCATAATTTTTTGGTAAGATTAAAAGGGGCCATAGTGAGGTCTAAGCCCACTTTGGTCAACTTGGACCTGTCAAACTAGGTTGGTTCAGGTTAAAGTATGGAAGGTTAACGTGTGTCCTTGTAAGCTTTGCTGTCATAATTTTTACGTCTGGTTAAGGTGGGCCCAGGGAGGGAAGCTGAGGCCACCCCCCCCCCCCCATTCAGGTGGGATATGTCGCGTGGTGTTAGCTTTGGTCTGCTAAAGGAATGTGAGGATGTATCACTGTAATTTCCATTGTTACCATTGTCATATTCTCGTGATATTCATGTGAATAGTATGAGGTTGGTCATTCCATTAACACTAATAATACATACATATATATAAATAAATGAATATGGATAACTATATATATATATATATATATATATATATATATATATATATATATATATATATATATATATATATATATATATATATATATATATATATATAATATATATTATATATATATATATATATATATATATATATATATATATATATAATATATTATATATAGATATATATATATATATATATATATATATATATATATATATATATATATATATATATATATATATATAAGCGAATCCCACAGGAAAATGACAGGCAGCAGACGATGCGTTAATAAACGTGAAAGCGCTTGGTGCCAAACTTCTGCCTGCCATTTTCCTGTGGGATTCGCTTATCCACGGAAGTCACATGCATCTACTGTGATTTTTTAAGCATACATACATACATACATATATATATATATATATATATATATATATATATATATATATATATATATATATATATATATGTGTGTGTGTGTGTGTGTGTGTGTGTGTGTGTTTTATGAAGTCGTGACATTCCTGTTGGTCGCGAAAGCAGTGTGATGATCAGTGTTGGAAAGTGTGTTTACTCATGTGATTAGTGGCGACACATCAGCGCCCATGTAATTAAGAATCCATTAACCTGAGGTGGGGTTATGTCGCCTAGCGACAGGCCATTAGGACGGACATGTGTCCACATTCCTCTTTGGGAACATTCTAGAAGGAATTTCTAGTTTTAACTGGTTTATAGGTGGGGCACTGAGGCATGTGGCTTCGTTTGTACATACCTGTGTGCGCCTCGAGCTTAGACCTTTTGTGAAATAATATTTTATTTTGCTTTGAGCTGTGACATAGCTAGGTTGCTTGGGTTCGAATTGTCGCCTGATTGGTGAGTGTTGAAGACAGACATTGGTTGCACTATTTTCTATTTTTATTTCGTATCATTGATTGCTTTATTTTTCCTCTTGTACTATTTTTTATTCTCATGTATTTCGATGGTGTGAAAACATATTGTGCCCAGGGTTAATAGGGCATATTTCTCTTTCTGCAGATGTTTCACATCTGTGGGCATCAATTACACAGGTGTGCCATGTATGACAAATATGGGTGCATGTATGAGCTTATTAGAATTTGACTGTTGTGGGAATATAGCCAATTGAGACTGGTACAATGGGCTTAAAAATGAGGGGCCTGTTGTAGTGACAATGTAGAGACGGGAGATAGTCTCATTAGTGTTAAAATGGTGTAATGCTTTTGGGAAGTCCTTTATTTTCTTGTATTTTTTTTTTACATTTTCGTACATTGTGACTGGTTACGATAATTAACTTGTTTATGTTAGTTTTTTTTGAAGAATAAACTTTATTTTTGTAAAGGAGGTTTAATTTCACACGTGAAAGGATTTATTTAGAATTGAGAGAAAGAGAGAGTGTGAGAAGGACTCTTTCCAGTTGCCACATGAGAAGTTTTTGTCAAGACTGACTCGGGGAAGGACACGCTTACCAATGGGATCTCGAGGGTGTAACATATTTATAAATATATATATATATATATATATATATATATATATATATATATATATATATATATATATATATATACATATATATATATAAATGGATGTATGCATGTGTGTGTGAATGTTCCAGCATAACTCTGAAATGCAATGAGCAATTTCAACCAAACTTGTTATTCATATGACTTACTATCTGTGGGGGTAAGACATCACTGGCACCAAAGGGGGTGTGGGTGGGAAGGGTGTGATGTAAAAATAGCCGAAAACGACAGATATTAGTATCTAATCCTTAGTTTTCAAGGTTGCTGACATGAATAGTGACACTCCCTCTAAGTCCAAGTCCAGCCCTGATAGGAATCGGGTGTAAGAAAGGGTGTGAAATGGGTGACATGTAAAAATAACTGAAAACGATAGATAATAGTGCCTAATCCATAGTTTTCGAGGTCGCTAAGATGAATAGTGACACTCCTGATGCCCTTTCAGTTCAAGCTCAGCCCCGATAGGAAGGGGAGGCGTGGGAAGGGATGGGGAGGGGGTGATATGCAAAAATAACTGAAAACAACAGCTATTAGTGTCTAATCCATAGTTATTGAGGTTGATGAGATGAATAGTGACAGTCCTGAAGCCCTCAAAGTCCAAGTTCACCCCACATAGGAAGAGGGGGTGAGGAGTGGGAAGGGGGTGACATGGAAAAATAACTGAAAACGACAGATGTCAGTGTCTAAGCCATAGTTTTTAAGGTTGCTGAGATGAATAGTGACACTCCCAATGCTCTTTAAGTCCAAGTTCAGGTCTGATAGGAATGGGGGTTTAGAAGGGGTGGGAAGGGGATGACATGTATAAATAACAGAAAACAATAGATAGCAATGTCCAATCCATAGTTTTCAAGGTTGCTGAGATGAATAGTAGACACCCCCGATGACCTTTAAGTCCAAGTTCAGCGCCGATAAGAATGGGGGGTGAGAAGGGGTGAAATATAAAATGTCAAAAATTCTTGACAATGTAATTGAAGCAACTATCTGCACAGGAAAGAGAGAGAGAGAGAGAGAGAGAGAGAGAGAGAGAGAGAGAGAGAGAGAGAGAGTTTATCAGTCGTCATTCAGAGCTTTCCTGGGCAGCGCCGGGTTGATCAGCTGGTGTGTGTGTGTATGTATGTATATGTATATATATATATATATATATATATATATATATATATATATATATATATATATATATATATATATATATATACATCAGCTGGTGTGTGTGTGTGTATGTATATATATATATATATATATATATATATATATATATATATATATATATATATATATATATATATATATATATATATATATATGTATATATATATATGTATATATATATATGTATATATATATATGTATATATATGTGTATATATATATATATATATATATATATATATATATATATATATATATATATATATAATGCGCATAGATTTGCTTATTCGTTTATCTCCTGTCCCTTTCTGCTTTTCAATCTAGTCGCAGTCTCATGATTGCGAAAGACTTCCTCTTCAATCACACGAGGCTGTCTCATCTTCATAGGAATTTCATGCATCAGAGTTTCCAAATTTCATTGCACAAAACCTGTCTTTTACCTTCATTCTTTTTCCTCGTCAGAATTGCTTTTATATTGTCATACAATATTTTCATCAAAACAACTGAGTCTTACGAGAGGTTTTAATCTTGGTATGGCAAAGTATGAACTGGATTCCTTGGTAGTAGGACGTAATGGAACAGATGGATAATAATAATAATAATAATAATAATAATAATAATAATAATAATAATAATAATGAGTGAAAACTAGAAGAACAGAATGTCAGAGAAGCTGGATAGCTAGGCGGAAAGCCTGGCGGTTGGTGACTGAAAGCTTCGCCTACAGTGTCTTGTAAGGCACACTATAGGCGGTACCTCTCTTTTGATGATGAATGTACTAAAAATTCATGACCTCTCACCTTCTCCGTTTAGACAAATTTACAGTATTGGAACTAAATCTTTTGTCGCTTTGCCATTGTTATTTATGACGAATATATGACTAGTTCTCTAGAAATAGCTCCCGTCAGTTATAAAAGATGCAATACATTTTTTCTCCTAAATGTTCTTTTAATCAGGATATGATGACCATTCTAACTGAGAAATAACAGAAGATTGACACATAAAATTAAAATGTTAATTATTTAAGTTCCGCTGCTATCACGAAAAAGCCCATGCGTTATTTAAAATTATGTAAACTCACTGATAAAAAACCGCATTGCTAGATAATTTGTTATATCCTCGCACATATTTATTGAAATCTATTACATAAAATAATTAGCAATATATTCATAGGGATCAGAACCAATAAATAAGTGCTATTATCATCGTTAATTTCCGTTTTCCAGAATTTTTATGATGGGCGAAGCGCTTTTGAGAGATTTTTATACACTTTTATTTAGCTTGCTTTTGTGGGTCAAATCATGCAACCCAATTTTCGACCTGTTCCCTTCGCCCGATGGAATTGAAATTTTTCATGGTTACTCAATCCTAGTGACAATACAACCATACATGATCAGTATGTCAGCAGTGACCTCTAGTGACCCTACAGTGAACTCTCCCAGTATCTCAGGATTTGTATGAATTGAATAAATCTACGGATTTTCATACCATTTTGACATGGTGTGATAAGCTAATAACTTTATGGATTTTTGAAACCTTCTTTGACTCGACAGGGTATTATAAATTAGAATATCAAGTTCAATTTCGTTAACTACAATCATAAATCGGTTACAATGTCTGTCAAGACTTAAAACTCTAAAAGAAAAATATATGAAAAAAATTTTTTTTTAAATACACTGTTATTGAAATGCGCTAAAAAGTAAAATATATTTTTTGGGACACGCCAGGATTTCTTACAATTAAACAAGTCTACGAAAATAAAAGCATGGGGGCCAAACATGAAAGTAAATGCTACGAAAAATAAGAAATATATATTTTTACTTGTAGCACTTCCTTTGCATGTTTGGCTCCCACGCTTTTATTTTTATAGACATGATTAATTGTAAGAAAATCGCGGTGTGTCTCAAAAAAAATATTTTTTACCTTTTTAGTGCATTTTAATAAAAGCGTGTTTATATATATATATATATATATATATATATATATATATATATATATATATATTTATATATATATTTATATATATATATATATATATATATATATATATATATATATATATATATATTAGCATAACCATGTTTCTCACTCAACTTACATCACAGTCATTCTGTGATTTATTATTATCATGCTTATTATCACAAGACAATGATGTAGGAGTTATTGGTAATTGGTATGACTGACGTTGTCTTTGCCGTTGGAAAAGTGAAGAAAGCTCAAACCAGCGGTGATAAAGAACTGAGTTCAAGTCATGTGATTAATTCTAGCAGTAAAATTCAAGTCTATTCATCCTTTTTATATACGGCAATAGTTAGTCGTAGCTTATTGCCAAAAAATACAGTTTTTGGTAACATGTTCCTTTCTGATCAAAAAGTAAATGAGCTTATGTAATTGTATCAGATAACTATAAGACAATTATTGTGTAAGCATAATCGTTTTACAAAGCCGGGAGAGTAATATAAAGAGAAACGGATGTCAGCTGACTTTTAAGAAAGATAATGCAACTCTTCCTTTTATCTGCAAGGTTTAGCGACAGTTCCTTACTCTTTTAATGAAAAAAAAAAATCAGTGCATAAGGTGTGCTATTAAACGCAAAGCGTTTGAAAATTGCTATAAAAATTTGGAACAAATTGCCCCCCCCCTCCCCCCCCCAAAAAAAAACATACCAGATGATTTGTAGGTATCTTCTGAATATTTATAAGGGTGTTCGATTTAATGATGAATTTCGAAATCATTTACTGCCGTTTATCTCCCTACTGAAAAGAAAAGGGCGATAAACGGCGGGCCAGGGGTACCGGGTCGGGGTAATTGTCTCTCCAATTCTTTTTGTTAACATAAAAATTATCTTCTAAATTTGAAGGGTAGTGGCGTCTGATGGTTTGCTAGACGTACGCTTATGCAGATGACATCAGTTTACTTACGTCAAGTGTTACCGCTTTGAGTTGCCTTCTTTGTAATATGTGCTGAACATGCACAGAAAAGTGATGTTCACTTTGATCCCCGCTAAGAAATCAACCGGTTATATATGATTATATAAATAAAAATAATTATGATAACAACATGACTCGAGAGTCATGGTTACTGGCAAGGCTTTAAAATTTTTAACATTAACCCTTTTAAGGCGTGTATTACAAGAAAGCACTTTCAAGCATGACGTCAGTTTAGGGAGTAATGATATCATTAGCACGCAGGATAATCATTTTTAAGCGGAGCGAAAGTTAGCCACTGCATGCTTAGGGAACTCGCCATCTGGTAAGCATTGCAGTGGCTTTAGGGTCCGCAACTTCTACCTTCGTATGAGGAGAGTTTTAATGATCTTATTGAAAGTTGGATAACAGCAGCACATAGTCGAGGTTGGAGGGTTTCTTTGAGAGCCCATTACTCTCTTAACCCTTACTTAGCTGGTGTCCTGAGGCCTGATCTTTGGTTTCATTTTCTGGCGTTGCACTTTGTAGATGCCATTGTGAGAGGCTGGAAAAATCTCCGCTTTTGGGAGGAGATTAACGTACAGAAATATTTCACTAGTTTTGGCTTAATTAGATGTCATTGTTTAAAGCAGATTTTGTTACATATTTTTATACATACTAATTATCTGCACTTTTTGTGATAAATAGATACCATGTTTATTACTAAATTAAATTCCCTGTTTTTCATTTTTTTTAAACACAGACTTTTAAAAATTTAATTTCCTCCAAATTCCTTCTGTTTCATTCTATAACGAAATCTTCATCCTCAGAATCAATAAATAACGTCCAATAGATGAAATATTGTTTACCTCTATTTTATATTCAATACGTCTTAGGAAGATTATGAGACTAATTATACTTCTAAACTTACTGTTCGTATTTAAGTTTACCGATATTATTCTTATTTTCCCCATTAGCCCCGTCCTTTCACAACCTAGAAATTCACGAACAAAAGGACCATTAATGGTTCAAGAAAATGCTAGAGAGGTAATTATCCCACTCCAGCTCATTCTCTCTCTCGCAAGAATGGAGAAGTTGAAAAGAGAGTTCGACCTAAGAAATAAATAGCTCTTATGGCATGAAAGTTCTGGGGGTAATTTACAGCATTCTTTAAAAACCAAGGTTAATTTTCTCTTACAGTGAATATCCCGGAAACCATATCTATTCATTGTTGTTGTTATTATTATTATTATTATTATTATTATTATTATTATTATTATTATTATTATTATTATTATTCATAAGATGAAACCTATTCATATGGAACAAGCACATATGGGCCATTGACTTAAAACTCAAGCTTCCAAATTATTATTATTATTATTATTATTATTATTATTATTATTATTATTATTATTATTATTGTTCATAAGATGAAACCTATTCATATGGAACAAGCACACATGGGCCGTTGACGTGAAATTCAACCTTCCAAAGAATATGGTGTTCATTTGAAAGAAGTAATGGGAAATATAGAAAGAAGAGATCACTTATCAAAAACAAAAATGAATTAACAAACAAAATAATAAATAGATAAAACTTTCAGCAAATTATTAAAATACGATGAGAATTCTCACCAATAATAGAATGGTTTCCTGCTTCTACCCAGACTGACATCACTCCTTCCATCTTCTGTGTCTCTGACAGAGTTTTAAAGCGAATCTCCTCAACGGCGTCCGTCGAAGGATAAAAGGAAAACTTTAAATCAGAAAGTTTTCCCCCCTTTTAAAGGGAAGCGCAACTCTCCTTGTCTTTTGAAATGTGAAAATAATGGCTGAAGGGCACAAGATGTGCTCTAGTATTCGCATCGTTGGTTTTCCTGTCTCTGTGCGGTAGATGTTTTAGACGCATGAGCAGGTGTTAATCTAAAATATGTTTAGGAGTTTGAAGCATGTCTGTTTATATAGTGAACATTATATATGTGTATATATATATATATATATATATATATATATATATATATATATATATATATATATATATATATTTATGTGTGTGTGTGTGCGCGTTTGTGTGTATATAAAGACAAGAAGGTGGGCAAGCTCACACCAGAAAATGATCATGTATATAATTTATTGCTACGTTTCGTAGCTCCAGACTTCATTTTCAAGCTATAAAAGAACACAAAATAAAACTGTGAAAATATAAAAATACAAAGTAAATTTCAAAAAAAGGTGAAATTTAAAATTACATTCAATTTATGATTAAGTTAAAACAACATCGCAAAATATAAAAATACATGCAAAGTAAATTATAAGAAGCAAAGATTAAAATAATATACGCTTTTAAGATTAAGTTGAAATTATATATACAGAGTAAAAAGGACAAGCCATAAGATATGTTACGAAAGGACTGACAAGAAAACTTGGGAAGACGTGTGGGGACTGCTCCAGAGAGGTAGAGAGAAATGGAGACAGATTGCTTATTCAAGGAGGGGGGAGGGGGAACAAGGTGCTTAATGAATAATAATGACTCGGTAATGGCCAAAAGTTGTTGGTTATGGCCTGTCCACACTAGCGGGCATGCCCGTCAGGCACTTGCAGCTCTTTATATTTTCTCTCACTTCTGAAGGAGTGTTACCAGACAATCGCATCGCTCTGGCTCCATACTCAGCCGGTCAGTATAGTGGAGCGGGTAATGGGAACAGTGTTTGCCCATCGGGCTGTGCCCGCTAATGTGGACAGGACTTTAGATGCAATGCCTAAAATCCCAAAGTCCTTATATTGGATTTCGCTTTTGCACTTCTTGGTATGTTCTCTGATGTTAGAGAATTCAGGAGATGAAAGTTTGATACGTGTTCTGCAACTGACCGCATTCTGTCTGTTAATCCGAATCTTGAGTAGCCTTAGTGTGGTTCCAATATAGATTCCTCGATCACATCGGGGACAAGTAAACTTATAAACCACTCTGGAGGTCATCAGTGGATGAAAACAGCCTTTAAAATTGAACGAGCGTCCTATACATAAAGGGTTTGTTGGGATATATATATATATATATATATATATATATATATATATATATATATATATATATATATATATATATATATATATATATATATATATATATATATATATATATATATATACATATATATTATATATGTATATATATATATATACATGTATATTATATATATATATATATATATATATATATATATATATATATATATATATATATATATATATATATATATATATATATATATATATATATATATATATTACGAGCGTAGGTGTATGGATCTGCTTGTGCAGGCAAAAAATAGCTTAAACTGATGCTGCAACTTTTTTTTTTAGCTGAGTTTAGTTATTAGTAAAGTTGAACGTCAGTAAAGGTTAAAATTCATCGTCATAATTTATTTTACGATTATAAATGGAATCATCTTTTTAGAGGAGTTGAAGCAGAACTCTCAAGGGAAATTAGATGGCATAATTTCATTTTAAATACTTTGAACCGAGAAACGTTTCTGTTTGTCATATTTTGAAAGATTAAAGTAATTTACTTTGAATGATATAAATATATAAATCTACACACATATATTAATAATGACACACACCCACATACACACATATTTGGTGCAGTAGTAAGGTTTTCGCCTACCAGTCAAGAGGACCGGGGTTCAAATCCCGCCTCTTACTGGTGGCTTGGGGATGGCGCCATTGTATTAACCCGGTAGCCTACCAGCCTAGCGGTCTGAAAACTCGAGAGGGTTAGTAAGAAAATAGGTACCAGCCCAGGAGGACTTTAACCTTTTAACCTAATATATATATATATATATATATATATATATATATATATATATATATATATATATATATATATATATATATATATACATATGCACATACATACTGGATCAGGGAATGGTGTAGTCAGTGGGGTATGAAGCTGAATTCCATTAAAATGAAAGCACCATTAATTAGCAGATCTCTTACGGATTTCCCACCCCAT
>JANJGK010000002.1:82850482-82870289 GCA_039081455.1 Macrobrachium rosenbergii | reverse complement strand
TCTCTTGTCATCACTGTGAAATGCAAACCTTTTGTTCCACTCCTAAGAAAAAACAAATAACAAACAAACAAACACATACAGATGCATTTTCATGTAAACACACAAACACAAAGACAACAAAGAAAATACTTTCAAATTCTCTCTCTCTCTCTCTCTCTCTCTCTCTCTCTCTCTCTCTCTCTCTCTCTCTCTCTCTCTCTCTCTCTCTCATACAAATGCATTTTCATTTAAACACAAACACAAAGACGACAAAGAAAATACCTTCAAATTCTCTCTCTCTCTCTCTCTCTCTCTCTCTCTCTCTCTCTCTCTCTCTCTCTCTCTCTCTCGTCCTCTCTCTCTCTCTCTCTCTCTCTCTCCCTGAACCACTGACAAAGCGCCGCTTGGTATTTTTTCCGTCTGTTATGACTTCTATTTAAACTCTGAATTATTTTGTTTCTCGGAATCTTCCTTTGGTGATCATGAACCGTTTGTACAAAAGTAATGGTCGTTTTTCTTCGCGCTCCATATCATTACCATGGGAAGAGCGCTCATTACTCCCTTGTGTTTAATGGCTGGAATTTAGCTGTAGATAATAATGAATAGGGTTGTCACAATGGAGGAAGATGACTTCTGCTGGCCTTCGTTCTTTTTTTTTTTTAGATGTTGACGTTTTTCTGATAGCTAATGGAGTTTATTGTTTTCATATAAGAATACGTGAAGGTTATAGTTTCAACAAAGTTTGAAAAATGGTTATGATAAAGAAGAGAGTGTTAGCTTTTTAAATTGCGACTATTTTCCCAAAAAGTAAAGTAATTTTTCTCTACCACTCTCTCTCTCTCTCTGGCTCTAGTTTTATTTTTCTTTTTGATCCAGTAAAGGGCGTTTGACAGAACAGGAAATCACAGTAAAAACATAGGCTGCGAAAATCAACTTTAACCCACCATGAAAATCTTTTCGCCAATTGCAGACTGAGTGAGATCCTATTTTGCGATGTAATCTGTCAGTCTGTCATCTAACTGTATAAAAAAAACATGGCTTCTAAATTTAATATCAGAGGACCCTGAGCAAGTACAAGGTATATCCATACCCAAACTTTACCTCGAAATGTTGCTATAGATCAAGGGGGACATTTCTTTTATGATCTGTCTTCAAAATAGGCACAGCCACATTCATACTTTAACAGTTATATCGTGGATGAACACACCTGTGCAGTCAAACTTCCACAACAGGGGATTCAGCAACGCGTCGAACCCACTTCCTTAACTGCGACTTCAGCCCTATATTCCACACGCTGTTGTGTTTCCAGAGTATTAAGATCCTTCCTTTCCAATACCTGTTTCATCTCACCCGTCTACCCATTTCTAGGTCTCCGATTTTCGTTTCTTACTTACACTAATACTTCTGGATTATACTCTCGTTTCACCATCATAACACTGGTCATTCGTTCCACGTGACTGAGCCATCTCAAAATACTTCGATCCATGCTTTTTTTTTTCAAATACCTTAACTTTTTCATCGTTGCTACATATCCACAAATCTTTCGCCCTTCCAGTTTTCCTCACACCACGGAAACATTTGGTTTCTTCGCCCTTAATTTTATCTCATCACCTTGAAGTTCATCTGTCATTCGCTATCATCACGAACAACTCGGTCCATTAAAAAAGAATGAGGTAAACATGCCCTTTATATCCATATATATGTGTGTGTGTCTTTTGTGTACATGAACATTCTTTATGAATTATGTTTGCTTAATATAATTTTTTTCTGGCCTAGCTTAACATCGACTTGCATCTTATTAATAGTGAAATTCCCTGGCAATGTCTTCTCCCCTCTTCAGCACGAGTAGGGATTAGTCTAACACGCTGACGACCAAAACAGCAGTTTATATATTTATTGGAATATGACCTTTTCTCAGCAAGTAGGCCGTGTCACGTTGTCCTGGGGAATTGAGTGATGGTTTCCAGGCAGACATAAACGTGATAGAAGCCATGTGTCGTTTTGGTTCTCTTGGTAAATTATTCCTGCGTGACCTGTGGTTCTTGATGTGTCGGTCGCTTGTGTTCATGCTGGGTGAAAATACTTAAACATTGCATCCTGAGATCAAGGATAGTTTAGCCGCCTCTTTATGAGAGCTCTGGTTAGGCCGACGTTGTTTTGTTAGAGGTGAACAGACTTCTCCTTTGCAGTGATTGATTATGTAGACAATACCATTGCTCATGTTGTCTCGTAGTCAGGGCTTTGTTTTTTTCTTTATAAGTGTTTTTTTTTTTTTTACTGATGGTAAATGGTGAGGTTCACTCTTCATTCACCACAACCTTAAATGATCACTTTCTACAACATATAGCCATCAAGATTTTTTTAATCATTATTACCAGCCATAATAACAGTGAAATTTGTTTTTGTAATTGTATCAGCGCGCTCACTTCGATGTTAATCAGATCATTACGCGAATATTACAATAGACCTAAAATCTAGGTACACATTTCACTGTGAAAGAAAACTTCAGATAACCTTCTCTCTGTTGCCTCTCCATTCCTCTCTCCTACGCGCACGCCGCGCACACACTTATGAATGTTCGACATCATATATATGTTACAGTCAACATGCGTAATCAGTCATTACGCGTAATGACTGGAATTTCAGACATCACGCGTAATGCACTTAGGGACATTTGATCCCCCCAGGAGCTAGTACTAAACACGGCGAAATACATTTGACCCCCCAGGGACTAGTACTAAACCCGGCGAAACCGTGTAGGTGACTCACTGTTTCGCCGTGTTTAGTACTAGCTCCTGGGGGGATCAAATGTCCCCTAAGTGCATTACGCGTGATGACTGAAATTTCAGTCATTACGCGTAATGACTGATTACGCATGTTGACTGTAACATATACATAGCACTTCATATAATGCTGGTGATAATTTTAGTCTTTGCTGTAGGCAGATTGGATACGATAAAGCTTGTTGTCCTAAGTACGGAAACGTTATCGGCATATTGAACATATTTTTTGCAGCGTCGTATAATGTCTCAGCAATTTCGCTGAAATGTATTTCGTTTCTAGTAACCATAAAGTTCGTCCTCTTCATCCAGGATTTATGAGGAATCCCGGAGTTCGATGTCACCTTCCGTTTCCAAAGAGAAGCCCCGACGAATGAAGAAGATTTGGAAATTATTTTCCCTCGCGATACAAACGCTGGGATCTCGAGTGGTAGACGGTATTATTCGTTCAAGCGACTAAGAACTCTAGATCGAATAGATTATTTCATCTTTGAAACGAATGAAAGTGAAAATGGATGCCATACATCTCTTCCGTTCGTTCCAACTCATTCTTTTCCATTCGTCATTTTTTTTTATGTGGTTATTTTGTTTTTCTTTTGGCTTATCTCACGGGAGACTTCATTCACTAATTGTTATCCAACTGGAAAACTTTTACAGCGTTTGCGTATTCAAGTAAACGCATAACTCTGTAAGTTAATACGTTCG
Source organism: Macrobrachium rosenbergii (assembly GCA_039081455.1). Classification (NCBI taxonomy): domain Eukaryota; kingdom Metazoa; phylum Arthropoda; class Malacostraca; order Decapoda; family Palaemonidae; genus Macrobrachium; species Macrobrachium rosenbergii. The sequence goes on along the minus strand of JANJGK010000002.1, from coordinate 82,866,825 downwards.
TATGTGTTAGTCTTGATGGTTTAATAATTGCTCTCAAATGGAGTTTTGTATGGTTTGAATTATATCCATATATATATATATATATATATATATATATATATATATATATATATATATATATATATATATATATATATATTTTTTTTTTTTTATTATATATATATACATATATGTACATGTGTGTGTGTCTTTTGGTGTACATGAATATTCTTTATGAATTATGTTTGCATAATATTACCTAACTTACGGTGGATTCTGTACTTATTTCAGGAATTCCAACAACAAAGTAGCACAGATAACAATAGGACTGATAGCGGAAGAGCAGCATTGGTTGGAGAAGGAAAAGTCTGTGATCAAGAGTTTCTATTAACCTAATGAGTGAAATATTTGATACACAAAGTACATACAGAAACCTCCTGGTGGATATTATGATATACAGTGTAAAGGATGTGAAGACTGTAAATAATGAAAATTATTATAAGCTTTCATGATTATGGTGAAGCGTGCGTTGGGATATGACGTACTTGCCCCCCCCCCCCCATACACACACATACGCACATACATACACACACGCGCGCACACACACACACAACCTGGTCACTCAGTGTCCCGTTATTGTCACTCTACCGAACAAAGCCACTTGTAATTTCATCCGTCAACCGACGCCTACTATTCATTATACAGTATAACCTTGATACCTGTGTGTCATCCTCAACAGTCAGTCTCTTCCTCAAAAGCATTTCCTTTCACTCTTTTCAAATAACCTCATTGAAAGGCAACATTCCAGTTGCATTTTTCATTCTAATGTCAGTTTGCCCATTAACCTTTCTCTCTAACTTACTTCCTTCTGGTAACATTTTTTATTTTTTTTATTTTTTTGTATCCCTGAAGAACTGAATTGTCCTTTTTCCTCTTTGCTCTCGAATAATATTGTCTTGGCTTCCTCAACCTGATCTCCTCTGCTGTCATGCAGTTCCACTTAATGTTTTATTTCCTCCGCCACTTCTGCCTCGCCCATTACTAAACTTATTTATGATGAAGTTATATATATATATATATATATATATATATATATATATATATATATATATATATATATATATATATATATATATATATATGTATATATATGTAAATATATGTAAATATATATATATATAATATATATATATATATATATATATATATATACTATATATATATATGTGTGTAAATATATATATATATATATATATATATATATATATATATATATATATATATATATATAGATTTACATATGCGTGTGAGAGAGATTGTGTGCTTTCGTGTTTGTGCGTGTGTAATCTTAATTACGTAAATTACTTCCAATCAGAATTTAGAGAATTATCCTGCTTCTTTCTCCCAATAAACTCGTCCCTAAAACTGAAGACCTGTCATTATTGTAGTCCCAAAATAGCTTACGATCCCCTTTCTTCTCTCATTTCTGTTTCCATGTTAATTTTGACAACTGCTAATGATCGTCGTGCTGGATATTTTCCCTTTAACCTTTTTCCAAACCATTTGTTGATCCTTGAGAAGTAAATTACTGATGCGTTTTCCCTTCAATATTGGGAGATTTTTCGTGTGTTGCGTCAAAGCTTCATTGAATAATTAATTGACCAAAATCTCTGTCAGATTGGTTTAATTCACTTGATTAATTCACATTCACTTGCTCACTCATTTCGTCAACTTCGCGGGTCTTATTGTCACCCATTTTTCATTTCAAAAGACTCTGAGGTTTTAGTTACTGATTGATTGATTGATTATGAAATTTAGGTCTTGAAGACTAAGCGCCGGAACCCATCAGGATTATTCAGCGCCGTAATGAAGGTGAAATATATAAATTAATGATATGATCATTAATTAATAGGTTATTGTCCTTGTGCAATCATTTTTGTGATGGGGTTGCCAGCCCACACTCATGACCACTAGGTATCCGTTTCGTAGGCGGTCACCATCCATCTACTGATCATACGATATGTTGATTAACTTGATACAAAGACATTTTAATAATTTGTACCCATCCACCTAAATCAACTTTTACTTACCCGGTTACGTAATTTTGTTCGTAATATTGTAATTGGTCAGTACTTGTTTTTATATCAATATTCAAAAAGGTCATAAGAAAAACTCGACTTTTTATACCTGGCCTTTCCAAACTCTGTTGCAATTTCTGAGAATAATTAAGGTTAAGAGTTTTTTTCTTGAAAAATATTCACTTTTTCCCTTTCGTCATTTTCATTTTACCGTTATTTTCTGCTCTCTTCTGGATATTGGATGAACTATTTTTTTTTCTTTTGGCAATCCATTTTTTATTCCTCATCTTTATTCCTGATAATTTACTTTTTCATTCTTTGTTTTTATTCATTTCCTTAATCAGTGGATATTTCCCTGCCTACAGGAGATTAGCAATTCCGTCGAGTACATAATTGAGCTTCAGTTAATCACACACGGAACTGCAAATGAAACAAAGCTCTTCTCTCTCTCTCTCTCTCTCTCTCTCTCTCTCTCCTCTCTCTCTCTCTCTCTCTCTCTCTCTCTCTCTCTCTCTCTTAAAATGAAGTCTTTTCGAGCTTACGCCAGCACTATACGATATGTTTGTTATGTCAGTAGACGTAACAAACAACTCTCGTTGTAATCCAGCGCTCGTTAAGCCCCGCCATATCTCGCTGGAGCTTTGGGCTGAGCAATGTGGGCAGTCAACTGATGTGCTTGAAATGACTCGAACGCCCTGCTGTGTGTGGGAAGGGAGGAAATGTTGCATTTTTTTGCAGTCCTCACAGGAGAGGTTCCTCAAAACAAGACGAAAACATTTCTGTGAAGTGAAACCTCGTAAATATTTCAAGCACAATTATTATTATTATTATTATTATTATTATTATTATTATTATTATTATTATTATTATTATTATTATTATTAAGAGATTCACAATATCGTGAAAAACAATTTGTGTAATAAAAATCCACAATTATATAGTAATATATTTATTATAGAATTGTAGATTATTATTATTATTATTATTATTATTATTATTATTATTATTATTATTACAAACCGGAAAAAAATACCGAGCGGCGTTTTGTCAGGGATTTAAGGAGAGAGAGAGAGAGAGAGAGAGAAAGAGAGAGAGAGAGAGAGAGAGAGAGAGAGAGAGAGAGAGAGAGAGAGAGAGAGAGAATTTAAAATATTCCCTTTGTCGTCTTTGGGTATGGAGTTCGTTTGTTTTAATGATAACGCATTTGTCTGTGTTTGTTTGTTGTTTGATTTTACTAAGGAGATGTCAAGAGACTTCTTTGTAAACAGGCTCTTCATTAGTAGAGATTTCCGGTCATATTTCTTCTCTATTTTGTCTGCTTGTTTGTCTCTTTGTTCAAGCATTGGTGCCTGCAAGAGGACAAGAATCTGCTTAACAGAAAGTAGTTTTTTCTACTTAAAGTCTTATGTCTGCATTCATTCTTATTTGCCGTGAATAGGCGTCGTCGCTTCATCCTGACCTGAAAATGTGATCATTGTTGTATCTTGGTTCTGCCTTTGTCTACAGAGCACCATACAAAATTATACCTTAGTTTTACCAGACCACTGAGCTGATTAACAGCTCTCCTAGGGCTGGCCCGAAGGATTAGACTTATTTTACGTGGCTAAGAACCAATTGGTTACTTAGCAACGGGACCTACAGCTCATTGTGGAATCCGAACCACATTATAGCGAGAAATGAATTGCTATCACCAGAAATAAATTCCTCTAACTCTTCATCAGCCGGCCGGGGAATCGAACTCCGGCCCAGCGAGTTCCAGTCCGCAGCTCTACCGACTCAACCAACGAAGAGCTGTAGAGTACCATACACTAACCACAGTTGATGTTATTAAAGGTCCTTAGCAATGATACTTCTTCCTACTGCTTAGAAACTTCCGCCTGCTCCTTAGTCTTATTGTTATATAAGTCCCTCAAAAAGACTGCTTGAAGAATTTATCCGAACATAAGAAGCATGCATTGGAGAAAGGTGAAGCTAAAGAAGTTGGACAGCCAAGAGGTAAAAGACTAAGGAGAACAGACGGAAGTTACTAACCAGTAGTGCGAAGTGTCATTGCAAAGGATCTTTAATAACCTCAACTATGCTTATTGTATGACGCTCTCCAGACAAAAGAGAATCAAGATACCATAACAATTATCACATTTTGGGGTCATCATGAAGCGATGACTCCTATTCGCTGCAAATCAGAATGAATGAAGACACAAGACTGGAAGTAGAAAAAATTACTTTCGGTAAAGTAGTTTCTTGTCCTCTTGCAGGCACCAATGCTCAAACAAAGAGACAGCAAACAGACTAAACAGAAAAGAAATGTAAACGAAAATCTCTACTAATGAAGAGCCTGTTTACAAAAAAAAACTCTCTTGGCATAAAAGTAACACACAATCCCTTTTGTTTCACTCCTCATAAAATCAGCTAGCAAAGAAACACAAAAAAAATACATTATCATTAAAACAAACGAACTCCATACCCAGAGACAACAAAGAGAATATTTTAAATTCTCTCTCTCTCTCTCTCTCCTCTCTCTCTCTCTCTCTCTCTCTCTCTCTCTCTCTCTCTCTCTCTCTCTCTCTCTCTCTCTCCTTAAACCCCTGACAAAATGCTGCTTGGTATTCTTTTCCGGTTTGTAACTTTAATTAAATTCTGAATCATGTCGTTTCTTGGAAATCTTCCTTTGGTGATAAGTTATAAAAGTTTTTCATTTGGCTCCATATCATTACCATGGGAAGAGCGCTCAATACTCCCTTGTGTTCAATGGCTGGCACATTCCTTTTGACTAGCCTACGTGGCTGTAAAAAATACTGGAATGGTATATTGCAACTGAGGAAAATGACAGTTTTTACTTCGTTTTTAAAGTTTGATGTTCACATTTGTATGATATCCGAAATGTCAAACAGATGATTATAGCAGTTCTTTTTAACATAACACCAGAATACTTGATGGGTTTTGTTTTAACAGATGCTTGCAGTATGGTCATGGTTAAGAAGAGAGTGTAACTTTTTTTTTTTGTGATGGATTAATTTTTTGTTTATAAACCATAAAGTACTTTCTCCCTCTCCCTATTTCATCTCGTATTTTTAACTCCACTGAGGTCTTATAGCAGAACTATAACTCACAGTAAGGACACAGGCTGAGAAAGTAATTGTGAAAAATCCTTCTCACCAGTTACAGCTTGAAAGACATTTTATTTTGAGAGTTAATCTGACAGTCTGTCGTTTACATATATAAGCATTGCTTCCAAATATCTAAGTGAGTATTCTGAGTAATTACTGGGTATATCCACAAACTGAACTTTACCTTAAAATATCGTCGTCGATAAACCCAAGTGGGACATTCCTTTCCTCTAAGATCTGTCTTCAGAATAAAAAGTAGTCTCTGCCATATTCATGCTGTAACTGCTAAGTCGTGGGTGAGCATCCTGTGCAGTCCAACTTACACATCTTCAGTTGCTCCATAATTGACGCGCTAAGTTTGACAGAACGCATCGAGAGCTGTTAATCAGCTCAGTGGTCTGGTTAAACTAAAGTATACTTAACTTTGAACCCACTACATGAACTGCGACCTTCATCCCTCTCTTCCACAAGCTCTCGAGTTTCCAGGGTATTGTGGCCTTCCTCTATTTCACTTCATCTATCTGTACTTCAAAAGTTTACATCTCCTTCCCCTATTATTTCTGAATTACAGCTCTTTTCATCAACATAAAATTTGGCCATTCTTTCCACAAAACTGAACCGTCTCAAAATACTCAGATCCATCCTTTCATCACTGCTATATACCCACACATCTCTCACCCTTTCAGTTTTCCTTACACCGTCATTGCTACGCAAACACTTGGTTTCATAATCCCTAAATAATTTCATCTCTCACTCGCTCTCATCAACAGGTTTCATAATCCCTAAATAATTTCATCTCTCACTCGCTCTCATCAACAACAACTCAATCCATTAACAAAGAATTAGGTGAACATTACCTTGAATTTTCCTGACCTTAGGTTATGGTCATATTGTTTCGTATTAACAATGAAATTGCCTGGCTTTGTCTCCTCTCTTCCAGCAACACGGGGATTAGGCTAGTTCTTACGGGCTGCTCTATGAGCAAGAGACCGTGCTGGCGCAAGGCCAGCTTAATCAATAACAACAGGCTAAATACACGGAGAACCGAAATAGCAGTTTGTATCTTTAATGGAATGTGGCCTTTTTCCCAGCAGGTAGACGGTGTCACGTCCTCGCCAATTGAGTGATGGTTTCCAGGTTGACATAAACATCACATACGCTCTAAGTTGTTTGCGTAGCCATTCTCTTACTGTATTATTCCTGCATTATCTGTGATTCTTGACGTGGCCGTCTCTTGTTTTCATCTTGGGTGAAATGGTTCAACATTGCACCCAGAGATCAAGGATAGTGTAGCAGCCTTTATATGAAAGCTCTGGTTAGGCCGATGTAGTTTTGTCAGAGAGGTATATTGCTCTTTTTGTACTCCTTCTGGATTTCACTTTTTTTTTTTTTTTCCAAAGGTGCTGGGTTTTGCTGGCTGAGGGTAAAGGGTGGGGTTTGATATTCATTTATTACATAATTTAATATCACTTTCTGCAACACATATCGCCACATTTTTTATCGTGTTACAGCACTAACTGGTTTTTGCAAAGTACACCACCGCACATAATTTACCGTTAATCAGAACGTTAGGCGAACAAGAGGACTGTAAATCCAGTCATCCTGCTAATTTCACTGTGGAGGAAAATCTTTAAATAATCTACTTTTACTGTTTTCTCTCCATCCCTCTCTCCTACACGCGCACAACGCACTCACACACACATAAAGACGCGTACACGCGCATATATATATATATATATATATATATATATATATATATATATATATATATATGTGTGTGTGTGTGTGTGTGTGTGTGTGTGTGTGTGTGTGTATGAATGTATATATATATATATATATATATATATATATATATATATATATATATATATATATATATGTATGTTACTATATGAACAAAAGACGTTCATTTAATTACGGACATTGTTAGCCTGGTTCATAAACATAATGTATATCAAAGTTTTATTCCTTTTTTATTTTAAGCACAGGAGTAGTATCGGCACATGAAAGCAATGTTTTATTGCTTCGTATAACATTTCAACCGTTTTCCTAAAACGCACATTACTTGCTTACCGAAAATCTACTCATACAATCGAACTATATTAGTGTATATTGTTGACAGTCTCGAAGAACTCTTGTACCAACAAAGCTTGTCTAATTCTAATTTATGAGAAAATCCCTGTTTTCGATGGCACCTTCCATTTTCAAAGAGAACTTCCGACGAATGAAACATTCTTGGGAAATTATTTCCCCTCCGTGATGAAAACACTTCCGGGATTTCGAGTGGGAGGACGTATTATTCGTTCAAGCTGGTAAGACCTGGAATAGTAGTAGTATTAAAGTAGTTTAACCAGACCACTGAGCTGACTTTCAGCTCTTATAGGGCTGGCCCGAAGGATTAGGATAAAATACCACATAGGCTCACGTTCTCATACACACAGTGAATATATGTAGCCTACTCATGCTTCCACACTAAAAAGGTATATTAAAATTCATAATAATTTAAGGAATATTTTTTTTAAATTTTAATTTAAATGCGACAAATGCCATGTTAATTCATTCATCTTTGAAAGGGAATAAAAGTGACATTGGATATCACACCTCTCTTTGGTTCCTCCCAAACCCATTTCTTTTCTTCGTCTTTTTGTTGTGACGTGAAGGTTCTGGGATTTTATTTTTAACTTCATTCACGGGGAAGACTTATGTCTCTAATTGTTATCCAATTCGGAAACGTTTACAGCATTTGTGTATTCAAGTAAACGCATGCCATTGTAAGTTGATATGTTCGTAATCGTTAATATTATATATATATATATATATATATATATATATATATATATATATATATATATATTATATATATCTATATTAATATAATTATAATATCTATTATATATATTATATTATCATTTATTATCCTGGATATAATATATATGTTATTAAATAGATTTAAAAAGTTTGAATTTTATATGTATATGTCTTATATATAAAAGCTAATGTTTGTATGTTTGTCCATATGTTTGTGCACTATAGAAATCCGAACCGCTTGACCGGTCTAGACAAAATCTGGCACGTGGCCATCATTTGACCCAACTTAGATAATAGGGGTAGGTTTCAAAACTGAACCCCTTCCCCTTCCCCATCTCCCTTCCCCCTTCCCTTTGTAATGTATGTGGTAAATAACTCTACTGGTTTATCAAACCTTATTCCATGTGTAAATAAACTCTATGGGTTTATCATACCTCATTTCATGTACTCGATACCATAAAAATATATTATTGAAAATGCTTTTCTTTCCTGTGAGTAATAATCCTGTATCAAGGTTTAGACAGTCATGACAGAAGGGACAGTCAGCACAGTAATCCTTGGATAAAAGTGACAGACAGAACAGTAATGCCTGGATAAATGGGACAGTCACCACATTAATACCTGGGGGACAGTCACAACAGTAATGTCTGGATAAAATGGACAGTCACCACAGTAATACTTGGATAAAAAGGACAGTCACCACAGTAATACCTAGATAAAATGGACAGTCACCACAGTAATACCTGGACAAAAGGGACAAAGTACAGTAATATTTGGATAAAATGGGACAGTCACCACAGTAATAACTGGGTAAAAGGGGCAGCCACCACAGTAATGTCTTGATAGAAGAAACAGTCAGCACAGTAATATCCAATTAAAAGGGACAGTCACCACAGTAATACCTGGATAAAAGGGACAGTCACCACAGTAATACCTTGATTAATGGTGCAGTCACCACAATATTAACTGAATAAATGAGACAGTCATTACAGTAATACCTGGATAAAAGGGGACAGTCAGTACAGTAATACCTGGATGAATGGGACAACCAACACAGTCATACCTGGATAAAATGGACAGTCACCACAGTAATATCTGGATAAATGGGACAGTCAGTTCAGTAATATATGGATAAAATGGATAGTCAGCACAGTAATTTCTGGATAAAAGGTACAGCCAGCAAAAAGATGCGCAGGAAAAATTTTCTGAGTCCTTTAGAGTTTTCCCGGGCAGTGGCGGGTTGGTTAGCTAGTATATATATATATATATATATATATATATATATATATATATAATTCGTATTCAGTGACATCGCAGGTTGGGGTATTTTCGTATATTCAGTGATCTCGCAGGTGGTGTGATCATTACGTTAGCAATTACCTTTCAGCTTTCGTTCATTGGCATTTTGAAAACTGAGATTTATCATTTTTGTGAACGTTAACCTCCCCCCGAAGCAGTGCCTCGGGGCGTGATTGAGATGTGATGAGAAGTCAATATGACATGTGACAAGGCATTTTGGGTACTGGGCATCTTCCGATATGTCGTCACGGATCTTTCCCAGGCGAAGTGTAAACGTGCCCGGAAGTAAGTGCGTTCATGACTTGGTCATGATGAGTTTTGCTGGAGAGAAAATATGTGAAGAGTGGATATTGGTTCTTGAGCTGTTGTAGCGCTCAATTTGAGCAGTGCGTCTGATTTTCTTTGAGATGGGGTCCTCCAGTTTGCTGAAATGAGTAAGGAGTGAAATTATGTTTCCTTTTGCTACCTGATTTGGCGTTTTTTGTACTCATGTATTTTCATGTGATTCCTTTCATTACCAGTTTAGTCATGGCATTTCAATTAACTCTTCTGGTTATTTGTGTGATGTTTCTTCCTTCGCAGTGACGGGTCTGTGAGAACTCATGTCAAGGGGCGCAGTGCCCTGGGTTGAAGGGCATGAGAGAATGGAGTGGTGGTCATGTTGACTTGAGACTCATTTTAAAAGTTTTGACTTGACTTGTTCAGTGGTGATATGGTGTGGAAAGATTTGGACTCACGATTTTAGTTTAGTCCGTGTTAGGTGTGTGAAGATCCCATTTTCCTATGTTCGGGTTTGGATTTTAGAAGTCAGTGTGACTCCTTTTTTTTTTTTTCTTTCTTTTTTTAGCTGATAGGTAAGATGGGTGAAAAGAAGAGTGAGGGCAGTTAGCTAGCTAACCATGGTAGGGAATAGTTTAGAAAGTGAAATATTAGTAAGAGTAATGTCAGGTGTGGTTTATCCACAATTTTATTTTGGTAAGGGTACAATTTTTCTAATATTAACATAATACAATGATAATTTTACATTATAACAACATGGTAAATTGTACATATTGCATATTTTGAATTTTATTTCTCATTAGTATAATCATATTTAAAACATAAAATAAAATAAAAAAAAAATTAGTTCCAATTTCCTCATTTTAACCTTGATGTTAATTATCATAATGATTTTGCATGATACCTACATAGTAAATTCTAAAAATTACTTTTTCACAAGGCATTTCTTAATAGTATAATGGTTGAGGTTCATCACGATGAATATATGAAGATACTCCTCTCCACCATCTGTGGCCTGTATTGTTTGGGTGGCTTCTCTCTTCTGCTACGGATTCTTCTGTTAATTCACTGTTGTGTGTGACTCCTTCATTTAACCAATTAGTGCATTGTTAAGTTTTCAAAATAAAGTCTATCTTCGTAACTCGAGATTAATTCAGTGGCCTTTAGTTGTTTATGAGAGAGAGAGAGAGAGAGAGGAGAGAGAGAGAGAGAGAGAGAGAGAGAGAGAGAGAGAGGAAGAATATGACGCCCAGTTTGGAGAGAGAGAGAGAGAGAGAGAGAGAGAGAGAGAGAGAGAGAGAGAGAGAGAGAGAGAGAGAGAGAGAGGAAAAGTGCTTCGCTCGGCTTGGAGTATTTGGTGGCTAATGCTACCAATGTTTTCCTGGTGTCCTCGAAAGTTGAAACATACCGCCCTCTCCGAGGGAAAAAAGTTAAGTATACCTTAGTTTTACCAGACCACTGAGCTGATTAACAGCTCTCCTAGGGCTGGCCCGAAGGATTAGACTTATTTTACGTGGCTAAGAACCAATTGGTTACTTAGCAACGGGACCTACAGCTTATTGTGGAATCCGAACCACATTATAGCGCGAAATGAATTTCTATCACCAGAAATGAATTCCTCTAACTCTTCATCAGCCGGCCGGGGGAATTGAACTCCAGCCCATCGAGTGACAGTCTGAAACTCAACCGACTCAGCCAACAAAGGGCTTAGGAGGTAATATATATATATATATATATATATATATATATATATATATATATATATATATATATAATATATACATATATAAATACACAGTATATATATGTATGTATATATATATATATATATATATATATATATATATATATATACTGTATGTGTGTGTGTTTGTATATGTGTGTGTGTGTTTTGTGTGCATGTCTTTGAGTATTCTTAACAAGGATGAACATGAAAGCGTTGTCTTTTAGAGTTATTTTTGTATAAAATCACTTAATTCACGGTGGATGCTGTCTATTTTTTTGGAATTCGAACGCCAAAGTAGCGTAGACAACAATAGGACTGATAGAGAAATAGCATCATTGGTTCGGAGAATGAAAAACATTTATGATAAACTGTTTCTATAAATTATCTATGCGAAAAATTGTTAGACACAGAAACTACAGAAACCTCATAATAGAATTGATGATAGTCGGAAGGATATAAAGATGTATGATGTATAATACATAATGTAAATAAAAGTAATTCCTTCGGTATTTATGAAGCAAGTGAAGCGCGCTTCAGGATATGGCGATGGGATAACGACTGGTTTGCAGTTAAATTGTGTTTGAAAACTTTCTATATCAAGTTTGGATAGACTGATAGGGTAGTTTAAGGCAAGGACATGGAGTTTAGCTATTAAGTTACGAGATACCACAGGGGGTCGAAACGATCGTTTCGCTCTGACATTTCTTTAGAACCCGTCCTTCCCCTTGACGTACTTGCCACACACACACGCACACCCTGGTGACTCAGTGTCCCGTTATTATCACACTTAGCAATTCATTTCTCGGTGTAATGTGGTTCGGATTCCACAATAAGCTGTAGGTCCCGTTGCGAGGTAATCAGTTGGTTCTTAGCCAAGTAAGTCTAATCCTTCGGGCCAGCCCTAGGAGAGCTGTTAATCAGTTCAGTGGTCTGGTTAAACTAAGGTATATTTACTTATTATCACATTACCGAACTATTTCACTTGTCATTTCATCTGTCAATCGCCGCCTCCTATTCATTGTATAACCTTGATACCTGTCTGTCATCCTGAGTGCAGTATAACCTTGATACCTGTGTCATCCTCAGTGCAGTATAACCTTGATACCTGTCTGTCATCCTCAATGCAGTATAACCTTGATACCTTTCTGCCATCCTCAATGCAGTATAGCCTTGATACCTCTCTGTCATCCTCAATGCAGTATAACCTTGATACCTGTCTGTCATCCTCAATGCAGTATAACCTTGATACCTGTCTGTCATCCTCAATGCAGTATAACCTTGATACCTGTCTGTCATCCTCAATGCAGTATAACCTTGATACCTGTCTGTCATCCTCAATGCAGTATAATCTTGATACCTGTCTGTCATCCTCAATGCAGTATAACCTTGATACCTTTCTGCCATCCTCAATGCAGTATAACCTTGATACCTGTCTGCCATCCTCAATGCAGTATAACCTTGATACCTGTCTGTCATCCTCAATGCAGTATAACCTTGATACCTGTCTGTCATCCTCAATGCAGTATAACCTTGATACCTGTCTGTCATCCTCAATGCAGTATAACCTTGATACCTTTCTGCCATCCTCAATGCAGTATAACCTTGATACCTGTCTGTCATCCTCAATGCAGTATAACCTTGATACCTGTCTGTCATCCTCAATGCAGTATAACCTTGATACCTGTCTGCCATCCTCAGTGCAGTATAACCTTGATACCTGTCTGTCATCCTCAACAGTCTCTTCCTCGAACATTTCCAGCCGACACCAACCCCTTTCAATCTTTTCAAAACATCTCATTGAAAGGTGATATATATTCCATTTGCATATTTCATTCCAAGATCAATTTGTTCATTAACCTTTCCCTGTACCTTACTGCCTTCCGGTAACATTACTTTGTATTCCTGAAGATCTTGTTCAAATTCACTCATGGATTCTCTTTCTCCTTTTTGCTCTCAAATGATATTTTCTTGCCTTCTTCAACCTGATCTTCTCTGCTGTTATGCAGTTCCACTTGAAATAGTTCTTTATTTCCCCCGTCACCTCAACGTCGCCCATTACTGAACTTATTTTATGATTTTTTTTCTTACATTGTAATATATATATATTTGTGTGTGTGTATATATATGTGTGTGTATGTGTATGCGTGTGTGTGCGAGTAGCCTTAATTACGCAACATTAATTCCTATCAGAATATAGACCGATTATCATGCTTCTTTATATCAATAAACTCATGTTAAAAACTGAACCCCGGTAATTAGTGTTGTTTTAAAATAACCAGTGATCCCACTTTTTTTTTGCTTTTTTGTCTGACAAGGTAATTTTGTCAACCGCTAATGATCCACATGCAAGGTATTTTTCCTTTAACTTTTTGTTCAGTCATTAGTTGATGACCTAAACTACTAATGAGTTTTTCCATTCACTATTGGGCGATTGTTCGTCTGTTGCATTAAAACTTATTTTTCATTGAGTTCATTGACTGATATTTTTTGCCTGATCGATTTAATTCATTTCACTGACTCACATTCAATCGCTCACTTATATGGCAGCTTTGCGGGCTTATTGTCACCCATTTTCCAATTAAAAGGCTCTGAAGTTCTAATGCTGGTTTTTGTGTAATGTTTTGTGATGAGGTTGCGAGTCCACACTCATAACCGTGCGTCTGTTCATGGGAGGTTATGTGCCACCTGCATATACATTTCACAGGTGGTCACCGTCCGTTTATTGATCGTACTCTGATACAGATTAATATGAAGTTCCTCATTGGACGGGTGGGTACCGTTCTCAGATAGCACTCTGCTGGCCCAGCGTTCGATGCTCCGACCGGCCAGTGACGGATTAGAAGAATTTATTTCTGGTGATAGGAATTCATTTCACGCTATAATGTGGTTCGGATTCCACAATAAGCTGTAGGTCCCTTTGCTAGGTAACCAATTGGTTCTTAGCCGCGTAATATAAATCTAATCCTTCCAGCCAGCCCTATAGGTATACTTGACTTATTTGCACATTAATATTTCATTTATATATGCTCACTCTCCTAAATTAACTTTTACCGATCTAAGTTACTTATTTGTTTATGGTATTGTAAAGTTCAGGCCAATTATTTTGTAATATGTCTAAAATGTACACTGAAAGCTCGAGGTTTTTTCTATGGTCATAATGTTAACTTTTCCAGAATCTGCTGTACCTTCCGCGTTTGATTAAGGTTTTGATTTTTTCTTTGCATTTGTTTTCTCTTGAGAGAATGTTCGCTTTTTTCCCTCCGTATTTATTTCCCACTTTTTATTCTTTTCTTGATTCTGGGTAAAATATTTTTTCATTTTTACAGTCTCTTTTTTTTATTCCTGATAAGTTTCTTTTTTCATTCGTAGTTTTTTTTTATTTTTCTTGATTCTGGGTAAAATATTTTTCATTTTCTCGCAGTCTTTTTTCTGTATTCCTGATGAACTTCCTTTTTTTCGTTCTTAGTTTTTTTTTCTGGATGTTGGGTAAAAACGTTTTAGCTTTCCTGTAGCCCGTTTTTTTTTATTCCTGATTATTTTCTTTTTTTTTTATTCTCTGCTTTTATTTGTTTCTTTAGTAATGGATCTTTTGTTGCCCCCACGAAGATTGCCTGTTCCGTTGTGTATACAACTGAACTGCTTCAGTTAATCAAACACGACTCTCTCTCTCTCTCTCTCTCTCTCTCTCTCTCTCTCTCTCTCTCTCTCTCTCTCTCTCTCTCTCTATTACCGTATTATCGCAAATTGTACTTAATATATCTAGTCGTTGTTATCTCTCTCTCTCTCTCTCTCTCTCTCTCTCTCTCTCTCTCTCTCTCTCTCTCTCTCTCTCTGTTACCATATTATCGCAAATTTATACTTAAATGTATCTAGCCGCCGTTATCTCTCTCTCTCTTTTCTATTACCATATTATCGCAAATTGTAATTAGGTATATCTAGCGTTTGTTATCTCTCTCTCTCTCTCTCTCTCTCTCTCTCTCTCTCTCTCTCTCTCTCTCTCTCTTTCTTGTTTAGCTTTGTCTCTTGTATTTACCCGTAATCGGAAATTAAAGAAGTATTATATGCCGTAGTTGATTTAATATTCTCTCTCTCTCTCTCTCTCTCTTTCTTGTTTAGCTTTGTCTCTTGTATTTACCCGTAATCGGAAATTAAAGAAGTATTATATGTCGTAGTTGATTTAATATTCTCTCTCTCTCTCTCTCTCTCTCTCTCTCTCTCTCTCTCTCTCTCTCTCTCTCTCTCTCTCTCTCTCTCTCTCTCTCCCTTGTCGTATTCAGTTCTATGTTCGCATCTGTGCATCGCAAGATTAGGAATTCTTACAATTTTCCGTTAATATAATATATCAAGACGTCAGTTCAGATATCTTGCTTTTATATCGTGACGTTGCTATTAAAGTTCACGAACGGAATTTTTTGAAAAATCATTTTGAATCATCTAATTTACTTCTTCAATAATTTTCCATCTTTACATCTGTCATTCAAACGTCCTTCCAAGTCAAGCGCTTGCATTATGTTCACTTCACTGATGCTTGACGTTGGAATATTTTTTTTCTGTTTTCCTCAAGAATATCTTTCTTAAATGTATGTTGTTGGGAGGGGAATTGCATAAGTAAATGAACCAATTTATATCTTCTTACTTTTAAAAAGTGATCTTTTGTTTGTTCCAGTGCCAGGCGCTGATTGGAAGCTTTGGATGTTAAAATGGAAAAGTTGGAATAGGTTTTTTTATTTATTTATTAATTTTTTTATATTTTTATTATTTTTTTTTGGGGGGAGGAGGAAATCCGGATATTATCATACAAGAGTTGGTATCGTATTGCAAAATAATGAATCTGAGGTAATTGGACCTAAATATAATCTAAACTGTGTTTACAAAAATAGTTTTATTCTGTAAATCTAACATATAACAGGTTGAAATAAGGTAAATAGGCAAAATACTAAAAAGGAATTAATAAAGGCAATTGAATATCTTCTCAAAAACATCTTAACAGTCACCAAAATTATAACTAGTCACCATTTTAATTATGGGTCTTTTGTTACCAGTTCACTCGAGTGGCCACATCCCACA
>JANJGK010000002.1:82842982-82845482 GCA_039081455.1 Macrobrachium rosenbergii | reverse complement strand
GACAAAATTCTCCCCCCCCCCTGAAAGAAGCCAATAAAACCACCAAAAACGCCAGGTAAAAGCTAAAGGAAGAAGTGAGAAATGAGATGGGAGGAATGAAAGAGAAGTATAACGTCCATTTCCACTACTATTCCTTTTCAGAGGTGAATAATTTATCGGATTTAGAGTTCTTACTCGCCTGAACGAATAATGCCTTCTACCACTCGAAATCCCAACCGCGTTTTCATCAGGAGGGGAAATTATTCCCAAAACTTTTTTATTCGTCGAAGGTTCTCCTTGGAGACGGAAGGTGCCATCGAAAACCGCGATTTCTCATAAAACCTGAATGGAATGGACAAGCGTTATTGATATTAGAGTTCTTCGGACTGTAACAATTCGTACAGATATAGTTCGATCGTATGATTAAATTTATGGTGGGAAAACAAACGCGTTTTAGTGAAATGGTTGGAATGTTAATAAACAAAGATTGAAAACATTGCTTAATTTGCCGATACTGCTGACGTAGCTAAAACTATCATATCCAGTCTTCTTATAAAACAGACTAAACAGTCTGTAATTAAATTAACATGTTATGTATATAAGGGAATTATACATAGACTTAACATTTGTATGCCTGGCTGTGTAGGGGAAAGAGGACTAGAGAGATAACAAATAAGACTATTTCAAGTTTTCCTTCACGGTGAAATGCGTTGTGTAGATTCCCAAGCTATTCTGATTAACAGTATAATTACAGTATGTGCGGCGATACACATCTAAAAACCAATTAGTGAAATGTTATTGTTGCTTTAATATTTAAACAAATATTTTGTGATAAGCTGCAGATCTGAAAAATTCATATTTGAAGGCCTTGTCCACTTAATTCTTTTTTATTTTATGGACTAGGTTGTAAATGATGAGAGCGAATGAGAAGAAATTAAGGCTTTTGGGCGGACTGTTGAGTAATGGAGTTATGAGTAGAATTAAGAGGGCGGGACATATTTGGATACGTAGCAATAGTGAAAAGGTTAGGGTATTTTTAAGGATGGCTCAGAGTAGTTTTAGGTAACCCATAGTCAAGTGTAAAGGATGGCCAGTGTTACGTTGGCGAAAAGAGTATAGTTATGTTTATGAAAAGAGTATAATTCAGAAATAATAGGAGAAGGAGGAGACGAAGATCTAGACAGGTACAGACAAGTGAGATAGATGAAACAGACATTGGAAAGGAAGGGACCTAATTCTTTGAAAAACCAAGAGCGCGCAGAATGTGGGGCTGAAGGTCGCTGTTTATGTAGTGGGTTCGACACGTCGCCAATGAAGTTATTGTGTGAAGTATGAAGTAACTAATGATCAGGGAGTTTGACTTCACAGGGCGTTCATCCGCGATATTTGTAACTGTTAAACTATAAGAGTATGAAGACATTCATAAAGGCAAGAAGTTTCCAAGTTGGGCTTATCTGTAACAATGCTAGAAGGTACAGCTTGGTATGGATATACCTTGTACTTATTGATAGTTTTCTGCAAGCTATTTAGAAGCCATATTTTTACACTTAGAGAAGGTACAGCTTGGTATGGATATACCTTGTACTTGTTTAGAGTTATCTGCAAGCTCTGTAGAAGCTATTTTTTTATGCTTGGATAATAGACTGACGGAATGATGCGCAAAATGTGATCTCACTCAAACAGTAAATAATGAAAAGGTTTTCCAAGAGATTAAAGTTAACTTCTTAGCCTGTTTCTTTACTGGAGTTTCCCCGGTTCTGTGATACGACCTTAGTGGATTTAAAAGCATGCGAGAGAGAGAGAGAGAGAGAGAGAGAGGAGAGAGAGAGAGAGAGAGAGAGAGAGAGAGAGAGAGAGAGAGAGAGAGAGAGCTTTACAGTTTAAAAAAATTTAATCCCATCCTGACAAAAACCCCGTGAGCATAATTTGTACACTTGCTAAAGCAAAGAATTATTCAGTTATTCAAATAATAAGCTGTCTAGCTGTTTGACATATAAGCTGTCAGATAAACGCGAAAATCCAAAGATTACCTTCTTCTATTGTGATATTCCTATTTACTATTTTCTACAGCCAGGCACGGTACAGTCAAAAGCTATATGCCAGCCATTAAACACAAATGAGTAAAGAGCTCTGGTCCAATGGGTAATCATATAGAACGTCATGAAAAAGACGAATACAGTTGTACGACTTCATCAAAATCGCCAAAGGAAGACTCCCAAGAAATAAAATGAGAGTTGAATAGATGTTGCCAACCGGAAAAGTTGCCATGTGGCGTTTCGTCAGAGAGAGAGAGAGAGAGAGAGAGAGAGAGAGAGAGAGAGAGAGAGAGGGGGAGAGAATCCTCTGTTGACGTTGGGTAAGTAGTTCGTGTGTTTTAATGATAATACATTTCTCTGTGTTTGTTTGCTTGCTCTTAGGAAAGAAACGAAAGGGATTGCGTCACTGCGATGTCAGGAGACTGTTATACACCCAGACTTCATTAGTAGAGATTTCCGTTTTTCATTTCTTTTTGTTTGTCTGT
>JANJGK010000002.1:82822020-82839520 GCA_039081455.1 Macrobrachium rosenbergii | reverse complement strand
CTACTGTACAAAGCCAACAGAGCTTCAAAGGGAAATCAGCTTGCAGAGAGATATAATTATATAGAAAGGTGATTATATATATTATATATATATATATATATATATATATATATATATATATATATATATATATATATATATATATATATATATATAATATATATATATGGGAGGGAATAGAAAATAAAATCAATACACTTCCTGAATGCAGGAGACGTCAGCAGAAAGTAGGAGTGAATTCGCTCCTCGCTTAAACATATGGAGATTTAGTAGACTCCACAACTGCTCAAGGCAAATTGTTCCACATTTTAGTTGTAACCAAAGTAAAACCTCATTCCAGCTGAGTAGAATTAAATCTGACACTAGAATATGTAGCCTGCCTAGTGTTGCGGGTAAAGAAAAAAGCAGAGAATACTCGTTGCTGAAGTATGTTATATGCAACAATCATAATGAACTCATTTTGCATCTGTGCCAACATTGAGGGTTGGCAAATAATTAAACTTGACTGAAGACATAACTATCCGAGAATTCGAAATGAGAGTTAGCACCTGGAGACCATACTGGAGATCAGTGTTTCAAGTAAAGAACAAAAGACTAGTTAAAACATTTAAATTTATTACAAACATTTCGATTTGTTACCCTCATCATGAAGCATTTTAAAACATTTCCACCACGTACCAACTTTTTGAGAAACACAAAACGGTATTATGCGTATGCTTCTCAAATGTCTATTTATCAAAAGTTACACCTAAAATCTGATGTGAGCCATTGACTTTTGAAACTGTACTATTTAAAAGTAAATCGGGATGCAAAGGCAGAAGTGTTAAAAGGGTTGAAACTCATGCCCCAAAGCCTGTTCCACTCTTGAATACATGCCCGATCACTATTCAAAGATTCTGCAACCACGGAACTAAGGCTCAGAGAGAGAGAACAATAGCTAGAAGAGTAACAACTCCGTCATATGCAATCACTTTGGTCTCCAGACGTTGCCACTTGTCACTGGTATAGAAAATAAATAGAAAAGGTCCAAGAACATTAGCTTGAGGAACACCTGAAATGAAGTTTCTAGAGTAATTATACCGGCCATCAACACAGACCTTTTTGGTTTTGCTTATTAATAATTCATTTAAGACATTAATAAAAGATCCACCAGTTCCTAGTTTTCGCAGCTTGTAGATAAGTGCTTTATGATTCACAAGGTCTAAGGCTGCACTAAAATTTAAACCGACCGTGTGTGCCTCTGCACTCTCATCAGAAGCACTCTGCAAGACGGCAGATATTTACAAGAGTGCATCGCAAGTACCAAGGCCTTTGCGAAACCCAAACTGTAATGCTGTAGCAGTTTATTATCTTCAACTAACTTATAAAGATAAATTATAGAGTAACTTCTAAAAAATCTTGGATAAAACATGAGTGAATGAAAATGGCCTATATTCTGAATGGAACGTTTCCCTTCCTCCAAACAGAAGGGAAAATTTCAAGTACAATTAACATTCAGAAAACATCAGTAATCTTAGGAGCACTGAAATTAGCAGTATAATTAAAAAGGATGAGGAAGATCCTGATAAGGTCTACGCCTTTCACCTATCAAGCCCAAAAAACAAAGTTTTGGCTCCTCTAGATATGAAGGTCACTGAGCACAACTCAAGCTCTGGCAAGCATGACTGAGGAAACACTAAGAAATCACGACACTGTGTGCTCACGAGGACTTGAGCCTAAAGTTCTGAATTCTCTTTCGGGCAATATACAGCAGTTCCGTCAGTTCCTAGAAGGGAAGGCTTGCTGGAATAAACTCCAATGGAGATCTTCATACCCTCATTACAAGTTCTCTCAGCTCTCTCATCGACAGCCTGGTAGGCAAGCTCACATGCAGCACTAAAGTATGGCTTAACTGTAAGACGAAACTTACCGATTTCAAAAGGAATTCTCCTCTCGATAGTAGTGCTAAGATGGTCATTTATTACACACTACTAATATTCGGGTTTCTATAAATATTGCTCCAACCAGCTAAATAAGATCACAGTGAATACCATCCCAGTTGGCCTGGGATTTCGAGCATATATACCTTTCTTGGAAGCTAACATCAGGAACAACCTGATTCATCCCCACGCTAATTAATCAGATGAGCCCACTTGCGAACCTACTGCACAGAACACTTATGAATACAAGGTCAAGGCGGTTGCCATATTGGTGTGTGGGTTCATATATTAACTGCTGAAAGCCAGAATTATAAGCCCGTTCCGGGCAAAGAAAAATTATAGATTTACTTATACACATATGCATTCACTTGAATCCACATTTGTCGTCAACGGTTCCAGATTGGATAAGAATTAATGACAGAAGTCTCCAAGAGAACGAAGCCAATAAAATCATCAAAAACCTCCACAAAAAACAAAACGAAAGAGGGAAGAAACGAGTTTGGGGGGAACGAAAGAGAGGTATGACATCCGTATTTACTTCTTAATCTCCTGAACGAATAATACGTTCTACCACTCGAAATCCCAGCGCTTTCATCACGAGGGGAAATGATTTCCAAAACTTTTCTATTAGTCGAAGGCTCTCTTTGGAAAAGGAAGGTGCCATCGAAAACCGGGATTCCTCATAAAACCTGGATGAAGTGGACAGACTTCACTGATATTGGAGTTCTTTGAGATTGTCAACAATACACAAATATAGTTTGATCGTGATTAAATTCTCGGTGAGAAAAGAAGATGCGTTTTAGCGGAATGGTTGAAATGTTATACGAAGCTTAAAAACATTGCTCTTCTTCTTCTTCGTTTAACGCGCTTTTTCCCATTTTTTATATGGGGTAAGCACGATGCCTTCTTTTGAAGGACTTTGATTTGGCGTTGGGGTAGGCCGTAGCCTCGATCGGCTGCCCTGCCTGACGTCGCTTAGACCCCGGTAGCGCATGTGTACATGTATCATACCAAATCCTCAGCTCCCTTTCTCCCAACAGCGAGGAGAATTGAGCGGTTAGGTCGACAGTTCGAGACGTGTGAGGTGTCTGTTATGTTTTTAGATGTTGGAGTGACTTTGTTTGTGTGTGTATTAGTCTGTAACGCCCATTTGCTTTAATATGACGTAACTCTTCCAGTATTTAAGCCAAAAACTTTAGCTATGTCCTATCTACTTACAGTTAAGACTAAAACTATCCGTAACTAGGTTTATGTGTTATGTATGTATGGGTATTATGCATACATACGTATGTATGCGTATGTTTCTGTATTTGTAGGAGAGATGAACATAGAGATAATGAAAAATAAAATTAACTCAAGTTTTTCATCACAGTGAAATAAGTATCTAGATTTCCAAACTTCCATAATATTTGCACAGTGTGGTCTGATTAATACTGATGTGTTTGGTCATATACTTGCAAAAAAAATTAGCTCATTATTATTATTATATCTTTTAATAATGAAAATGTATTGTGGTAAGCATTGCAGAAAGTGATGTTAAATGTAATAAATAAAGAACAAATATCAGCGTTTACTATCAGCCAGCAAAATCCAGCACCTTTCGTAAAGAACAAATAATGAAACCCGACTGGGAGCCAGCAAGAGCAATGGTGTCGTCCACATAATCTAATATAGCAAGGAAGAGAGTTGTACATCTCTCTAACAAAGCTACATCGGGCTAACCACAGCTTTCATAAAAAAGACGACTACAGCCATTTCAGGGACGCGAGTCATCGTTTTCCTCAAATATCTTTCAAACTAATTAATTAGTTAGTTTTTGGTAATATAGTGCATTGTCAAATGGTGTTAGTTAAGGCGTTTACTCTTGACTTTTAAAGGCATGTGTCAGCAGGATTAATCTATGCAGTCGAACGTCCGCTATTCTCCATAGACTGGAAAAGGGGGGCGGAGATGGGGAGGCCAGGAAGGTGGGTTGAGGGAGGGATGAGGAGGGGAAAGGGGAGGGAGGGACGGGATGGGGATAAAGGACGTTCAGATACATAGTTTGGCGATGCTTGGCAACACCATGTAAGTCAAGAGTAAACGCCTTAACGAAAACCTTTGACAATGCACTATATTACCAAAAATTAACGAGAGGCGTCTTGTACACTGTGTCAAAGTACCATTTCGATCAAATAATTAGTTTGAAAGGTATTGAGAAAAGCAATGTCTCGTGGTCCCCGAAATGGATAGTAAACTATCCTTCATCTCAGGGTGCAGTGTTTAACCAATTCACCAAAGTTGAAAACAAGCGAGAAACACGGGTCACGCAGGAATAATTTACAAAGAGAACAGCTACCTAAACGACATACAGCATATGTGATGCTATGTCTACCTGGAAACCATCACTCACTTCCTAAGGATAACGTGATACAGCCTACCTGTCAAGAAAAAGGTTACCTTCCATTAATTTGAAAGCTGTTATTCCAGGTATCTGTATGTTACGTTAATTCCAATGTGTTGGAAAGAAGTAAAGACAGAGCCAAAGCCAAGAGAGAGAGAGAGAGAGAGAGAGAGAGAGAGAGAGAGAGAGAGAGAGAGAGAGAGAGAGAGAGAGAAGGTGTGCTCACTTCCCCCCAAATCCCCTATGTAGGCGGAGCTTTGTCTACCTCCTCACTGCGTCAGCAGGTGAATTGCCGGAAAGAAAACGGAAAAAAGAAAATGGGTAAAATTTGGGGGGAAACTACTATCACTACCATAATATCATTGTGTGTGTGTGTTTCTCTGTTCATATCACACTACAATTTCGTTTCTACTAATCTAACGCCAGTAATAAGAACATAATTCTTGTACAGTGTTGAGTTTAGTATGAGGAGAGTTTCCTGCATCTTGAATTTGATTACTTATCTTTAATGTAAAGTGACGCAGTATTTTCATATACATACCTATTTTTGAGATAGGTTCCAAAATAGGATTTTACTTTTATTTCTTAGAATTGGGACAACCTTTTATGAAGACTGCGTAAGTGTTACCTATTACCCTATTTTCAGGCATTTAAAATGCAGGGTTTTGTTATAAAGAAGGTATCCAATTTTTGCCTCATTCATAATCAGTTGAGAAATCAATTTTCCTATGCTTTCACAGGCTTGTATCTCTATTTTGCAGCATCTGCAAACTGTCATAATTGAGGAATCACTGTTTTTTTTTTGTGGCAACAGACAAAAATGCTGGTGATATATTTTTATCAAAGGAACTGTGTATCATCACTTTTATATGAATATACTTGTCGCTAACGAATTTCAATGATTTTGAATGAGTATATATATAAAAATGAAAACGAACATGCTGTTTCATCTAAACACTTTTCCACGTGGTATTTTGTTGCATTTACAGACGTTAATATATATATATATATATATATATATATATATATATATATATATATATATATATATATATATATATATATATACATACATATATATAATATATATATTATAATATATAAATACATATGTATATATAAGGCAAAATCCATGAAGGAAAGAGAAACAATGGAGTGATGCAAGGCCTTTCGACTTGCACTAGTCCTCTACTTAGCAGACTCCATTGTTTCTCTTTCCTTCGTGGATTTGGTCTTTATATATTCATCACGTTCCATATTTTCGTGATTCAGTTAAACATATAATATATATATATATATATATATATATATATATATATATATATATATATATATATATATATTATTTTAGAGGTGGGGCACTAATAAAAGTCAAACGGGCCACTCTAGCTCAGATAATTTTCTTTTTCGTCTTAACGGCTCTCATCAGAATATTACCAGCCGACCACTATATTAGAAGTGCGCATGCTGATTTTTTTTTTTTTTTTTTTTTTGCGAAAGGCATTCTATTAGATAACTGCTCTGTCAAGTAGTTGGATTGAAAAACTAATACTTTGCAAATGATTGTTGCACCAGTTTTCTCTTTTTGTTACAGTACTGTTCCTTTCCGTCTCTCATTTTTTTTTTAGCTCCCAAATTCTGAAATATGTTCTATATTTAACAAAGAAACTTACAACATCAGCCGGTAAGTCTATCACGGATGATATATATGATGGCAGGTTTCTGACAGACTGGGGACCTTCTTTCAGTGACGATTCACCATGGCACACATTGAAACAAGATTCCAATTTTTGTCAATTTCATGAAGAATTTCCCACTTGGTTTTTTTTAGTCTCCCTTCTATCCTGCAAATTTCTCCAATCCATGATGTAGCTATCGTTTCTGTATCATTGCCAAGAAATGTGTAATTTGGGGATTTTTTTACAACACACCCTCCGAAGTACAAAAGGCCTCGTTTTTCCATTTCACATTCAAGCGTGAGTCTCTCAGGCGCTAGGTCATCAATTCGGGGGTCCGTTTCAGCTTCGCCATCAGACAAATCACATGTAGAGAAAACCACGGCCGTCAAAGTAATTTCATTATCTAAACGTTGATCTGCAGTTTCACCTATCGTGGTTTCTGATACAGAGACCTCTGAAATGGATCCTTCATTGGTATGTGTCTGGGTACTTGCATTGCAGCTAGAGAGATCTGTGTCATTACCAAGCAGATAAGATCGTATTCTGTATCTCACCTCCACAGGAGATGGATACTGGTAGGTGGAGCCCCCTATCTGCCGTAAGCAACCAAAAAAATGTTCGGGGACGTCTTGTGTTCAACCTGTACGTCAGTATATATCTGATATTATGTTGCTCTTTTAGATGTTCATAGAGCTGAGGCAAAGACGTTGAAGAGATAAGACCTTTTTGGAAAGGTAAGAGAGTGTTTCTGGATCCAACTCGCATTGTTTTTGCTGTTTCTTTCATACTGTTCAAAGTATCAGTTTGTTTGTCGAGATTCAAACCAAAGGCACTTCTGGAATGTTTTATATCTGTTTGTTTTCTTGAACTGAACAAGTCAAACCAGAGATCAACCAGAGAAATGAACTCACTTGTTTCTTACCAACTACATGTTAAAAGATTACGTTCCCTAAAATATTTCAAAGATTTGGCAGTGGTCGCTGAAAGGAGTTGTACAGCAAGGCGGTCGTCCATCCGCCTTGCTCCCTGTACATGTAAATGCTTGGCTGACAAACGATGCGTTGTTTTCAGATCTTTTGGACTTCTCTCAATCAATTCAATAAGACAATCACACGTTCACCCGCAATTAACGTAAAACCAGAGTCTATTAAATTATTTCTGATAAGCTTTATGAGGTGAGGCACATCAATACCTAAGGTCGGGAGCATCTTAATTCCCCGATACCTATATTTGCAGCCATCAACGCAACACGCATGTGGCATTATGCAGTGCTATAGATACTCAATAATTACTGCGGGATTCTCAAATCTATCTTAGTTCACAAGTGCATCTTAAAGACAACGGAGATGTTTACTTTATTATTAGCCCGTGACAGTTAGGTGAGGGTAACTATGTTAGGCGATGACGTATCTTAGAGGTACCTGCTCAGGGTCCTGGATGGGAAACCTTTTCAGTGCTCACCCGACTTTCACGGGGTAATAATGAAGTAAACACTAAGGTAGATTTGAGAATTCCTCAATAATTATTGAGTATATATGGCACTGCCATATGTGTGTTGCTTTGATGGCTGCCAATATAGGCATCGGGGAATTAAGAAGGAAAAAGGTGTAATTTTCCATTTTTTTCCAAAATAACGAAGAACTGCGAAATGAGTGGGCAAGGCTATGTAAAGGTGAACAATCAAAACAAGTGGCACGTACATCTAAGCCTTGTAGCACCCAACAGAGAAGACCTTGTCTCTCTTGGCCTTGGACAGAACCATACAATTTTAATCGTTCGGACGAAGGAGGATGACCTTAACCCCAGGTAGGATAAAATCATATTTAAAGGCGATGTTCGACTGATTCTTTTTTATCTTCTGCTGAGCTGAGTTGTTGGTATTGAGAGCGAATGAGAAAAGAAGATTAAGGCTGGAGAGGCGAATCGCATGCATCGTAATGGAGGCGTGAGAAGAACTGAAAGGAAGAGATGTGTAGGTATTTAGCAGTATGAAGAGGTTAAAGCATTTGAAAAGGATGGGTCAGATTATTTTGATGTAGTCCAGTCATGTGGAAAGAATGGCTTGTTCAATTTTGGTGAAAAGATATAATTCAGAAGTGTTAGTGCAAGAAGGAAACGAAGACAGAAGACTTAGAAAGTGGATAGATAGGCGAGATTGAACAGGTAATGGAGAGGGAGGAATGCTATATCTAGTTAACCGAAGTCCGTGTGGCCGATAGGGCTTGAGGTCGCAGATTTATGGTGTGTTCAACGCGTTGCTGGTGAACCAACTGCGTAAAGCATGAAGCAACTAATGTCGTGGAAGTCTAACTGTACAGGGTGTTCATCCACGATATAGCTGTTAAAGTACAAATGTGGACAGTGACTTTTTTCTCTGAAGAAAGTCGTAAAGAAAAAATGTGTCCCAGTTGGGCTGGAATAATTATACTTTGTACTTGGTCAGACATTTAGAAGCCATGTTTTTATATACTTAGATGACAGGCTGATGGATTAATTCTCAAAATAAGATCTTAGGTAATCTGTAATTAGTTAAAATATTATTTAAGAGGTTAAAATTAACTTTCTCAACCCACTTCTTTACTGTGATTCCCAGTTCTGTGATACGACCTTAATAGACTTGGAAACATACGAGAGAGAGAGAGAGAGAGAGAGAGAGAGAGAGAGAGAGAGAGAGAGAGAGAGAGAGAGAGAGAGAGAGAGAGAGAGAGGGGGGAAGCTTTACAATCTAGAAATAGTCAAGTCCTTCCAGAAAAACAATATGGCTATATTTCAAGCATTTATTAAAACTGAAACCTCCAAGTATTCTTATTATTATCATAATAATAAAAAGCTAGGTTCGGCTCTTTGCCGTACCAGACTAATCTGAACATCAAAAGATAAAAAAAAAGAAGGAAAAGAGAAGTCCCCTTCCTCTTTTGTGATATTCCTATTCAGTATTTTCTAGAACCAGGTAGGGTACAGTCAAAAGCTGTATGTTAGCCATTAATCACAAAAGAGCAGTGAACGATCTTCTCATGGATAATGATGTTGAACGTAATGAAAATTGATGATTACACGTGTGTAACTTTAGCATGATTACCAAAGGAGGATTTCTAAGAAATGAAATTATTCAGAGATTAATAGAAATCATAAGCCGGGAAAAGTAGCGAGCTGTGTTTTATCACTAGCCTAGAGATAGAAAGATAGAGAGAGAGAGAGAGAGTTTAGAAGTAATCCCTTTGTTGCCTTTGTGTATGAAGTTCGTTTGTTTTAATGATAATATATTTGTCTGTTTCTATGCTAGTTGTTTATCTTAAGAATGAAGCAAAAGGGATCGCGTGTTACTGTGACGTCAAGAGACTGTTTTATAAACCTTTTCTGTTCTGTCTGTCTCTTTGTTTTAGAACTGGTGCCAGCAAGAGGATACGAATTTGCTCTAGAAGGATTAATTTTTTTATTGTTTTGTCATAGCTTTGCTTCAGAATGTGATTAATCGTTTAATACATTTTGAATGGTGTTTTCGTCTACAGTGTGCCGTACATTGTACATAGTAGATTAATTAAGGTTCTTTGCTGCGATCCTTCGCACTGCGCCTGAGTAGAATTCGCTCCTTTACTCCTGGTCTGTTCTCCTGAGTCTCTCCCCCCCCCCCCACCCACCTCCCCCATGTCCAACTTATCTAATTTTAATTTACTCCAATATTCCGTTTTTATCAAGAACAAATCCTTCATGCGAGCCTTTTGAGGGCTTTAGTTATATAATAATAATAATAATAATAATAATAATAATAATAATAATAATAATAATAATAATAATAATAATAATAATAATAATAATAAAATGGCAGTTTGTATAATGTTGAGCTTATCAACTCAAGTATAAATTTCTTCGTTGGTAAATAATAAAGTAGGTGGCCGAAGTACATGAATTATTTCGACGTTTCGGTAGTCCCCACTATCATTTATGAGGAGCGAATGGCGCCAAGGGAACATACGTGGTATAATTATACCCGACAATGGCCGTACATAGGAGGGCGATTTTTGACTGGATGATTACATCCAGGGAGCTCTCCCATTGGCTGTGAGTCTGGCTGAGCGATGAAGGCACTAATTGGTTGGCACCGGGGTGTTCTTCTCTATGAGCTCGCGGCTTGAAATGGAGAGCCGCTGTTGCGTTATCCCAGGGCAAGCCTCATGGTTGGAAGGAGGAGCATTAAGTGTGGTTTCCACCAAAAAATGACGAGAGCCTCCTTTTACTAGAGGCAGTGGTGGTACATGTAATCATCGAGGCACCGCCTTCTTCCCTCATACGGTGTTGGTGTACTGCTCCTTTATGTAGATGGATGGTGACCCTCTTGGAGAGACAAGCCATGGTCACTCTGATGTAGGAATGGTGGCATCCACTCTTGGGGAACAGCATTTGGTAGGCTGCTCACCTCTTTGAGGGTTTGTTGCTGGCGGGTGCCATTTTTCATGAGGTATTGGTTAGTTCCCCAATCATTATAGTAGATTGTAAAGTCAACCATGACATCTAATTCAGTAGGGGTTACATGAACCCATATGATCTTTTTCAGGGCGTCCTTCTTGTATTCAATTTTGATATACCCTCTAAAAAACAATTTTACGGTCCTCATGCCCTCCAGATGGGTACAGCCATTCTGCTGGTACCACCTGTTGATGGCATCCCTTGACACTGTTGCGATTTGATGGTAAGAATACCCATTGTCAACTAGTGTTTGGGCGACTTGCTCAAGTTCTTTGGTGGTAGTACAGTACTCTATGAAGAGCATTGGGAGAGGCATGGCCAACATAGTCATTTATCACCAACATTTCAAGTATATCAGGGTATTCTCTGCTGCCACTGAGACAGAGCCCGATGTCAGTCGGTTTGCCATTAACGTTCATCTGGAAACCATAGGAAGTGCTGGCAGTACTCCCCAACTTCAACAAATCGTGAGGAACACCACAATCTCGACATTGAGATGGACTAGCACAGCCTCCACTGCAGTAAGGCTCTTGCTATTCTTCAGAGGAAACCCACACTTAACAGATCCTGGGAGACCCTCCTCCTTTCAACCATTGTCAGGAAAATGACGAGGCACACCCCTGGGAAAATGCAACAGCCACCCTCCTCCTCAAGCTATGAGCTCAGAGAAGAGAAACCCCAAGGGCCAGCCAATCAGTGCCTTCATCACTCAGCCAGACTCACAGTGAATAGAAGAGTTAAGAGCTCCCTGAATGTGATCATCCAATAAAAAATTGCCCCTCATTCTTTGCAGGCCAGTTTTTTTGGTATTAATATACCATGTATTTTCCCTTTGCGCCATTCACACCTTGTAAATGATAGCGAGGACTACCGAAACGTCGGGATAGTAAATGAAATTATAATCTCAGTGGCAAACAAACTGCCACTTTATTTAACGAAGAATGTATCAAATAGGTTCTTCTTCCAAAATAATATTACTGATATTAATTATGACATTTAATAATAATAATAATAATACCCAATATCTGTGATTTTTCATTCACGAAAGTCCCTCCTTTTAGCAATGCTGTCGTTGCTATTTCCGGAAACTCTTTTGTAGGGTGGTCAGGAAGAGTGAAACAATTTCCCTTTTTCCCACGAAAAACAGTCCGTTCAAGTCACTTTAAGCATATCAGCTGACTGCCCATATTGTTCAGCGTAAGCTCCGACCAGATATGGCTTGGCTTAACGAATGCTGAATTACAATGAGATTTTTTTTTTACATTCTCTGAACATAATGTAACACTCACATTGCACAGCGCTAGCGGAAGCTCAAGAAGACTTCATTTTAAGAGAGAGAGAGAGAGAGAGAGAGAGAGAGAGAGAGAGAGAGAGAGAGAGAGAGAGAGAGAGAGAGAGAGAGAGAGAGATTCTGTTGTTTTCCTTGTCGGAAAGGAGGATGAGTGCCTTTCCATTGCATTTCAGCGAAAGGAGGCGGAAAGAAATTCGCCACCAAATTATGAAAAGGGAAGATCATTCATGAGTCTGAATTTCAGGACAGACAGACACACAGACAGAGACAGGGAAAGGGGGAAAGAAAACCTATCAATAGCGAAGGGGATGAATAATATGTCCTACCTAGATTTCTGACTCGATTAAACGAATGATACCTTCTGCCACTCGAAATCCCAGCGGCGTTTTCATCCCGAGATGAAACAATTTCCAAAACATTTTTATTCGTGGGAAGTTCCCTCTGGAAATGGAAGTGCCGTAGAAAAACGGGATTCTCATAAAGCCTGGAGGAAAGGACACTTTATTGATATCAGAGTTCTTCGAGGTTTTCAACAATACGTCATTGTAAGTACGTTTTAGGTAGGAAATGAAATACAGTTTGGCGAAATTATTGAATTATTGTACGAAGCTACAAAAAATATCTGTAATATACCGATAATGCTCCCGTCATCAAGATAACAAACTTTGTTATATCCGCTCTGCCTACAGCAAAGACTAAAACTGTCAGTAATTATGTAACGTGTTATGTATATATTATATTATATTGTACAGTCGTAACTATGTATGCGTGTGCTTGTGTGGAAGACATAAATGGAGAAGATTATTTCAAGTTCTCCTTCATAAAGAAGTGAGTATCTAAGTTTCCAAAATCTTCTGATATTTGAACTGGTTAACAGTAAAAAATGTGCGTTGATACACTTGCAAAAAAAATTCGTGTAACGTTACTGTGGCTGTAAATCGTAAAAATATGTTGTGATACGTATTCATAAAGTGATATTAAATGATATAATAAATGAAGAGCAAAATAATGAAGCCCCGAATAGTGTACAACAAGGCAGTGGTGTCGTCAATCAATCAATTATAGCAAGGTAGAGGACTGTATATCTCTCTTACGCAACTGCATCGAGCTAACCAGAGCTTTCATAAAATGGTGATTGAATTGGCCTTGACTTCTGGGTGCAGTATTGAACCCTTTCACCCATGATGAAAAGAGAGAGGGAGAGAGAGAGAGAGAGAGAATTTAAAATATTCTCTTTGTTGGCTTTGTGCATGAGGTTCGTTTGTTTTAATGATAATGCATTTGTTTGTGTTTGTTTGCTAGTTGTTTTCCTCAGGAATAAACAAAGGGCAACGTGTCCTTGTGATGCCAAGAGACTGTTTTGTAAACAGGCTTGTCATTAGTAGACATTCCCGTTCTTTTTCTTTTCTGTTCTGTCTGTTTGTCCTGACTTTTAGTTTTCTGAAGAGAAAACTCTTGTGCCGGCTTTGTCTGTCCGTCCGTACTTTATTCTGTCCGCACTTTTTTCTGTCCGAACTTTTTCTGTCCGCTCTCAGACCTTAAAAACTACTGAGGCTGGAGGGCTGCAAATTGGTATGTTGATCATCCACCCTCTAATCGTCAAACATACCAAATTTCAGCCCTCTAGCCTCAGTAGTTTTTTTTTTTATTTTATTTAAGGTTAAAGTAAGCCATAATCGTGCATCTGCCAACGATATAGGAAAGGCCACCACCGGGCCGTGGTTCAAATTTCATGGGCCTCGGTTCATACAGCATTATACCGAGCCCACCGAAAGATAGATCTATCTTCGGTGGCCTTGATTATACGGTGTACAGAAAACTCGATTGCGCCGAAGACACTTGGGCGCATTTTTTACTTGTTTGTTTTCTTTATGAACTGCGTTAAAGAGAATATATATTTTTTTATTTTAGTTTTGCGACTGTAGAGATAATAGTCATCCTGTATTCTTCAAATTGTGATGTACACTTGCCTAAAATTGAGAAGAGTAGACATCAAAGGTTCTTTGCAACCGTCATTCGCCCTGCAACTTAGTAATCGTCTGTATTCAACTTTTTTCTGAGTATCTTAGATATCCAACTTATTTAACTTTATCTTACTCTAATATTCAATTTTTAAATTAGGATAAATCCATCAGGCAAGCCTTTTAAGCGCTAATCTATAATATAATAATAACAATAATAATAATAATAATAATAATAATAATAATAATAATAATAATAATCTGTGTAATAAAAATCCACAATTATATAGTAAATATGTAACTATGTAAAACTATTCATAAGAAAAGTGCCCTCTCATTTGACATTTTAAGGTTAGCACTGATCAGGAACACCGTTCAAGTGTTCGAAAGTCTTCGTTTATTTTACATAGAAATGTATTTACTGTATAATTGTGGATTTTTATTACACAGATTGTTTTTCACGAAATTGTGAATCTCTTAG
Organism: Macrobrachium rosenbergii; assembly: GCA_039081455.1. Taxonomy (NCBI): domain Eukaryota; kingdom Metazoa; phylum Arthropoda; class Malacostraca; order Decapoda; family Palaemonidae; genus Macrobrachium; species Macrobrachium rosenbergii. The sequence continues at coordinate 82,825,342 of JANJGK010000002.1, read as the reverse complement.
CAATAATAATAATAATAATAATAATAATAATAATATCAGTCTTTGTTATGATTCACTCGAAGTCCCATCCTTTCCTGAAGCGGTTTCAAGAAGACTGAAACAATTTCTCCCTTTCCTACACACAACGGGGCGTGCGAGTCATTTTAAGCACATCAGCTGACTAACCTAATTATTCACTCAGAGTTCCAACGAGATCTGCCTCGGCTAACGAATTAATGAATTACAAAGAGATGTTTTTTATAGACTATTCATGCCGACATGACATAGCACCCACATTGCACAGCCCTGGCGGAAGCTTTAGAAGACTTCATTTTAAGAGAGAGAGAGAGAGAGATGTCTGTTGTTTCCTGTCACCGAGAGGAGGTTGAGAGAAATTTCACTACCAAATCGTAAATATGGAATATTATTTGAGTCTGAATTTAAAAAAAAAGAGAGAGAGAGAGAAAGAAAGATACAGACAGAGAGAGAGGGAGAGAAAATAGCCAACAATAGCGAGAGGGAGGGGAGACAATTTCTCTCAGAGGAGGCAGCGAGTCATCGAATCAAACTGTGAAATTGTCTCAAATTTAAGTTGCTGAAAGACTGGTGTTTGGAAAGAACGGTGTGTTTCTCCATTCAGAAAGACACAAAATCAGAGAGAGAGAGAGATCTTTCCATTCAGAATAACAGTCTGTCAGAGAGAGAGAGAGAGAGAGAGAGAGAGAGAGAGAGAGAGAGAGAGAGAGAGAGAGAGAGAGAGAGAGAGAGAGAGATATCTTTCCATTCAGAATAACAGTCTGTCAGAGAGAGAGAGAGAGAGAGAGAGAGAGAGAGAGAGAGAGAGAGAGAGAGAGAGAGAGAGAGAGATATCTTTCCATTCAGAATAACAGTCTGTGAGAGAGAGAGAGAGAGAGAGAGAGAGAGAGATTTTTTCCATTCAGAATAACAGTCTGTCAGCGAGAGAGAGAGAGAGAGAGAGAGAGAGAGAGAGAGAGAGAGAGAGAGAGAGAGAGAGAGATCTTTCCAATCAGAATAACAGTCTGTCAGAGAGAGAGAGAGAGAGAGAGATATTTCCATTCAGAATAAGTCTGTCAGCGAGAGAGAGAGAGAGAGAGTGAGAGAGAGAGAGAGAGAGAGAGCGAGATCTTTCCAATCAGAATAACAGTCTGTCAGAGAGAGAGAGAGAGAGAGAGAGAGATCTTTCCATTCAGAATAACAGTCTGTCAGCGAGAGAGAGAGAGAGAACTTTTATCGAAAGTAAGAGGGAAGTTGTAGGCTATTAAAAGTCAGAGAGAGAGAGAGAGAGAGAGAGAGAGAGAGAGAGAGAGAGAGAGAGAGAGAGGAGAGAGAGAGAGAGAGTGCTTTTACCGGAAGTAAGGGGATGCAGTACATCTCTTGAAAGTCGAAGGAACGAGAGAGAATCTTTATATATGTCTTGGTTTAACTTTCACTTTTCTTATATACTGGCAAACAGTAACAAGTTAGCCTGAGAGTAAAGAAGATATTAAATGTGGCAAGTATATGTCAGTGTAGATTTCAAACTTGCACACTGTGGCATATAACATTTTCCAAATCACTAAGAACAGAAACGTTGGGCTTTATTGCTGTCTAGATCCGTACTTGAAAAGTTCATGTCCTTTGAGCAAAACAGTCACAAGTATAAAAGACCCAGGTGCGCATTCCGCCACAAAGGATAGTATTATAAGAGATGGCCGAGTCAGCAAGCTCGGATCCATGTGCTTTCATAGTGCATGCTCGTAAGGAGTCTGTGGCCAGGTTGGACAACTAGCCTAAAATTGGAGTTCTTTATTCGTTGACTGTTATTGTTACACACAGAAATTAATGAATAGATGGGTACATATTGTATTTCTCCAAATATACAAATCTATTTTGTCAAATACCATGTTTATCCATATATCTATTTGTATATTACAATGAAGCTTTTTATTGTTGCAAAGAGAAACAATGAATATATGGGTACATATTGCGTTTCTCCAAATATACAAATCTATATTGTCAAATACCATGTTTATCCATATATCTGTTTGTATATTACAATGAAGCTTTTCAGAATGTAAGGCATTTACAGGAATTATAATGCCACGTGAAAGGGGGCCCAATAACTGTGGATATAAGAGAAAATGATAGAAAGAGCAAATGATCAGCTGGTACACTGAAGCTTTTCAGAATGTAAGGCATTTACGGGAATTATAACGGACGTGAAAGGGCCCCAATAATTCTAGATAGAGGAGAAAATGATAGGAAGAGCAAATGATCAGCTGGGCCAAATAGGAAGATGTATCATTCTCCCTGTCGACGCAAAATGCAAGGGACAAGAGCTGGTAATGATCAGAAGATAAAACTATGTGGAATTTATTGCTCCACTGGAAGCTTTAACATTAAATACTGGCGGCTGGAAACACAAAAGAGACAGCAGACATAATTTACAATTAACTATTTCAGGGGAACATGGAAACTCGAAAACATGCTTGCAATTTATTTGCACTGAGCAGTGATAAGAGTAGCAGAAGTATACCATTGCAAGTATCTTTTTACTTACTTTTCGATATATATTAGTTTTTATTTGCGAACTTGATAATCCGTTTGTCGAGTGAGTTCAGTTCCTTTCCTTATTTGTGTGGTGTCAACTTATTTTCATTTTCACTTGATTTCGAATATAGGCATCTTGATTTGAAAGCTAATGTAGACACCCCGGGATTATGTGTGTAGTCAACGGATAGGTTTGCTTAAAAAGCAAATGGGTGTTACAGACTAATACACACACAAACAAAGCCACTCCAATATCTTCTAAAAACATAACAGACACCTCACACGTCTCGACTGTCGACCTAACAGCGCAACGACTCCTCGCTGCTGGGAGAACGGGCGCTGGTGACTGGTACAATACATGTACATACGCTACCGGGGTCTAAGCGATAACGGGCAGGGCAGCCGATCGAGACTACACAGTCTACCCCAAAGCCAAATCAAAGTCCTTCAAAAAGAAGGCATCGCGCTTACCCCCCACACAAATGGGAAAAAAGCACGTTAAAAGAAAAAGCAAAGGTCTTTGTAGGTTTCTTTCCCATGCTATGACAGTAACGTCAGTAATCCTTCACGAAAAGCCCGAAGCAATTGGGATTAGTGTGAAATTCCGTAAAACGTGAGACGTTACGTTTTTGTATAACCTTAAAATCCATTTCATATTTCTAAGAATGTTTTCCCCGAGTAAATATGTAGAGATAACGTAACCACTTAGCTGAAAGCATAGTAGCTGAATTTATAACTAATAAAATATAGCTAATAAAATATAAAATATAACTAATAAAATCCACTGCAGTAA
>JANJGK010000002.1:82809520-82812020 GCA_039081455.1 Macrobrachium rosenbergii | reverse complement strand
TCCTATTCGATTACACATTCCATAGGTGAGCGGAAGGGTTGCCACATCCCAACGGAATATCCATAGAGAGGCAATGGCCTGAGAATTGTGTTAATAATTCTTCAAGACGGCACTTTTTTTTATGAAATTTTCACGTCTTTTAGATTTCATTTTACAAATTCGATTCTTTCTTTTCAATCATTTTTAGCTGAACCCTGCTACGTACTGAAATGTGATTTGTTGTGAATCTGGATGTAACCCTGAAGACGACCGAGGATGTTTGAAACAGCTGTGGGCATAAGAGTGAATAAGTGCATCAGGATTTTTGCAGTTCTGTTAATTCCTCCTAACAGCTGAAATAACATCAGAGATATCTGGAGTTTTGCCAGAGTATTGCGGAAGTCACATGTATAGTACGTTGGCCGTGCCTGAAATATATACAGTATCAACTTCTACACCTTTTCTGTGAATTTTCCGAGCCTCGTTCTGTTCTTGACGTCTTACTGACAATTGACCATCTGGTATTCTTGTTCTTTTTGTTGACTTTGTAACCTTCTTTTCATTTGTGCCTCATTTGTGCCCAGACGATGCGTTAATGAACGTGAAAGCCCTTGGTACTGAATTTCTGCCTGTCATTTTCCTGTGGGATTCGCTTATATATATTTACATATATATATATATATATATATATATATATATATATATATATATATATATATATATATATATATATATATATGTGTGTGTGTGTGTGTGTGTGTGTGTGTGTGTGTGTGTGTGTGTGTGTTACGAACAAGACTACGTGTCACACACGCTGTAGAGGTCGTTTGGGGCAAAGGGAGAATAATGGAAAGCTCTCGAACTCAGCGCTAGGTGGGCGCAGCCTAGCAATTCTGGTAAAGACTCAGCGGTGTTAATCTGCTCGAATCCCCATGGAAACAGTCCACGTGTAGCGGAAATAGAATCAGCACAGAAGATTCTAGGAAAAAAAAATATCCGGTTACAAATCCGGATTGTGAGGAGTGGCTTCAGAAAGTTATTTGTTGGTTTGTGCTTATGGGAGGGAGGGTCCAGTGAGGCATAATGTGTGTGAGCTCTCGTGAATGTATGGGTCATTTGAGGCAAGAATAGTCTAGTGTGAGTAACCCAATTCGTGCGAGCTTAGGGTTACCTGTTTGGAGAGGCAGGCTGATTGACATTTGATTACCCTGGCGTGTGTTTTTATTATCTCATTTATGTTTGTGGGGTTTCTTTATTATTTCCATTTTCTAGCAAATGACTTTTGTTCTAATGTTACCGGAATTAGACCACTTGGTATTATATGGGGCAACTGAGTGTTTTTTTTTTATTTCACTGGCAGATAGATCGTGGATAAAAGCCATAATCGTGGGAGACAGTGTGAAAGACTGTTCAGGCATCTGTCTTAGCCTGAATACAGACTATCAGACCTATTTAGTCAAAGATAGATTAATTAGTGATAGTGATGGGAAAGAGATTTTTGGGTTTCGTTTTCTTTTATTTGAAATGGGGCTTTAATAACCCGTTTTGCTTATTTCCATTTACTGCTGTTATGCTAGACTTATGTGGTAAACTATTTTTTAATAGTCAGGAGTTTGATTGATATACCTTAAGCAGATTAGGTAAATGAGAGAGGGAGAGAGAGAGAGAGAGGTGAATGGACAGATTCTTCCTCACTGGACCTTGGTTTGCCGATTGCAGTTTTCAGGTAAGCAAACGAGCGGCTTAACACACACACACACACACACACACACATATATATATATAATATATATATATATATATATATATATATATATATATATATATATATATATATATATATATATATATATATAATATATTTATATATATAAATATATATATATATATATATATATATATATATATATATATATATATCATATATATCATATATATATTATATATATATATATATATATATATATATATATATATATATATATGTGTGTGTATGTATATATATATACACTAGCTGACCAACCCGGCGCTGCCCAGAAAAACTCTGAATGAAATTCTATAAACTCTCTCTCTCTCTCTCTCTCTCTCTCTCTCTCTCTCTCTCTCTCTCTCTCTCTCTCTCTCTCTCTCTCTCTCTCTCTCTTCTTCTTCTTCTTCTTCTTCTTCTTCTTCTCCTCCTTCTCCTCTAACTCGTGTGGACAGGTTAGCGCCAGTTTCGTGACAGTTTGCCGCTGTATTTCATCTGGGAAATATCTCAGACACTCTGATCAGAATATGAATAAATTATGTATAGGCGTTATTCATTTCACTGTTAGACCCTTCAACGCTATTTGTAGACCGCTATAAGTCCAAACCATACAATAAAAATCTAAACCAATATTTCCATGTGATTCAGACTATTTGGTATAGGCCTAGGTCAATGATGTCTTTTTATGGTATGTGTTACTATAATGAAAGTAAACTTCACTGTCCAATTCATAAAAACCGAACCAACCCCTGAGCTCTAATTTAAACTCATTCA
>JANJGK010000002.1:82797020-82804520 GCA_039081455.1 Macrobrachium rosenbergii | reverse complement strand
AACCTGGAAGTTTTCATGGATTGTGGCATGACTTTTAATGCGCATACTGATGAACTCCGCAAAAGCTAAGTGGCATCCTCTTTTATCTCAACAGAGTGAGTGATAGATTTGAGCCAGACTGTTGAGTCATGGTGGTACACTCGTTTGTACTGAGAATCCTGAACTACTGCTTGCGGGTTTGGTGTTCGACCAATTAAACCCAATTGGAAAGGGCAAAGAAAATATTTAAAAAATTTAGTCGCAAAGGACGCCGTTGGAGGCGCCCGAAAGCATGACCATGTTACTCCAATATGTGAAAAATTGAATTGGCTACGAATGGAGCAGAATTACTTTTATGATATATGCCTCTAAATTTACAAAATCAGAAATAAACTTCCGACAGAATGGCTTTTTTCCCCTGCCAATGGTAGGCCAGAATCGTGCGGAGAACATTAACACGAGGCATCAGGATCACTTATCTGTTCCGAGAGCTTCCACCGACACGGGAACGAGGCGTCTAGACGTAATTGGTCCCATGTTTGGGAATCGTCTACCTGCAGATGTGAAGAGGGGCGAAACCATATCTTTTAAATCTCACCTGATTGCACATTTACTCCAAAAATTAGCAACTTTTCATCTTTTAACCTTTTGTTTTCATCACTGTTACGGGTTTTTGGAGACTTTTAGAAATATCCTCTTCTATACCGAGCGAAAGTTGTGAAATTTTACCTAATTTATTATTTTTTTATTTTACATAAAAGTTTAATCCTGATAAGTATAAACTTGATTGTTTTTTAAGGATCATATTCCTTTTATGGCCACATCATTATACGTTGTTGATTTTACCTCATTTCTGATGCATAGAGTCGAAAATTTTATTGTATATCTGTTTTTGCCGATATTAGAGATACTGTATTGTAATACATCTCCTGTATACTAGATATAAGTACTGTAACAATGAATATTGCTTATTATGTAGAAATGTTTTATAAAACGATGAATGGACCTATGTTATCCAAGAATGAGTAATGAAATGTATGTAATAGCCATGTTTAATTGAGTAAAGAATTTTAACTTTGACTTTGACTCTCTCTCTCTCTCTCTCTCTCTCTCTCTCTCTCTCTCTCTCTCTCTCTCTCTCTCTCTCTCTCTCTCTCTCTCTCTTCGTCATCTCTACGTCTCTACCCCGTGATCACTTATATTGATCAGGAGGCCCCCTTGACTTAATGAATATTTTTTTTATTGGCAAGGTAAATATTAATTAGTGCAGCAACTCAGAAATCACTGGAAAGTTTCGTAATGCATCAAATAAACACGACTGGGGCAGAGCAGGGACCTTGAGTCAGAGAGGACCTCAGGTGGAAGCTGATTTCTGGTCGCTGGCTAATTTCATTTCCTTAGTCATGAAATGGAAAACCGTTATTATTAGTATTGCCATTGATATCAGCACCGGCGTTAATTAATAGTGTACTTCGGAATTAATACATTTACTTCAGGAAGAAACTTGAAATACAATTGGCTTGAATCGTAAGTTAGCTCTGATTAAATAACCGTTTGGAAAAAAATGGGGGATGTAGTAGTAGTAGTAATAATAATAATAATAATAATAATAATAATAATAATAATAATAATAATAATAATAATAATAATAATAATAATAATGTGTAATAAAAATCCACAATTATATAGTAAATATATTACTATGTAAAATATTTTACATAGTAATATATTTACTATGTAATTGTGGATTTTTAGTACACAGGTTGTTTTTCACGAAATTGTGAATCTGTTAGCAATAATAATAATAATAATAATAATAATAATAATAATAATAATAATAATAATAATAATAATAATAATAATAATAGCAACTATTATTATTATTATTATTATTATTATTATTATTATTATTATTATTATTATTAAAAATGGCAATTCAGTCTGAGAAATATACTGTAGTAATAATTATATGATAACAATGAGAAGATAACAGCAATAAGTATAATTGCTATTATTATTATTATCATTATGTAAAAGTGGCACGCAGATGCACAGAACGGTCATAAAAATCTTGTTACATGTCCAAGAAGAAGTAAAAAGAAAAGAAAAAAATTATTTCTTAATACTAAAAAAATTTATCTTACCCCTTCACAGTCTACCGTTTACTTCCTAAGCACCGTAGGTAGATTATTTCGAGGTTTACCTGGTAGATATTAAAACCATCTTAATGAGCTCTTGTGCTGCGTAGGTGGCTTCACTTCACTAATATCCCTTGAGGAGTCCTTAAGTTGCTTTAATAATAAGGGAATTTCTAAATATTTTCTTGTGCCTATTAGGATTTCCTAAGTTCAGTGGCTGCTTAAATTCACTCATTAGCGTTTATTTTTGGAGAAAACAAGAATTCAAATATATTTTTTTTATTTTTGGAGTTGTTGGTTATGTATACAAACCTACACTGTCTGAAAAAAGAACATTTCGAATTGCAAAATCAAATGTAGTTTAAAAGGCAGATTCTAAATATATACAAACAAACTTGGAAGTGGTAACATTCGGTTTTTTCGACCAAAATATGTAATAATTGCATGCGCAGTGTTATAAAACATTCATAATAAATGTCTGTCACTTTCGAATATCAATGTAGAGCACTGAACAAAACAAAAAACTGAAAATGAAAACATCATTTGGTGCTTGTTGACTAATAAGCACAACATAACTGAATATGCGTTGTGGTACAATATACCTATAATTAATGCCATTAAACTTAAAAAGAAGAAGAAGAATACGGAATATTATTGATGTAAATCACAAATACAAGCGGGAATACCACAGTGTTAATTAAACAGACATCAAAGTTATCAAAACATCAGCCAGGCAAGAATGCTCTTTACACGCTGATTAACATTATTAGTGGCCCAGTTAAGAAATAAGGCAGGAGTGCAGAGAATGTGAAGCTCCAGTGGTCGTCTGTAATTTTTATAAACTTCAAAACCTGTTATTATGATTTTCATTACTTCCGCTAATTAGGGTATATTTTCATGGACTAGTTTATGTGTTTATATGTTAGCTTCTTGTCTGTCTGTCAATATGATTGTTAACAGGATTAGGCAAAAGAGATGAGTGGATTTTTAAAAACATTTTCCAGGTGAAACTGGCAACTGGCGATTGAGAGAAGTGGTAACATAACTTTTAAGTTGAAGGGACCGTTTAGGGATAGATGGCCAAGACTTGTTTCATCGTTTCAGGCTTCAGTGAACGAAACCCCACTGGCTATTATCTTAGAATCTGGTAGCCAAATTTAATCAGTACTTTGCAGAGTGGATTGGTCAGCCTTTAAGCATTTTCGCTAGAATCGGACGCTTCTCTTCTTCTTCTTCTTCTTCTTCTTCTTCTTCTTCTTCTTCTTCTTCTTCTTCTTCTTCTTCTTCTTCTTCTATATTTTTATAAACTCTAAACCCTATCATTATGATTTTCATTACTTCCGCTAATTAGGGTATATTTTTTGGTCTAGATTATTTGCTTAAATATTAGCTTGTTTGTCTGCCTCTCAGTATGACTATTAACAGGATTCGGCAAAAGAATTAAGTGGATTTCTGTAGAAAACCTCCCAGGTGAGGCCCCAGACTGGCAACTGGTGGTTACACATTGAGAGAGGGATTGATGTAAATTTTAAGGAGGGAGCGTTTGGGGATAGATTGCTAAGCCTTGCTTCAGCGATTCGTGCTTAAACGAACGCGACCCCACTGGCCATTATCTTAGAATATGGTAACCAAATTTAATCAATACTCTGCAGAGTGGGTTGGTCAGCCTTAAAACATTTGTACTGCCTTCGGACGCTTTTCTTCTTCTTCTTCTTCTTCTTCTTCTTCTTCTTCTTCTTCTTCTTCTTCTTCTTCTTATTGTTATTATTATTATTATTATTATTATTATTATTATTATTATTATTATTATTATTATTATTATTATTTAATGAGGATAATAGCTGTTTCTATGGCATTTAATGTACCATCTACACGCTTATGAGGAGACGGTTATAAGAGGTATAGAGAAGATTTTGTAATGTGTAAATGAAATGCCGTAGAAACAGCTATTACATTCAGCGCTACTGCCCTCAGAGGTCTCCTCCCAAATAACAATAGTAAAATTATTATTATTATTATTATTATTATTATTATTATTATTATTATTATTATTATTATTATTATTATTATTACTAATACTAATACTACTACTACTACTACTAATGCAGTATTATTATTATTTGGAAGGAGTCCCTTTTTTAGGACAGTGTTGTTAAAAACAATTGCTGTTTCAACGGCATTAAGCCTGTAGAGAGTCTTCTCTATTCCTCTTTTTATATTCTTCTTGTCTGCAGGAAGGTGATGTAATGAACTTCCAAAGGACATGGAAAGATATTCTGCTTTCGTTGCTTATTTACTCTCAAGTCCCGACTCACACGCAGGTGGTCATCTATGAGAGAATGAGTGAAATTACAAGGTGGACAGGTATTTATAGCGGGATTATTATTATTATTATTATTATTCAGAAGATGAAAAGTTAAGTATATCTTAGTTTAACCAGACCACTGAGCTGGTTAACAGCTCTCCTAGGGCTGGCCCGAAGGATTAGATTTATTTTACGTGGCTAAGAACCAACTGGTTACCTAGCAACGGGACCTACAGCTTATTGTGGAATCCGAACCACATTATGACGAGAGATGAATTTCTATCACCAGAAATAAATTCCTCTAATTCTTCATTGGCCGTTCGGAGAGTCGAACGCTGGGCCAACAGCGTGCTAGCCCAAAAGCTCTATCCACCTTTCCAGGAACAAGCCAAAAGGGGCCACTGACTTGAAATTCAAGTTTCCAAAGAATATGGTGTTCATTAGGAAGAAGTAAGAGGAGGTAAAGGGAAATACATAAAGAAGAAATCCCACATATTGAAAAAAAAAAATTAATAAACAGAAAAAATGCATTAAAATTCAAGGAGAATAGCATTATGGTAGTAATGCATTGCATCTTCGCTTGAACTTCTGAAGTTCCAATTGCACGACGTCCTCTGCAATGCTGTTACACAGTCCAACAGTGTGAGGAATAAAGAACCTCTAGAACTGAGAAGTTCGACAGCGAGGCACATTTACTGCATATTGGTGCTGCTGTTCAGCGAATCTGGTTGGTCTCTGCAGGTAAAGGGGATCATGGATCAGTTGTAAATGTGAAAGATCTCTGTTGAAATACAACTTATGAAAAAAGTGACAAACAAGCGACCGTCCGTCCATGGTCTAAGTCATAACTGCTAGTGTTAGGAAATAGAGACCTACCACCACGAACCACTCTATCTGAAAAAGGTAAATCTCTGGCAGAAGCAGACATCCACACCGGAGAACAGTATTCTAGTAAGTGAAACACAAACGACCTAAAACAGAAGCACAAACGACCTAAAACAGGTTGCATTGATTTTATCACTGTTATAAATATATGAGACCTTATGAACAATACCTAACTTTCATGCGGCATCTGCTGAAACTTTCATTAGATGTTTCTCAAAAGTTAGATGTGAGTCAAAAGTTACACTTAGAATAGTTAAAGCTTCAGACTCATTCAGCAAAGTTCCATCCACCTGAAGGGGAGGATGGGTTGGGAAATCTGTACGAGATCTGCTAATCAGTAGTGTTTTTGTTTTACTGAAGTTCAGCTTCATACTCAACCAACTACTGTACACCATTCACTAATCCAGTCCATGTCCCGATTGAGGCTGAGGGCAGTTTCATTTCCCATAAGAGAAGACTTCATTACACGCACAAACGTTTCATCATAGGCATACTGAAAAATCTTGTTTTCCAGACCGACAACTATATCACTTGTATACACTAAAAATAACAGTGGACCAAGAACACTACCCTGTGGAACTGCAGACAAAATAGGTCTTGGTTCACTAAAGGTGTCGTCCACAGCAACTCACTGCTGCCTACTTGTAAGGAAATCTTGAGGTAATCCTAAAACATATCCACCCACTCCATGATTCTGAAGTTTATATGTAAGTTCCTTGTGATTTACTAAATCGAAAGCAGCACTAAAATCTATTTGAGTTACTCTGCGCTCAAAACGCTTATCATGGTTCCCTTGCAAATGGCAAATCAAGTCTAAGCGAGCTTTGCAGGCACCTAACTGTTTCCAATATGCATAGACTATCTGCTAAAAATCCTTTAGATTCCACATACTTTTACTGTATAGTGGCTTAAAAGTAAGTTTTCAAGTAACTTTGGAGAGCACGGGGAGAATAGAGATTGGCCTTAATGTCAGTCTTTGGAACAGGCACTGTACTACTAAGCTTGTGCTCATCCACAAAGATACTGTATCGACATAAAAATCTATAGAGTCTACTTATCTTGGGAGACAACACACTGGAAACTTTTTTTAAAAAACAAAGGAAAGAAACCATCAGGATCTTCTCCACCTCAGCTATCGAGATTATCCAGAATTTTCTTAACATTCCTGGAGCGAAATGCAAATTTTGTAAGAATAGGTTCAGGATGACAAGTATGAAGGACAGGGACAGCTTCAGCTGACTGCATAGCTTCAAAAGCTTAATGAAACACTTCAGACATTTTCTTAGGGCCAGTAACCAATCTACCATCATCTGTTAGTGGTGGTGGAATGAAAGACGAGCCTGACCCAAAGATAGATGATGCTAATTTGGTCCACCACAGATGAGGCTGAGTAATTCCTTCAAGTTTCCACTTCAAGGAATTATTGTAATCTAGCTCAGCTGTATGGTAAGTTCTATTTGCAGCCCAACGAGCCTCAACAAAATTGGTGAAATTTTCATTTAAACAAATTTGTCTCCATGCATTGAATTTGGTATGTTTGTCATGGTAGGCTCATCTACATGTATCATCAAACCATGGCTAGTCATTTGTCATAAATTTGATGACCTTTCTAGGGACATATCTTATTAAGATAGCCATCAGCATTTCATTTAACTCCTTCTTGGGATCAGGATCTGATATAGAATCTGAAATATTAAGTGTCTGACAAGCCTCAGTAAGGCAATCCCAATTGGCTGTGTATTTTAGCCAGACCGTTTTCCAATGGTGGTATTAGGAATATAGTGATTGACAGATATGTCTGTCTCAATGGCGCAATGATCAGAATTGCCTATATATTCACAGACCTTGGACTTAACAATAGCCAGAACGTCTGTGAATATGAGGTCTGATTAATTTAGTCACTCATTGTGCTTTGCATTACAGTCTCCGCAAATAACGAATGAAGCTTTTGAATCCTGTGACTGAGCCATACCAATCCTCTCCAAGCGACAGTCATATATAGAATCCTCGATATTTGGATTGTGTAAACAACAAATACGTATACATGGTAGAACTTACTGAAAATTTTGGAACAAAGAACTTCATGTCAACTACACTCCAGATTTTTCTGACGATAAATAGGTTGTCCGTACGTAGTGTATAGTCATACTTTGCGCGTGTGGGATGCTACAGCGATAAATAAAATCAGGCCCA
>JANJGK010000002.1:82772020-82792020 GCA_039081455.1 Macrobrachium rosenbergii | reverse complement strand
TGCAAATGCATGGGCTGTGGTTTGGGTGACTGTTTAGGTATCCGTCTTAATTTGGGTTTAGAAACTTTTATATTAATATGGAACATTAAGTGTCATTGTTTAGAAAAGGGAATTTGGTTTCCCTTTTGTTTTCATTTATGTTTTGTTGACGTTGGGGATGGGGGTTTAATAACCTGCTCATTTTCATTTGACCAGTCTCATGTTGAGTTTGCGAAATAAAGTCTGTTTTTGTATCTCAGGTTTAATTTAAACATACCCGTTTAGATGTAGGGTTGTATTAGAGCTCGTGAGAGGGAGGGAGAATGCCAGGGAGAGAGAGAGACACACACACAGAAGGTGATACTCGTCAGCATATATATATATATATATATATATATATATATATATATATATATATATATATATATATATATATATATATATATACAGTATATATATATATATGTGTGTGTGTGTGTGTGTGTGTGTATTTATATGTGTGCGAGTATATTTATATATTTATATCACTCAGAGTAAGTTACTCCACCGTTTAAAAGAACTGACGGACAGAAACGTTTCTCGGCGCAAAGGAAGAGGTTCAGATTATTCAAAAATAAAATTATGCCCTCTAATTTCCCTTTAGAGTTCTACTTCCACTCGTCTGAAAGGATTATTCCAGGTATAATTATAAAATAAATTATGACGATGAACTCTCACCTTTACTTATAGCTTCACCTGTGATAATACTTAGTCTTAGCTGAAATGAATAAAAGTTGGAAAATCCGCTTAAGCTAATTTTCCTTACATAAGCAGATCCATACTCACGCCTACGCTCGCTTCCTATATATATATATATATATATATATATATATATATATATATATGTGTGTGTGTGTGTGTGTGTGTGTGTGCGTGTGTGTATGTGTGTGTGTATTATAATAACAGATAAAGAATAAATGTTCAGCGATGGAGACATGAGAAAAACTGTAGGTGTATGGGTATTAGCAGATTAAGAAGAGGGAATAAAAAAACGAAGTGCATGGATGAGAGAATGAGACTTTTCGTAAAAAAAAAAAAAAAAAAAAAGATTATTTTAACATAATTTCACAACATTAGAAAAGATAATGTGCAATTATGCACGAGAATGTTAGTTATTTATAAATGATTTGTTTAACCAGACCTCTGAACTCTTTTAGGGTTCTTCTCGGGCTCGGATATGCACGAGAATGGAAAATAGCAGTTAAGAAGAGAGACGGGGTTGAAAAATTGAGCAAGAACATTCGGATATGAAAGGTAAATGGTTGGCGGGGGGGGGGGTTAAATGCTGAAACGTTAATGAGCTAATAGATTTTCGCATAAAAGAAGACAACAGAGGAATTTTAGAAACGAGTATAATTTTGCGTCGATTTGTGAGTATCATGAAGATTTACTGAACGTTTAGAATAGTGTCAGAGGGTGATTATAGAAGTAACCATATCCACTTAGTGAAAGAGTCTGTTTAAGGTTTGGGTGATGCCGCTTTTTGTGTGTAGGGAATTTCGACCGACTAATAACAGACGTTTGAGGGCGTATGATGCTGCCAATGTTATAATTATATAAATATTCGGAGTATACCTTAGTTTAACCAGACCACTGAGCTGATTAACAGCTCTCCTAGGGCTAGGCCGAAGGATTAGATTTATTTTACGTGGCTAAGAACCAACTGGTTACTTAGCAACGGGACCTACAGCTTATTGTGGAATCCGAACCACATTATAGCGAGAAATGAATTTCTATCACCAGAAACAAATTCCTCTAATTCTTCATTAGCCGGTGGAAGAGTCGAACGCTGGGCCAACAGCGTTCCAGGCGACAGCTCTACCCACCCCTCCAACGAAGAACTTTATAAATAATCGGACATACTATAAACCACTGTCAGTGCACCTCATGCGGTGCACTGTAGGCATTACTTAAAGGTCTTTGCAGCGTCCCTTCGGCCCCTAGCTGCAACTGCTTTCATCCCTTTTACTGTACCTCCGTTCGCATTCTCTTTCTTCCATCACACTGTCCACCCTCTCCTAACAATTGATTCATAGTGCACCTGCTTTGAGGTTTTCCTCCTGTTACACCTTTCAACCTTTTACTGTCAATTCCCGTTTCAGCGCTGAATGGCCTTAGTTGCCCCAGCGCTTGGCATGTATGCCTAAAATCTATAAATCAATCAATTATCTATATAAACCACTAAACATATATCTTAGTTTAACCAGACCACTGATCTGATGAACAGCTCTCCTAGAGAGGGCTGGCCCGAAGGATCAGATTTATTTTACGTGGCTAAGAACCAACTGGTTATCCAGCAACGGGACCTACAGCTTACTATGGAATCCGAACCACATTATAACGAGAAATGAATTTCCATCACCAGAAATAAATTCCTCTAATTCTTCATTGGCCGGCCGGAGAATCGAACGCGGGCCTAGGAGAGTGCTAGCCGAGTACGATATCGACCCATCCGATGAGGAACTTGTGAATACTGGTGCACACCTTGTGCCCCTCAGCCATTATTTTTCACTTTCGAAGGGCAAGGCGAGTTGCGCTTCCCTTTAAAAGGGGGAAAACTTTCTGATTTCAAGTTTTCCTTTTATCCTTCGACGGACGCCGTTGAGGAGATTCGCTTTAAAACTCTGTCAGAGACACGGAAGATGGAAGAAGGAGTGATGTCAGTCTGGATAGAAACGGGAAATCATTTTATTATTGTTGAGAATTCTCCTCGTATTTTAATAATTCTCATTGTACTTTAGTAATTTACTTACAGTTTTATCTATTTATTTATTTATTTGTTAATTTATTTCTTCTTTTTTAATAGGCGATCACTTCTTTCTGTGTTTCCCGTTAACGTCTGTTACTTTCTAATGAACGTCATATTTTTGGAAGCTTGAATTTTAAGTCAACGGCCCGTGTGGGCTTGTTCCATATGAATAAGTTTCATCTTCTGAATAATAATAATAATAATAATAATAATAATAATAATAATAATAATAATAATAATAATAATAATAATAATAATTTGGAAGCTTGAATTTTAAGTCAACGGCCCATGTGGGCTTGTCCCATATGAATAGGTTTCATCTTCTGAATAATAATAATAATAATAATAATAATAATAATAATAATAATAATAATAATATAATAATAATCAATGGACATACCTTCCAGGATATTCATTGTAAGAGAAAATTAACTTGGGTTTTGAAAGAATGCTATTAATTACCCCCCAGAATCTTCATGCTCTAAGAGCTATTTATTTTTTAGGGCGAATTCTCTTTTCACCTTCTCCATTCTTGCGAGAGAGAGAATGAGCTGGAGTGGGATAATTAGCTCTCTAAGCATTCTCGTCAACCAATAATGGTCCTCTGGCTTTTGAATTTCTAGTTTATGCAAGGGCGGAGTCAAGGGGAAAATAAGAGTAATATTGATAGCATATTCGAGTAGCAAGTTTGAGAAGTATAATTAATCTTATAATCTTGCTAAGGTGTGTACTGAGCGTAAGATAGCAGTAAGCAAGATTTGTCATTTTGCTGAAGATACGCAAAAAATGAAGGTTAATGTTATTCTTTTATTCTGAGGATGGAGATTCAGGCATAGAATGAAAAAGATGAAAATTGATGGAAATAAAATTTTACCAGTCTGTGATTAAGACAAACGAGAAATAGGAAATTGATTTAATGCTAAACATGAAATCGACTTTGCAAAAAAAAAAAAAGACATAATTAGTAAATGTAAACAAAAGTTACAAAATCTGCTTTAAAAAATTACATCCAATTAAGCCATAAATAGTTTACTATTTTCGTTCGTTAATCTCCCCCCCCACAAAACAGAGACTCTCTAACCTCTGAGAATAATATCTGCACAGCGCCGATAATGAAACCAAAGTTCAGAGCTCAGGACACCAGCCAAGTGAGGTTTAAGAGAGGAATGGGTTCTCAAAGAAGCCTTCCATCCTCGGCTATGTGCTGCCCTCCAACTTTTAATAAGATCATTAAAACTCTCTTCATACAAAGGTAGAAGTTGCGGACCCTAAAGCCACTGCAATGCTTTCCAAATGTTGAGTTCCTTAAGCATGCATTGGGTAACTTGCGCCCAGGTGAAAGATAATCATCCTGCTTGTTAACAATATCATTAGTTCCCCTACTGCCGTCGTGCTTGCAAACGCTTTCTTTTATTATACGCCTTAAACAGGTTACACTTCTTTTATTATACGCCTTGAACAGGTTACACTTCTTTTATTATACGCCTTAAACAGGTTACACTTCTTTTATTATACGCCTTAAACAGGTTACACTTAAAACTTTCGCGGCCTTACCATTAACCATAAACCCCGAGTCAGGTTCTGTTATCATAATTATTTATGATTATATGATTGTATACAATCGGCTAACTTTTCGAGGGGATCAAAGTGAACACGACTTTTCTCTGGGCATATCCAGTACTTGACGTAAGTAAGCTGATGTCATCTGCATAAAGGTGCATCTAGCAAATCATCAGACATGACTACTCTGTAAATGAGCGTTTCTATATTAACGAGAAAAAGAATTGGAGGGACCCTCTAACCCCATCCCTACCCGCTGCGTGTCGTATATCACCTCATTGCTTACAGTAAATTTCTAAAATTCAACATTTAACCGAACCATCAAATACATAATCAGAAGGAGTTTACTAATCATCAGTCATAATTTTACTGAAAAAAAGAATTGTTCTGAATTTTTTTATAATATTTTCCAAGCGCCTTGCTTCTAATAGCACACCATATGCATTGATCTTTTTATTCAAAAAGTAAGCAATTATTTCCGAACCATTCAGATACGAAGAATAGTTGCATTGTCTGACTTAGAACTAAGCTAAATTATTCTTTCCACTTTGCACAACTATTACATTAAGCACCTTGCACAGTAAGTAATTGACTTAAAGTAATCAGATGTGCATACCTAAGTTCATTTACATTTTTATTAGAGGAAACATATTACTAAAAATTCTATTTTCTGCCAATATGCCATGACCGGTTATTGCCGTATATAAACTGAATAAATACAAGTGAATTTTATAGCTAGAATGAATTCTTCTTCTTCTTCTTCTTCCCAGCTTGTTCCCATTTTTATATGGGGTCACCGTGATGCCTTCTTTTGAAGGACTTTGATTTGGCTTTTTGGGGTAGACTTTGTGGTCCCGATCGGCTGCCCTGCCTGACATCGCTTAGACCCCGGTACTGTGTACATGTATTGTACCAGTTCACCAGCGCTGACATGATATAAATTAAGTTCATTGTCATCGTTAGTTTTAGCTCTTCAGTTGTCCAACAGCAAGGTTCATGTCGGTCATACCAGTTACAGTCACTGCTGCATCATTTTCTATTAACAATAATCATAATTATAATAAAATAAATCACGGAAAGATCCTGTGATATGTCTAGAAACAAGGCTGTGTTCAAGAAAGTTTCCTAAAAGCGCTGTACCCGTCTATAAATAATATGGAGAACGCTAATTAACTTTTTTAGAGAAATTTATTAGGGCTACCCCTTTAAATGTATTGCTATGTGTATAACATAACAAATTTCCTTAAATGTATGCAAGGATATAACGAATTAAGTAGAAATGGCGGGAAGCGGTTTTTCGTCTGCAATTTTACGCTTCAGTTCAAATTAACTCGTGGGCTTTTTTGTGACAGCAGCGGAAATTGGGTATTTGACATTTTAATATTCTGTTTTATCCTTCATGATTTCTCATTTAGAAAGGTCATAACATTCTGACTAAAAGAATTAGGAGAAAAACAATATACAGCGTCCTTTGTACCTGATAAGAGTCTTTTCATAAATTAACCGTAAATAAAAGTGGGAAAACGAACAAGATTTAGTTCAGATAATGTTAATTTGTCTGTAGTGGGAAAGATAAGGGTAAAAAAATTTCGGTGCAGTCATCATCAGAAGAGAGATACTGCTTAAAGCGTGCCTTGCAAGACACACTGTAGGCATTGCTTTCAACCACCAGCCTCCAGGCTTTCCTTCTTTTAGTTTTCATTTGTTGCCCTTGTAATTTAGAACTTAGCTCTTCAACTTCTCTGATTTTGTGTTGCTCCAGTTTTCACTCTTATTATTATTATTATTATTATTATTATTATTATTATTATTATTATTATTATTATTATTATTATTATTTGCTGTTCCTTTCCACTTTCTATCTGTTCCATGAAGTTCTTCAACCAAGCTGTCAAGCTTCTTTTACTTTGCCTCGCCCAAATTAACACCTCTCGTAAGACACTCGTTTTGATGAAAATCTTTTATGGCGATGTAAAAGCAATTCTGGCGAGGAAAAAGGATGAGGGTAAAAAGCAGGTTTTGTGAAACGAATTTTGGAAACTCTGATGCATGAAATTCCCATGAAGATGAGACGGAGTCTCGTGTGATTGAAGAAGTAGTCTTTCGCAATCATGAGACTCCGGCTAGATCGAAAAGCAGAAAGGAACAGGAGGGAAACGAGTTAACAAATCTAAAGGTAGTTTATATATATATATATATATATATATATATATATATATATATATATATATATATATATATATATATATATATATATATATATATACGCTAGCTGACCAATCCGGCGCTGTCCAGGAAAACTCTGAATGACAGTTTACATGTAGGGGAAGGGAAAGGAGAGGGGGAGGGTGGAGGGAAGGGGGAGGAGAGGGAGAAGGAAGAAGGGGAGGGGGAGGAGTGTGTGTTGACTGTCTGACTGACAGTTCTACTTTTTTCATGGGAATGTTCGCCCTTTGAACAGTTTTGTGTGAACTAATAGGTATTACTCTGGTGACTTTCCCTTTTATCCAGGTAATACTGTGATGACTGCCCCTTTATCCAGAAATTACTGTGGTAGCTGTCCCTTTTATTGAGTATTACTGTTCTGTCCTGTCCCTTTTATCCAGGGATTACTGTGGTGACTGTCCCTTTTATCCAGATATTACTGTTCTGTCTGTCCCTTTTATCCAGGTATTATTGTGGTGACTGTCCCTTTTATCCAGGTTTTATTGTGGTGACTATCCCTTTTACCCATATACTACTGTGGTAACTTTCCCTTTTATCCAGGTATTACTGTGCTGTCTGTCCCTTTTATCCAGATATTACCGCTCTGTCTGTCCCTTTTATCCAGGTATTATTGTGGTGACTGTCCCTTTTATCCAGGTTTTATTGTGGTGACTCTCCCTTTTATCCAGGTTTTATTGTGGTGACTATCCCTTTTACCCATATACTACTGTGGTAACTTTCCCTTTTATCCAGGTATTACTGTGCTGTCTGTCCCTTTCATCCAGGTATTACTGTGCTGGCTGTCCCTTTCATCCAGGTATTACTGTGGTGAATGTCCCTTTTATCCCGGTATTACTGTGGTGAATGTCCCTTTTATCCAGTTATTACTGTTGTGACTGTCCCTTTTATCCCGGTATTACTGTGCTGCCTGTCACCTTTAACCAGGCATCATTGTGCTGTCTGTCCCTTTTGTCCGGGTATTACTGTGGTGATTGTGAATTGAGATATGATAAACCCGTAAAGTTTATTTCCCACATAAGTTACAAAGGCAAGGGAGATGGGGGAAGGGCAAGGGGTAAGGATTTGGAACCTACCCTATTACTTAAGTTGGGTCAAATGATTGCCATATGCCAAAATTTTTCTAGATCGGTCAAGCAGTTACCACGTAAGTTACAAAGGCAAGGGGGAAGGAGGATTGGGGAAGGGGAAGGGGGTAATGGTTTGGAACCTACCCTATTATCTAAGTTGGGTCAAATGATGGCCACGTGCCAAATTTTGTCTAGATCGGTCAAGCGGTTACCACATAAGTAATAAAGGGAAGGGGAAAGAGGGAAGGGGAAGGAGTACGGGTTATAATCCTACCCTATTATCCAATTTGGGTCAAATGTTGGCCGCCTGCCAAATTTTGTCTACACCGGTCAAGCGGTGTGTTTTTCTATGGAGCACAAAGTTACATACATACACCCATACATACACAGTTACATACAAACATACATACAAACATTCACTTTTATATGTATGTTTATATATATATATATATATATATATATATATATATATATATATATATATATATATATATATATATATATACATACATATACATAGAATAAGAAGACCTCATTTAAACACTATGCCATCTAACGGAGATTGTATTCGCAAAAGTTACAAGCTTTCAAGGCGTAATTAGTTCTTAAAAACCTATAACATTTGCGAATAGAATCCCAGTTAAGTATCATTCTGTTTAAATGAGGCCCTGTATTTTGTTTTCGTATGAATGCACAGTATAATTGTACAAGTGATCAAGTTTAATATATATATATATATATATATATATATATATATAAGTATATATATATAAATATATACGGTATATATATATATATATATATATATATATATATATATATATATATATATAGGTTAATGTTAAAGGAATGGCCAGCCTCGTACAATTCATAAGACTGTCATGAGAATATGACAATGGTAACCGTGGGAATTTCTGTGATACTCTATCACCACCCTTTAGCAAACCAAAGCTAACACCACACCATGTATGCTACCTGAGTGGGGGAAGGCTTCACTCCATGGACCTACCTTAATATACCGTAGAAATGATAGCAGTAAAACTGATATGATCACGTGCTAACCTTGCATACTTTAACCTGGACTAACCTGGTTTGACACGTGGTACATGATAAAATAGGCTTTGACCCCACTAGGGCACCTTGTAACCTTGCCAAAAAAGTCATGACAATATTACCTACATAGATACATCTTGAGATACATCTTACTTTAACCTTACTTGAGGCAGCGTCTTACTGGCGTGGGCAGGGAACAGCTCCCAGCCCCCAAACTCCCTTGAACCACTCGTCCAATAATGCTGTATCTTATTTCCTTGTATTTTGCAAAATGTACCGGATATGGGAATGTCCGTCGCGTTTATACTACGATTCATAACATCTAAGAGAGCAAGAATGCTAATTATTTTCTCATGATTTCTCAACAGCGAAGATATGGCGATCATTAGACTCTTCTAATGAGTCTAATTTGCCGTTTAAGGAGCATTTCCACCCTTGTCAAGCGAATCTTTCATTATTTCTACAGCTGGCCATTTTATTTTGCGACGTATCGTTTATAGAATTGAAAGCATCAAAATTCAAATGAAAATGCATTCATACTGAAAAATAATTGACGATCCCTTTGACTACTTCTGAAATTTTTGCACTTAAATTTTTTCCACCAATAGGAAAGTGTAGATGTTCACATGTCAGGTAATCGAAGCCACCGTTAGGAATCTTATCCTGAATTCTGGCTCACTTCGGATATTGAATGATGCAAACGATAACTGGCGATGCAGTTTTGAAAGGTTGTAGAATATTTCACCCGCTAACGAACGTTTTAAACAATAACAATATTTCTGTATTCGGTTTCGAGTACTGGGGATATTATTTTTATTTATTTATGTATTTTTTCCGAGTTGTGGGATTTGAAATTTCACTCCTTTTGCAAAAAAATAGAAAAGAAAAAAAAAGATTCGACTTCACCCCTTCAATTAACCTGGTGATGAAAGTGCCACTGGTTGTTTTGGAGAGAGAGAGAGAGAGAGAGAGAGAGAGAGAGAGAGAGAGAGAGAGAGAGAGAGAGAGAGAGAGAGGAAGGAAGGAAGTAAAATACCGTATATACAAATATATTTTAATCATTATGTATGCATTACGTCATTTTTGGCAGATAATATATAAATACACACATATATACAGTATATATACATATACAGTATGTGTATATGTATATATATATATATATATATATATATATATATATATATATATATATATATATATATATATATATAATTACGTTTTGGAAGCCTGAAAGAAACGGACTGACAAAGTTCTCAGTCTTTGATACTGTAGATTATTTACAGTATCACATATTCTTGAGCTATAAGCAAAGCCTAGTTAATTTTTTTTCACATAATGTCAAAATTCCCAGTATTGTTGTTTGATATCTTGTATTATCAAGGTTATGTCACGTGAATTATTTTAATCCTTGTAGAAATTGTTTCTTTTGGATATTTCCATTTCAGGTCCATTTTACAAAATTTATTTGTACGTGGATTTACCTTCGCAAAACAAAACCAGAACATATTATTGCCTGGACTATATGCCACCAAGTCCACGCATAGACAGGGATATGCAAGTAAACAGACACTAGAGAGCCAATTTTGATTTCTGGTAGACGAAAAATAATCATATAAGAATTTCGTTATTTACTCTGTCATGTAAATTATCACTGTAGTTATACCTAGTTCGCAATATATAATTAAAGTCATATTCTCTTTTCATAAGAGTGGAGACTGCTTCAAAGCAAAATTCTTTTTTTTTTTTTTTTTTTTTTTTTTTTTACAAAGTTTTGGTGACATTTCGCGATGACGACGAAGAACTTCATTCAAATTCTCACCCGAAAATGAAAATTAAAACCCTCTCACTGCACACTACATAACTTACCGTCAACAACAACAACATCAGAACAAAATTACCAATATAATTCACGGCATGGAAATTATGACCTTTACCAATTTGACGCTAATTCGAAAACCAAACAAAATTACCCTCGTTTTTCCGAGTGACTTTTCCGGACATGACCGGAATAACAGTGTCATATTGCAATATTGAAATTGTGTGCTTAAGCCATGGTAGATCAACGAGGCAGGATGACCATGAAGAGAAAGAGATAGGCAGAGAATTATCAACATTATTGTATTCATTTCGGATTACATCCAATTCCAGAATGGTTTGGGGACAATCTTATTACACATATAAATGCATTGCAAATTATGATTAGAGTTATGACAGGCAACAAAGAGGTATAGCAATTACGAATAGAGAGAGAGAGAGAGAGAGAGAGAGAGAGAGAGAGAGAGAGAGAGAGAGAGAGAGACATGCTTATCAATGATAATAGATAAGTTTCAGATTTAATAAAATTCTCGATGTGTTTCACAAAATTATTGCAAGTATATGAAAACTCTGTGTTGATGAATTATAACAGTGAGACTGATTTGCAACGAGAGAGAGAGAGAGAGAGAGAGAGAGAGAGAGAGAGAGAGAGAGAGAGAGAGAGATAGATGCTTATCAATGATAATAGATAAGTTTCAGATGTAATAAAATTCTCGATGTGTTTCACAAAATTATTGCAAGTATATGAAAACTTTGTGTTGATGAATCATAACAGTGAGACTGATTTGCAACAAGAGAGAGAGAGAGAGAGAGAGAGAGAGAGAGAGAGAGAGAGAGAGAGAGAGAGAGAGAGAGCGAGCGAGAGAGAGAGAGAGAGAGAGAGAGAGAGAGAGAGAGACATGCTTATCAATGATAATAGATAAGTTTCAGATTTAATAAAATTCTCGATGTGTTTCACAAAATTATTGCAAGTATATGAAAATTTTGTGTTGATGAATTATAACAGTGAGACTGATTTGCATCGAGAGAGAGAGAGAGAGAGAGAGAGAGAGAGAGAGAGAGAGAGAGAGAGAGACATGCGTATCAATGATAATAGATAAGTTTCAGATTTAATAAAATTCTCGATGTGTTTCGCCAAGCTATTGCAAATATATGAAAACTTTTAGTTTTGATGAATTATAACATTGAGACTGATTTGCATGGAGAGAGAGAGAGAGAGAGAGAGAGAGCGAGCGAGAGAGAGAGAGAGAGAGAGAGAGAGAGAGAGAGAGAGACATGCTTATCAATGATAATAGATAAGTTTCAGATTTAATAAAATTCTCGATGTGTTTCGCAAAGCTATTGCAAATATATGAAAACTTTTAGTTTTGATGAATTATAACATTGAGACTGATTTGCATGGAGAGAGAGAGAGAGAGAGAGAGAGAGAGAGAGAGAGAGAGAGAGAGAGAGAGAGAGAGAGAGAGAGATCAGTGCAAATATCAAAAATTGTAATTTTTAAAAAATTTCTTAAAAGGACAATATAGTCGAATCATGTAAATTCGAGATTAAATCGGACAGATAGGAAAAACAGTAAAGTAGAATTACTTTTTGACTCATTTGAACATTTTTGAACAATGAGATTTGGAACAGAGAGTGAGAGACATACATACAGACAGACGGACGGACGGACGGACATTAACTTAAAGACAACTAGAGTGGTTTATAAAGTTATTTTTTTTCATCTGAGTACATGGAACAAAACAGTCAATATTGAGATTTTAAAAATTAATGAAATTCCTACAAAATAGATGAAGTTTTGGTTCAGTGTTTCTCTAAACAAAGTTGGTCAACATTTTTCGTAATCTCTCACATACTTTGGACTTTAATCACATACGTATGGTTGGGTTTAACTATTATTCTTTATTTATTTTACTATCCTAAAAGAAGTCGTGTGCGTGTGTGCAAATGATGACATCGTTGTTTCAGTCTGACCTTTCCAGCTTCCAAGTCGTTGTTTTGGGGATCTGTACTTTATGCGACGTTGTATCTGTCCATTTGATTATATATGCTGGTATCTGTTTGTCATTATGGTCGTTCATCTTTCTATTTATTTGTCGATATATGTTGCCCCATTCGTCGCCCCCAATGTCGAGTGATGCGGATGGTACCTGTGAAATTCCGTTACTCATGCCTTTCATGTGCTTTGTCTTCCACAAATCTCTAGCCATCCCCAGCCCCTCTTATAGTTCTCGTTTAAGTAAGTCGAACACTTTCGTGTACTGTTCTTCCAGAGGTTGTGCGAAAGACGCGCCCACCGGTGATTACATAGTGAGAGCGGTAGTAATGTAACTTGCAGGAAGAATGGACCTTTTATGGGTGATTTATTTACCCTTTTTTCGGTGTTAGTGTCTTAAAGAAAAGAAACCCAAAGGTCCAGGATCTTAGAATTTGGTAACAAAATTTAATCGATACTTTATAGAGTGAATTGGTCAGCCTTTGAGCATTTTTGGCTGCCTTGGCGTTAATTATTTATTCTGAGGATGAAGATTTTATCATATAATACCAAAGACGGAAATTACGGGAAATGACACTTTACCAGTCTGTGATTTAAAGAAACGAGAAACAGGAAATTGATTTTAATGCTGAACGTGAGATCGAATTTCACAAAAAAAAATGCAGATAATTAGCAAATATAAACAGAAGTATCAAAATCTACTCTAGAATATTAAATCTAATTAAGCCACAAAGTTTTTTACTATTTCTATATGTTTTATCTCTCAGAAATGGAGATTTTCCCAACCACTGAGAATATCCGCAAAGTGCAGCGCCCGATAATGAAACCAAAGTTCAGAGCTCAGGACACCAGCCAAGTGAGGTTTAAGAGAATAATGGGCTCTCAAAGAAACATTCCACCTTCGACTATGTGCTGCTTTCCAACTTTCAATAAGATCATTAAAACTCTCTTCATACCAAGGTAGAAGTTGCGGACCCGAAAGCCACTGCAATGCTTTCCAAATGTTGAGCTCCTTAAGCATGCATTGGGTAAATTGCGTCCGGCTGAAAATGATTATCCTGCTTGTTAGTAATATCAGTAGTCCCTCTGTTGCCATTATACTGTGCTTAAAACGCTTTTCCTTAGACGGGTTACACTCAAAACTTTTGCAACCTTACCAGTAAACATAATTCTCGATTCAGGTTTTGTTATCATAATTATGTATAATTTATATAATTATATCTAATCAGGTGAATTTTTAAAGAGGATAAAAGTGAACATTACTTTTCTGTGCATAGCAGTACATTTTTTAACGAAGGTAACTCAAAGCAGTAATACTTGTCACAAGCAAATTGATGTCATCTGCATAGGGATGCGTCCAGAAAACTATCAGACACCACTCCCTTAAATTTAAAAGAGAATTTCTGTATTAACGAAAAGCTGAATTGGAGAGACAATCAGACCACATCCCTCCCCCAGGCTGTTATGTATGTCCTCATTCCTTATTGTAAATGGTTTAGAAAATTCACCAGTAAATCAAACCATCAAATGCATATTCAGAAGGAACCTACAAATCATCTGGATTAGTCTTTTTGGGGAGCACAATTTCCTCTATAACTGTATAGTAATTTTCAAACGGCTTACGTGTAATAGCATACCTTCTACATTAATATTTTCATTCACAAAATAAGAACTGTTTTCGAACCACGCAGATGCAGAGAATAGTTGCATTGTCTTTCCTAGAACTAGTCTGAAGGTTGCTTGTCTTTAAATGACTCTCTCCGCTTTGCATAACAATTAACTTAAGCAGCTTACACAGTAATTGCCTTATAATTATCAGATGTGTATGCATAAGTTCATTTACCCTTGATTAGTGGGACCATAATCTCGAAAACTTCTGGCAATAAGCCATGACCAGGTATTGATGTACATAAACGGAATAAATACATGTGAATTTTACTACTAGAATTCATTGTGTGACCTGAATTCAGTTCATTGGCACTCTTCAGTTTTTGACAGCAAGATTCACATCAGTTACACTCAATCGTATATATCGTTTTCGTTGACTAATAATCATGGTAATGATAAACCACGGAAAGTTTGTGAGATAGGGTTAGTGAGAAAGAAGGGAACATAAAAAAAAATCCCTTAACAGCGCTGTAACCATCATGGAAATTTTGAAACCGCTTATTTATTGAGTCTGACCCCTTTAAATGTATTGCTGTGTATATAATAGAACTGATTTCCAAAAATACATGCGAGGATATAAAAATTATCCAGCAATAGTGAGAATGCGGTTTTTCACTTGTAATTTTACATATTTCAAATAATGCGCGGGCTTCTTTGTGACAGTAGCAGAAATTAGTGATTTAGAATCTCAAAAATTTATTTCACTGTGGTATTAATTCTTATTTAGAAAGGTCATCACATTCTGACTGAGACAACATTTAGAGGGGGGAAAATTCACTGCGCCCTTTATGCTAGATAAGAACTATTTCATGAGGACTAGTCATAATATATTCGTCATAAACGAAAGTGGAAAAGCGACACGAGATTTAGTCCAAATTAAGCAAATTTGTCTACAGTGGAAAAGGAGAGAGGACATAAATTTTCAGTACAGTCATTATCAAAAGAGAGGCACCGTCTAAATTGTGCTCTGCAAGACAAACTGTACTCTAAGCATTCAGCCACCAGCTGCCAGGCTTTCCAACTGTTACGTTTTATTTCTTGCCTTTGCAATTTCAGACCTAGCAGTTCAAATTCTCTGACTTTGTGTTGCTCTAATTTTCACATTATTATTATTATTATTATTATTATTATTATTATTATTATTATTATTATTATTATTATTCGCTTTTCGTTTCCATCTGTTCCACTGCGTCTTTCCACCAAGCTGTCAAGCTTCTTTTGCTTTGCCTCGCCAAAACTAACATCTTTCGTAAGATTCAGTTGTTTTGATGAAAATCTTTTATGGCGATATAAAAGCAGTTCTGACGGGAAAAAAGAACTAGGGTAAAAAACAGGTTTTGTGAGACGAAATTTGGAAACTCTGATGCATGAAATTCCTATGAAGATGAGACGGAGTCTCGTGTGATTGAAGAAGAAGTCTTTCGCAATCATGAGACTGACTGAGACTAGATTGAAAAGGGAGAGAAACAGAAGGTGAACGAGTAAACAAATCTATAAGCATTATACGTTATATATATATATATATATATATATATATATATATATATATATATATATATATATATATATATATATATATATATATATATTAATATTGAAGGAATGACTAACCACAAATAGAATTCAAGGATGGACACGAGAATATGACAATTATGAGCATCACTGTGATATATTCAATCCTTCCTTTTGGAAACCAAAGCTAACACCGCTCGACATATCCTACCTGAATGGGGGAAGGCTTCATTCCATGGTCTTACTTGAATATATCCTAGAAATGAGGACAGTGAAACTTACAGGAACACAGGCTAACCTTATTTGACCTAGTTTGACACGTCTCAGTCGACCAGAGTGGGCTTAGACCTCACTTGGACCCCCTGTAACCGTGACAAAAAATTATGCCAGTAGACTTATAAGGATATATCCTACTCAAACGTGACCTGCGGCAGAATCTTACTGGTCCGGGAAGGCATCAGCTCCCAGCCCTCAAACTCCAGTATAGCCACTCATATAAAAATGCAGTACCTTATTTTTCCTTGTATTCTGCAAAATGTACAGGGTATAGGAATGTCCTTACGCGCCGGACAGTAAGAACTTTATTATTTTCTCCAAATTCCACACCAGTGAAGATATGGCTGCCATTACACTCATGTAATGAGACGCATCTGCCATTTGTTAAAAGTGATGTTTTCATTTGTTTCACAACTTTCCACTTTATTTTGCGATATATATCTTTTATAAAACTAAAGGAATCAAGCTTTTTCAAATGAAGTGCGTTTGTACTGAAAAATAATTTATCTTGCCTTTGAACACATCTGAACTTTTCGTACGTTTGAAACGAAATGCATTTGTACTGAAAAATAATTTATCTTGCCTTTGAACACATCTGAACTTTCGTACGTTCATAAATATTTTCCACTAGCAAGGAAGGTAGACGCATTCACATTTCAAGTCATCGAAACGATTGTTAAGAATCTTATCCTGAATTCTGACTCACTTTGGATATTGAACGATGCAAACAATAACGGACGATTCCGTTCTGAAAAGTTGCAGAATATTTCACTCCCTAACGAACGTATGAACACTAACAGAATTCCTATTTTTCGAGTATTGGAGATTTTTTTTTTTTTTTTTTTTTTTTTTTTGTATTTTTGAGTTGTGGGATTTGAAATTTCATTCCTTTGCAAAAAATATGAAAAGCAAAAAGATTCTACTTCACCCATTCAATTAACTTGCTGATGAAAGTGCCACTGGTTATTGTGGGAAGAGAGAGAGAGAGAGAGAGAGAGAGAGAGTGAGAGAGAGAGAGAGAGAGAGAGAGAGAGAGAGAGAATGGAGGAAATACGTATATATTGACATCTACGAATATTTAAATGAACATTACGGCATTCATATTTCTGATATATATATATATATATATATATATATATATATATATATATATATATAAATATATATATATATTAATATATATATACGTACATATATATATGAAATGGAAAGAAACTGTTAGATATATGAAGCGTCTCCGTGACCAAATGAGATACGGAACTACTTTAAAGATTTTACCACAATGGCGTTCTACACCCAAAGAAACCTTTTCTGACAGATTAATATATATTATATATATATATATATATATATATATATATATATATATATATATATATATATATATATATATATATATATATATTTTGGTTTAGCTGACATCATTACGAAACCTATACAGTAGATTATTGAAGTCATATACTGTTCTCATGCAAGTGGAGATTACTTCAAAGTGAAATTCAATTATTTATTTTCCCCAAAGTTTTGGTGAAATTTCGCGATGACGACGAAGACATTGATTCGAATTCTCACCCGAAAACGAAAATTAAAACCCTCTCACTACACACTGCATAACTTACCGTCAACAACAACAACATCAGAACAAAATGACCAATATAATTCACGGCATGGAAATTATGACCTTTATCAATTTGACGCTAATTCGAAAACCAAACAAAATTACCCTCGTTTTTCCGAGTGACTTTTCCGGACATGACCGGAATAACAGTGTCATATTGCAATATTGAAATTATGTGCTTAAGCCATGGTAGATCAATGAGGCAGGATGACCTTGAGAGAGAGATAGGACGAGAATTATCAACATTATTCCATTCATTTCGGATTAAATCTAATTCCACAATTGTTTGGGAAAAATCTTTGTATGCATAAAAGTCATTGCAAGTGATAATTATAATTATGACAACAAAGAGACAGGGCAATTGCGAATACAGAGAGAGAGAGAGAGAGAGAGAGAGAGAGAGAGAGAGAGAGAGAGAGAGAGAGAGAGAGAGAGAGAGAGGAGTATAAATGATAATAGATAGGTTTCCACTTAAGTAAAATAATGATTTTTTTTCACAAAATTTGTGATAGCATATGAAAATAATTATCTTGTTGATATATAACAATGAGACAGAAGATTGGCGAAGAGAGAGAGAGAGAGAGAGAGAGAGAGAGAGAGAGAGAGAGAGAGAGAGAGATAGAGAGAGAGAGAGATTAGTGTAAACCAAAAAAAAAAAATCGTAATTTTTCTGTAAAGTTCATATAAGCCCGATACAAGTGAACTATATAAATTCGAGACTCAGACGTACAAACTAACAAAAAAACGGAGAAGAATATTTACTTTCTTAGTTCTTAAAATTTTTTCAAAAATAAGATTTAGAACGAATAGAGTGATAGACATAGACTAAAAGACGGATAATACTCAACGATAATTAGCCTGGTTTATAAAGCAGAAAAAAAAAAATTCCCGTATTGGGTAGTGCCGTCAGTGCGCCTCATGCGGTGTACTGTAGGCATCGGTAAAGGTTCTTTGCAGCGTCCCTTCGGCCCCTAGCTGCAACCCCTTTCATTCCTTTTACTGTACCTCCGTTCATATTGTCATTCTTCCATCTCGCTATCCACCTTCTCTAAACAAATATTTCATATTGCAACTTTGAGGTTTTCCTCCTGTTACACCTTTCAGACCTACCTACTCTCAATTTCCTTTCCAGTGCTGAATGACCTCATAGGTCCCAGTGCTTGGCCTTTGGCCTAAACTCTATTTTCAATTCAATTCAATTAAAGCAAAAAATATTTTTTTATCTCCGTATATGGAAAAAAAACGAATAATTAGATTTAAAGCACAGACGTGAATAAAAATACTAGGAAACTGATGAATTCTTGGTTTATTGTTTCTCTAAATAGGGTACAGCTCTTCGTTGGGTGAGTCGGTAGAGCTGCGGACTGTCACTCGATGGGCCGGAGTTCAATTCCCCGGCCGGCTGATGAAGAGTGAGAGGAATTTATTTTTGGTGATAGAAATTATTCATTTCTCGCTATAATGTGGTTCGGATTCCACAATAAGCTGTAGGTCCCGTTGCTAGGTAACCAATTGGTTCTTAGCCACGTAAAATAAGTCTAATCCTTCGGGCCAGCCCTAGGAGAGCTGTTAATCAGCTCAGTGGTGTGGTTAAACTAAGGTATACTTTTTTTTTTTTCTAAACAGGGTAATACAGAGAGAAAACTTGTTAACATATTTCATAATTTCTCACATGCATTGGGTTTCAGTCACATACGTAAGGTGAGTTTAGATATTATTTCTTGATACAACTTTCCTGAAAGCCATTCGTGTGGTGGCGTAATGTTTCTTTAACTTTTGAGGAATTAAATCATATCTCTGGATATTTCAGTAAAGGAATATATTTCGTGAAGAACTGTGCTGTACTGGTCAGCAGAATAAATCAAATTTGAAAGTGGAATGTTCGTAAGTCTACCGGACCACAAAGAATAAAATCGCTTCACAACAAAACTGAAAGAAAGCAGTTAAATCAACTATTAATTATTCAAGTAAGGCAAACCACAGAAACAATTGATACTGAAATGATTGTTCAACAAAATTCTTCAGAGGAGACAAACAAGTAACGCGACTTCCCATCTGGAAGTAAACATCGGCAGCCTTCCCGATCTTACACACTTTCTCTTTTCTGACCATTAGTAACATCTGGCCGGCCATAAATTCCTGCGTAACAATAACCAGAAAGGAACAAAAGATACAGAGAGAGAGAGAGAGAGAGAGAGAGAGAGAGAGAGAGAGAGAGAGAGAGAGAGAGAGAGAGAGAGAGAGAAGATGAATCCAAGCTAGAAATGTCTTAAAGATGAGGTTGGGTGCACGTGATAAGAAAAGCGAAATATGGTTGAACAAAATGTCGCGAGACTCACATATATGAAGCTTAATACCAGTATATAGTTTACAGTAAACCATAGCTGGAAATTCTTTGTTATATCATTCATAGTCTAGAGACAGATCCTGTCCTCTCTA
>JANJGK010000002.1:82752020-82762020 GCA_039081455.1 Macrobrachium rosenbergii | reverse complement strand
ATCGGGAGTATTATAGTTTCATGTGACACCAACTGAGATTTACAAGTGTTTACATTTGATTTCGAATTATGTACATTTCTTAAGTGGACTTTGTTCCTACTTTATTTTTTCTCATTATTATGGTAGAAAAAGCATGTTCTTAGTAGCTTTCCATTTTCTTTATTACAAAGCCTTTATTATTGGGAAAAAGTTATGTTCACACTTCACTACTTAGTCTCATAGCAAATGCGTTTTGGTGAAATTCCTTTTCTATTTTCTCAAAGGCAAGCTCTTGCTCACCTTCCGGTTTCTTTGTCTCGTATCAAAATGGTCACTGTACAAATCAGATATTTGTTCAAATAACTAGTATTACAAACCGTATAAAAACGTTGTGAGAAAAAGATGGCGCCCGACGCTCACGCAAGTCTTACGAAATACCGCGAGAGCAGCAGCGTCCCAAGGCCGAACGCGCGCGGGGAAACACGTATCAAACGCGACGTATCAAGCGTCCGCGTCTGAATATCATACGGAGCTCTCCCTTTTACTGAGGAGAGGCGTTGTGGGCGTGTCCTCCTCCCCCGTCATCGACTGCGAGGCTTCTTTCCTGTAAGCTGCTCTTTTCCTCTTGGCCGTCTGCGTCTGGTACTCCAAAGGGGGCGGCAAGCCTCCCCCTTCCACATCCGGGAACGGGTGACTGTGGGGGTCGCGCCCTTCGTAGCTCTTGGGAGAGAGGGGCAGGAGGGGAGGGTGATGATGATGCTGGTGATGGGGTGCCTCAAGGGCGCCTCTTGCCACCGCTGAGGACATCGGTAATTGGTGATCCCGCAAGGAACCGTGCGGGTCGGGGTGAGTAGGATGGTGATGGCGGAGGTGAATGTCCTGCTGATGCGGGGCGTAGGATGAGGACGAAGGAGGGACGTAGGACTCCGCGAATCCTTCCTGCAGCAGCGGCACTGTTACCGATGCCGACGTTGGGGAGGGGGCTGCGTGGACGTCTCCACGTATGTGATGAGGATTTACCTGTGGGACGGGAGGATTATATTCGAGTCTTATTACATGGGATTAGCCCTTCATGTTGAGGGTCGTTATCATTGATTGATCATTTTCAGACTGCACATAATCTAAAGCAAAATTATATTTTTTTTCAATTCACTGCTAATCCCGCAGTGCTAATTAATTATCTCATAATGAACCCTCAATATTATGATACTGAATCATTGCCTAGAAGAATATTGCATAAATAGATGCTGATCAATCAATGACACGAATATTGTTTTAGTGTTAATTTAGAAATGACAGTTATGTATTGAAGGGCGAAATGACAATTCAATGACGGTTATTTTGAGCTGGAATAGTAGTAAACTAATGCGTTCTAGTGTAAGTGTTAGAAATTTTGTCGATTTATCCTATACGTACCTCATACTGCCTTCCATATTTGCAGTGATTCGATATTCCCATCTTTGAAATTCGTTATTGATAAAATCAAATTAACTATTCAGAGTTGGACTGTGTTTTCATGTGACCAAAAGTGCTAGGCATCAGGTCATGTGACACCAGAGGTTAGTGTGCGTGTGTGTGTGTGATTTGTTTCGTGATAAGGTTTGCTGTAGCCTGCACGCGTTATTTAGTTCATCTGAGGATTTAACTGCTAAACATGTATCCTCTGTAAGATACAATATCCCAGAAGCCTGTAATCATGGACAGTGAATAATTAAGTCAAAAAAGGCAAAGCTCGATGGAGAACTACTTCATGCCTACCATAGAATGTATGAGAGATGTCGTCGACGATGCAGGATATTGGTAACAGTCAGGAGGAAGGAGTGTTGCTGCAGGAAGCGAAGGATCTGGCTCCGTTCCTCTGAATCCCTCCTGCAGAGGAATCACATCGGGCTCAGCGTCGCTCTCGGATTCCACCTGGAAAATTGTGCAGTTCATAGAAAAGTGATCATGATTCTCAAGGCACACGCAAAGGAGTTTTTCTTAAAGATTATCGTTCTCTTCGAGGACACGCCTTTATTTTTCCTACTTTCCAGTACCCTTGGCCTTGCTCCCTCCGGGCATGGGAAGGAAAAGGGCATTAGCTTGCCCTTCTTATGTCATATGAATTGAAAAAATAAACAAATTGAGGGGTAGGTTGTAAGAAGAAAGGTTTCTTTTTAATTATTTTTTAAATATTTTTTTAAATTATTTTTTAATCTATTTTTATTTATTTATTTTTATTTTTTTATTTACATTCATTTTTATTTATTTATTTTTATTTGTTTATTTACATTCATTTTTATTTATTTATTTTTATTTATTTATTTATTACTTTTATATATTTATTTGGTTATTTTTACTTATCTGTTTTCATTTATTTTTATTAATTTTATTTTTTTTATTATTTTCTCTTTATTTATTTATATTTATTTATTTTTAATTATATGTGTATTATTTGTTTGTTTTTTTATTTATTTTTATTTATTTATTTTATTTCTTTATTTATTTTTTATGTGTTTTTATTTATTTATATTTTTTATCATCATATACTTTTTTTTTTTTTTTTTTTTTTTTTTTTCGCGTACATTTTGTCTGTATAGATAAATAGATAGATACATAGATAGATATGACAGTCAGTAAATATTTAATCCTCATAAAAAAAAATCCCAAATTTAATCAATACCTGAAGGTCCCTCTCCGAGCAAGAAGTCGTCTGCTTCGGCGTCATACTGGGCGACTTGCTGCCGGTCTTCGAGAGCTCGGAGCCCGTCAGCGACGAGCACGAGGGGGGATTCCTGGGTCTCCTGGTGCGAAAGACGATGAGCAGAATGAGGACGATGATGACGAGGATGAGGCCGGCGCCGACTCCGAGGGCGGCCGGGATGAGGCTGGGCAGGGAGATGTTCTCGAGGTATTTGTTGCCGAAGCCGAAGGAGCCTCCGTTCCCCGAGGGAGTTTTCCCTCCGTCTCTCACCTCGGCTTCTGATGGACCGTCTGGATTGAGGATGGAGGTGCATGAGGATTAAATTCGGATTGAGGATTGAGGTGGATGAGAACTAAATTCGGAATGATGATTGAGATGGATGAGAAATAACTTCGGATTGATGAATGAGGTGGATGAGAATTAAATTCGGAATGATGACTGAGATGGATGAGAATTAAATTCGGAATGATGACAGATGGATGAGAATTAAATTCGGAATGATGATTGAGATGGATGAGAATTAAATTCGGAATGATGACTGAGATGGATGAGAATTAAATTCGGAATGATGATTGAGATGGATGAGAATTAAATTCGGAATGATGATTGAGATGGATGAGAATTAAATTCGGAATGATGACTGAGATGGATGAGAATTAAATTCGGAATGATGATTGAGATGGATGAGAATTAAATTCGGAATGATGACTGAGATGGATGAGAATTAAATTCGGAATGATGACAGATGGATGAGAATTAAATTCGGAATGATGATTGAGATGGATGAGAATTAAATTCGGAATGATGATTGAGATGGGTGAGAATTAAATTCGGAATGATGACTGAGATGGATGAGAATTAAATTCGGAATGATGATTGAGATGGATGAGAATTAAATTCGGAATGATGATTGAGATGGATGAGAATTAAATTCGGAATGATGACTGAGATGGATGAGAATTAAATTCGGAATGATGATTGAGATGGATGAGAATTAAATTCGGAATGATGACTGAGATGGATGAGAATTAAATTCGGAATGATGACTGAGATGGATGAGAATTAAATTCAGAATGATGATTGAGATGGATGAGAATTAAATTCGGAATGATGATTGAGATGGATGAGAATTAAATTCGGATTGATGACTGAGAAGTATGAGAATTAAACTTGGATTGATGATCGACATGGATGAGAATGAACTCCGGTTAATCATAATTTGGTTGTTAAAGGTTACCATGTAAATTACGTAGTTATCAAAAAATTATCAAAATAATAATGTAACTTTCAAAGCGTAAGATTTTTTGGCGTTTTAGAACTGATTATTGTATTTATCACACGCACCCACTCGTATATATATATATATATATATATATATATATATATATATATATATATATATATATATATATATATATATATATATATATATATATATATAGATATATATATATATATACATCTATATATGTGTGTGTGTGCGCGCGTGCGTGCGTGTTTGTGTGTGCGCGCGCTTTTGTTCGTGCGTGCGTATGCGTAGCGCGTGTTCTTTTGCTCTCTTTGTTTGTTTCATTTATATGGATGCATCCCTTTTTGTTTTACCTGGTTTTACAGTATCTACAATATATACATATATATATATATATATATATATATATATATATATATATATATATAATATATATATATATATATATATATATATATGTGTGTGTGTGTGTATATATGTATGTATGTATGCGTATATATATGTATGTATACATATGTATATGCATATATATATATATATATATATATATATATATATATATATATATATATATATATGCGTGTGTGTGTTCGTAAAATGATCTTAGTCTTAGTCTGCAATTACTATCTTTTAATAACAAAATATAATGAATTAAATAAACAACTAACCATGCAGTTGATAGATAAAGTTGGCCGTTCCAATGCTGGAAATCGCGAGAAGCGTTGGAGAACTGGTTCCTTTATCATTGAAAGCTGTTATGTACAGGTTGTACCTTTGCTTTGGCCTTAGCCCATCCACCTGTGGAGATAAGAAACGGAACTATAAGAGTGTTTGGCCTCAAGGCTTAATGGCAAAAATAAACTCACGGAGATTCAACCATTCTGGTTTTCGAGCCTCCTTTTCTCTGTAAATGCAGTTCTAACAACTACATAATCTGGTGTTGCTAACAGTATAACATTTTCACCTTTTTCCTAGTTTAGTGGTTTTCTGGTCCTCTTGTCTTTCACTTACTTATTTCTCCCTCTTCATTAGTGACCATCGACGCTTTTGTAAGAATCCAGTATACCGTAATTCGGCTTTCTCCAATTTTTTTTTTTTTTTTTTTTTTTTTTTTACGTAATCTTGAATTTTTCATTTTTCCCTGTCTACTCGGATCAAGCCAAATACTCTAACCCAATGTGTACATCCTTTTTTTTTCCCTAACCAGTTCTTCAGTCTTTAAAAGAAATAATAATTCTCTTATTTTCTGTCGGGTACTTAGGTCAAATCTTGTTTCCAGAAAAAAACTTGCCTTTTTATAAACATGTTTTTTTCTTCCTCCTGGCGATCAATTTCCCGTTCACTTTATCGGTTACTTCGTGGAATTCTTCTTTCATTTAAGGGGCCTCAACTTTTATTTCCCTTTTCAGTTGTATTGATTGGAAGGCAATATCAGCTGATAGACAATCATCCCTTCACCTTTTATCTCCCCCTATTTCCTCCCTACTGGAAGGTGGGTTCTTTTTTATTGGTACTAGATCAGCCAGTGCTCTCTCCAGCTCCGGCTTAGAGTCCGAGCTTCACTTAGGTAGACTTTTGTTAGAAAATAATATCTCTTTCATGGCGATAAATATACTGTAGTAAGCAAGGCATAACGTGAAAACTACGCGATTACAGTTTTAACGAATTAGAAATATGGAAGGCAGAGGTTGATGCCAAATCTTAAATAAGCAAGTTTACCAGAACAACATAATTTTCTTTTACAATTATTTAATAACAGTTCTGTATTAATACTTAGCAAAATATAAAAAGTGAATGATGAAAAAGAACAAAAAACTAGTTCCTGGGAGCTTAACTGGTTTACAGACAGAAACGTTCCAGAATTTAACGCAAATGTTTTCACTGGAAAACCGGCTTAAGCATTGAATCCCTTATAGTATTTACAGTGCTTATTCCATCCATTATGTGTGAATAAATTACCTCTAATGATTTCACTGACGATTACACTCGAAACAGAAGCCTTTATTTTCTGACCAGTGGGAATATTCATATTATAATAATGGTAATATTATTCATGAAGTTTGGAACAGCTTCCGGGAACATATAACGCAACCCTTTTGGGAAATGCAAATAGGTATAGGCCTAGACAGGAAGGGTATATCTTTTGGAAATCTTGGTGAATGGGGAAACAACTGAACATTATGTGTAACTGCACAAGTATGAGAAATTCCTTACCAATAGAAATAACATCTATTGGCCGGTTCTTTTATATCTTTATATTATGATATGTATCTGCTTGTATACTATTTTATGAAATACAACATACCTGTCAACGAAAAAGATTGCTGAAACTCTCAACACTTCTGGAATGACGAAGTACCAAGGATTTTAGGGTTTGTATTCATAGGATTAGAGAGCTTATTCCCTTTGTTTGTAATGTAAATGAATTTTCTTTTTTTGTTGGGGAAATAAATGATTTACAGTGCCCTGTTTATATTTGGTTTGTCTTGTGCTATGTTGTAAGGTTGTTCCTTGAAAGTGTATGTTTACTCAGATTTCCAATATTTTTCTAACTGGCACAAGATGAGTGTCGGAGAAGTGAAGAGGTGGTATGCTTGCTCCTCGGAATCAGCTTCATACAGAAAGAGACAGATAAGTTTATCACGTAAATGGTTATTTAAAGAAATTAGGTAGTGCGCAGACTCAACGGTTGTTAATAGGTAGTGCGCAGACTCAAAGGAGAACCTTGATGATCAGTCCTTGAACCAAACACTTACATAAGTCTGATTTCTTTATCTTTAGTAAGTCCGCAAGTATCTCTAGCAGAGTCAACCTTTCTTTGGTCGAAAGGCCGTTCTCCAATAGTACAAAATTACTTTCTGAAATTTCTTAAACTCCTTATCCAACTTTCCTCTTTCTGGTTGAATGTATTTATTGTGTGTATGTGTGACAGTATGAGAATGTGTGCCTATGTGGTATTTTATTCTAATCCTTCGGGCCCCAGCCCTATGAGAGCTGAAAGTCAGCTCAGTGGTCTGGTTAAACTACTTTAATACTCTGGTTGACTGATTTGTTAAGGCTATTTGGTATAGCATATATAGATTATATCTATCAGCGACACCTTTTTATTTGGGTTTCCAGTATTACTTCAACGAAGCAAGGTGTTCTAGACATTTACCGTCGCAGCATTGGGTTCTCTTAGCGAAACTGCCTTTAAATTTCAGTGCTCATTATCTTTGTAGATTACGTTTATCTTTTTGTGTCTAACTTCTTTGTATCTGTTGTTGCTGGTTGAGCAAAATCTGTTCCTTCCACATCTCTTTTTGGCGTCTTACTCTCTCTCTCCACGTTTTTTATATCTTGATCAAGTTTGTCTCTTGTTGTCGAGTACGTCTGTAACCGTTTTTGGTAATATTTGCAAAAAATGGTCTGATTGTTCAAAAAAATTTTCCAGAATTTTTTTCCAAGTATGATTAAATTAATATAAATTAATATAAATGCGATAACCAATAATGAAAAACTGACGCCCACTGGTATATACTCTCCCGTGGCTATCTGTGAGAAATTGCCATTTAGCAAACACTCTTTGCTCATCATGCTTTCAACAGGTCCCTCATCATTTTTCATCTTTCCTTTACTCTTAGCTGTGCTAAAAATGGATCTTGTAATGGAGTCAAGCTGAAAGCCTCGTTTCTAAAAAAGAATGGATTTTCCAGCATAACCTCGCTTCATTTAAGGCCGCTCCCCAACAGCCTTTATTTAGAGAGAAAAGTGGGGAGGTTAAAATTCTTCAAAGGCGACTTCAATCTGCATGATATAAATCTTCACAGAAGCAAGCTGCTTTACTCATAACATTCTGAATAGCAGCAAGTATTTAATACAGTACTGCTTTATAAAACAAGCAGAGTGAAACCTAATTTCCTTCATATCAATCCGTCCTACATTTGTTCATCAATGTCATGTGAGGAAACTTGGTAATCGCATTAACTCACCTGAAAAACTGGACTCCCGGAAGTGACGTTAATGGTATGTTTACCGTTATGAAGTCGTGCTTGCAAAACGAAAGACTGCTTAAGGCCTCCGCTATTTCCTGGCATGCAGGAAATTCTGACAGACGTCCTCGTCCTCTGGATTACTGTGCAGTTTCCAGGAGGTTCCGGTTTGCCTGGAATGTTGGAAGAATGAAAGAGAATTATGTTGTCCTAACACTGAGGCCACAGTTTATGTCTTTCTGAAATAACCGTTGTCCTTCTCCAGCGCTCAGATTGAAGGCGTAGCCTAGGAAGGATTATGTTTTCAACAGAGGTATAAATTTGCTGCGCTGTGAGTCTTATGTGCAACATTACAAGTACAATGCCACAGACTGTATCGAGAATCTAAGAGAAAGCCTCCGTATCGTAATTAAGTTTATGTTCCCTTCAGGCTTCAAAACACACACACACACACACACACACACATATATATATATATATATATATATATATATATATATATATATATATATATATATATATATATATATATATATATATATATATATATATATATATATATAATCTGTGTTTCTGTGTCAAAGAGAGGATTTTCCAGAGAAAAACTGCGACAGTCATGGCTACTTTCATACTTTGACTGCTGAGTCGTGACTGAATTACTAAGCGGTAAAACATCTATATTGGCCACTTCGCACACCCACACAGAGGACTCATTAGTAGCGAGTCGAACCCCACTACCTGCACTTACCCATTCCACGCACATTGGCTCTTCTTGGATGTTAGTTGCCTTCCTTTTCTAAACATCTTTTACGCTATCATTTCAACCCTTTCCAGGTCTCCCTCTCCTCTTTCCTGTTGACACTTCTGAATTATGTACTCTTTTCATAAGTCCAACATCGTCCATCCTTTTTTTCATGGCTATCCTTTCCCTTTCACTAACATTTATACCACTTTTACCTATCTCCGCTCCTCACACGCCCATCATCGTCCATCCTTTTCGCATGGGTATCCTTTCTCTTACACTAACTTTTTTTGCCACTTTTACCTAGCTCCCACTTTTACCTATCTCCATTCTTCTCACTGCGATCATCGTCCATCCTTTTCGCATGGCTATCCTTTCTCTTACACTAACTTTTTTGCCACTTCCATGCATCTCCACTCTTCTCAAGCTGCACTTCCTTCAAGGAGTTAGTTCAACATCCTTCCCATGTAGTCCAACCTTTGCTTCCACAAGCAATGCAAGTCTCTATAATGCACACCCTGCTACATTTCTTGCTTCACCTATTGTGTGACACACCCGTTCTCTGTTCACATTTACTCCCAGACACTTATCTGAATCAACATCGTCCATTTTTCAGCCATCCATATTAACATTCATTGTTCAGTCTCCCTGGTATCCATTTAACCTCATAAGGTTACACTTATTCACATTTACTCTAATCTTCTTCCTCTGGTAAACTTTTACGTTTTTACTAGCCTCTGCAGTTTGTCTTCACTATCCCCAATCAATAGTGTATCAGTTGTAAAAATCAGTCATTCTAACTCCATTCACAACCCTTTTACTTATAGCATAACTTTTGATCTACAACTTTCTCTGACTTTATTCATCACTCCATTTATAAAAACATTGAACATTCACAGAGCATAACACACCATCTGAGGCCCACTTTTACACCAAACCAGTCACCCTTCCGTCTATACACTTCAACAAATAATTTACTTCAGTCATGAAAACTGTCAACAACGAATCTTTTGTACCATTCATTGTCATCATCCACATATACCACCCACCTTCTTCCTTGTCTAAGGTGCAACTGTTCTTCCCCTGTTAATCCCTCAGCCATCTATCTTTCTACCTTAATTAACAGTCAGTCGTGCACTTATAATTCTTAATCTTCTCCAGCATATTTGCCCCTCTAAATTTTCCTTGTCACTTTCTCTATCGAAAACTTTCCTTCATCCAGAATTACCGTACAAACCTTGGACAGCCACTGTATCACACTATCTCCACCATCAACTCCTGGTGTCTCTCCTTCTTCACCCTTTCACATGTGTACCATAAAGGCTTACAAAGACACTATAACATAAGGCAACAAAGATACAAAGCAGTTTTACCTG
>JANJGK010000002.1:82734520-82747020 GCA_039081455.1 Macrobrachium rosenbergii | reverse complement strand
GAGAGAGAGAGAGAGAGAGAGAGAGAGAGAGAGAGAGAGGGAGAGGGAGAAACCTCTTCTAAAAGTTAAAAGGATTCTAAACTCGATAAAACAGAGTTGTTTACTAGGCGGATTGTTATCGTGGGAGTTTCATTGCGTTAGAGTCGAAAGGGAGAGGACGGGTTTGTTCCCTAGACCGTGAGGACATCCTGCAGCCACCTTTGTAAGATCTTGGTCCGTTTGCTTCCCGGCGTGAATAGACACAGGGGGGACGTTCAGAGATGCTTGACGCTCGCCACTTCGACATCACGACCAGAATGACGAGTGAGGAAAAAGATGCAAGAATGAGGAAGGTAAAATGTAAGAATGAGGAAGCTTCGTCTTCATTGCCTCTGAGAAGCCATCCGCCATGATTGCTTCTCGACTTATTTACGCCACGCTGAGGTATATTAAAGTAGCTTCGTACCACTTGCAGCATATGCAGGCTGTCATGAAAAACACTTAACATTTCTTAAGGATTTTCTGTTGAACATATTTGTTATTTCACAAAATTTAGAATTGTCACAAGAAACAGACTGTTCTGTGGAGGAGTTCACGAAAAGTTAAGAATAACGGAGCCAAAATCTAAATATAGGAAAGATTTAATAATGGAGATCGTAGGAAATGTCTTAAAATGAAGCCGCTCTGTCTTTACTGGTTGGTCAGAGAACAAAGGTTCACACGCTTCTGGGCAAGGGCGCTTACTGCCACATAGCAGGGTCAGTCTAAAACAAATTGCCACTACCAATATTAACTAAAAGAAATGGAGCGTTTAGCCTGTCAGACTACGAGATAAAGTCCTATACACTTGAATACTTCAATATACGTGACTTATTTTAAAGCAAATGGCATGTATGTTTATTTCATTTGTTTAAGAAACTATTAAAAAAAATAATATCCGATGCCAAACAGTTTTCAAAAGACATAATAATTTTTTATTTAGATATGAATTCAGTCTTCCCATGTTTGTTTCAAACCACAGCCATACGTCACATGAATATGGGGAGTGGAAAATCCCTGTTTGTACCTCCTATGTTTTGGAGAAGGTGTTTTCCCTTGCAAAGAAAGGGTAAAATTCTTGATCAAAGAATGTCTGGGCCCTGTGTCTGGAAAGCTGTTATAAATATGGAAAACCTCTTTCTCCATCAGCGCCTTTCCCTCTCGGCACACAAACATACAGTCACACGCGCATTCAGTCACACACACACGCTCACACACACACACACTCACACACATACACTCACACACATACACGCACACACACTTTGGAAGAAATTGAAGGAGTGTAGTCAGCCATTAATCCTTGTAATTTGTATAATCCTTGTAATTTGTATATATGATCCCAAAATCACTTAGGTGCTAGTATGTATTT
The DNA here is from genome assembly GCA_039081455.1 of Macrobrachium rosenbergii. Classification (NCBI taxonomy): domain Eukaryota; kingdom Metazoa; phylum Arthropoda; class Malacostraca; order Decapoda; family Palaemonidae; genus Macrobrachium; species Macrobrachium rosenbergii. Next base: position 82,745,630 of record JANJGK010000002.1, on the reverse strand, counting down.
TTAGATTACACAATTTTGTCTTATTTTTTAATTAAAAATCTCATGCAATCTATAACACTAAACCACAGGATAAAATGTTTACATTCACATGTAGATGTGTACGAGAAAACGGAAGCTTCGAAGCACAAACAATTGATTACAAATTAAAGTAGCCATTTGGCAGACGTCTTTGTCGTTATGCCCTTATCGAATTGAACTTTATCTCTTTCAACACTTTTGGGAAAGGGAATGACGCCATAAAGTTAAATCTCTGGGACCTAAAAACATTATCGAATAGTGAACAAAAACTTGGAAGTTTCGTATATTCAGTTTCCCCTTTGGATGTCTGCAAATTACTTAAATTAAAATTTGTTCATTGTTAGCTGTTCAAGACTTATTCTGTTCACCTGTTCATTGATTTACATTAACATTATTATCCAATTGCCTCACTGCGATCCGTATTCGATACTTTATCTAGAATAGTCTGTGTTTTGAACGCAACGCAAATATGACGAATTGAAAAATGCTTGATATTGTTTCTTAGTAGAACTCATATTTAAGTCATTGTTTACTAGGGGAATGTAAACTAACAACGGCATTTCTTCATCTTAGATAATAATAACAACAACATTTGACATCCAGCTGTAGGTACAATAGAAACAACAGAAGCAAGAACTGACATTTGACATCCAGCTGTAGGTACAATAACAGCAGCATAAGCAAGAACTTATATTTGATATCTAGCTGTAGATACAATAACAACAACACAAGCAAGAACTTACATTTGACATCCAGCTGTGGATACAGTAACAACAACACAAGCAAGAACTGACATTTGACATCCATCTGTAGATATAATAACAACAACATAAGCTAGAACTTACATTTGACATCCAGCTGTAGATACAATAACAACAACACAAGCAAGAACTGACATTTGGCATCCAGCTGTAGATACAATAACAATAGCACAAGCAAGAACTGACATTTGACATCCAGCTGTAGATACAATAACAACAACATAAGCTAGAACTGACATTTGACATCCAGCTGTAGATACAATAACAACAACACAAGCAAGAACTGACATTTGGCATCCAGCTGTAGATATAATAACAACAACATAAGCTAGAACTGACATTTGACATCCAGCTGTAGATACAATAACAACAACACAAGCAAGAACTGACATTTGGCATCCAGCTGTAGATATAATAACAACAACATAAGCTAGAACAGACATTTGACATCCAGCTGTAGATACAATAACAACAACACAAGCAAGAACTGACATTTGACATCCAGCTGTAGATACAATAACAACAACATAAGCTAGAACTGACATTTGACATCCAGCTGTAGATACAATAACAACAACACAAGCAAGAACTGACATTTGACATCCAGTTGTAGATATAATAACAACAGAAAAGCTAGAACTGACATTTGACATCCAGCTGTAGATACAATAACAACAACACAAGCAAGAACTGACTTTGACATCCAGCTGCAGATACAATAACAACAACGTAAGCTAGAACTGACATTTGACATCCAGCTGTAGATACAATAACAACAACATAAGCTAGAACTGACATTTGACATCCAGCTGTAGATACAATAACAACAACACAAGCAAGAACTGACATTTGACATCCAGTTGTAGATATAATAACAACAGAAAAGCTAGAACTGACATTTGACATCCAGCTGTAGATACAATAACAACAACACAAGCAAGAACTGACATTTGACATCCAGTTGTAGATATAATAACAACAGAAAAGCTAGAACTGACATTTGACATCCAGCTGTAGATACAATAACAACAACACAAGCAAGAACTGACTTTGACATCCAGCTGCAGATACAATAACAACAACGTAAGCTAGAACTGACATTTGGCATCCAGCTGTAGATACAATAACAATAGCACAAGCAAGAACTGATATTTGACATCCAGCTGTAGATACAATAACAACATAAGCAAGAACTGACATTTGACATCCAGCAGTAGATACAATAACAACAACATAAGCAAGAACTGACATTTGACATCCAGCTGCAGATACAATAACAACAACATAAGCTAGAACTGACATTTGACATCATCCAGCTGTAGATACAATAACAACAACACAGGGAAGAACTGACATTTGACATCCAGCTGTAGATACAATAACAAACAGCAACACAAGCAAGAACTTACATTTGACATCCAGCTGTAGAGAATTGGAGCTTCCAGAACCCAGGATATTCTGAGCGTGGCATGTGTACTGGCCGGCCTGGGACCTGGTCACCCTTTGCAACACGAGGCTCTGGTTGCTAACGATGACCCCGGCCGAAACATCGTGTACGAGAAGCTCGTCCTGAAACAAAGGATTTAAAGACAAGTAGTTAGGACTCATGGTGGGTTGCGAGCGGCAGCTTAGGCTGTCCTAAATTTAAAACATCAACTAGAGCCGCTTATCAGTCCTCATATTCTTCTGTTTCTGTCAAGGAAAATTATGCTCAGTTCATAGATAAGCAGCATAAATTAGATTTTTTTTATGCAGGAAAATGCTAAGAATATGGAAATGGTTGCTTTTGTGATAAATTGCACACTCCACAGGCTGGCCTTATGCCAGCCCAGCACGAGCTCTTGTTTGAGCATGTACCACAGCAGCCTATAAGTGGAAAATATTCTTGTGGAAGAGGTTGGTTATGTAACCAAAATTTTTCAAGCAGGAAGAGAATACGAGCATGATTAGAAGCCTCTGTGAAACCTAACAGTGCCCATCAATCAATAAATGGGAGAGTGATTTGTTAGTGGGTCTGGCGAAGCTGAGGAGATACCAGGAAGGAAAAGGAAGAAATGTTCACATGAAAAGAATTTAAGAAACAAATTATAGAACGTGAAATCGAAGGAGAATGAAAGAAAATGAATAAAGGTATAAAATCTGGTCTCTGAGAATTGAAGAAGCGCTAAGCCACCGATTATTAAAAAATGAATTTTCGAGATGAACGTTCATGTTGTGGTAAAGATATCAAAATGAAAGAGGAGAAGGGAAAATATAAATAATATACCTCTAAATAGCAAGAAAACTGCAAACTGAAGGAAATAGGGGATATGGAAAACAAACGTACAAACATGTAGACATCAAAACGAGAAATGTGCATTAGGGTTACTGGAAAGATAACAGGAGCTGATTTTAGTTAAAGATAAGCATAGTAAATAAAAGTGCATGAACGGATAAAGGCCTACAGAATGAAGGATCTTAAAATAGGTAAACAGGAAATATGAAACGGGAAAAAAAGAAAGCGTTTTAAAAACGACTGTGACACAGAGAAAAGCAAAAGAGATTTTATAAACGTATAAAGAACCATTAATTTAAAGATGAAGCAGAAAAATTGCAAATTACTTTAATGATAAACAAAAACCAAGACAGAATGAAGGAAAATAAGCGAGATTGATTTGAAAAACTTCCTGTTCTTTGATTCTACAGATTAGTAAAAATGTTAAAAACATGGTTTATAATTCCAGTAATTGAGCTTAACAAGTAATGATTTATCAAAAGGACCTTTTGATCGTTTAATAATAAAAGGAGCGGGATACATTAGAACAGAGAAGTCGATTTTCTTACGTGTAAAATCACGACATAACTTCACACTGAATCTGAGAGAATGGACACAATTCGATCTCATAATCTCACAATGAAAATGTCCTAAAGACTTGAAATTAAGACCTGAAATTATTGGAGACATCGACTGGTCGGAAAATCTAGTGAACGGATTTAAAGGACTATAAAAACTAATTAGGAACAGACAAGCTCTGTAATGGCTATTAGCCACACTTAAAATGCAAATTCAGCTGAATTTGTTCTTTCCCTCCACTAACGAAGTGAACGGAAATTAGGAAGCCACTGCTGTTAGTCTGCTACTTTTCTTTTATTTTGTTCGTCTGTCTACGAACAAAACCTTTTGAAAGATGGCGTGTTATACCTTGAAATCGTATGGGGCTTTTCTTATCAGCCTAGGAATAATTGATTTGACTCTCAAATACATTTGGGCTTGGATTCATGATTCATTTATCTGTACATTTATTTATTTATTTATTTATTTATTTATTTATTTATTTATTTATTTATTTATTTATCTACTTGTTAATTTATCTAGTTATTCATTTATTCATTTATAGATTTGTTTATTTACAGATGTACTTTAATGTCTTCCTGCTTTGATAGCAACGGAAATAGCGGAAAGTTTTGAGAAACAATCAAACAAAAACTTCGCCAATAACTTCTTTGCGGACTATCTTGGGGCTCATTGTGAACCAGTGCCTCCACTCCTGACTCCCAAGGACTGTTGCAAGTGTTGAAGAATAGATATTCTAGGATTATGTCGCAAGACTCATGCCCGTCTACGATTCTTATATTAAAATTCTAATACGGTTCATCTTTCTCTTAGGGTTGGCGGAGTTGTGTTTGGTTTGGGGGGGGCGGGGGGAGTTGGTAGCTTAAGAACTCACACCGAGGCCTTAATAGCTTCAATATAATAATAATAAATAACAAGTAAAATATCCTTCGGCGCAATCGAGTTTTCTATATGAGCCGCGGCCCACGAAGCTTTCAGCCACGGTTCGGTGGTGGTGTGTCCTATAGCGTTGCCAGACGCACGATTATGGCTAACTTTAACCTTAAATACAATAAAAACTACTGAGGCTAGAGGGCTGCAATTTGGTATGTTTGATGATTGGGGGTGGATGATCAACATACCAATTTGCAGCCCTCTAGCCTCAATAGTTTTTAAGATCTGAGGGCGGACATAAAAAGTGCGGACAGAAATAGTAGACAGAAAAAGTGTGGACAGACCAGTCCATCTCAATAGTTTTCTTTTACAGAAAACCAAAAACGAAGGTCAGTATGAGAAATGATAAAATACAGCAGAATTAGCCCTCTGTCCCAGTAACACTAGTTCAGTATTTAACAATGATCGGGAGCTCAGTAGTTTCCAGAACAGTAAGACGATTAGGAAGCAACGAATAACATAAAAACAAAGGGGGGATAGTAGCAGCAGTAGTACTAGTAGTAGTAGTAGCATTAATAGTAATAGTAGCAGGAAGTTCTTTCACTGGTCAGTGGCTAAGAATCGTCTGGGCTCCTCGCTGTCAAGACGCCACCGGAAAGGAATGGCACCAAAGCGCACGCAAGTAAAAATAAATGTGTATCTCCATCTTGGCCCCGTTTCTTTTTTTCTGTCTTTTTGTTTTTAGAATCCTTGCTTTAATAGAAAACAGGAAACTTTACCCATTTTTTATTATTTGCCTAATTTACCGATTTATTTCATTCATTCATTTCTTCATTCATTCATAAATTTATTTATTTATTTGTTTATGTATTTATTCATTTATTTATTCATTCATATATGTATTTATTTAAATATTTATGTATTTAAATATATATATTTCTTTATTTATTTATATATTCATTTATTAATTTATTTATTTATTTAGTCATTATTTATTTATTTGTATATTTAAATTTTATTTATTTGTATATTTAAATATTTATTTATTTCAATATTTATTTATTTGTATATTTAAATATTTATGTATTTAGAGTAGTTATTTATTTGTTTATTTACTTATTTGTTTATCTATTTATTTAATTATTTATTTATTTATTTACTTATTTATTTAGTCATTTATTTATTTACTGTCATTTATTTATTTATTTGTATATTTAAATGTTTATTTATTTAAATATTTATTTATTTCTATATTTGTTTATTTACCATTTATTTATTTTATTTGAATATTTATTTATTTATCATTTATTTTATTTAAATTTTTTTATTCATTATTTATTCATTCATTGAAATGTTTGTTGATTTATTAATTCATTTACTTAGTTGTTTTATTCATCCGTTCATTCATTTATTTACTTTTTCTATATTTATGTATTCATTTATGTACCGATTTAATTATTTATATATTTATTTATATTCCTTTACTAATTAGTTATATATTTATTTATTAATTATATTTTACATTTATTTACATATCTAGTATTTCTTTATTTTTCTATTCACTCATTCATTCATCTGTTTAGTTATTTATATATTCATTTATTTAGTTATTTATTCCTTTACTGATTAGTTTATATATTTATTTATTTATTATTTTTTCTATTTATTTATTTATCTAGTATTTCTTTATTTCCCTATTCACTCATTCATTCATCTACTTTATCTATTTATTTATTTATTTGTTTATATATTTATTTATTTGTAGACGAGAATCTCGTTGAAAATAACTTTATCTATTTAATTATTAAATATTTATTTGTTTATTTGTTTATTTGTAGACGAGAATCTCGTTGAAAATAACTTTATCTATTTAATTATTTATTTATTTATCTATTTATTTATGTATTTGTAGACGGGAATCTCGTTGAGAATAACTTTATCTATCTAATTATTTATTTATTTATCTATTTGTTTATTTGTAGACGGGAATCTCATTGAAAATAACTATATATATATTGAATTATTTATTTATTTATCTATTTGTTTATTTGTAGACGGGAATCTCATTGAGAATAACTTTATTTAATTATTTATTTATTTGTTTACTTGTTTATTTGTAGACGGGAATCTCATTGAAAATAACTATACACATTGAATTATTTATTTATTTATCTATTTGTTTATTTGTAGACGGGAATCTCGCTGACAATAACTTTATCTATTTAATTACTTATTTATTTGTTTACTTGTTTATTTGTAGACGAGAATCTCGTTGAAAATAAAGGAAAATAAAAAACTCACGTTCAGCTTCCAGGAGACTTGAGTCACCCTCGGGTTGGCCTTAATGACACACTCGAAGTACACGTCGTCTCCTTCCTTGATGTTGCTCGAATCCAAGGACGAGCCGAAGGTTGCTGACGCCACGGGAATGTCTGAGAGTTTGAGGAGAAAAGGAGTAAAAAAATAGAAGGTTAATAATTGACTTCTGATAGACAGCCTAGGATAGGTTAGGTTACAATCAAATAATAATAATCTATAATAATAAAATCCGAATGGATCTTTCTTGTTGGGGCGGGGTAGGTAGGGATTGGGAGGGTAGGGGAGAGATGACACATCCATCCTCCTCCTGCAAACCTCTTTGTCCGTCCCGTGTAGGGGCGGGGTTGGTAGGGGATCGGGAGGGTAGGGGAGACATGATGGGCAGCGCCGGATTCCAGCGCAACGTAGCGCGTGCCATCAAACTCGTAATAATAATAATAATAATAATAATAATAATAATAATAATAATAATAATAATAATAATAATAATAATAATAATAATAACACGTCGACGAACATTCACATTCCTATTGATAATAGTAGAAAAACTCATTAAATTAAAATTGTTTTCGTTTTCTTTATATTTGAAAATTTTTTACAAATGAACAGTTTATAATTCTGCAAGTTATTTAATAATAATAATAATAATAATAATAATTATTATTATTATTATTATTATTATTATTATTATTATTATTATTATTATTATTATTATTATTATTATTATGTGGAACTGGTTCCTTTTTTTGGACATTATAGGATAATGCAGTACATTCAGCATTTTCTTTTCATCGGCGTCCTCGGGTCCTCCTAAATTTCCTCATATTTCCTACGGGAATTTTCCAAAGACCTCACCTAAATCCATGGAGAATGAAAGTGGAGATTACTCAGACTAACATTTGTGCGTGTGTGTTCTCTATTTACGAAGGACCAGTCTGGTTTCGTCTTGGTATGCACGCTGAAGAGTCTCCAGGACAACTGAAATACGTTGGCTGTGACATGAAGTTTTAAGTTCACACAAAGACAGAAAAAGGTTTATGTTAGAGAGCCAATAAAAGCTAGTGGTCAGTGTTAGCTTTTAGGGTGTCTCTCAGAGGCGTGGTTTTTAGTGAAAATAATTCTGATATTTTAAATACTTTCACACGTTCGTGCGATGCGTTTATCGTCAGTTGAAGTATTTTTAGCATGATATGCATTGTAGGATTTTTTTAAATGTTCAAAGATGGCTCTTTCTTAACGTATGAAACATGAACGTACAAATGTTTTAGATAAACAGTTGGAAGCGAAGGGCAATCTTCTGGAATCGTTGTCTACGAGGACCTTATTATTATTATTATTATTATTATTATTATTATTATTATTATTATTATTGGGCAAACCAAAAAAATCCTTAAGTTGCTATTCAATCTCCTAAGGGCAAATAAATACACAGAATAATAGAAAAACATGAATAAATGAATGAACAAACAGCAATAAATGCATGGATAAACTTTGTATCAGAGGTTAAAAACATTTATGCCCAACGTAACAGAACGAACAACGTAGAAAATTAATGGAAAACATATTACCTAGACTTTTTACCAAGTTTCCTCTTCTCTTAAAAGTCAAAATGAGAAAAAATAATGCCTACATTAAAAGTTTTCAAAATTCTGGAAAAATGACGTTACAAGATTTTTTATAAATAAAATGGCATCTTCATTAGCCTGGGTACGAAAGCTGTCAACCAGAGCCTCAATATAAGGCAGAATGACGAAACGCAGCTTGTGAACATTTATTGCTCTTATTCAAAACTAGACCCACTTCAAAAGAATGAAAATTAGTTAAACGAGGATTGATATAGTTGATATTTCATGCATAAATGAGAGAGAGAGAGAGATAGGGTGGGGGGCCCGGTGTCCGGAAGTAATTTACGCATAAGTTAACAGAACTTAACAAGCACCTGAGGTCAGACAATTACGGAAACTGAAGTTCTGTTTTAATAAATGAAGACCCTGTTTAGAAAAACTTGTAATGCCATTATTTACAGAGAGAGAGAGAGAGAGAGAGAGAGAGAGAGAGAGAGAGAGAGTAATTCACGATTAAATTAACAGGATTTAACAGACATGTGAGGTCAAAAGTCACTGTTCTTTTCCAAATGATGAAGACCATGTTTAGAAAAAACACTTTAGGTATTTTTGAGAGAGAGAGAGAGAGAGGTCCGGAAATAATTTACAATTAAGTTAACAACAATTAACAGACATCTGAGGTCAAAAGTCACTGTTCTTTTCCAAAAAGATGAAGACCCTGTTTAGAAAAAACACTTTAGGTTATTTTTGAGAGAGAGAGAGAGAGAGAGAGAGAGAGAGAGAGAGAGAGAGAGAGAGAGAGAGAGAGAGAGAGAGAGAGAGGTTTCCGGAAGTAATTTACAATTAAGTTAAGAACACTTAACAAACATCTGAGGTCAGACAGTTATCAAATCTCCTGTTTTTCTCAAAAGAATGAAGACCCTGTTTAGAAAAACATGTTTTATTTTTGACAGTGAGCGAGAGAGAAAGAGAGAGAGAGAGAGAGGTTCCGGAAGCATATCAGACACATATGTTGTTCCCTTAAAAAAAATTAAGACTTTGGAAAAACGCATTATCCTAGTTTTGACAAAGAGAGAGAGAGAATATCTCAAGTTATTCAAAATTAGCATTTTTCCCAAACGAGGTCATCCAATTACAGAACCCGCTGTGCCTCTCAACATCAAAGGAGAAAGTTATCCTTTACGAAGAGAAACGCAATATCCTTAACATGTGTGCAACTGGGAAAACAAAATTTTGTTCGTCAACGAAAAAAAAAGAGGGACTAAAAATGAATGAAAAATGATGCCAGAAAATATAAAAGTTCGGCAAATGCTTCTTCCTCCCAGATGAATTGATAAGTCGCCCTCGTAATGTAAAGACGACAGTCGTAGCCGCTAAACTTCGCGTCGAATTCTTCTCTCAGAGATCCCCTCGGCTCCATTACTTCGCTATTTTATTCATATTTTTCTCACATCTCCACCACTTCACGGTATTTTCCGCTCTTAAAACGACAGGAACTCGGTTTTCCTGAGCACTGCCTTGGTCCATTTTGTGCACTTAATGCAACAGGGTTTTCGATTTCCTGAGAAGCATTATAATGCAAGTTTTGCACTTAAATCTGTAGTGTCTCTGTTTTCTTTTGACCTGGTATAGTGCAAATTCTAAAATGACAGGAACTCGGTTTTCCTGGGCACCGCCTTGGTCCATTTTGTGCACTTAATGCAACAGGGTTTTCGATTTCCTGAGAAGCATTATAGTACAAGTTTTGCAATTAAACCTGTAGGGTCTTTGTTTTCTTTTGACCTATTTTAGTGCAAATTCTGCATATAAAGCCATAGGATCTTTCCGTTCTCGAAACCAAACATTGCTCAGGTTTGCACATAAAGCCACACGGCCATTGCTTCTTCGAGAACCGTCATAATGCAACCTCTACCCTTTGAGTCGTAGAGATTTTCTTCCCTGAGACCCAACATAGTACAGAGTTGTCCAAAATCAATCATCAGATCTCGGTGCCCTCGAAAACCATTGGTGTGCAAGTCATGCACTTCAAGCAAATGGATCTTTTCTTACACAAGGTCCGGCATAGTGCAAGTTCGCTCTTTTCATCCTAAGGTCTTTAAGTAATGAGATCCATCATGGCATTATTGTCAGCTGCAATCTCTGAAGATCTGAGACATTTTGTCAGCTAGTTATCAGTCACCAATTTTACATGTTTGTAGAAACTCTCGTGTTCAGCCTGTTATCCACTTATGTGATGGACCTAAGCATTTATATACATACGTCAACACTTTTTTTAAATCATGATTTTTAACAGGAAAACCAGTAATTGAGAAAAAGAAAATGTTTGTTGAATCGATCAAAGGACTGTTGATCTTCACATATGGCTCTCTGATAAGGCAGGTTGCTGAATGGTAACACCCGCAACTAACACTGAGGTGGTCGCGAGTTCAAAGCCATGCTTACGGTTTAACAGATTTTCACTGCGTAGAAGATTCACTGTTTTTGTGAATTAGAGGGATTGGGGTTTTAGGAGAGGTCAGAATTCTACTTACTTAGTATTCAGCAGCTACGTTTGGCTCCCGTACGTTCAACCTTGAATTAACCAGGCATAATATATATGTTCGGTCTAAAAGATTTTGTACTACAGCACAATGCCTTGTCTCTTTTCTCTGCTACTCATTGGCGATCATTATAAACTTTACACCAATTCCGCCGGTCATGTCTTTCCCGAGGTTTATCATCCACAAATCTCCACTCATCAT
>JANJGK010000002.1:82719520-82729520 GCA_039081455.1 Macrobrachium rosenbergii | reverse complement strand
AGGGTGGATCAGAGGGCTTTGAGATGGTACAGTCATGTGTAAAGAATGAATGATAATAAGTAAGTATACCTTATTTGAACCAGACCACTGAGCTGATTAACAGCTCTCCTAGGGCTGGCCCGAAGGATTAGATTTATTTTACGTGGCTAAGAACCACCTGGCTACCTAGCAACGGGACCTACAGCCTATTGTGGAGTCCGAACCACATTATAACGAGAAATGAATTTCTATCACCGGAAATAAATTTCTCTGATTCTTCATTGGCCGGTCGCAGGCCCATCAGATTGCTAGCCAAGAACGATACAAACCCGTCCGATGTTGAATAATAGGAGGAATGATAATAGATAGGTTAAAAGAGTAGAGAAGAGGAAAGGAAGATTAGGGAAGATGAGAGTGACAGAGTTATCGGAAACGAAGGATTTTAATATCCAGGAAGCGCAAGAGGGTGTGCACGATAGAGGTGGGTGGCGCATTATGTGTAGGGGGTTTGACGTGCTGCAAAATAGCCTTACGTGTTAGCGATGAATATTTTACAGGTTTTCTGGATAGGCGGCTCGTCCATAGCCCACCAGTTAAAGTATGCATAGGTCTGTAAGCTTTGTTGTAGTTTTTCTCAGGAGCCACCCGCTGTCAGGGGATCGACTTAATGTATATATATATATATATATATATATATATATATATATATATATATATATATATATATATATATATATATATATATATATATATATATATAGTATATATTTATACATATATATATAAATATATAGTATATATATATATATATATATATATATATATATATATATATATATATATATATATATATATATATATATATATATATATATATATATATATATATATATATATATATATATATATATATATACAGTATATATATATATATATATATGTGTGTGTATGTATAAGTGTATGTGTATGTGTGAGCGCGCGTGAAAAAGATTCCTATAAAACCGTTAGTAAAAAAAAGTCGGTATGTTTACGTGGATGGCTGCGCCGGTTGGGAAAATAAATCTCATATTCCTAGAGACAGTCCATTAAAATTTAAATTGATGCAATTGCTTGGTTGGTTTCAAGTTTCCCCGAGACTTTAATTGCAAACAGTTGTTATTGTTTTATGTTTACTGAGATTTCAAGCAAACTTTCAATTACTCCATCCCTAAACTTCCAGAGAAAATAAAGTCTAAATTGAGCGTAACTTTGTTTTTCCGAAGTTGTTTTATTACTTTTGTAACAATTCAGTGTTATTTTTCTTGTAATACTTACTTCATTTTGCGGATATATAAATCATTCTTATATCTTATTGTAGATGATTTTTCTTTCATATATTATTACGTGGTGCCTTCCTTATGTGAGTTTGTTTGTGTGTGTGTGTGTGTAGAGAGAGAGAGAGAGAGAGAGAGAGCATATATCTAGTTACCTGTAAACTAATAGTTCATGTATAATATTTTTCATTTTAATCATATTTCCTATTTTTTTTTCAAAGATAGGAGGAAGAAAAAGGAAAAAAATAGGAGGTACACATTTAATAAAAGAAGGACGTCCAGCTGTGATAAATTAAAATGGAAATGTTACTGTGACTTGGCCATAAAAAAACATTCATAATCTGACTCTTCTTAGTCCAGATATTTCTCCCCACAAATCGACCAGAATTACCAGTATTTTGCCAGTATAGTTTTTTTATGCATAACAAATTGTAGCTCACCTTCTTATAATAAGAGAAAATAAATGTGAACATTAACTTACAATAAACGGAGAGCGTCGCAGAGTCCTCTAGTGTGGTGTTGGTTTGGGGAGATTCTGCAACGCACTTCAAGGTAGATCCATCGTCCAGAGCAGTTGGCTTGATAACCAGACTACTGGTGGTAGTGTTCTCGTCTCCAGTGCTTTGCTGTAGAGTCAATCGGAAACGGGAGTTAGTTTTCTTTTGACAGGAGGTAATTATGTAGCGAGTAGTTTCCTCAGGGAGCAGAATGGAAAATTAGGAAAGTAGTTACATCCAATATATTTTTTGTTAGTTATTGGAAGACGTTCTTTGAGGCTTGTCCAGGGGCTGTTGAAAAGATAACTTAATATCTTCCTCACATTCTGGTCTAATAATTTTTAACAGCATTTCTTATCTTCCTCACATTCTGGTCTAATAATTTTTAACAGCATTTCTTATCTTCCTCACATTCTGGTCTAATAATTTTTAACAGCATTTCTTATCTTCCTCACATTCTGGTCTAATAATTTTTAACAGTATTTCTTATCTTCCTCACATTCTGGTCTAATCATTTTTAACAGCATTTCTTATCTTCCTCACATTCTGGTCTAATAATTTTTAACAGTATTTCTTATCTTTCTCACATTCTGGTCTGATCATTTTTAACAGTATTTCTTATCTTCCTCACATTCTGGTCTAATCATTTTTAACAGCATTTCTTATCTTCCTCACATTCTGATCTAATAATTTTTAACAGTATTTCTTATCTTCCTCACATTCTGGTCTGATCATTTTTAACAGCATTTCTTATCTTCCTCACATTCTGGTCTAATCATTTTTAACAGCATTTCTTATCTTCCTCCCATTCTGGTCTAATCATTTTTAACAGCATTTCTTATCTTCCTCACATTCTGGTCTAATCATTTTTAACAGCATTTCTTATCTTCCTCACATTCTGGTGTAAAATTTTTAACAGCATTTCTTATCTTCCTCACATTCTGGTCTAAAATTTTTAACAGTTTTTCTGATCTTCCTCACATTCTGGTCTAATAATTTTTAACAGCATTTCTTATCTTCCTCACATTCTGGTCTAAAATTTTTAACAGCATTTCTTATCTTCCTCACATTCTGGTCTGATAATTTTTAACAGCGTTTCTTATCTTCCTCACATTCTGGTCTAATAATTTTTAACAGCATTTCTTATCTTCCTCACATTCTGGTCTAAAATTTTTAACAGCATTTCTTATCTTCCTCACATTCTGGTCTAAAATTTTTAACACCATTTCTTATCTTCCTCACATTCGGTCTAATAATTTTTTAACAGCATTTCTTATCTTCCTCACATTCTGGTCTAATAATTTTTAACAGCATTTCTTATCTTCCTCACATTCTGGTCTAATGATTTTAAACAGCATTTCTTATCTTCCTCGCATTCTGGTCTAAAATTTTTAACAGCATTTCATATCTGCCTCACATTCTGGTCTAATCATTTTTAACAGCATTTCTTATCTTCCTCACATTCTGGTCTAAAATTTTTAACAGCATTTCTTATCTTCCTCACATTCTGGTCTATTAATTTTTAACAGCATTTCTTATCTCCCTCACATTCTATTCTAATGATTTTTTCCAGACATGTCTAAGAACCGCTAGAATAATTAAACTGAAAACATTAGTCAGCTTCTTAGGTAATTATGCAATAAACACTTTCTTATAACCCATCAGGGACCGACAATTAATCTTACAATTGGTGGCGTTAGAGTCTTCACATTTCACAGTTATGCTGCGAACAATATTTTCCAACCTTGCCTAAGCGTGTTACAATGATTACATTGCCATTAAGTAAGTCAATATTTTTCAGTTAATTGTTCCTCAACTTTCGTAAATGTTAAAGAGAGTTTGCCTCCAGTTATGGCATTTCGTTTGTTCCATATAAATACACATTTAATCTGCGATTTCTTGCTCGCCAGAAAATATGAAATAAAAGAGAGAATGTTCAATTATAAGAGAAAATCGTATCAAATTTATGAAGTGGGTCAGTGGCAAAGGTTCTTTACTATAAGATGCCTTCCCTTCCAAATTCTTATTTGCAATTTATTCTAAACTGGTAAATGAAAGAAATGGAAATGAAATGAGAAAGAAATGAAAGGAGTGTCAACCAGAAAAACGATTATCTATGGAAGTCCACTGTAATGGAAATAAGATTAGTCTGTGAAAGAAGACCATAACCGGAAATATTTCTTTTGCAAAATGAAAATATAATTTAAAAGGAAAGAAACTGGTTAATGAACCAAGTCCCTTTCCATATACGTTTCCTCGTGAACCTAAAAAAAAAAATAAAAGAGTAAGCTAAACAGACTGGTCCATAACTTAATTCTTTTACGGCACAAATTGTACGAGTATTAGGAAGATAAAATGGGATTAAGTAAAAGAGAAATCTTGTCAATTTAAGTCTCTCACCGTACACACTGGCTGGAATATATTCCTCAACGGCATACATTGTCATGGGAAATAAGTCTAAATATAAGAAAAAGAAAAATGATTCCTTACCCTATACACTGCTTCAAAGAGAACTCCATACTTTATACAATTCTTTAAATAACACCCTTTACCATTTATATTGCCTTGAATACCTCAGCAAATATTCCTATGCACAGTTCCGTAAACTGTCTGTCGTTTGCATTGATTAAAGTGAAGTCCCTCTTAATTAAAACCACTTGCCATAGAAATAACCCGTGATTGTATACATTCCTCTAAATCAAATCCTTCAGGAAGCATAAACTGTGTCGTTTGCATTGATTAAAGTAAAGCCCCTCTTAAGTAAAACCCTTTGCCATAGAAATAACTCGTGATTGTATACATTCCTTTAAATCAAATCCTTCAGGAAGCAAAAACTAAGATATAATAAAATAAGGTAAAGTCCCTCACCGTATGCATTGCCTTGGGAAGTCGCATGTCCCCATTCCACCAAGTTATTGACGGAGCAGGTCTCGTGCCTCGGACTTCACAAATAACATGATATTCTTTCCCTGCCGTCAGTTGCTCCTCTGGGGGCCGGACCATCACGGACAGCGGAGGCACTTTGAAAGAAATATTAGACTTTTTATGTTCATAGAAAAGCAAAGTTAAATATTTGAAATGCCATTTTGTTTACATTTCATTCATTCAGTATTTGTCAGATTATTGCAGGGGAAAAGATGTTACAGGGGAAACGCTGACGAATTAAGAGAACCGCCAAGATTTTCATGCCGTTAGACGCCAGTGAAATCTGTGCAATGTTTCAGTGCTTATGTTAACAGAAAGCGCCTTCAGAGAAACAGATGATTATATATCTTTAAAGTACAAAAAAAATTATCTCATTCGTCCATCTCTTCTCTCGATAATAAAACGAAACATTCCTGCACACTCACAGTTCATTTCCACTATGACGGTGGTAGAAACAGCAGCAGTAATATTGTTATTCGATGCTCTGCACGTCAGGAGTTTCTTGAGATCCCCTCGGGCTAAGGGACCTAAGGTTAGGGTATTAAAGGCTTCCGCGTCGACGAGAGGACCTGAGGTAACCAACGTCACCGGAGTGGTTTCCGCGGGCCAAAGATTTTGAGATGTGTTGAAATTCACGTCGGGGCTTTCAGTTACCACGGGTTCCTCTGACTCCATTATCTGGTCTATGATAGTGGAGCCTTCGTACCAAATTATGTTGGGTTGAGGCGTTCCTGTCATTGGGAGAAATGCGAGAGATGATTCGTCTCAACTGTGCGTCGTTCCGGAATGGAGAATCGACTGTTTGTGATTCTACAGTATTATACAGTATTACCTTTCTCGAAAACTATTGCAATGTGAAAGAAGTGGATTATCCTTGAGATTCTACTCTACAGTGGGAAAAGCAAATTACCCCTCATAAATCTACTGAATGTGAAAGACATGCGAGTTACCTCTTCGTAAATATATATACATCAAAGCGAAAGCCAGAGTTACGTATTTAAAAGTCTGCAGTGTGAAAGCCGGGAACATTATCTGCTCTTGCTTTTACTAGAAAGTGTGAAAACGATTAGCAAGATTGACTTCTTTCAAAATCAATTATCCCAAATTGAAAAAATCTGAATTGTCTCTATAATTCTACAATTTGAAAGAAACATATACACAAAAATACAAGTTAATGATAAAAGTTTTCATTCTTGACACCCCTGATAAAATTTTCAGCCTTCACACCCCTGATAAAATGTTCACAGCCTTCACACCCCTCCTAGGATGAGGATAATCTATCCAATTTTTGCAGAAGGAAATATCTGTTGCACAAGAAAGCACCGCAAAAATGTCACGTCTCACCTCCATGGGAGATACAGTTAAGGCTAATTATGTCGCCCTCCAGGTAAGGACCGACAACGCGAGTGACAGGGCGGGCCGTGGACCCAGGGGTACCAACTGTTACCCTAACTCCAACGGGCGGAACTTTGGCAAAGAAAGAGATTAACAGTTTTTCATTATTAAGACACATTCACAAGTTTAATCTTAAAATAATTGTTGTTTAAAAATGTTTGTTTTAATAACTGCTAAATTGGAAAAACATTTTATTCATCTGAAAATTATATAAAGCTCTATAACCAAAGATTTGCAAAGGCAAACTTGCGATACATTTAAGTAAGGTAAATATAAAACTACGAAACAACTTTTACATTATTTAATTCTATTTTTTTGTCATAAGATATATCGAAAAAAAGAAAATTTTTTCAGTATTTCTTTAAAAACACTACTTTATCATAAAAATTTTAAAAAGTCACATTTTTCATATTTTCTTAAAACTACTGACTTATCAGAAAAACTTAAGATTTTATGTGCGCGGTTCCCAAGTAAACTTAGTACGTATGTTTAAAGGAAAGTATAAACTGTGGCTCTGAAATTTTTCATTGAAATCTAAACGTAAATAACGCATATGAGCCTGCAAATTATTTAATCAACTGACTAATGTAAATCCACCCTACAAGTAAGTAATTGACCATTGTCTTACAAAATGGAACAACCCTTTCCATTCCCTGAACTGCTGAAAACGTTAATTTTTTTGAGTCTTTTGATACGTTAAATAAATCTTGAAAAGTGCGAAATTAAACCCAGTGACAACAGAGAAAGAAAAAACGTCATCTCTCACTCACCAACAACATTTAAAACGACTCTGGTGGTTTTGGTAGGCTGCAACTTGAAGTCGACGCGACACTTGTAGAAGCCGCGGTCGCTCAAATGAAGTGACGATAATCGCAGGTGGGCAGAGGAGGCTGTCACGTCGAGCACAGCTCTCATTCCCAGCTTATCCTCGTCGAACCAGTGGCTTTTGCCGCCCCTCGATAAGGACCTGTCGTCGAATCTGCTCGAGATTCAGGAGAGCACTTACAGAAGGGGGATTTTAATGACACTGGTTAGGGGAATCAATAATTGTTTGGAGGGCTTTTCTAACCAGAGACCATAAGTATTAGTAGCCGTGATAATAATAATAATAATAATTATAATAATATGAATGGAGTAGACACTTTTAAGCATATTCTGTTGAAAAGAATGGCACCATCAGTGGAATTGATATTATGAAACGTCTTTCCAATTCTTATTACTGTTCTCTTTTCTCCAAGGTTAATATCTCCTAAAAAAACTGGCCGGTGTACGTAATCTGGGTGAGTGGGAAAGGTAGGAGTTTTAAACATCATCACTTCTTATTCTGGTACACGCAAGCGTAAGTTAAGGATGGCGTGATACATCCGTAGAGTTTCGGGGTTTCTGTATACGATACTGCAAGTTTTTCCGTACACCGACAACCTGAAACTCTACGGATGTATCACTCCATGTTTAACTTCCTTCTGCGTGTGCCGAAATCTATATTCAGAACTCCTGCCTTTCTCCTTAACCAGATTACGTGCATAGGCCAGCTCTTAGCAGATATTAGCCTTGAAGAAAAGGGAATAGTAACAAGAAATGAAAACTGGTATGAAATCAATTCCACTAATGATAATAATAATAATAATAATAATAATAATAATAATAATAATAATAATAATAATAATAATAATAATAATAATAATAATAATACCGTATCTGGGCACTTCAGGATGGAGTTTGGAACAGAAAAATGCGCCTTGGTCAACATACAAAAAGGCAAAGTGACAAGGACTGAAGGGATAAAACTACCAGACGGGACTAGCATCAAACACATATATGAGACAGGATACAAATACCTGGGAATAATGGAAGGAGAGGATATAAAACACCAAGAGATGAAGGACACGATCAGGAAAGAATATATTCACAGACTTAAGGCGATACTCAAGTCAAAACTCAACGCCGGAAACACAACGAAAGCCATAAACACATGAGCAGTACCAGTAATCAGTTACAGCGCAGGAGTAGTGGAGTGGACGAAGGCTGAACTCTGCAGCATAGACCAGAAAACTAGGAAACACATGACAATACACGAGCATTACACCCGAGAGCAAATACAGACAGACTATAAATAACACGAAAGGAAGGGGGGAGAGGGCTAGTAAGCATAGAGGACTGCGTCAACATCGAGAGCAGAGCACTGGGGCAATATCTGAAAACCAATGAAGACGAGTGGCTAAGGAGTGCATGGGAAGAAGGACTGATAAAAGTAGACGAAGACCCAGAAATATACAGAGACAGGAGAATGAAAAACAGAACAGAGGAATGGCACAACAAACCAATGCACGGACAATAGATGCGACAGACTAAAAAACTGGCCAGCGATGAAACATGGCAATGGCTACAGAGGGGAGAACTCAAGAAGGAAACAGAAGGAATGCTAACAGCGGCACAAGATCAGGCCCTAAGAACCAGATATGTTCAAAGAACAATGGATGGAAATAACATCTCGCCCATACGCAGGAAGTGCAATGTGAAAGACGAGACCATAAACCACATAGCAAGCGAATGTTCGGCGCTTGCACAGAACCAGTACAAAAAGAGGCAGGATGCAACCCGAAACCCCACACTATATAAAAACCAACCAGCCGAATAGGATGACTGTGATAAACCAAAAAAATTAATAACAATAATAATAATAAAAATAATATAATATAATAATAATCTACAATTATTTTGTTATTTAGATGGATTCAAATATAAACTGAGAGACTTCAAAACCTTGCTCAGATCTGATTATCAATTTTCAAGCTGTTGTTTATGAAATAATAATAATAATAATAATAATAATAATAATAATAATAATAATAATAATAATAATAATAATAATAATAATAATAATAATCAACTGAACTGATTTTATCAAGGGTCTTTTCATTTTTTCTTCAAGGCTATTATCTGCTAAACGCTGTTCATAGCAGATGTTAGCTTTGAAGAAGAGCGAGTAGTAAGCATAACTGAAAAGACTCATTATAAAAACAGTTCAACTGATGCTGCCATTCTTTTCATAATAATAATAATAATAATAATAATAATAATGAATGTAGAACATTTCCGGATTGTTGGAATATTTTCTTATTTAGTAGCAATTATGAGAGAGAGAGAGGGAGACAGAGAGAGATAAATATATGGGTAAATCTTCCCGGGTTTCGGTTATTTAATAATTCAACATTTGTAAAGATGAATGGCTCACAAAACAATACACTCTAACTGAAGGCGATGCATGTTAAGAAAAACGTTTAAGAAATCCATTACTTTTATTTATTTATTTTTTTAAGTGGGTTCCACGCTCACCTAGGAGGGCATGGATTTTCATTACCCAGAATTTATAGCTTCGAAATTGCCTAATATTCCAGAAAAAAACTCGTAGAGGAATTGAGGTAAGAATAATTAGCATTAACAGTATAACATGTTATAAAGTGGTGATAGTAACAACGAAATTAATAAAAGTTATAAAATAGTATAAATCAAGAGTTTCAAATCTTTTTAGTTTAGTTTAGATTTATGAAATAATGACAAACAAACCCCAAGTACTGCATTTCAGTGTTAATTCTAGCAAGAGGAAACACGAAAAGAAACAATACCAGAAATTACGAAAAGATTTTGCAAAGTCCCAAGATATTAATTCTGAAGTTTTCAGCACATTAACTCTTAAATGAACCCAGTTCCCTACAGCTTAAGTTTTCGTTAAGATAGCAGCCGCTATTTCATTAGCATTTTCGATCAGCAGTTCAGCACCTTAACCTTCTAATAATCTCAGTCATTGCACTTTATCACCTTCCATTGCATGATCAGTATTTTCATAAAAATCCAGTATTTTCATAAAAATTATCATATTTTCGTGTGGAA
>JANJGK010000002.1:82679520-82717020 GCA_039081455.1 Macrobrachium rosenbergii | reverse complement strand
TAGAATTACTAAAAGGACCTCATTCAAACTGGATGGTATCTAATGGAGTGTTTATTCAGAAAAAGTGACAAGCTTTCTTGGACAAACAGTCCACATTATCAAGTGTGCATACTTGATAATGTGGACTGTTTGTCCAAGAAAGCTTGTAACTTTTTCTGAATAAATACTCCATTAGATACCATCCAGTTTGAATGAGGTCCTTTTAGTAATTCTACTATTGCACAGAACAGTTGTGTATGTGATAAAGTTTATATATATATATATATATATATATATATATATATATATATATATATATATATATATATATATATATATATATGTGTGTGTGTGTGTGTGTGTGTGTGTGTGTGTGTGTGTGTGTGTGTGTGTGTGTAACTTCAATCTTCCCAATCCATCCATCACGTTCACATCGACATTTGCATATCATTCACGTCGCGAAAATCACTCAGAAATGTCCAAAGGACATTAGAGCCAGCATCTAATTGAAGCCGAGGAGTGACTCTAATCTCTCAAGCAGCTTCTGCGAATTCCCTGGAGCTTAATTGTTGGAGCTCAGTGCCATGGAGCTTAATTACTGCAAATCCACCCAATGAACCTCTGCTAATGTCTTCATGATGCATTACTGTAGCTTACCATCTAATCAAGCCCATTACACCCAATTCGTATTTGACCCGTTAAGCAGTTCGTCTTGCCCTGAGCTTATCAGGTAGTTAAGTCGGGTAATCGTGGCTGTTGTCAGTTTGGTTGTTTGAGGAAGGGATTTCACGGGAAGTTTTCCTTGATTTGTCTGCCAAATATATTTGGAAATGGTCGTTCTGGGTTTCATTTAATCTTTTTTTTATTAAGAGGTGGACATTGATCAAAGGATTTACTTATGGTTCGAGAAAAATCAGGCTATGTGCATGCATTCATTTGCCTTTGATATTTTGTTTTTATTATAGAAGGTATGACAGAATAATACATTAGGCGTGTATGGAAAAAAAGGTTTTTTTCTGAACTTTACAGGGATTGGGGATATGCAAATATATGGCACTCTCTCACGATTTTCTAGTTTTTTTGTTTTATGATGTAAATATTTTATGATGTAAATACCCGCATTACACAAATGATCCTTTCTCCATTTATGAATTACTATTTCTATGCAAATCGTGATCATTTAACCAACTGAATTTCTCCTTGTAGCAGTACAAGTGCCTTCGAATGAATTAATATAGCAGCTGGTTGAAACGTATGCGGATTTATTCGAAAAATGAATCCGTATCAGTGGAACAATCTGTATTTATTTTTTATTGCAGAAACATTTACATAATAATTGAAACCTAAAATGTATCTCGGGTTTTGTTATGGATTTGATGTTATGATGTTCATCATATCCATTTCACTCCATGGTTGGAAGAACTTAAACTTCAAAGAGAGCTTTTGACTGTATTTAAGTCTTTCATCAATTGAATACATTCAACCGTATAAATGTATTACAAGGTCTAAAGGAACTTGCTATTCATACTGCTCACCAACTTTATTTAAATTCTTATAAATGAAAATGTTAAAGACAATTTCAATAGTTTATTTTTCTCGTTATTTTTTCACTTTAGATTTCAGTTTCTTAATGGGTATGTAAATTTAACCTAAAGCACATTCCATATTAGACCAATAGCAATGCTGGTTTCCATTCCCATGAATTATTAAAAGGACAAAACATTTTCATTTGCTATTTTAGTTTTTTAACAAAAGCGAAAAACGAAAACCAACAGGTTTTCTTTCCCAACTCTTTAATATCCTCCTTCACCGTATTGAAACGAGTATCATCGCGCCTAAATCAAGAGCCTTTTCTGCGCACTTTTCCAAAATTTTCTTCAAATGTCTGTGTCTCGACCAAGACAAGGCAATGTTGACATTAGGTCGACTTGACTCAGCCCTTTTCCTCTGTTTTTTTTTTTCTTCTTCTTCTTCTTTGGCATTTGGAACAGATTTTTCTTTCGAAAGATACCCGGTGTTTGAAACACGCGTCTCTCTCTCTCTCTCTCTCTCTCTCTCTCTCTCTCTCTCTCTCTCTCTCTCTCTCTCTCTCTCTCTCACGGACAGGCTTATATATTTTTTAAGATACCCCGTGTCAGAAATAGGTCTCTCTCTCTCTCTCTCTCTCTCTCTCTCTCTCTCTCTCTCTCTCCTCTCTCTCTCTCTCTCTCTCTCTCTCTCTCACGGACAGGCTTATATATTTTTTAAGATACCCAGTATCAGAAATAGCTCTCTCTCTCTCTCTCTCTCTCTCTCTCTCTCTCTCTCTCTCTCTCTCTCTCTCTCTCTCTCTCTCTCTCTCTCTCTCTCTCTGGCTGCTGTTATATTTAAAAGATAATATTTTTTCTCAAATAAGCCTCTTCTTACAATCTGCAGCGGCATTATTTTTTAAGACACGAGTTTTCTGAACAAAGGACCTCTCTCTCTCTCTCTCTCTCTCTCTCTCTCTCTCTCTCTCTCTCTCTCTCTCTCTCTCTCTCTCTCTCTCTCTCTCTCTCTCAGGCTGTTCTTTTATTAATCTCTATTTCTCATGATGCGAGGCTGCTTTATTTTTTGAGACGAGTTTTGTAGACTAAAGCTCTCTCTCTCTCTCTCTCTCTCTCTCTCTCTCTCTCTCTCTCTCTCTCTCTCTCTCTCTCTCTCTCTCTCTCTCTCTCTCCCAATCCATATGTGTGCCATTACTCTTCGCAGCAGGAAGAGGAAACTCAATTAAGCTTAATCTTCAAAATCTGTTGTACGTTTGGCTGTATGGGAGGGAATATCAAATTACCCATAAATTGTGGTTATCATATTACTTATACACTGGGGTTGTCAAATTACGCGTATTGTCAGATGACCTGAATGTTGCCATTTGGGTTTTCCTGTATTTAGAGCTTTCCCGTTGGTTTTCGTTTTTCGTTTTTGTTAAAGAACTACAATAGCAAATGAAAAAGTTTTGTCCTGTTAATAATTTATGGGGATGGAAATCAGCATTGCTATTTGTCTAATATAGAATGTGCTTTAGATTAAATTTACATACCTATTAAAAAACCGAAATTTAAAGTGAAAAAATAAAGAGAAAAAATAAACTATTGAAATTGCCTTTAACATTTTCATTTATAAGAATTTAAATGAAGTTGGTGAGCAGTATGAAAGGCAAGTTCCTTTAGACCGTGTAATACATCTATACGGTTGAATTTATTCAGTCGACGAAAGACTAGAATACAGTCAAAAGCTGTCTTTGAAGTTTATGTTTTCCAACCAAGGAGTGCAATGGATATGATGGATATCATAACATCAAATTCATAACAAAACCTGAGATATATTTGAGGTTTCACTAATAAAAAATAAATAAATATTGTTTCACTGATAAGAATCCATTTGTCGAATAAATCAGCATACGTTTGAATCAGCTACTATTTTAATTAAGTCGAAAGTACTTGTATTGTTACAAGGAGAAATTCAGCTGGTAAATGATCATGATTTGCATAGAAATAATAATTCATAAATGGAGTAACAAACCCGGCAAGGATCATTTTGGGGCTTTTAAACTAGTTGTGTATTAATGTTGTCGAATGACCTATTCATCAGTGTTGTCAAATGACCTATAGATCAGTGCTGTCAAATGACCTATAGATCAGTGCTGTTAAATGACCTATAAATCTGTGCTGTCAAATGACCTATAGATCAGTGCTGTCGAATGACCTATAGATCAGTGCTGTCAAATGACCTATAGATCAGTGCTGTCAGATGACCTATAGATCAATGCTGTCGAAGGACCTATAGATCAGTGCTGTCAAATGACCTATAGATCAGTGCTGACAAATGACCTACAGATCAGTGCTGTCAAATGGTCTATAGATCAGTGCTGACAAATGACCTACAGATCAGTGCTGTCAAATGACCTATAAATCAGTGCTGTCAAATGACCTATAGATCAGTGCTGTCAAGTGACCTATAGATCAGTGTTGTCAAGTGACCTATAGATCAGTGCTGTCAAATGACCTATAGATCAGTGCTGTCAAGTGACCTGTAGATCAGTGTTGCCAAATGACCTATAGATTAGTGTTGTCAAATGACCTATAGATCAGTGCTGTCAAGTGACCTATAGATCAGTGTTGTCAAATGACCTATAGATCAGTGTTGTCAAATGACCTATAGATCAGTGCTGTCAAATGACCTATAGATCAGTGCTGTCAAATGACCTGTGTATTGAGAATATAATATTTGAATGTATTTGTCAGAACTAATTGCATACAGAAAAGATTTTCTAAATTATCTGTATATAAAGGTTATGCAATTGCCAGCAAATAGGACCTATCAAATAATCCGATTACCTGTACATAAAGCATGTCAAATGATATGGCATATAGGTTTCTCAATGACTGTATACCTGGCTTGCCATACTGAGTGTTTACCCGAGTTATCAGAATTTATATTATATATATATATATATATATATATATATATATATATATATATATATATATATATATATATATATATATATATATATATATATATATATATATATATATATATATATATATATATATATATATATATATATATATATATATATATATATTATATATATATATATATATATATATATATATATATATATATTATTAAATTACCTGTAGATCGGGGTGGTCAAATTGTCCCGAAACCAAAGAATAAGGAAAATGGTGTCATCTGGTGGGTGTGACACGTCGCAGGGTAAGGCCGCTGACCCACCTTTGATACCAGTCACAGTCAGCACTGAAACTGGAAAGAAGATGAGAATTAGAACTGCATTCTGAATTATGGAAACGGAAATATGAGCTAGAAGTGAATTCTGAGGTCTGGAAATGGGGTAGGAGTCAGAGTTTAATTCTGGGATCTGGAAATGAGAGTAAAGGTTACGACTGAATTCTGAGATCTGGAAACAGAAATATGAACGAGAACTTATTTCTCAGGTCTGGAAATTGGAGTAGGAGTTAGAATTGAATTTCGAGGTCTGGAAATGGGAGTAGGAGTCAGAGTTTAATTCTGGGATCTGGAAATAAGGGTAAGGGTTAGAACTGAATTCTGAGATCTGGAAACGGAAATATGAACTAGAACTTATTTCTGAGGTTTGGAAATTGGAGTAGGAGTTGGAACTGAATTCTGAGGTCTGGAAATGGGAGTATCATACTGGGTCAGGGAAACAGAAATATAAACTAGAACTTATTTCTGAAGTCTGGAAATTGGAGTAGGAGTTAGAAGTGAAAATGGGAGTAAGGGTTAGAGTTTAATTCTGGGATCTGGAAATGAGAGTGTGGATTAGAATTTCATACTGGGTCAGGGAAACAGAAATATGAACTAGAACTTATTTCTGAATTATGGAAATGGAAATATGAGCTAGAACTGAATTCTGAGATCTAGAAATGGGAGTACGAGTCAGAGTTTAATTCTGGGATCTGGAAATGAGAGTGTGGATTAGAATTTCATACTCAGTCATGGAAACAAGAATATGAACTAGAACTTATTTCTGAATTATGGAAATGGAAATATGAGCTAGAACTGAATTCTGAGATCTAGAAATGGGAGTACGAGTCAGAGTTTAATTCTGGGATCTGGAAATGAGAGTGTGGATTAGAATTTCACACTGGGTCATGGAAACAGAAATATAAACTAGAACTTATTTCTGAGGTCTGGAAATTGGAGTAGGAGTCAGAACTGAATTCTGAGATCTGGATATGAGAGTACTGGTAAAAACTTAATTCTGAGATCCAGAAATGGACTAGGAGTCAGATCTTAATAATCCGGAATATGGAAAAGTATTATGACCTACAGCCTGCTCTGAAATATGGAAATAATATTATAAGTTAGACCGTAATTCTTAGATATGGAAATTGGAACTTTGATTTATAGCTTAATTCTAAATTTTAAGAAACTTCAAGAACTAGAAGTTTATTTTGAGATCGGTAAATACCTCACGAATATCTGTTAAAACGTAATTCTTAGATCAGGAAAGGTTAGAAAAAACAGAACTATGTTATGTGACCTGGAAAGGTAATTGTGCGTTCTGAATAAACTCAGAGACATCGAATTGTGACAAAGCATTTCAGAACCTCGTTGTGAAATCTAGACACATGGGCATGAGTTTAAACTAATTCTGGGCTTTCGTAACAATATGAATGTCAGTCAAGGAATGCAAAAGCCCGATCCATTTATATCAAAAGGAATTCGTGAAAGGTATAAATTCTAAGGAAACCAGTATATTATGCAAGAGCAGAGGTGTGAGCCCACCCGCGTTGATAAACAAGGTCTGTAAACAGAGTACTGAGATCAAGCGCTAATGAGTTTACTGCTCTTCGTCCCCCTTTTCTCCGCTTATCAGGTGTGAATATTCGTTTCCAGCCGGCTTGCATGCTCGTTTTGCCCTGTCTCTCTGGCATATATTTTGTCAATTTCTCCTACTGTGTAACAGCCCTCTGGGATGTATCATTCAAGTTTTATACATTTGTACTGTATATTTCATTTTCCCTTGTGCTACGTCTGCGTACACACACACACACACACACATGCACATACACACACACATATATATGTGTGTGTGTGTTTATATACATTATATATAGAAGGATAGAAGGACAGGGTGACAAGGAGATAGCCGGTCATCAAAAGACGATGTATTTATTGCCGACGCGTTTCGTAACAACAGAGTTACATCATCAAGGCTAAAAGAGAAAACAACACAATTTAAAAATACTAGGAATATAACTTTGACTTTGAGAGTCTCAACAACGCGTCGGCAATGAATATATCACCTTTATATATATATATATATATATATATATATATATATATATATATATATATATATATATATATATATATATATATATATATATATATAAACGAAGGCATGCATATTTACATACGCAAAGGATTCATTTAAATCATCCGAAACTCAGACAGTTTACAGGTAAAAGAAGCTTTTATTATCCAAATCCTTGAAGAATTATCTGCAGCCTAACCTTCCATGTGATGGTCCCTGAAACAGACAAACGTACAGACAGATAGACTCGCAGACGCAGGAGTTCTTAAGCCCCTCCAAGACCTAAGGAAAAAAATTAACATTTGTTGTGAACGTGCAAGTCTTTCAAGGACTTCCATTATTCTAAGAATGTTCATTTATGAATTCTGCTTCCCGAATGAATGAATAAATGAGGTAATCTTCATGAATATCACTGGAAGGCTTTTGTTCGCCGAATATTTTTTTGTTCTCAGAACCTCGCCATCTTCCTTGTATAGAAACGAGGAGAAATTGTCGAGTTTTCCCAAAATTACTCAGACTAAAAGATTCCTTAATGATAATTCAACACGGCCCGTATTCAGATCTTCTTTCAGTTTTCACAGAGGTTCACTTTCTATTCGCCTCTTGAAATGTACGGTTTCCTTTCCCCTTAGCTTTCGCTCGCGCTGCCTTGGAGGGACTACTCTCCTCCAACTTATAATTATGTAGAATTTCACCACCTCATGTATTTTCCAAGTTCTCGTTTTTCCCGCCGTCATAAATGCAACCTCCATTTCATAATATTGTTTCCGGTACTCTTCGTATAAACATTACAAGTGCGTCCTTGGGTACATAATAATATCAGGGTTAATAGAAAATTTATTCTAAATAAACGTTATCTTCTCTTTATTTATAAACATTTAGCTCTTTTTTCTTATCGTGTAATCTATTCGTATATAATTTTCATTATCCTTGGAGATATTTTCATCTGATTCCATTATTTTCAAGCATCTGCTTGGCTAGTACACCACCAAGTTACGATAAGCTTATGTCATACGTCGTACCTGCTTGAGAATGGCTTAATAACTTTTCCTTTAGTCGCCCCTTGCCAAGACTAAATTTCATTTGTAAATCCTATTACTTTTTTTATAGTGATTTAGTAAACAAAGAGTACCTTTTCAAGTGGAGATGCTATATATATGGCTACCTATGGTATATATATGAAAATTTTATCACCGTGATTTATATACAATCAGGAAGCTATAAATGTCGCTTAATATCAAATTCACGCTACCTCGGGAATATCCCCGATGGGGAATTATCACCGAAGGGGAATTTATAAGTGATAAATGGATCGGCACTGCGGGGTCTCGAGGTAACGTGAATTTGATGTTAAGCGACATTTGTGGCTTCATGATTATATATATATATACATATATATATATATATATATATATATATATATATATATATATATATATATATATATATATATATAAAACTAAGATCTTGCTATATGTAACCTGTACACCATAGGAGGTCTGGTGCCTATATTCGCGTATTTGTATATTTTTTTTTTTTTGCCAGAAGAATAAATAAGCATATATATATCGAATAATCAGTAACGTGGAAATATACAGGATATAAGTATACAGAGCCTGTTAAAAAAAAATTAGCGCTAGAACACGAAACGTTTTAACCAAATGTTTCTTCAGCCTTTGCGCAATGGCGGAATTGTTAGACAGGGGGGTGATTAAGATACAAAATATAGCAAATGTAGGCGTAGAATAACGAGGCGAGGAAGATACAAAATACAGGAAATGCAGGCGGAGAAAAACGAGGTGAGGAAGACACGAACTGTATAGCAAATGCAGGCGGAGAATAACGATTCTGGTGGGAGATTATTCGCGGTAATTAGTTCGCTAATCCTGCGATGAAGGAAAAGTCAAGACACTGATTGGCTTAACCCTGATTACAGCGCATCTGGGAGAAATTGGGGCTGTCTGGTCTCGATGTAGCCTTACCGTCTGCTTTGGAGCAGCCTGCGAATGATGCTGTTATTTGCGGTTAACAGCCTTTCCTTTTTATCTTTTCATTCTCGTTGCTATTTTAGGGGATTTGACTTAGATAGATTTTATTTTGTTTGTCCATCAGCGACTTCCAGTCGACACCTAAGTGTCTCGAACACCCGACAGTACCCACCAATGACTTCCAGTCGACACCTAAGTGACTCAAACACCTGACAGTACCCACCAATGTCTTCCAGTCGACACCTAAGTGACTCGAACACCTGACAGTACCCACCAACGACTTCCAGTCGACACCAAAGTGATTCGAACACCCGACAGTACCCGCCAACGACGTCCAGTCGACACCTAAGGGACTCGAACACCTGACAGTACCCACCAACGACTTCCAGTCGACACCAAAGTGATTCGAACACCCGACAGTACCCGCCAACGACGTCCAGTCGACACCTAAGGGACTCGAACACCTGACAGTACCCACCAACGACTTCCAGTCGACACCTAAGTGACTCGAACACCTGACAGTACCCACCAACGACTTCCAGTCGACACCTAAGGGACTCGAACACCTGACAGTACCCACCAACGACTTCCAGTCGACACCTAAGTGTCTCGAACACCCGACAGTACCCACCAATGACTTCCAGTCGACACCTAAGTGACTCAAACACCTGACAGTACCCACCAATGACTTCCAGTCGACACCTAAGTGACTCGAACACCTGACAGTACCCACCAACGACTTCCAGTCGACACCAAAGTGATTCGAACACCCGACAGTACCCGCCAACGACGTCCAGTCGACACCTAAGGGACTCGAACACCTGACAGTACCCACCAACGACTTCCAGTCGACACCAAAGTGATTCGAACACCCGACAGTACCCGCCAACGACGTCCAGTCGACACCTAAGTGACTCGAACACCTGACAGTACCCACCAACGACTTCCAGTCGACACCAAAGTGATTCGAACACCCGACAGTACCCGCCAACGACGTCCAGTCGACACCTAAGGGACTCGAACACCCGACAGCGCCCACCAACGACTTCCAGTCGACACCTAAGTGACAGTACCCACCAACGACTTCCAGTCGACACCTAAGTGACTCGAACACCTGACAGTGCCCACCAGCGACTTCCATTCGACACCTAAGTGACTCGAACACCTGACAGTATCCACCAACGACTTCCAGTTGACACCTAAGTGACTCGAACACCCGACAGTGCCCACCAGCGACTTCCATTCGACACCTAAGTGACTCAAACACCCGACAGTACCCACCAACGACTTCCAGTCGACGCCTAAGTGACTCAAACACCCGACAGTACCCAACGACGACTTCCAGTCGACACCTAAGTGACTCGAACACCCGACCCACCAACGACTTCCAGTCGGCACCCAAGTGACTCGAACACCCGACAGTACCCACCATTGACTTTCAGTCAACACCTAAGTGACTCGAACACCCAACAGTACCCACCAACGATTTCCAGTCAACGGTGTAGACTGCTGTAAGTTGCGTGTTCAAGTCACTTAGGTGCCAAATCATTTATCACTTATAATTTCCCTCTGGTGATATTCCTGAAGTAGCTCAAGTTGGATATTCAACAACATTTGTAGCTTAATGTTTGTATATAAAATGTCACAATGATGTGATAAAGATTAATATATGCTTGTATGTACACACACACATGCACACACACATTATATATATATATATATATATATATATATATATATATATATATATATATATATATATATATATATATATATATATATATATATATAAATATATATATATATATATATATATATATATATATATATATATACCTACACACACACATATACTAGCTGACCAACCAGGCACTGCCCGGGAAAACTCTGAATGACAACCGACAAACTCTCTCTCTCTCTCTCTCTCTCTCTGTCTCTCTCTCTCTCTCTCTCTCTCTCTCTCTCTCTCTCTCTCTCTCTCTCTCTCTCTCTCTCTCTCACTTCCTCTCCCTCTCACTCTTTCTCTTACTTCCTCTCCCTCTCACTCTCTCCCTTTCCTGTTCAGATAGCTGCTTCAAAATATAAAATGCCCAACATTTTTGAGATTTTATATTTCACCCCTTCTCACCCCCCATTCCTATCGGGGCTGAACCTGGACTTCAAGGGCATCGGGAGTGTCACTATTCATCTCAGCAACCTCGAAAACTATGGATTATACACTAATAAGTGTCATTTTTTACATTTTATTTTTCATACTTTCTCACCCACCCCTTCCTATCAGGGCTGAACTTGGACTTTATCTCAGCGACCTCAAAAACTGTGGATTAGACACTAATATCTGTCATATTTTACATTTTATTTTTGACTCCTCACCCTCTTCCTATTGGGGCTGAACTTGGACTTGAAGGGCATTGGGAGTGTCACTGTTCATCTCAGCGACCTCAACACCTATGGATTAAACACCAGTATCTGTCATTTATTTTTATGTGTCACGCCCTACCCACCCTAAACCCTTTGGTACCAGTGATATCTTAACCCCCACAGTATTCTTTTCCAGATAGTAAGTCATTATGAATAACAAGTTTCGTTGAAATTGCTCAATGCGTTTCAGAGTTATTCTGGAACATACACAAACACACACACACACACACACACACAACCACACATCCATTTTTATATATAGAGATATAGATATAGATAGGCAGATAGATAGATAGATAGAGAGACAGAGAGGTAAATAGATAGATAGATAGATAGATAGATAGATAGATAGATAGATAGTTAGATAGATAGATAGTGAAAATACCCAGATGCTTTGAAAATGTAATTCGTATGAGGAAAAGGAGAGCGCGTTGGCTAAAAAACACATTTTATATGCGATGCATTGCGCTGGTCTTTCATAACAAAATTCTCAAGCCCATAAAATACAACGCAATTTCCATGGTAAAGAAGAGGCCCGTAAATAAAATGTGGTGTTTTTTAATCTATGTTTTCCTTTATATATACTGTATATATATATACTGTATATATATATATATATATATATATATATATATATATATATATATATATATATATATACACAGTATATGTATACATATATATATATGTATGTATATGTATATATGTATATTTATTTATAAATATATATGTATGCATTTATATATATATATATTAGTGAATTTTTATCACATTCACCGTGGCATT
This sequence comes from Macrobrachium rosenbergii, assembly GCA_039081455.1. Taxonomy (NCBI): domain Eukaryota; kingdom Metazoa; phylum Arthropoda; class Malacostraca; order Decapoda; family Palaemonidae; genus Macrobrachium; species Macrobrachium rosenbergii. The sequence continues at coordinate 82,705,020 of JANJGK010000002.1, read as the reverse complement.
CTTTATATTCACAAATGTTAAGCCAAAAATATCGTTTAATATCTAGTTCACCAAACCTTGGGAATAAATTATAATCAGGGGGAATTATAGCTGATTTATACATACATGTATTTACATATATATTTATACTTAATATATATGTATATATAAATACATGTATATGCATATATATATGTGTGTATATGTATATATACAAAGATATGTACGCTTGTATGAAATATTTGAATTTACACAAAAGGCAAGCCAAAGCTCAAGGAATCCAGGTTCTCAAACTTTATACTAAAAAAAATCGTACCGTTAAACGTTTCGAGCTTTAAAATAAAAGTTTACTATAAAAAAATTGCCTTTATAATAGTCTGAGAGTGATAAAGCACATGATCTTAAACCCTGTTTCTGATTGGTCGATGAATGATGCAGATACAGGAACTTCTCTCTATTTCCCTCTCTCTTCGCGTTCGTCTTAGATCGAAGATGATAGCTGCTGTATCTATTATCAAACATTATGATTTCATCAGTGTTATTTCAATTTGATTATTTAGATACCTCCTTGTCGAAGGTGGTAGAATACAGTCAGACACGATTCGCAAATCAATTTGTAGCTCTTGTTGGTTAATTTAGAAACAGTTTCTGTAGTAAGAAGGGTTTTAAACTTTAACGCGATGTAGATGGTTACAGCCACTGTAATCAGCTGTTTAACTTCAGGTCTCTGATCTTGATTGTCGGTTAAATGCTGGAATACGCCGACATGATTTCGATGATACTGCAAAGTTGTGGCTGACGTAAATTTTCCTTAGGAATTCACAGCTCTCTTCCAGATACGTAACTTAATTATAATATTTGTTATTTGTTCCTTCTCTCTGCAGCGCAGCGAAGCCGTGAGTTCCTCATAATTAATGAGGGCGTCATGTCAAAGCTGCCGTATATTGTTAATGAAACACTTTCGTGGGGTTCAAAGGGGGTAACCCCTCTGCCAATCAGCGAATAATGGAGTTGGTGGGGTGTGAGGCTGAACTCCGGTAAAACAAAAACCACTGTTGATTAGCAGATCTCGTACAGATTTCCCACCCCATCCTCCCCTTCAGGTGGATGGAGCTTTGCTGAATGAGTCTGAAGCTTTAACTGTTCTAGGTGTAACTTTTGACTCGCATCTTACTTTTGAGAAACATCTAATGAAAGTCTCAGCAAATGCCTCACGAAAGTTAGGTACTGTTCGTAAAGCCTCGTTTGTTTATAACTGTGATAAAATCAGTGCAACCCGTTTTTGGTCATTTGTGCTTCTTTTTCTAGAATACTGTTCTCCGGTGAAGATGTCTGCTTCTGCCAGAGATTTATCAATTTTAGATAGAGTGGTTCATGGTGGTAGGTTTCTGTTTCTTAATATTGGCAGTTACGGCTTGGATAATGTACGGATGGTCTCTTGTTTGTCACTTTTTCATAAGTTGTATTTTAACAGATTCTCTTTTTCTGCCGAGAGCAACCACATTTGCTGAAAAGCAGCACCAATATGCAGAAAATGTGCTTCGCTGTAGAACTTGTCGGTTCCAGGGGTCCTTCATTCCTCACATCTTTGGACTGTGGAACAGTCTCCCTGTGGGTGTCGCGCAATTGGAACTTCAAAAGTTCCAACGAAGATGCAACGCATTATTACCATGATGCTATTCTGCTTGCATTTTAATACATTTTTACCTATTCATTAAATTATTACTTTATTTTTTTCATTTTAATAAGTGAGATCTCTTTTCTCTGTATTTCCCTTTACCTTCCCTTCGTAATGAACACCATATTCTTTGGGAGCTTGAATGTCAAGTCAATGACCCCTGTGGGCTTTTCCAGTTGAATAAGGTTCATCTTCTCAATAATAATAATAATAATAATAATAATAATAATAATAATAATAATAATAATAATAATAATAATAATAATAATTATCATGTAATGCCTTTTTGTATATATTGTTTGATGGTATATTGTGATAGGTTCTCGTTGGAACTCGTGATAAGGTGTGGTTTGCCGAACTGCTAATTGACAAAAATTAAAAAATAAGAGCCGAAAGGGTTAATTACCGTGAGGTTGCAGTCTTCCTATCATCACTATAGTTGGATGTCGTACAGAGGAATAGAAAAAACTGAATCACATGTTACTAAAAGCTAAAGTGTGTATGTATATATATATAATATATATATATATATATATATATATATATATATATATAGATAGATAGATAGATGTATTTATATATATGTATAGATGCGTATATGTGCATATATATATATATATATATATATATATATATATATATATATATATATATATATATACATATATATATATTTGGTGACAAATATGGCTTGGGGTAGCATCCTCCGCCCCGAACAATTGCTGAGGAACCGGTAGGCATTACCCTCTTAGGGCCACCCCTTCTATATATGTGTATCTCTGAATATGTATATATTTATACATATATATATATGTATTTATAAATATATATATATATATATATATATATATATATATATATATATATATATATATATATATATATTATATATAGACATATATTTATATGTGTGTGTGTATTTTGCCTAATATACATACAAAAAATATAAATATAACAAGCAAGAAAGTTCGATTTATTTCTTCTAGTTGTTGACTGTAAGCTAAATATAGAGCGCTTGAACTCAGTTCACTACTGTTAGACAACTAAAGAAAGAATAATACACTCCATTAAAAAGATGGGAAAATTTTGTGTCCTTTCTAAGACGCATTTTTTTTCAAATTCATTAGGTATATTTGGCACTCCATTAAAAATGAGGGGAAATTTTGCGCCCTTTCTAAAGATATATTTTTCATATTCATGAAATATATTTGACACCATTAAGCAAAAGGTAAAATTTTGCGTCCTTTCTTAAATATATATTTTTTTCAAATTGATTAAGTATATTTGACACTCCATCAAAAAGAAGGGGAAATTTTGCGCCCTCTCTAGAGATATATTTTCCAAATTCATTAAGTATATTTGACACTCCATTCAAAGAAGGGGAAATTTTTTGCTTTTTCTAAGGTATATTTTTTCAAATTAATTATGTTTATATATTTTTTAAAAATTTATTAAGTATAATCGACACCATTTAAAAGAAGGGGAAATTTTGCCTCCTTTCGAAAGATATATATATTTTAAAACTCATTAAGTATATTTGACACCATTAAAAAGAATGGGAAATTTTGCGTCCTTTCTAAAGATATATTTGTTTCAAATTCAGTAAGAAAATTTTACGCTCCTTTAAAAGAAGGGGAAATTTCGCTTCCTTTCCAGAGATATATAATTTTGTCAAATTCATTAGGTGCAATTGACATCGAAATCGACCCAGCCGGACCAAGGCGATCCTATAATTAGGAATGCAAAGTGGCTGCCCCTCTCATTCACTAATTACGTATTCACAGTCGTTACCCCTATCAGTTTCCCTATTGTCAACCCTAAGCTTCCCCCTAGTTCATTTAATCTGTATCTCTGGGTGACTGCTTTATTGTCATTTTTTTTTCAAACGTCACTATTTCTCTAATTTATCACATTGCTTGCTTGTTTATAATCAGTAGAAGTCAGTCGTGTATCTTAATGGCGTTTCAAATGACGTTAATTAAAAATGACACATCACTTTACGGTAATTCATTTTACCTGCTAAATCCATGGCGTGACCCCGGACCATAAATATTCGGTTACTCTTTGAACACGATTTATTTCCATCCCTCCTAAAGCTCCCTTCAGTAATTATTTTCATGCGTCTTTTCCTATTCATCATCTTGCTACTTTGACCGAGACTGCTAAATAGATCGCTTATCATCTGCTTAGGTAGAGTCCTTCCCACCCATCTAACCAACCTTTCCTTTCGTTGAACGTTCCACACATATCAACTCTCGTGTCTAACTTCTTCCCATTTCTCGGAAGTGCAACTCGTGTTCCTTGCATTCAGGGAACATCACTTATCATAATTTCATTAAAGGCTTCTCTGGTGGGTCTCCTTTGACGTCAGAGTGACGACGGGGGGCAGGAGAGGGGGCAGGGTGTTCAATATGTCATTATCATTCCACATTTAGCGGGACTATTTAATCACGAGTTTGTTATGCGTCATGGGAGGTCTGTGTTTATCTTATTATTGTTTCCACTTTAATTTATCTTTTCCTGGATATGTCCTCAAGTCTTTTGCTTGTGTCTTTTTCTTTATTATTATTCGTTTAGTATTTTATCACACTGTATTATTATTATTATTATTATTATTATTATTATTATTATTATTATTATTATTATTATTATTATTATTATTCAGAAGATAAACCGTATTCAAATGGAACAAGCCTACCGGGACACTGACTTGAAATTCAAGCTTCTAAGGAATATGGTGTTCATTTGGGAGAAATCACAGAAGATATTAGAAAATACAGAATGAAGAGATAAATGTATATATCTCACGACTTTTTCGTACAATTTTTCAATAATCCTTCCGCGTTTAATGTTTTACTCGTTCGTTTCTCTATCCTTTATCTTTTGTGTTATTTTTTTGTATTGTCCTATGGATTTCTTCAACCATTTCCTTTGAATTTTTTTTCGTCCAGAAATTTTCTTTCTCCATTTCTTGTTTTTCCCTTTCCATTTTTCCTCCTAGTTTTTATAGTTCGAAAACTTTTCCTTTTCCATGGGCATAACACATAAATTTTTTACGTTTATGTGGGGAAGAAGTTCCCGCAGGATTTGTCACATATCTCTGTTTCGGCCTCTGCTTCGTCTTTTGGCTTCGTCGTTTTTCTTCAGTTGCTCTGGTCCCAGTTTATTCGAGTTTTCCCTGTCTAAGATTTCCGTTTGTTTCTCTGGACCTTTTTCATTTTATTTGTCCTTGTGATATTGTTCGCATTTTCATGACTGCGATGACGTGCAAAGTTTTCGAGAAATTGTCAGTTATTCTTATTGTAAATTCGGTAAGACCTTTCAGTATCTATTATTATTATTATTATTATTATTATTATTATTATTATTATTATTATTATTATTATTATTATTATTATTATTATTATTATTATTATTATTATAGGGATACTTTTAGAAGTTTAAACAAGATACCAGCATCCCACATTCTGTCCGGATACCGCGGCATGTAATTTCTCAGTTCCAGAATTCCTTCTTTCTTTACGTCAAAACGACTTTCTTGTCGTATGGACTTTCGATTCTGTGTAATCTTGCTTTGCTAGTTGCTTCTCCTTTAGAATGGTTTCTTTTGAGCCACAGTGCTTCTTGAGCAAACAAGAGCTATAAGTTCTTCCTTAATTTTAAATTTTTTTGCCACAAGTTTATTAGTGTTATACATAATTTCTTTATTATTTTCTGAACGTAACATGCGAATAATATTTCATACCCAACATGGCTATTGAATGCAAATTGAAAATAAAGCGACTTTACACGGAAAGAAAAGTATGATAGGTCTAAAACTATGAAAAGTACGATAGGTCTAAAACTAGAATAAATAAAGGGATTAATAAATTTCAAGAAATTCACAAAATAAACGAATAATATTAAGGTAAGAGCATCCTTAACTGAAAACAGATAAAACCAAACAGTCAGAGCAAACACCGAAAGAAACGTAAGCCCAAATAACAAAGAGTCCCGAGTGTAAAACCAACCATCTCGCAGACGGCGTGATAAAATAAAGCGACTCCTGGAATTATGCACAACGTGGCTTCCAGCGCCGAGCAGTTGGTCTCACATGAAGCACTGCACCAAAGTAAAGGCGAAGAGCCATTGTGCTTGACAAACTGGACAACGAGAGCGCTATTTATTTTTACGTAATAGAATTAAGTTGGTCCGCGCCACGTTCGGGTCTTTGTCCCCCCCCCCCCCCCACCCAGCGTGACGGGATGAGCTCGCGAGCGCGTGTGCGTGTGTGTGTGCGTGTTTTAGTGGTTATCAACAGCGGAGTCCAAGCGTTCGATATGCAGTATGCGTTCTCTACTCTTATTTTATATTGGAGTGAGGCTTTTCTTCTTGTTTTGATAGTTGCTTTGATTATTCTTTAGCGTGGAAACATACGCTTTTTTTTATGACTGCGATCTCACGAGCAGTTTCTAGGGAATTGTGAGTTATACTTATATTACGTTCTGTAAGACCTTTCAGTTTTTAGTAAGGTTGTTATTATTATTATTATTATTATTATTATTATTATTATTATTATTATTATTATTTTTATTATATTCTGTAGGACCTTCCAGTTTTTAGTAAGTTTATTATTATTATTATTATTATTATTATTATAATATTACATTCTGTAGGACTTTCCAGTTTTAGTAAGTTTATTATTATTATTATTATTATTTTTATTATTATTATTATTATTATTATTATTATTATTATTATTATTATCATCTTACATTGCTTTCTGTAAGACCTTTCAGTTTTTAGTAAGGTTATTATTACTGTTATTATTATTATTATTATTATTATTATTATTATTATTATTATTTATAGTACATGTGTAAGACCTTGCCGTCTTTAGTAGGATTATTATTATTATTATTATTATTATTGTTATTATTATTATTATTTTAAAATCAACCCCTGCTTTAATTGTAGACTCGTCCAGCTTCTCTTTGAAGTATTAACATTACTGATGGTTTACAAAACATATTTTTCATTGTCAGTGTTTTATGTGTATACTCATTAACAGTACTTTGTCATTTTATATGTTTTTAGCACTTGAAAATGAACAATGCTTTGTTTGAAACGTTGTTTATAAGGTGACGATTTGAGCACAATAAGATTTTCAACTAGAAGATGGTTTGGGTCGTCGTCTGCCTGCGTATTATTATTATTATTATTATTATTATTATTATTATTATTATTATTATTATTATTATTATTATTATTGAAAGAAATCAGCTTGATCTTGTATAGAGTCATCTCTATTTTCCTTATAATAGAGAATACTCTATAAAAGATCAGTGCAGTTGATGCAGCGATTTCTTTCAATAGTAATTGTCTGAGAGAGGGTCTATTATTATTATTATTATTATTATTATTATTATTATTATTATTATTATTATTATTACGAGCTTGTTGGTGCGCGCTACGCGTGCTCGAACCCGGCACTGCAGTCTCGCCTACCCTCCTGATCACCTACCTACCCCGCCCCCACCCGGGACGAACAAAGAGGTTTGCAGGAGGAAGGGTGGATGTCTCCTCTACCCTCCCTCTCCCCTACCTACCCCTCCCCCACCCAGGGCGGACAAACCGGTTTGCAAGGGTGGGTGGCTGTGTCATGCCTCCCATACTGTCACCTGGGGCTAGGACAAACATAAGATATCAGCATGCACGTTCTGTCTGGAACCACTAACTTCTCTGTTCCAAAAATCCGTCTTTTATTTCTGCACCCTTGCCCTCAAAAATGACAGTAATCTAAACGAGATCAACCCGGTAAGTCCCAAACTAAGGCCGTTACGTACCGTCTAGAAGGTTGGACTGAGGTACTTTTGTTTTGCATGCTTCTTTAAGGGCTAGTGGTAAGAGATTCTTCACCCGGGCTGGAAGACGATAAGTCTAAACGTGGAGTTCATGGCACTTGGAGTACCAGAGTTGCATAAAATACACATATACACATGTATATATACAGTATATATATATATATATATATATATATATATATATATATATATATATATATATGATGAGTTCCTTCTCATGTTATTTGCTCGTTGATCACAACTATCCCTTCCTCTTTTTTGCAAACAGACAGACATGTGACAGACAAGTTAGAGAAAGGAACAGACAAACAGCCAAAGGTACAAAAAAAAGGGGGGTCTAACAAACATAGAAAATAAGACGCCAAATACCCCAACATCTTGAGCCCTTAATACCCATGCCCATAATTCCCCATATTTCAAAAACGTAACGTCACATCTACGGGAGAAAGGAACTCCAGCTCTTTAAGTATAACGAAGTTTTAACGGGGGAAAACTCTCTTTTAAAGTGACCTCTTTATGAAAATAAGAGTCCTGAGATCAAAAGCACCGCCCTTTCCTCTCCTCCTCCTTATTAATGGAAGAGACTATTATAACTTCAGTCCTAGCAAGGCAGCTGACGACTTAGACTTCGTAACTCAAAAGCCCTCAAAACTTGGTATTTGCTTTTATCTTTGAGCTGACCCCACCTGCTTTGTGAGGGTAAACAGTGTCGATGGTAAGAGACTAGTTTCACAGCAGGTATTCCTCGAGTCTACTGTTCCGTTTCCTCAAAGTATAATAATGTTTTTTTTTTCCAGTATTTTAAAAGTAAGATTGTATGGTTTCTTGTTTTTTTACATTTCGTTAATTAATGTATTATGTATTTATCTGATCAAGCAATTAATAATAATAATAATAATAATAATAATAATAATAATAATAATAATAATAATAATAATAATAATAATAGATATAACTTTGGGAAGTCTATACCAAGACATATCACCTGTCTCTAATAATAATAATAATAATAATAATAATAACAATAATAATAATAATAATAATAATAATAATAATAATAATATTAATAATAATAATTACTTAGAGAAGTCTATACCAAGACATATCACCTGTCTCTAATAATAATAATAATAATAATAATAATAATAATAATAATAATAATAATATACACCACTAATCTTAAAGTAAGATTTTCTCTTTTCTTATTTTACATTTCCTCAGTGAATACTAGTAACAACAATTTGAGGAGCGCGTGGAAAAACATTGTACGTGTATCTAGGCACTAAGAAAAAAATAAAAAAAATTAAAAAAAAATCAGTGGTGAGACATCGTTTAAGAAAACTACTTGCCCCAACTCTTCTCTCTTTCCATCTTACGTCTGTGTTTTCAGTGAAAATATCAGATTCCGCCGCCCTTCCAAAAAATAACATCAGATTCAAAGGGCCTCTCGAGTTGAGCTCATTTTTTTTTATTTCTTTTATTCTCGTCGTGGCTTTGCGATTAATTTTTCTTTCTCATTTTTTCAAAACGTTGGAGTCTCCTTCAGAATCACCTTAGCTAAAACGTTGTGGTTCTGTATTTTATCACAGAGGCCTTAGTGTCAGTTTCTTTTCGTCATTTTAAACTTAAAATGTCTCTCAAAGCTTCTTGAGTAAAACTTCCGGGTGGGAGAGAAGGGAAGTTCTCATGGAAATGTATAAAATTTCCTCACTTGCAGCCTTAATTTCTTGCATCGTCTTTTAAACGGAGAAGTTTCTTTTGATGTTATTTAAAGCAACGAAGCTGAGATAAAAAGTTATAAAAATGTTTATTATTTTCTCGCTGTACCTCCAGCGTTCATTCCTTGGATCATTTTTTGAAATGGCGAAATATCCTTGAAAAAATTGTTTTTCCTTAAGCGTCGAAGTTCTAAAGAAAAAATTCTATTAGGAAAAGCTCGAGAATTTCTTCGTCTGGAATCTTTGATTATAAGAAATCTGCAACAAAATAACGCATTTTTATTTCTTTCTTACACAAAGCAACATCAGGACATCCTTCCAGACTTGTTTCAAATATTTCTCTTCCTCTTACTTACAGAAATATTACAGAAACAGGAATGACTGCAATATCCTTTGAGTAAGATATCGCCGCATTCTCATAGAAATATTTAAGGAGTAAATAAAAAACTCTTTGAGTACTCTGCAGTGCATGTTCACAAAGAGAATACTTAAAACTACCTGAACTCTACTTTCATGCATATTAGTCGCTCGGCATTTGGATGCAAGCAACAAGATATTATAGAATAGTTATGCACAGGGACGTCTGAATTCTCATAGTAATGAAAAATAGTTGTGTATTATTTTAACTTTATTAAATAAGTAAATATATATCGATATATCGACATTTGGATGCAAGCAGCGACAAGACATTATAGAATAGTTATGCACAGGGACGTCTGAATTCTTATAGTAATGAAAAATAGTTGCGTATTATTTTAACTTTATTAAATAAGTAAATATTTATCGTTATATTTTTACCGTTAAAGACTCTTTGATCGAAGAATGACTTTAGTTATTAAGTAACGTAGAAGGGAGTGCCGTCAGTGCACCTCCCTCTGGTACACTGTAGGCATTAAGTTAAAGGTTTTATGCTGCGTCCCTTCGACCCTTAGCTGCACCTACTCTTTAGCCTTTTACTCTATCTCCATTCCGCCTCCTTTCTTCATTCTTGCTATCCAGCCATTCTGTCTCACTTTTTCCACTGGCTAAAGCACCGAAAAGCTAAAAATGCCCCAATGCTTGGCTTTATGCCTGAATTTTTTATAAACCAAACCACTGGAAAAAATTTTGCCCACAAAAGATGTTACATCATTTGTATTTCATCTCATAAGCACCTCCATTTCATGCCATAGTTTGTAACTTACAGACTGACTTTGAGATGTCCATTTTGAGCAGCTATTGAAATGAAGGTTGACGTTGGTCTTGGTATAACAAATTCCAACGCCATTATGTATTCAGGTCCTCCGGAATAGATTCAGAGGAAACATTACTTTGTTACCATATTCAACAATGGGCGTAGAATGTAGTGAATATACCACTATTGATACTGACAGATTAATGAAAAGGTGCCTCAGGGAATTTGTTATATGGTATGACGCTGGTGCTAATGATAGCCTGGGTGGATTAGAGCCGTGGTTGAGGGATGATGGATAACAAAAAAGGATAATGAAAAGTGATAAATTTGCATGAAATAAAATGAAAGATTGTTAAGAAGTTAGTATGAAGATCAGATTGTTAGGCGACCTTGCTACTATGGATGTTTCTTATATTTTATTCCTAGGTGAATTAGTTTACTTATGACATGAAATTAACATCTTTTGAATAGCAACCTCCTCTTTATTTCAGTGGCAAAGGAAAGCAACTAAATATGTTACTCATACAAACCTCTTACTCCAAGTCTTCAGAAATGGACGAGGTGAAAAAATCTTTTAAGATAAATCCCATTATTTGGTGAATTTTACTGAATGTTTAAACACGCACATAAATACGCGCAATAATTATTTCCATGAAAAGCAGGAAACTTTGTACCGAAAGTTAATACGCATCAAAAACATGAAATCCCATTATTTGGTGAATTTTACTGAATGTTTAAACTCTCACATAAAAACAAGCAATAATTATTTCCATGAAAAGCAGGAAACTTTGTACCGAAAGTTGATACGCATCAAAAACATGGAATGGTTAAACCTAAACCTAAAACGCTTTGTCAATACGGGTTACTTCACAGTGGAAGCAGTAATTGATTTCATTGTTCTGATAATTGGTTCCACGACAGAAGCAAATGAATCAGTGTTGATTAAGAACTCTCTTGGCGTTTCTGCTACCTTTTGTGCAGAGACTGCGTTAACTAACGATAACGGCAATTTAATTCTATCTCAGGAATAGCGTGGTTATCCGTTCTTGCTAGAATTCTCTTTGGCTGTAACTAATCTTTTCCACAGGGAATTGGTTTTCCACAGCGTAATTCCCGTAGACGAAATTAATGCACGAGCAGTCTTCCTGTTGCTTGCACTTCTATAGGCACAAAAAACAACTTCACAAAGTCAAAACTGAATGTGTAACTAACTTCAAAAGTTATAAGATAGGAAATTAAAGAACCCACAACACTGATAAAACTAATATTATAAGTAAGGGCAAAAATAATAAATCTCCAGATTCTAAAATGTAAAGCTAACCAAAATAAGATTTTAAGATTTAAGGGTTGACCATTTAAATAAAAGAGCTTTGCATCTTGTAAATAAATTATTCTTTCGGTTCTTCTTTGTTTCTGAGGGAGAAGCTCAGCCATTAGGTAAGAACAGACATTTCATTAATAACAGGAGCCGTCCCAGCTCATCACGAGTAGGGCTTGCATATTCGTAAGTAAAAAAATGAATAAATATATTTTATGTGTGAATATATACCACGTATTCTAAAGATTATAACTCTCGTGGTGTGACAGAAATAATGTGGCCACATTACATGTGTGTGTGTGTGTTTGTGTTGAATGAGAATGTTAGGCAAAGGAAATTTCTCAGTGAATATTATCTGTAACAAATATTGATACGTTGTCCGGAAAGGAAAAAAGAAAGTAACAAGATCATTGCAAGAGAACTGAAAAAAAAGTATGTATGTGGAAGCTAGAGTTAGACCATGCAATGGAATCGTTGAGCCAACTTTCCTGTATGGAAGTAAAATGTGAATACTGAATGCAAACTAAAGAAGAAAGTTGGAAGCTGTAGTGACATATTGTTGATGTGGATTAAGATAGATTGTTCGTGATATATATGTGGAGTAACATATATTGTTCGTGATATATAAGTGGGCGTAAGATATATTGTTCATGATATATATGTGGAGTAAGATATATTGTTCGTGATATATATGTGGGCGTAAGATATATTGTTCGTGATATATAAATGGATTAAGATATAATGTTCGTGATGTATATATGTATATATATATATATATATATATATATATATATATATATATATATATATATATTATATATATACATATATATATAGAGTATATTATATATATATATATATATATATATATATATAACTGACTGGTTGTATCTGCCGGTTTGATTAAGTATAAAACAATTTTAAACTCTTTTCCTTTCACATGCTGCTCAGTTTCCATCACAAAATTGGAAAATGAAGTATTGCAAGTTATTCTTGATTACGCCAATTCCGATTTCCAACCAAAGGAAATTTCAACGAAATCTCTTACTCTTGTATTGTTAAGGCTTTCTAACTCTTTTATGTCAACGTGATTATCACGAACCTTGAACGAGCTAAATAGCTTTCATTCTCTCGAGCACGTGAGACCCCAGTGTAAAGGTGAAGTTTCAAGAACTGAATTGTACAAAATATAAACACTTTTTTGACTCGCTACAACTTTCCTTGAATCCGTTCAATGCTCACTTGTTGGAACTGAGCCGGAATTAAGTGACTTTTGATACTTAATTGCTGCCATTTAGTCTAAATTTGTGAATAGCCATGTCTCCATTTTCAGTTTAGTCTTCTATCTTCAAATCTACTTCCAGATAAGTCATTTAAAAATTTCTATAGAGAACATGATAACTATACATTTCTTTTTAGAAATCTGTATAAATAAGAATTATATTCATAAGTAGCATGGAGTTGTAATTCTGTGACATTGTTCTACATTTTTCAAAGTGAAGAGAACTAAACTGTTCGCCCAGAATTCCAATGTAATCAAAGGGAACTCCTCTTTTTGGAAGTCTGACTGTTTTGTCCTTTATTCCAAGTCAATTGTTAGAAAAAAAAAAAGTCTCCGAAAATCTAGTTTAAACATTTTGCTCTCCATTTACAAGTGGTGTTCTGCGGAAGTTTATTTCCATTACTGTCCGACCTTTCTGCTGTGCAATTAGAACCTCAATAGATCAGCTCACTTTGTATTTTACCAGTTTATTGATGTTTTTGTCTGTTTATTTATAATTTGTTAATTCATCCCTCTTTTTTTTCTCATAACTTATCTCTTTCTGTATTTTTTCATAGCTTCTGTAACTTCTTTTAAATGAAAACCAGAGTCTTTGGGAGCTTCAATTTCAAGTCAGTGACCCCTGTAGGTTTGTTCCAAATGAACTGTGGTTGATCTTCTGAATAATAATAATAATAATAATAATAATAATAATAATAATAATAATAATAATAATAATAATAATAATAATAATAATAATAATAGGTTCTATTGAATATTATTGCTGCTTCAGCTGCATTTATTTTGTAGAAGACTTTTTCTATTTTCCTTATTGCGGACTTCTCTTCAGTGGAGGTGCGTGCTAACAGCTCGCCTGTATTTGTCATTTCATGGGGGAAAAGTCAAAATCTGGATTCTGCTTCTTTATATATTCTATACAGTTGGTTCTATACAATTGTTGCCGCGACGCGTTTCGACAGACTCTTCTGTCATTCTCCAGCGGGAGCTAGTAGAGGACTGGCAGATTGCATAGGTCCTTCTGAATTTATACACGGGCTTCAGCGGGGGGGGTCATGGATGGCGAATTCTGATTGGTTGCAGTCAGCGAACTTCAAGCCAAATTTCTGCGGCGAAGCTCGATCCTGACAGATCTTCGCAACCTGGGAATGTCATTCATTCCAGCGTTCCCATTGGCCTGCCGTTGCGTGATGTCATGCCGGCTGACATCATCGGTAGTTTGGCTGCTATTGGGCTGCGGATGAATGATGTCATTATCTACTCTTTCTGTCGTAGTCGGGGGATTGTCTCGAAGGGCGCCTCGCCCCTTCGAGACAATCCCCCGACTACGACAGAAAGAGTAGATAATGACATCATTCATCCGCAGCCCAATAGCAGCCAAACTACCGATGATGTCAGCCGGCATGACATCACGCAACGGCAGGCCAATGGGAACGCTGGAATGAATGACATTCCCAGGTTGCGAAGATCTGTCAGGATCGAGCTTCGCCGCAGAAATTTGGCTTGAAGTTCGCTGACTGCAACCAATCAGAATTCGCCATCCATGACCCCCCCCCCCCGCTGAAGCCCGTGTATAAATTCAGAAGGACCTATGCAATCTGCCAGTCCTCTACTAGCTCCCGCTGGAGAATGACAGAAGAGTCTGTCGAAACGCGTCGCGGCAACAATTGTATAGAACCAACTGTATAGAATATATAAAGAAGCAGAATCCAGATTTTGACTTTTCCCCCATGAAATGACAAATATAGGCGAGCTGTTAGCACGCACCTCCACTGAAGAGAAGTCCGCAATAAGGAAAATAGAAAAAGTCTTCTACAAAATAAATGCAGCTGAAGCAGCAATAATATTCAATAGAACCTGTTTAAAAGAGGGTCTGCTGCCAAATTATAATAATAATAATAATAATGTTCTAGAGCCAAACAAATGTATTTTTCATTTTATAAAATTTACATCCATCAGTCAAAAGGAAAAGCCAAAACAACTATTTTCCTACCGTTTTCTGGAGGTCTTTCAGAGAGGACTAATTTTCGATTAGCTTGAATAATTTTCGAGACATCTCGTTATCCTCCGGAGCAGCTGCGCATATTGGACTATTCATCTCATAGTTGGTGAGAGTCTAATCCTCTTCAGGGTACAGGATGTCATATCATTCAATTATCCGTTACCACCTATTACTCCAATCCCCTCCGGCTTTCATATAATATGATCAGCTTCTAAGCCTTATAGAAACTTTGACTTTGTGAAAGGATACGTAGGCATTCTCCCTGGATTTATTTCGAGGGGATTCTCGTTAGGAAATCTATGGATAAACTGACCTTAGGTGTCTTTAGTTTTTGTCACCTGCTATTCAAGAATGTGACAGCCTTTTTTTTGGGGGGGGGAATGTGATGGACATTAAGCTGTTCCCTGACTGCTCTGATTATTGATACCCCAGAGCCCTTTAAAATTCTGCTTAATTCTTTTCTTGTCAACTTCAGTTCAGCAATATTAATCAAATCGAAATCCAGGGAAAGCCTTCTTTCCTGACACATAGTCAGCTTCTTTTGACTTTTAGAAAACCAGTGATTGTCGATCTTGATAAGTCTCTGGAGTTTGTTCTGCCTTTTACACATTGCTGATCTTTCTTCTTTTAAAAGAAATATTTTTTACTAGACATTTTACATCAGTCAGTATTGCTTTTCTTTAATTAAGTATTCATAAGGTTTTCTTGTCACCAAACTTTTTTTTTTTTTACAATTTACAGGGACCTGTCTATGATTCAGCTTCGAATAGATATCCTGCCCTTGTCCCAGTCATTCTCTAGTGTATTAAATCTTCCCTTGGTTTCTGTATCTTTTATACACCAATTTTGGTCTTCAGACTGTCTTCATTGGAAATTCAAGGAAAAATACCCAGTAAAGCCTCAGTCATTTTTAAAAGTATCGAAATAAAAAAAAAATTCTTTCTGTTAAAAATGCTCGCATTACATCACCCCTCGTTTATAGAAACTTAAATTTAATTTCCAAATCCATTTCAAACAAGGTAGGTGATCATCTACTATTGGTTTGGGGGTCATCATCCTAATTACCTAAGAATGGTCTTGTCCATCCATTATAATTAAATGATAGTCTTTTGGTAGGGCGTTTCTCTGGTTACAGTCCTTACTTCACTGTAAATATCTGTATTGTCTCTATAGCCTTGTTTTTTAGTTTTCTGTAAAAGGAGACTATTGTGCCGGCTTTGTCTGTCCGTCCGCACTTTATTCTGGCCGCACTTCTGTCTTTTTCTGTCCGCCATCGGATCTTAAAAACCACTGAGGCTATAGGGCTGCAAATTGGTATGTTGATCATCCACCCTCCAATCATCAAACATACCAAATTGCAGCTCTCTAGCCTTAGTAGTTTTTATTTTATTTAAGGTTAAAGTTAGCCATGATCGTGCCTCTGGCAACGATATAGGACAGGCCGTGGTTAAAGTTTCATAGGCCGCAGCTCATATAGCATTTTCCCGAGACCACCGAAAGATAGATCTATTTTCGGTGGCCTTGATTATACGCTGTAGCTGCTGCACAGACAACTCGATTGCGCCGAAGAATCTTCGCCGCATTTTTTACTTGTTTAGTTTGTGTGGATTCTTCATCTTTGATTTTATGAGATTTTGTGAGATATGCGCTCTCGAGCCAATCATTGGGACACTTTCTGCCAGCCAGCGCTTGAGAGAATGAAGAGAGTGTGTACGAGAAATTGGACAGGACAATAAAGAGATCTGGGAGTTAAAGAGGTGACGTACAAGGATCCCAAAGGTGTAACTGGGTAAAATCCTCCGCAGTTGCACTAAGAAAATAGTTAGAGAGGTTGAGATAGACCTCGTCAGACTAAATTAGTGTTATTAATAGTGATTTAGAGCACTCTGTATCATTATTATCATTATTATTCCTTATTCCTGAGAAGCTTTCCAGAAGAGAAAAAGAAGTATAGACTGAATCAGAGTCTTGATAAGAAGATGGTACCTGCGAACAATGCCATTGACTTCAATAGAAATTATTATTATTATTAATTATAATTATTATTATTATTATTATTATTATTATTATTATTATTATTATTATTATTTACCAAGACCACTTTATCATTTATATACTAACAGTCATAGATTTGTTCCAAGAGAGATTTGCCGCGTAAGTAAAGACTGCGCCGTCCTTAATAAAAAAAAAGAAAAAAAAAAAGGCTACACATTGAAAATTTAAGGCCTCGGAAAACCGAAAATGTTAAAGATTCCGGCCAAATTCCCTAATGGGGTTCATATTCGAAACCCGACATTCGCTTTTACTTAACATTTGGACAATCACTTAAAATATTTTTTAGCTGTAAGCGTTGTCTGCTCTTAGGAAGTGGGTCATGAGAGCTGTTCATAGAATTTCCATGAGTGAAGCGATTGTGACCAATTAGAGGATTTTACTTTTTTAATGGTGTCGATTCTGAAGAGAGTAGCTCTGAAGTCTAGAGTAATGTTTAATTTTTGTTTATTTGATGCTGTTAGAGTCATTATCCACAGAGGGACCTGGTAGTGGCGATTATCGTCAAAATATATATATATGTGTATTTAAATACGGCTTTCTTTCTAAATAAAGAAAATCTCTAATACAATGGTAGGCCTAAACTGTTTTAATACTTCTTGATTCATTGTTCTATTCATTATTTCTTTAGCTATGCAGGAAAAGGTGTGCAATAACTTACAGTAATTATAACTTGGGCTCTTTGTCAGCCTCCTCATTTCCTTAAGGCTAACATGAACAAGTCTCCAGCATGAATTAGTGCCTGTAACACATTCGTAACACCAATAATATATAGTACTAGGCTGAGTATCTGGATGAACTTGCTAGAGTAGGCGTTGCAGTTCAACAGATCACTGACTCTATTTTCATTAAACTGTAATTAAAGTGGTCATCTTCCCTTTGGTACCCTAGCTATCCCTTCCAGTTCCCAGTCATCAGTCTTCCTTTCCTCAGTCCGTATTCTGCAAAAGAGTCTGGTTGGTCGAGTTTTAATGTCTCCACACTGAAGAGGGAGCATGACGCTCCGAAACTGTATGTGCTTTTGAATGTATTTATTTTTAAATTTTTTTAAAAGTTTAGTTAATATATGAAGTGTCATTTCAGGTCCAGTTAAAATGATCTCTGCGGTGATTTAGTCTTAATCAGATATTTTCCATATAAATTTCTTGATTAATGACCCCACTTCAAAAACTGTGAATTCATCCATGAGGGCGTTCAGTTCTTCGTTAGCTTCTGGTATAGTGAATAATCCATATCTCTCATTCATTACTCACGAAATTGTTCAACTTAACGTTGTCTTTCTTCGTCTGATGAAGATATTATCAACGTATCCCTCCTTTTCACCGGTATTTCCTCTTTTTTATATTTTATGTGAATATTTCATTAATAATTTCGTGTGTTACCATAATACCATTGCTTATGCTTTAGAAACAACGAAGATACAGTGACTATGACCACTGAGTCATCAAGAGATGGCTTTCTTGATGGCTCCGTGGTTATAGTCACTGTATTTTTGTTGTTTCTGAACTAGGTACTACTTCTAAATATAAAAAATGTCACGGTATTTGTAATAAAGATCCATATATATATATATATATATATATATATATATATATATATATATATATATATATATATATATATATATATATATATATATATATATATATTTATATATATATATATATATATATATGATTATAATCACTTTTGTACGTGAGTCATTTATCACACATTACCACAGGTGAAAAATAAGAGACCGGGTGTAGGTCCTGACCGGTTTCGACTTTATTTTCAAGCCATTGACGTCAATGGCTCGAAAATAAAGTCGAAACCGGTCAGGACCTATACCCCGTCTCTTATTTTTCACCTGTGGTATATATATATATATATATATATATATATATATATATATATATATATACTGTATATATATATATATATATATATATATATATATATATATATATATATATTAAGCAACAAACTATTTCCCATGACAGGCGTTCCTATACAGAAAAAATATGAAATTGATTACTCCCACATTTCCAAAGGCGTCAGCTCTCAACCAGCTTATGTACCGATTCAATTCCGGCATAAAATCACGATGAGGATAATATTATGTTGTCCAGTCCACAGGAATAAGCGGAAGTTAAAGAGGGGTAAGTAGACGAAGGAGAACACACTGTATATTATGCAGGTCTTCGGCTCTTATGAACAATAATCCCTATAGACGGGTAGTCCCGTCAGTGTAACTCATGCGGCGCACTGTAGGCATTACTTTAGGTTCTTTGCAGCGTCCGTTAGGCCCTTAGCTGCAACCCCTTTCGTTCCTTTCACTGTCCCTCCGTTCATATCCACTCTCTTCTATCTTACTTTCCACCCTCTCCTAACAGTTAACTCATAGTTCAACTGCGAGGTTTTCCTTCTGTTACATCTTTCAAACCTTTTTATTGTTAATTTCCGTTTCAGCGCTGAATGACCTCATAGGTCCCAGCGCTTGGCCTTTGGCCTAAATTCTGTATTCCATTATGTAAATAAAAACAAGGTATACAAGTCGTTTACTCTTTGGTTTCTTCTTCTTCCTAACAGCCTTCTTCTTCTTCTTCTTCTTCCAAACAGCCTTCATTTTCTTCCAAACAGCCTTCTTCTTCTTCTTCTTCTTCTTCTTCTTCTTCTTCTTCTTCTTCTTCTTCTTCTTCTTCTTCTTCTTCCAAACAGCCTTCTTCTTCTTCTTCTTCTTCTTCCAAACAGCCTTCTTCTTCTTCTTCTTCTTCTTCTTCTTCTTCTTCTTCTTCTTCCAAACAGCCTTCTTCTTCTTCTTCTTCTTCTTCTTCTTCTTCTTCTTCTTCTTCTTCTAAACAGCCTTCTTCTTCTTCTTCTTCTTCTTCTTCTTCTTCTTCTTCTTCCAAACAGCCTTCTTCTTCTTCTTCTTCTTCTTCTTCTTCCAAACAGCCTTCTTCTTCTTCTTCTTCTTCTTCTTCTTCTTCTTCTTCCAAACAGCCTTCTTCTTCTTCTTCTTCTTCTTCTTCTTCTTCTTCTTCTTCTTCCAAACAGCCTTCTTCTTCTTCTTCTTCTTCTTCTTCTTCTTCTTCTTCTTCCAAACAGCCTTCTTCTTCTTCTTCTTCTTCTTCTTCTTCTTCTTCTTCTTCTTCTTCTTCTTCTTCTTCTTCTTCTTCCAAACAGCCTTCTTCTTCTTCTTCTTCCAAACAGCCTTCTTCTTCTTCTTCTTCCAAACAGCCTTCTTCTTCTTCTTCTTCTTCTTCTTCTTCTTCTTCTTCTTCTTCCAAACAGCCAACCGCCTCACAGCAACCCTAACGAACATAATTGACAGATCCCTTCGAAGGACGTAGCCCCTGCTGAGTATAATTTCTAAAAGGTGGTGTGATTTATCACCTTATCCGCTTCCCCCCGCCAACCATCCATATTAATTAAGCACTGGATAGTCAATATGTAATTACTGGTAATTATTCTTGAAGTTGCTTAACTCCTGGAACTCATAATTAGCCAAGTTACAGAGAGTTATGAAGTTTCTGACGAAAATGTCATTGCACCAGGACGAGTTAAATTAATTGAGAATTATGGCTTATGCTCATATAACTCTATGTGTAGGCGAGTTCGGGCGATACCTCTGCGTTGTTTATTTGTTTGTTTTCGTAAAACAACATAATTTTCTAGCATAGCCTACGCTATTGCCAGCGAGCATGTGTAAAAGTGTATGTATGCTGCGTTTCTGTCAGCAAACAACTGAGTTCGAATGAGGTGTAGAAGTCAGAATTCTCGTTTCAATTTTTCTTCTTTGAGGTGAGAATTTAACATATCCAGAAGTCTTATTCATTTTATGTATAAGAACGACTAATTCCGAATGAAACTGGAACCCTAAAAATTCTCTCCCTCAACTTTCATCATCATTTCAAAGTGTAATGTCTGTGTGCTTTTGTATCTGTTTGCTCTGAATGTACGCTTGCTTTTCGGGTTTAAAGGAGTGATTTCAAGCGTGGAGCTTGTTGCGCGGTTGGAACACGCCTGCTTGTCATTCTGTTTCTCTCTCTCTCTCTCTCTCTCTCTCTCTCTCTCTCTCTCTCTCTCTCTCTCTCTCTCTCTCTCTCTCTGAGTCTGGCCGCTTGCCAACAGACCTGGAAAATGTTAAACTAGCCTCACGAATGGAAAATATGAAACAGTTTAAATGTATATATATATATTCCTACGTGCTATTTATCATGACACGTACGTGTGCGTGAAGTTTTACATGTGAATAAGTACTAACATACGGAAAAAATATTTAGAAAAACTATGTTGCAAACGTTCGGTGAAATTCAAGCATTCTATTAAATCCACTGGCGCTCTGCTTTTTTTTTTTGCTGAAGTGAAGAATAAAGGCACTACAAACGAATATATTTATATTTTGTCTGGGGGAGGCATAGCTTTCATAGGAATTACATTAAATGCCAAAAATGGCGCACCCATCGTGAGAAATAAACATTTTTGTTATGCAAAGAGTTTGCGCTCGGCCTAAGCATTCGATAGTCTATGCTCCGTGTGTATGGTCTATTTCGAAATATGAAATATATTCCTTACACCGTTTCCTATATTTTTACAGTGTTCGCATCTAAAAATACCTAACAAGTATTATGTTGTGGAGGTATTTAACTAACGTGCTGTGAATTAGGCCATTCTACCCTACCATTTTATTTTTATCAGAAGGGATAGGACACGACGATTTTAAGGGACTGTAAGTAAGTTTGCTTGCTGATCTCGAGATGAAAGAAGGTCCAAGTTTTGATAGATTTGACCATAACTGGCGCCCACCCAAAGTGTATTAAGTCTGAAGTCTGACGGGAAGACGGCCCAACTAAGTCTCTTGCTTGACGAAACACTTAAGATAATGTTGTCAGTGATAGCTGGCTTCCAGCGGTCACCTGATTGGTTCAGATTGGCAATGGATGACTATAGAATTCGTTTTGATTGCACACAAGTGCTCTAGGAAACAATAATAACGTCATTCCTGTTAATGTCATGACTATAAACCCAGATATGAACGAAAACACCTGAGGTTATTTAACATGCACTTCATGCCATTTTGTGTTTAAGTAAGTTTTTTATAATATCGATAATGAATTTGGATGCCATGTGTGTATGGCTCTTTCTCAGTGACATCAGTTTTGTATTTTTGCTATACAATAATAAGCGATTTTCCGATGCTCTTGGGGTGGTCAAACACCAAAGGGTTATCGGATTTGAGAAGATTAGTACTATCCCGGCTCTTTCAGCATTTTGAGAGTTCATTTGATATTTAATGGTTCTCTGTACTGAGTGATCTCTGCAGGGAATTTAATAGTTTTATAGCAACATATGCAGGTGGGTAATATGTTTAAGATTGGTTCATTTTTTTTTTTTTCAAATGCTTTCGGGAACATACTGTAAGACCTTCAGGAAAAGATTGAAGCAACAATTTTTTTTTTTTTCTGAGACATTCTAATAACTGAGAAACGACGCATAGAATATATGCAGGTGGGTAATATGTTTAAGAATGGTCCTATTTTTTTTTTTTTTTTGTAATGCTTTCGGGAACATACTGTAAGACCTTCAGGAAAAGATTGAAGCAACAATTTTTTTTTCTGAGACATTCTAATAACTGAGAAACGACGCATAGAATATGATATGAATGCAGGATTTTTGGACGCGATAAAGGTACATTTTGACCGTCGTGTTATGATTAAAATATCTGGAAAGGGTATTTTCTCTCTCTCTCTCTCTCTCTCTCTCTCTCTCTCTCTCTCTCTCTCTCTCTCTCTCTCTCTCTCTCTCTCCTCAGCTCTGAATTTCATTGTAGAGACTGGGTACTGGAGCAATTAGAATCGCAATAAAATCTCACCAACCGCTATCCACGAGCGTGAAGACATTATTAACATACTTTTCAGTGAATACTAATTTGCATATTTCCGCGCCAGATGCGTTGCGCGAATGAATAGAAGATTTAGAGTACGTTCAACAAAAGAAAGTTTCCCAGAGGACTGTCAACGTAACGCTTAATGTTTTCACGCTGCGTTTCCAAACATAACGTTTTCGCCGTAATTTGCGTCCACAAGTTTTAGGGAATAAAGATAAAGCCACCAAGCGCATTTATTCACGTTCTTTGGCGCTAAGTAATTATCATGCGTGTGTGTGGCCCGCGAGCTAAAGTAATTACTGTAGATGATTAACAAAATGAAATATGCAGCTGCTGCTTAACAAAATGAAATATGCTGCTGCTGCTGCTGCTGTTGTTATGGTTTACCTATGCAGCTGAAAATAATGAGGTAATTATTGTTGTCTACTATTTACTGGCCGCTAAAAGAATTCAGGAAATAATTTTTTTTTTCAGTTCTAACATACATGCGAACACTCAAATGCACAAACATTCACAGAAGCGCGCGTGTGTATAAAATGAGGGATCAAAATGTTTTGAGATGGTTTGGTCATGTGGAAAGAGTGGAGGATAATTAGCCGGTGAATAAAGTATACGCTCGCGAGTGTTAAAGGAATGAGGAAGGATAGACCTAGCTAAAGGTGCCAGACGCACGATTATGGCTAACTTTACCCTTGAATAAAATAAAAACTGCTGAGGCTAGGGGGGTGCGATTTGATATGTTTGATGATCGGAGGGAGGATGATCAACATAGCAATTTGCAGTCCTCTGGCCTCAGTAGTTTTTAAGATCTGAGGGCGGACAGACAAACGGCCATCTCAATAGTTTTCTTTTACAGGAAACTAAAAACGAATGGCAATAGCATCCAGGAAGTATGAGAGTATATAGAAAATAGAGTGAAATGATGCAGAATATTAAAGGAGATAAATGAGCTAATGATAAGTGTTCATTGTACTGTAGGTGTGTATACTCATGAACTGACTAGGCCTAATGCCTTAGACGTTTTACGCAGTGTTCCTTCACGATTCGGTAGTTAAATTGTGAATGTAACACTGATTGCAGTCTTTTCACACATATATACATATATATATATATATATATATATATATATATATATATATATATATATATATATATATATATATATATATATATATATATATATATAGCCTACCAAGTGGCAGAACATCCAGCTCTCTTCCCCTAGGCAGACTGACTATCACAGGTCTTCTCTCCTGCACCACATCCACAAATTTTCGAAACCTTAAGTCTTTGTATTTTTTTCACTTTGTTTTTTCCAATAGTAATATGGGGTATTAAGCTGCAAATCCTCTGTCCCCAGGCCTTTGGTAACTTTCACGCTACACAGGGCTGCCAGAGAGCTGCTATTTCCTGTTTCTTATTCCCAGTATCTCAGTTGATCAACCTTCACCTGTTACTTAGAGGGCATTCCTCCCTTCCAAGGGGTCCACAACACTTTTATATGGGGCTCCTCAGTCTTGAGGTTTATTATGTTTGCGCCTTGAACCATTGGCAGCTCTCAGGACAGAGCTGTTCAGGCTATATCGCTTACTATTACTGCAACAGCAGTACTCAGTAAAGACTGATGGGATTATATATATATATATGTATACACACACACATATATATATATGTATATATATATATATATATATATATATATATATATATATATATATATATATATACACATATATATATATAAGCATTAAGCTACAAACTCGTAGCTTAATGCTTGTATATGAATCACGGTGATGTGATAAAAACTTCATATATACATATATATATATATATATATATATATATATATATATATATATATATATATATACATATATATATATATATATATATATATATATATATATATATATATATATATATATATATATATATATATATTTCACGCATTTTCCCCTACAATAATGTTGTTTGCCCCATACCTTCCCCTCTCCTACGTAACTGTAAATGCTAGTCTCCAGATACCTACGTCACTGCTTAAATCAACAGAGATTAAATGAATTTTACAGAAAACGAACCTTTAAATTAAAAATGGTTAAATGTGCAAATAAATTTACATCTAAACTGCTCAAGCTAAAAAGTTAAAAGTTAAGTATATCTTAGCTTAACCAGAACACCGAGCTGATTAACAGCTAAAAACATTTATTGTGGAAACTAAATAAAATTGAAACATGCAACCAAAGGGGCCAGCAACGTAGACGAAAAACCACTCTCTGGGAATTCTTAAGGCACTTCTCATGCACAATATTATTCTGGAAACTCTTTGCAAAAGACCAGCATCACCTTCCGACTTTCATCACATCAAGCACAACTTCCCGGAATCCGTGGTATGAAGAAATATGTATTGTAAACCTGAGCAAGATTGCTTTGTTCCCTGCGTTTCAACTTCAATATTCAGGGCACGTCTTCTCAAAAGCAGCTATTTTGAAATGGCTTTGGGCGATCATTCGTTTTCATATTGGTTCAGGTTCGTGTTCGTGCCATGTCATTTCCTTTGATTTCTGTACACTTAAACTGCAGTTGATGTC
>JANJGK010000002.1:82625793-82679420 GCA_039081455.1 Macrobrachium rosenbergii | reverse complement strand
CCCTTGGTGCCTCTGGTGCAGAGCCTGAAATCTGCTCCCAAATGAAGATTATGAATAGGTTGAAAAGCAAGGTCATCTCTCCAAGATTATTAGATTCACGAACAAGTGAAATAACCATCTGAAAATGCTGCTCCAATTCAGCCTGAATGGTTCCTTGAGGAACAGGTCCCTCAGGTCCTAAAAGAACCCCAGAGGGATGTGCTACCCCCTCTCCAGAAGAAGGGGTCTTATAAGACTTCCACTTCCTCTCCCATTCAGTGCCAGATAAGGATATCGGTCAGAATGGACCTTGACTCTGACACCCCTGGAGGTCTTATATGGCCTTTAGTCCTGGAGAGGCGGTAGCATACCCCTTGGGGGACCCTTTAGGTCCTGAGGGACCTGCTCTTCCGGAACTCCTTCAGGCAGAGTTGGAGCACTGTTTTCATGAAGTTATTTTGCTCATTTGTGAGTGCAATGATCTCTGGGAGATGACCTTGTCTTTTAACCTGTCCATGATCTTGATTTGGGAGTAGATTTCAGTCTCTGCTCCTGAGGTGCCAAGGGAGTTGCCCCAGTGGTCCACCCTCCTGTGTCAACCACATGTTTAAAGGTATCACCAGATAGTTTATTCTCTCTACCTTCACGACAACTGTAGAAAGAGAGTAAGTCATTCATGCAGAGCAGCGAAAAAAATGTCTTGGTGCTTCTGCCTTTCCTCTGAAACTAAAAGTTCATCATCTGTGGTTGTGTTGTATAAAGGGTTTCTCTTCGCAATATTTTTCAGCAGACTGCAGATTTCCTCATCTTCCTTTGCTGAAACAAGCACCTTTCATTTCAGTGGTAAAAAGCTATGGCTCAGCCTCATTTCAGATTCCAAACAAAGGAAATGTGGCATTATCCATGGTTATCAAGACACTTCAAGCAGTCTTGTCCTCCCCTGGAGCTCCAGTCCCTAGAGTGGGATGTTTCTCTGGTGTTACAAAGCCTTGTGGGGCCTCCTTGTTGACCTTTGTCACATTCCTCAGGCAGAGATCTAACACTGAAGACTTTCATTTTAGCTTTAGTCTGGAGTATATGTGGGATCTGCATGGCATACCCGTCCTATCTCATTCAGTACTCAGGAAGGTGGGGATCTCTCTAGTCTTCTTTCAATCTGGAGTTTGTAGTTGAAACTCAGAACTTTTTGGTTCTGGATGAGAGGCTAAAGCTTCTAGTTTCCTTCCCCCAAAAACTTAGTTGGTGAAGACCCAGATGAGATGCTGTTGTGCCTGGTCTTGCACCTTCCATTTGAAAAGGACCCATTTCTTAAGGCTGGAGGGTGAAACTTCCCATCAGTAAAGATAGGCATAAAAATGTGTTGTCTAGGAACACCTTTCTTTCTGGCTTTGCAATTCTTTCTGGCTTTGCAAGGCTATCAAGCAGGGTTGTGATTCCTCCTTGGAAGAGTCTGGGCTCCTTCCCACTATTAAGTGTTGTGCAGAAGACCCCATGTTTCAAAGGCTGTGGTTTGTATACCTAGAAAAAATGAGAAAAAATATTGATTACCAATATTAATTACTATAATTATGTTGGTGAATATGAAAGAAATTTCAGCAGCTTTGTTTCTATAACATACATACATTTTATTTCCTCATATTTCAAGGCCAAATATTTTAGGTGCTACAGTTCTACTGTATTATTTTTAAATTATAAATTTACTTTGTTTTTCTGAAGCAATTTTATAAAGAAATACTGTGCTTATTTTATACCTATATATGATGATTAAATAACAAATCCTAGCTTAAAATTTCCTTGTCATTACAGAATATATGCCACAAGTAGCCCAAGATCTGCTTCACCATTGAGGTGGGGGGGTAGAGCAGCAAGTCCAGTACCACGGCTTCCAGTACGCGGAGCAGGTGGACACAGGGGACTAGGGGCAGGATCACCCCTTTTGCCCCGCCCCAATCGCCGAGCACTTTTACCTTCACGATCTTTAAGTCTTGACACCGGGTTAGATACAAACAGTGCTGCTGGTTCAGACTCTGAAAGTGCAACAGATGTAGTGAACTCATGCGAGCAGTACTTGCAACAGCAACAGCAACCTAGACCACCTCCATACCAACAAGTGGGGCCAGAAGCTCGGCCTCCAAGACGGAGATTAAGCAGTATACCGTGTGAGAGCAGTCCAATAGCAGAAGAGGAGACTGTTGTTGATGAAGAAACAAGTCGACCAGAGTCAATGGACGAGACTTTGGGAGGGAGCAGAGAGGATTCTTGCTACTTCGATCCTTCTTTACAGTCCTCTAGTGCCTCTTCTAGAAGGTCATCTATTGCTTCAGCTGATGAGCTCCAAAGAAAATCTTCATTTGTCAATAAATGTATGACACGTGTCCGAGGTTTTATGAAAAAATGAACAAATTCTCACACAATTGTACACTAGTTGAGTGAAAATATGGTGCTTGTGGTGTTATTGCGAAGCACTAAGGCTGAGGTCACTTGGCCAGAATGGCGACAGGACGCTTGGTTGACCAGTGCAGGGAATTCTGAACCTGGAATGCCAAGTGTTGGGACCACCTTTGAACTTATAACTAAGGTCACTCACTTGGCTAAGATTGTCGTATGTCTTAAGTGCATTGTTGAGCAACCCCATTGTACTGACCTAATGCCAAATTTGTGAATCTGTGAATATTGTCACAAGTTTAATGATAGAGGAGGAAGTCTTAAAATACTTTTGGTTTTATTTTCTTTTTTTCTATAGAAATCCTGCCATTTAAATTTTTAACTTGCTAAATGCAGCAGCTGTTCAAAAAATAATCACTAAATAGTGAACTGATACCAAACATACTTTGTAAGCATTTAGTGTTTCCACTGTTTTCCTTTGTCTATTTTACTTGCACTTTTTCTTAAGTGCTATGTTTTTAAGATATGGATTAATGCCATCAATCAATCATTCTTGCAGTTCCTTTCTTTATGTGCAGCAACTATGGGCAACTTTGATTTTCAGAATAGGTTTTAGTAAAAAAAAAAAGTATAAAAGTTCTCTTGAAATGATTTAACTAATGAAATTTTTAAAATTTTATTATACAATTTATATATATATATATATATTTTGTGTATGGTATATATGTTATTAATATATGCTTATACACAGAGCTTTATTTATATTTATTAATGACCACATTGTTGACAGAGCTTAGTAATGTGTAATTAAACTAAAGAATGTGAAAGTCCTAATTGAGAATTACAATTTCCCCTTAGTTTTAAGGTATCGTTGTTATCTCACCGTTCATGGTCCAAAATCATATTCAAAGAATATTTTTTTTAGGGCCTCTGTAATGTACAGTATTGTATGATACTTTTAAAAAGTGATGTTGCAGTTCTTCATAGTCATCTAAAATACTAGTAGAAGCAATTTTAAAAACCCGAGTACATTTTGTAAAAATTATTCCATATTGAAGAGTTCCAAAGATTAGTCTCTTCATTTACAGACAATGTTAAATTTCTGTAAATGGCATAGTCATGGTGTTTAAGTTAAGGTACTGACTGTTTGGACAACACATGAGATTATTTGTGTTGGCTTTACTGAAAAAGCCTGTTACACTTTAATGATGGTGATCCCTATCTTTTTTTTTTTTTTTTGTCCTTGTAAATAGAGATTGGCAACTAACGTGTAAGTTTGAGAATTATTATTTTTACACGCAGTAGCCTGGAGCTTAAATAAATACTATTTAAGTAATTAATATGGATCTTATTTCATGCCCATTTCTCAGAAAGAAAATGAAGTTTTGTGTTCAAGATGTACGGCAGTTAATTTCTACCAATAAATCAAAACCTAGCATCATAAAACCTTATGCATTATTTTTGAAGGGGGAGGGGGTTGGTGTCATAAAATTTATATAACACTACATACAATATTGCTGCATGAATTATAATGTTCATAAGTTCTTTGAGAAATTATACCCCTTTAACTACAAAAGAAATAGTTCAATTTCAAGAGTACAAATATTAATTTCATAAAAAAATTTGCTTAGTTACTTACAGACTTTCCTTCAGATGATGATTTTCCTTAAAGAACGGATAACATGGCTCATGTCTTCGTAAGATATCACTGTTGAATGAATGACAACTTTACAGCATTTCAGTTGGCTTATAGGTTAATCCTACCATCTCTACAGACGAAACAATGTTAATGATGTATTCCAAGTCATACATGATGGTGCTTTTGGATTTCAAAATATATCAAGTATTCAGCCACAATTACTGGAAAACAAAATGGAACATATTATAAGACATCCAATATTTCTATTAGACAACATTTAATCACAAAGCCTCAAGAATAATAAATTTAAAGGCACTGTACCAGGCAATTATACCACTGAGTGAATCTACCACCCTGAGTCAACCTAATACGCGTAAAAAGCATTTGAAGGCAAAAAATAAACGTTATGTGCTTTGTCACCTTGGTGATATTCCTCAAACTAGAAGCTATAACCAATAAAGAAATTAACGATAGTTCTTTGCAAATTGTTATATAGCAGGTGTGAATGTACACATTATTACAGATTTGTGTATTTTTGCTTAAGTTTTATATGTAATGTGCTTAGGAAACATCTGCCTAATGGCATAAAATTTTTCATTTTTGTTACTTAAACACAGACCTATTATTTTACTTATGGTGAGGTTTCTGGTAAGTAACATTCACAGGAGGGAACCTCTTCCTAGAGATATCACTTTTGCCACTGGCTACCTTAGCAAGCAAACTGCAAGATACTGCAATTTTGCATTTACATTTGATAACAGAAGCCCTAAATATTGCAGAACACCCAGTTTGGAAGAAATCCAGTTTAACCTTAAAAAATAACTTAAGCAGGCAGCTGTAGGGACAATAAGAATTAAAGGAGCTAGGAGGAGGTACTCCCAGTACAGCTAGAGTTTTACATTCAGGGAATGGAAAATTATTTTACATTTTGTGGGGTCATGTTTTGAACATAACTCGTAATTTACTTATGGTAAAACTATGCAGGTGAGAAGTAAAGGTAGGCCTAGTACTGCTGTCTCCCTGGGAAGAAAAGTTGGTAACAGAACCACCAACCTGTCTTTAGGAACCACAAGAGCCTTTGGTGCACGCCCCAAGGATGCTATTGCCTAAAGCAATAAAAATGTAACGTTTGAGAGAGTATGAATCTGTATTCAATAACTGGTATAAACAAAGTGGTGCTAACTCACCTGGGATTTTCACTGGTATATTGTCAGAACATGAATCTGTATTCAGTAACTGGTATAAACAAAGTGGTGCTAACTCACATGGGACTTTCACTGATACCAGAAACAGGAGTATCTGTAACTGGTGAAGCTTTTAGACAGATGTGACTGCTAAGATAAATCTGCATCTTCGATAATATTAAGTCAATCCCAGGCATAGTCAATGTGACATTATTATCTGGAATATAAAAACTTATATAGAACAAACAACATACATGTATCAATATATACATAAATAACAAGCCATATAAATAAGACAAGTAATGGAATTAATTGAGGCTAAGAAAAAGCAAGTTCAACCAATGGGCAGGCTGAATAAGATCTGGTGGCAATCAAATAGGCGCAACTGCTTAAGAAAGTAAGATTATACACATATCCGGTATGGAACATATTACTATATGGTCATGAATTATGGTATGACAGTGAAACTACAGTATTTATAAAATATTTTCTCGATTTCCTAATAAATTTCAAGAATACATAAGGTTAGTTATGAAACTCTGCACAAGAAAGACATGAGTGGCAGAATTTCAAAAGAGGCCTCTTTGCAGTGATGATGATGAGGTAATGGCATGGAACTTTCAACCAGTATTACATTAAAGCGCATGAACATCAGTGTCAATAAAGCCGTTACGAAGACCATTACAGCATTTTACAGTAAATTTAATGAAAGACCTTTAGTCGGCTGCATTTAAGAAAAAAGCACCTTACCCCCCCAAAAATTTCTACAAAAGGTTTCTCAATTGTTTATTTTAGTATCAGTTGTGCTTAATAATACATCAAAAGTCAACCACAATCTGACCATGCAAAAGGTCAGACTTCCAAGATGCTGTCTATAATAGCCCCTAAAAATCCTTAAAGTGCCTGTTATTCTTCATTATTCAAACTAGGTAAGCAATGCTGGTGCCTAACAACTATTTTGGGGATCTGAAATCCCAATTAGTATATCTGCATTATATTGAAGTATTATGTACTCACAAAATCCAAGATGACGGACCAATATGGCCGCCATACCATGAAAATTTCATTATTCATTCAAATTTATTTTATACAAGTAAATTTAGTGTCTAAACACCTGTTTTGGTGATTTGGGAATCCTAGGAGCGATATGTAATGTACTAATGAAACATCTGCCTAATGGTTTATTAATAAGACTGAGCACCAAACATAAAATTTTTCATTTTTATTACTTAAATACAGACCTATTATTTTACTTATGGTGTTGCAAGATATTGCAATTTTGCATTTACACTTGATAACAGAAGCCCAAAATATTGCAGAACATCCAGTTTGGAAGAAGTCTAGTTTAACCTTAAAAAATAACTTATGCATGTAACTGTAGGGGCAATAAGAATTAAAGGATTTAGGAGGAGGTATTCCCAGTACAGCTAGAGTTTTACATTCAGGGAATGGATAATTATTTTACATTTTGTGAGGCCATATTTTGAACATAACTCGTAATTTACTTATGGTAAAACTATGCAGGTGAGAAGTAACAGGTAGGCCTGGTACTGCTGTCTGCCTGGGAAGGAAAGTTGGTAACAGGAACCACCAACCTGTCTTTACGAACCACAAGTGCCTTTGGTACACGCACCAAGGATGCTATTGCCTAAGGCAATAAAAATGTAATGTTTGAGAGAGTATGAATCTGTATTCAGTAACTGGTATAAACAAAGTGGTGCTAACTCACCTGGGGTTTTCACTGAGTATCTGTAACTGGTGAAGCTTATTAGTGCAGCAGATAATTGCATATTTCATAAGAATCGTTCAGATAGTGAAACAAGCATGAAATTTTGCACAAGTGCTCTTTAAAGTTCCCTCTATCAGAAAAGGGCGCTGGCCACGCAAAAAATTTAATATGGCGGCCAAATTCCAAGATGGCGGCCAGTATCGACAGATTTTGGCTAATTTTTCACTAGAATGGCATGTATTTGCTTCTAGCAATATGGTAAAGCTCTTCCATACTATTTCTTGTGAATATTATGTTTCTGTAGCTTCCCAGTACAGTTTACCTTTAAATATGGGGGCTATATGGCTGCCAAGAAAAGGTAGAAACAATAATTATAATGAGAAATAATGCCCGTTCAACAATTATCGTTTTAAGCATGGATCTTGGTTTCTGTGGTTTTAGATCCTAATGAGGCCATCTCTTTCGAATAACTCATCAATTTTGAAGGAAAATTAATAAATGTAAAAGAGTGTATGTCTGCACACAACCAGGGCACACTGGTGACATCACTGCTGTGTAACTCAGCATGGGGTTCAGTGCCAGCTAATCCAGCTTTACTAATCCTGTAGTCTTAGACTAGTAGTTGTAGTATAGTTTAGTTTAGTGTCCCAAATGCTTTCTAACAGCCCCAGACCAGCTATAGTTAGATAGCCGCACCTGAATAGACAGGATGTGCCAGCGCGGGAGAGCCGAGCCAAGGGTATGGGGGCTGTACATGATGGTTCATGTACTTACCCGGATGGTGTACAGATCACACGGGACTTAAATGGCACTGGATGAATGATCGGGCTAGGTGTAGGGAGACCAAACCTAGTTGAATCCCATACAGGAATGTGTGCTTTGTTTAAGGTGGTAAAAGAATAACCCCTCGGCCTTAATCAAAAGTGAAATCATGGCAGAATGTGATGCCAATCCAATATTGAGCAGTAGAAAAACAAACTGGAGTTTGTGTTGTCTTTGTCAGAAGGACAAAAGAGGTGAGCACTTGACATCACCTCCAAGTCATCATGTCCTAGACCATGATGGGTACACAATGCTGGCAAGGAACATTCCCATGTTCAGTGAAATTAATGAAATGCCACTGATAATGGATCCAGCAAGGCTGGATGAAGGTGATGGCATAGAGGCCACTCTCAGGAAAAATGCAGCAAAATACCATGTGAACTGTCGCTATTTATATCCTGTCAGAGCCGTGAATGTGATCTGCAGGAATTCTTCCAGCACGAGAATCAAACATTCCCAGCTTCCCTTAGTGAGGGTGGTAGGCTGTACACATGTCAGAAGTCTCAGCTGACCTCGGTCCTGGAGAGTCATGTTACACTAGAAGACAAAGAACCAAAGACTGATGTCCTCATTGTAGATGGATCAGCTTTGGTCCATGCCTTGCCACCAAAGAAAGGAAAGACCTTTGAGGGCTATGCACTTTGCGACTTCTTGCCTGTGATACAATCCTATAGCAGCAAGTACACATCATCACATCTTGTATTTGATGTATACAATACATCCAGCCTCAAAGCTGAGACCAGGCTCCAACGTGGTCAAGGAGGAAGGCGCAAGGTGACAGACAAGAACACAATTCCATCCAACTGGCGCAATTTCCTAAGACACGATGCCAACAAGACAGAGTTGTTCCAGTTCCTGGCAGACAAAGTTGCCCAGATGTCTGCCACAAATGTTGTCATTGCCACGAAAGGGTCTGCTGTCCTCAGCACTCATGAGGCTAGTCTTCAGGGACTGGAAAAGTGCTCTCATGAGGAAGCTGACACCGGCATCTTTCTCCATGCCAAATATGCCACAGAACATGGAGCCAAGACCATCACTGTTAAAGCAAATGACACAGATGTTCTTGTCGTTGCAGTCAGTGCTTTCTCCACTCTCCACAATCTAGGGCTAGAGAAGCTATGGGTGGCATTTGGCCAAGGCCAGAGCCTGCGCTGGATTGCTGTGCATGACCTGTGCAACTCTCTGGGCCAGGAGAAGGTGAATGGCATGCTCTTCTTCCATGCGTTCACAGGCTGTGATACAGTGTCAGCCTTCCGGAGCAAGGGCAAGAAGACCGCCTGGCAGACATGGAACATCTTTCCAGAGGCCTCCACTGTGTTCTCCAAACTGAGTCACTACCCTCTCAGAGTGGAAGAGAGTGACCTGAAGGTCCTGGAGAGGTTTGTCATACTTATGTATGAAAGATCCAGCACTGCTGGCACTGTGGATGAGGCTAGACTTGATATGTTTGCCAGAAAACAAAGGGCATATGAGGCCATTCCACCAACCAGGGGAGCTCTCCTCCAACACACCAAGCGTGCTGCATACCAGGCTGGTTGTGTGTGGGGGCAGGCCACCCAGTGTCAGCCACAGCCAGAGAACCCTGCTGAGTGGGGATGGCAAAAGTCTGGTGAAGCATGGCAAGTCCTCTGGACAACCAACTCGCCCTTAGCCAAGAGTTGCCAACAGCTTACCAAATGTGGATGCAAAGCAGGCTGTCGGGAAAGGTGCAAGTGCTACAAGCTGGGTCTTCCCTGCACAGCTCTGTGCACTTGCAAATGTGAAGTCTAGATAAATATTGCCCTCTCTTCAGTAGATAATCTAGCTTGAGCATCCAACGTGTCATGCTATGCCTACCTTCTTATCCTCGAATTTTTCAAAGGTGTAGGTTGAGAGACCTATACATAGATTGGTTGCGTTTAGTCCGTATTTCTCTTCTTTTCTTTTTATGGTTACAGTCTTAGACACAATGTTGTATGTGACCATACCATTACTATTTCAGTTGAAAATAGCATATTAGTTAAACTGTCTGATCACATGAATATACCATTAAATAAAAACAGTTGGTCTCTATGTCTGCTAGCGCTGTGGATAGAAAAAAAAACTTTTATGGCAACCATTTTGTACGCCATCTTGGTTACAATTCATTTAGTAAGGGTTTTCAATAAAATGTGTGGTATGGAACATTTTTATAACCTAAAAGTCGAGGTTTAAAAAAAAAAACTGGCATATTCCATCCAATAGATGCTCCCAAACCAGTGAATCTCAACATAGATGGCGGCCATTTTGAAAAATAGCCGCCATCTTGGATTTT
Source organism: Macrobrachium rosenbergii (assembly GCA_039081455.1). NCBI lineage: Eukaryota > Metazoa > Arthropoda > Malacostraca > Decapoda > Palaemonidae > Macrobrachium > Macrobrachium rosenbergii. The sequence continues at coordinate 82,669,389 of JANJGK010000002.1, read as the reverse complement.
CAGGTGGCCAGCGCCCTTTTCTAAGAGAGCGTAGTCTTAGGAATGTTTGTGCCAAATTTCATGCTTGTTTCACTATCTGAACGATTTTTACAGCAATCTGCTGCACTAATAGTGAGACGTGGCTGCTAAAATAAATCTGCATCTTCGATAATATTAAGTCAATCCCAGACATAGTCAATGTGACATTATTATCTGGAATAAAAAAAACTTATATAGAACAAACAACATACAGGTATCAATATATACATAAATAACAAGCCATATAACTAAGACAAGTAATGGAATTAATTGAGACTAAGAAAAAGCAAGTTCAACCGACTGGCAGGCTGAGTAAGATCTGACAATCGAATAGACGCAACTGCTTAAGAAAGCAAACAAACGTCAGATTATACACACGTCTGGTATGGAACATATTGCTATATGGTCATGAATTATGGTATGACAGTGAAACTGCAGTTTATCTAAAATATTTTCTCGATTTCCTAATAAATTTTCAAGAAGAATACAAAAGGTTAGTTATGAAACTCTGCACAAGAAAGACACGAGTGGCAGAATTTCAAAGAGGCCCCTTTGTAGTGATGATGATGAGGTAATGGCATGGAACTTTCAACCAGTATCACATTAAAGCGCATAGACATCAGTGTCAATCAAGCTGCTATGAAGACCATTCCAGCGTTTTACAGTAAATGGAATGTGAAAGACCTATTAGTCGGCTGCATTTAAGAAAAAAGCACCTTGCCCCCCAAAAAATTGCTACAAAAGGTTTCTTAATTGTTTATCGTAGTATCAGGTGTGCTTAGTAACTTATCAAAAGTCTACCACATTCTGACCATGCAAAAGGTCTGATTTCCAAGATGGCGTCTATAATAGCCCCTAAATCCTTAAAATGCCTGTTACTCTTCATTATTCAAACTAGATAAGTATTGCTGGTGCCTAACACCTTATTTTGGGGATCTGGAAGCCCAATTAGCATATCTGCATTATATTGAAGTGATTACATACTCACAAAATCCAAGATGTCAGACCAATTTGGTCGCCATACTATGAATATATCATTCATTCTAGTTTATTTTATACAAGTAAAGTGTCTATACACCTGTTTTGGTGATTTGGGAATCCAAAGAGCGTATCTGAATTACAGTATACTGAAGTAGGTCTGATAACAAAATTTAATATGGAGGATCAATATGGCTGCCAAACAAAAAAAAATAATTACTCATTTTAACTCATTTTACGCAGGTAAATTTACAGTCTAAACCCCTGTTTTGGGAATCTAGGAATCCAATAAATTTACTTAAACCACAGTACATCACAAAGACTACGTATTTATAAAATCTAAGATGAAGGATCAACATGGTTGCCAAAATACAAAAAAAATCATAATTCATTTGGGGCTATGGCTATCTAATTAGCCTACGTGACTTACAGTAAACTCAAGTGATTATATATATAAATACAAAATCTATGGAGGAGCGAAATAGCTGGCAAATTATGAAAATCCCCATCACTCATTTCAGTTTACTCAAGTAAATTTGGTGTCTGAATCCCTTTCTGGGAATCCTTCGGGCCAGCCCTAGGAGAGCTGTTAATCAGCTCAGTGGTCTGGTAAAACTAAGGTATACTTAACTTTTTGGGAATCTAGAATAATGAGATTTTTATATTGGTCTGCCATCTTGGATTTTGTGAGTATATAATCACTTCAATATGATGCAGTTATGCTAATAGGGTTTCCAGATCCCCAAAATACGGTGTTAGGCACCAGCATTACTTAACTAGTTTGAATAATGAAGAGTGACGGGCATTTTAAGGATTTAAGGGCCATTATAGACGCCATCTTGGAAATCAAACCTTTAACATGGTCAGATTGTGGTATACTTTTGATATATTATTATTAAGCACACCTGACACTACAATAAACAGTCGAGAAACCTTTTGAAGCAATTTTTGGGGGGTCAAACCTTATTTTCAGCCGACTATATTGATAGTCTGTATTTGGTAGCATGGCAACGTACCACATTAATAGAATGTGGAGGCAGTCCAAGTTGCGTGTGCCTAAACTTTTTCATGCAGTCAGTAGAGAGACTTTATGGTTGAACTGCCACTTAGGCTGCGTTCACGCCAAGGGAGTAGCGTCACGTCAAGTAACGACAAGTCATTTGATGCGATTCATTTTGACGAAACCAGTGCCACAACAGGTTTTGTTGAGAATGGGTGCAGTTCTCTTGCTGAAATTAATGCTTTGCTGTGGCTTTGCTGTCGCAGACGTAAAAATAAACCTCGAATCTGTGTGCATCATCTGAACAAATGACACATTGCACGGATAATGACTGTTTAGATGATTGAGAGAGAGAGAGAGAGAGAGAGAGAGAGAGAGAGAGAGAGAGAGAGAGAGAGAGAGAGAGAGAGAGAGAGAGAGAGAGAGAGAGAGAGATTATAAAATGTCGGCGTACGGGTAGAAAGGTGATAAAGTTCTCCCTGCATAATATTCAAATATATATAGTTACTAACATCACAGCTGATTTTTCCACCAATAACAAAAGTATCAGAACACTAATCTCGGTAACACCAGCCGAAGATATATCTAAGTTCACAAAAATACTAATAATTCCACTGCCTCGGAATACTGTGCTGTTCTTAACCTACAGCTCAAAAGATAAAACAGCTTCCTTATAGAAACTGTATCAAAGGCAGCATTGAAATCAACTTGAACAATTCTGGACTCAGGGATTTACATACATCTAAAAAGGGCATCATATGTACTACTAATACTTTTAGCCTGTATAAAATTACTGAGTGTTACAAACTTAGCTATCAAGTAGGAGTTGGGTCAGTTTCGATTCTAATTACACAAATTTTTACATATATACACCACGAATCAAATTCAACTTAAATATCTTTTGATAATAAAGCATTTGTTTAGGTTGAAGGAACTTACGCAAGAAGTCGAAGGTTGACTTTTCAACAACCCTACTGGGCTGCGGAAGGAGTAAGACTGGCCAGTAATGGTTGAAAACAGCACTTATATAATACTGCGGAACAGGCAATGTGTTGCACAACTTATTCATCTGATAAATACTACTTAGCACGAAAATTCAAACAACACTCGAGTTACCTTGGATGTTTTTGATCGATTATGAAATTTAGGTCTTGAAGACCAAGCGCCGGAACCCATCAGGATTATTCAGCGCCGTAATGAAGGTGAAATATATAAATTAATGATATGGTTGATAATGAATATGTGAATGATGGCAACTAGTAAAATTCAGTGTTAGAATATGAACGTAAAAATGAAGAACGATATTAGATAGAACCAACAAAAAATAAACATATTAAACTTTTATATTCAAAATATATACTTAGTATATAAAATATGACTAAAATCTTTATCAAATATTGATATACTGAAATCATATCTCATTAAAATAACCAGATTCTTTCCGATAACCCATAAGGTTATCTACCTCAACGTCATCAATCTTCAAATTAAAAACTAACTTGCTCTGAAACGCGTTGGAATGACAGAAATCGGTAAGATGAACACCCACCGAAGAAGGTTTAGCCCAGGGGTCCCTATTAAGTAGCTCAGTTTTGCCCTTAGGGTTGGTCAAGAATTTCCCATTATAAGGTAGGAATAGTAAGTGAATTAAATAAAAAAACTTAAATATTTGAGCAAATATATTTACTTGAACTTGAAAATGTATTATAAACTTCGGAAGTACTTGTTCAGAGTCCCATTTTTCGCTCACCTTCTGACGTGGATTTAGTGGTATTCTCAAGCACGCGTTCCTTCGTGCTGCATTGGATACTTACTGTCTGTGAGGTTTTCAGCATATATCTGTAGATTCAATCATGCAGTGTACCAACCAATTCGTATGAATAGCATCTGTTCATTTGGATTTTGGCCTTACTCTCTTTGTCATTCTCCCAGCCACTCCTGGTGTAAGGATACATCAACACTGCAGTAAAACATGTCAAACACGTATCAGTAAATATCATGCACACATCACAGACAAGACGAATACATCAACGATTTATTTGTTTGGCAGTCATAACCAGTGCGTCGTACGATTACCCAGCATGTGCAAATGATTCGTTCTCTACTCTCGGTCGTTGACTCGTTTCACTGTTTGTGATGTGGATGCATTAAGCTATTGACATGTAATTAAGACATGTTTTACTATAATATGGATGTACCTCAAGAGGTGGAAAGGGGAGAGGAGCCATTATCTTTCGTGGTCTGCCTGTGACCGATTCCAAACTCTGATAATCATTTCTACACCTGCAGAGATCCTTAGGAATTCCATGTATGAAGGGTTAACAATTAAAGATAGTTACATCACCTCTTTCAAGTGAGCTATGCCAAAAACACTGGCATGATAGCAGTTCCCAAGCAGCAATTTGTATATTATGATAAATTGCAATAAATTCCTTCATGCAGTTGAACTGTGCTAAACAGCAGTGTTAATCATAACCCCAAAAGGTTTGTCCTAATTGGTTACGTATTCCCAAAGTGAACCACAGACTACATGATTCCATATAAGCATCCAGTACAGAAGCACTAAGTAGACCCTACTGAGGACAAAGCCCATTTAAATCCTTAATTTTTAAACAAACCCTGTTCGTATGTTGTACAAAGCTGTCCTTTGTAAGATTTTCTTTCCGAGTCAAAATTCTAGAACACAGCAAATATGGGGATATCAAAGGCTGAGCTATATAAAAACCTGATCCCATTATAAAATGGTTTCAGGGGTAACAGGTTGCCTGTGAAACGTTTACCATACAATATCACGTAAAGGGATGCAATTCTTGCTTGTTACTAACTAGGGTTTCACCCTTCCCGGCTGGTATGGGCAAACTGCAGGTTGGCTCTCAGGGCGATATGAAAAATGCCCTCCAACTGCAATTAGCCGTTTAAGCCACACGCTATATTTCTTACCTTAAGGATAGAATATAAAATTTTAGTCTGTTAACTGGTACCATGACAATGTGAAGTTTTTGGCTTTTCTTTCGTTGCATGATTTTGCCATGTGTCAAGAGTTACACCAAAGGCTAGTCCTCCAACTCCTAATGATGGAATCCAGTTCTTTCAAATGGGACACAGTATTATGAGAATTTGAACAACCAACGTACATGGCAAATACTGTCTCTGTGTATTTTTACAGGCTCAAGCACACAAATGGACTGCCTGTATCAAGTATGTGCAAGTTGTTGATCATCTGACTGAAAGTTCCATGTCCACCGAGGTGTCTAACAGGTTAATCATCATCTATGGGTTTTGTCTTGGATGTAATCTAGGTCTCACTAAACCTCGGGTTGCACACTAGGAAACTCACTATTTCAAGCCCCCCTAAACTTTCCTTCAAATATAGACTTTTTCTCAGCATGCCCAAAGGGGCGTCTAATACTGTACTTGATTACAGGCCTAATCTCTGTTGAAACAAACCTAAGTCTTGGCATGCACACCAAGGAATCCAGTAGCCTAAGCTAACATTCCTCTACAAACTCCATTTCAAAAGTAGGTGTTTTAACTGTTTCAGCAAGTAAATTAAGGGATCCAGTATTTAGACCTAATCATCTTTCCAGAGGACCAGTTTCAGTGGAAGCTAGGCTTATCTATGCATTAGCAAAGAACAATGTAGAGATCAGTACGGTAGCCTGCCTCTCCCTATCTTTGCATTGGTTGTAAATCTTGTTCAAAAGTGGGAAAAATGGGCAATTAGTTTCTACCTCATCAGCTTGTTAATGAGCTGGAGCCACAGAATAACAAGCAAACAGATGTCATTTCCTTTTCTTGAGAAACAACCCTATTTGATTCTGCTAATGACTCACAACAAAACTGCAAACAGGATATATCTTGATACATATCAAGAGTTGTAATTCATGCATACTAATCTCTCAGTACACGTGAAAGAAGCAAAATTAATCATCAACTTCCCAAAAAAACTTTGATGTTGGAAACAGTGCACTTCAGTGATATTTTGAGATATTAATTTCCAAACAGATTCCTAAGCATACTTCAGGTTAGTAGGACATATTAATGATGTACAAGCAAAGATATATAATTTACATACATAAGAAAAATAGGGAGCGACTCGCTACTATACTAATTTCTGCACTGCTCTTGTTAATACAGAAGCTCAGCTTCCATTAAAATTGATTCTCAAAACAGATTATTAGGTTTAAATGACTTAATACCTTAGTTTGTTTGCTGAAATAGTTAACAAATCTACAACGGTGATGAAGTTCGCAGTGGAATATTAGCCTAGGCTGCTGGATTCCTTAATGTGCATGCCAAGACTTAGCCTTTGCTTCATCAGAGATAAAGCTTGTAACCAAGAGCATTAGATTCCACTTTGGATAGCTGAGATATAGCCTTACATGTGAGGCAAAGCTTAAGAAGACTTAAGATACAGAGTTTCGTAGTGAGCATCTCGAGACTTAATAGACCTAGCTTACACCCAAGACAAAAACCAATGATAACCTATTCAACTTCTTCGTGGACATGGATCTTCCAAATGAAGTTATCAATAACATTCACATTCTTGGCACAAGCAACTCATGAGCCTGTAAAAACACTAATGCATAAAGTAACTCCTAATCATTTGTGATGCTGCCTTCTTTACTGTATCTATCATAAGATGCAATCTAAGTGAGTATTCTCTTGAACACGACCCCCAGAGATAATGAACTGGGTCTACATGAACTTCTGGTAAGGGTGTAAGATGAAGTTTTTCGACTGCTTGTAGTGCAATCACTGACTACGCTTGAATACATACCAGTTAAGTATGTTGGTACACGTAAGTACTCATGAATAATAATAACAATTCTCTAACATTACCTCAGTTTTCAAGGACTTCTTGTTGTAAGAAAAAATATAAGAAATCAGCCGGCGCCTAACTTCGTGCCAAACGGGGAGGGAGAGAGAGAGAGAGAGAGAGAGAGAGAGAGAGAGAGAGAGAGAGAGAGAGAGAGAGAGAGAGAGAGAGAGAGAGAGAGACACCAGTCCCAGTAGCAGTTGGCTTGACACACTCGCCCACCCCACGAATGGGCCAAACAGATCGCAGAGCACCAAGAGCTTTACGCAACAATGTCAAGGCGCAGCCAATCGAAATTCATTCCCTCATGCTGTTCTCACTTGATGACAGCAAGAACATGGGTCAAAACGTCAAAGGAAATAAAACAATCGCAATAGAAAATCTTTATATGCCCTTCAGAAACCTAATATACCGCCTACACGCTGATGAATATTGTAAAAAGTATAAAGACGACTCTGTGGCGGGATTTTAAAACACAAAAAACAATACACAACACAGATACACCGAACATATAACCACATACAATACTCACTATGATCCTCGGTTGCTGGGAGATGGTTGAGGGTGTCCACGGTCGCCAACACAGTAGACAAAATTACACAAACAAAACCGGAAAACAGACTTCCAATAAAAAAAAAACGAGCAAAAAGAAAGAGACACATGCACAGACAACAATGACATCCAACAGAAAACACTCGACTCACGGAACATACAATAATCATGCACCATCAATGTCCGCCTTGCACAGAACTCAGCTCAAGACTCTCTCAAAACCGAAAAAAAACTCCCTCGAGATTTGCACAGACAGACAGCACCGTAAACAACTCGAACTAAAGACCCTCATCCCTCTACCAACAACCGAAGCACTCACTAACGACAATTACACTCTCTCTCTCTCTCTCTCTCTCTCTCTCTCTCTCTCTCTCTCTCACACACAAAACGTTGGGAAATGCTAAATACAAACAAATCTATTCATCCCTCTATAACTCGACAAACAAATGCCGCAGAAATCGCAAATATATTCAACACTAATGCCCTTGGAGAAGGCCACCTCTCAAATAATAATAACAATAATAATAATAATAATAATATTAATAAAAATAATAATAATAATAATAATAATAATAATAATAATAATAATAATTCACTTGGCTTCCAACAGAGATAAAGTACAAAATATAGTATAGCCTACATCAACTATACAGTAAAACAGGTGTCTAGTCCCAAACATTGTGAATTAAGACGCCAGAAAAAGAAAATATCTGTACGGTCCACAGTGAAATATCTAAGCCTAAACACTGTACATTACGTTTTGCGTTAAAAATTCTGATTGGTGAGCTGCTTTACATGCTATTTGGCTCAAATATATACCTTATAAATTATCAAAGTATAACGAATAATCTGAAAATTCGCACTCCTTGATTTATTTTTACCAAATAAATTTTCATTGTCTGGTTTTAACTTAACCTCTATTTTTTTCTTTAATTAAAACTTTTCTTTGTGACTGCTTGTGTTTCGTTGTCGATATTTTTGCAATCACTTTTACTGCCATCATTCTACAAGAACCACAAACTGCCATCATTCTACTTGAACCACAAACTGACATCATTCTACATGAACCACAAACTGCCATCATTCTACAGTACATGAACCACAAACTGCCATCATTCTACAGTACACGAACCACAAACTGCCATCATTCTACTAGAACCACAAACTGCCACCATTCTACTAGAACCACAAACTGCCATCATTCTACTTGAACCACAAACTGACATCATTCTACAAGAACCACAAACTGCCATCATTCTACTTGAACCACAAACTGACACCATTCTACATGAACCACAAACTGCCACCATTCTACTAGAACCACAAACTGCCACCATTCTACTAGAACCACAAACTGCCACCATTCTACTTGAACCACAAACTGCCACCATTCTACTTGAACCATAAAATGCAATTGACAATTGTTCTATCAGGTTGGTGTAAAAGATAAGTAAATGTGCACAAATTATCTTACCCTTATGGCGAATTGCCATTCGTCCAACAAGAAACCAAATGATGAAATTTTGGCAGTGTCCTTGAGATATCTATTTGCGGGAACACACGGCACCCTTTTAAATGTATTAATTACCCATGGAAATTATCATATTGTTATATTTGACGTAACAAAGATATGTTCATGAAAAACGCAGACATCAATTAACAGACTCGATTTATTATTTTATAAAAGTTAAAGACCATTTTCTATGACATCACATCTCTAACTAAAGAAAACGGAAATTAACGGGTAGCTCATCTATAACTAGCGGATTATTTTTTTTAACATCATAGCTTTCAACTACCAAGTTTACTTTGACAGTTCTCCCTATTGGCCAGTCTTTTTTTTCTAATTGTTAGTCACATTACATTATGTAACAAATCTTTACCATAGTTATTCTGAATAGCTGTGTCCTCAAGTTTCTTATTGAATAAAGTTTTAACATCTCCAGTTCCGGGGGTAGTTTACGAAACAGTCTGCTGTCTACGCTGAGTCTGGATTTGGACAGGCTAAATTTCTATCTGTTTCATAAACCACACCTCTTACGATATTTGATATAATTATACTACGCAGCCTACTTTCTTCTGCACCATTTTGACATAATTTAAAAATTCCACGTTCTTTATTTCCAATGAGCAACCACAATGACGACTTCATATTTTTGGTCTCGTTGTTTCCTTGTTGAACATAAATGGTTCTCATTATAAATCTGATTAAGAAACAAAGGATTCACGTCTTCACCATCACCTGGAGTATTCGCTATCAGAGGATGTATCACAGCATCACAAATGCTTGGATGTAGCAAAAAAACTACTTGGACATTTTTGGAATATTGATGGCCCTCTTCCATGTACCCATTTGAAGCCTTTCCTGTATTCTAAGAAGGTTAAACCGCTACAGAAAACATGAAATGAAGATTCCTCACAGTATTATGCATACTATATTAACAGATAATTTTCACTTGGAAAATTACTTTTATAATAAACAAAACAAATTGTCTTAATTTCTATAACTTTCTAGTTGGGCCCCACAATTCCTAGCACAGGCCCTGTTTACAGTAATCCATAGCAAGAAACCTTAAATGACAAAAGTAAGCCATCCTGATATCTGTGAGCATGAATATGCTAAGAGAACCTACCTAAGATTTTCATTTAATTATTGCATCTAACTTGGAAGTGCATTTATTCCAAAAGATGGACCAGGAAGACCTAACTTTGGTTGTCAAATTAAGGTAGTTTTGGACGTTGACTCTACAGCACAGTTGTTTCAGGTGGGCGACTACATTCTAGGTGAGGATACATACATAAGTAGGTCGATTCAGGGGAATGGTGACCCTACCTCAGCGCCAAGTCAGAATACTGCTACCTAGGTGAGGCAAGGTTAAGTTAGGATGTAGTAATCAGGTGAGCTTTAGGCTAGGTTAGGTTATATTTTGGCTTTCTCTGACACACACAATGGGTTTTGCTTTTTATTTGCTATAAGTTCTTTAACCATTCATTTCAATGACTATTGGACATAAATACGTTCCTTCACCTAAATATTCCTATTTCCTAGACTCTCCCCCCGACTATCTGAGAAACTTGAGAATGGCGTGACATAAAACTGGCAATTTCATGGGAACAGAAGTTCAAATTATTTAATTAAATGCAACAAAGTTTTCACACAACAGAGAACTCAATTATTATGTTAGCAATAATCATTGAATATATAATCAGCTCAAGTTTTCCTATATCTTTTGTTTGGTCTGACCTGGCTGTCTTCCAATAATTCCCCTTCTCTACTCAGCATCCCTGTATGTCGTACTCCAATCTCAAAATTCAAATGCAACTGGCATACACAACAAAGCCCAAAAACGAACTTACATAGCTACATAGGAGCTGTATAATTACGATCTTATACAAAACTTCGTTATGACGTACCAACTTTGTGCCAACGTCGAATTAACACCAATGGCTGAATGACGATTTTAATATTTTCTTTAACATTTGAAGTCTTCATTAATATTCTAAATCCACTGTAATGTTTCTGGCGACTTGTGTAACTCCTTGGGAATTTACCCCAAACACACTAGCAGTTCAGCATAGTGCAAACTAGCACCTCTGCAATTTATTTTACTAATAAGATTCTAGACTTTTTCGGACTAGCTGCTTTTCACTACCTGTCACTTTAGATTCAAGATGCATTTGTTGTACGCTATTTTGTAGAGAATGACTTGGATTTTACTCATTCACTAAGCAAAACTGTGTGTGTGGTTTTTCTGTTACTGCATTAAATGACAATTTTGTTACTGAAATGCCTCACATTTAGGAGAAGGATTTTTCCTTCGTGTATCATTTATACCACAGAAATTAGCATATCAAACGTCCATTTTTTCTGCCTGAAGCTGCCAAATTGTAGCCTAACCCCAGCATTCTAAAAGTATAGTCTTCCAGACCCTCTTGAAAACTGATAAATCACAGATTTCGACAATGAAAAGAAACCGAAGCAAACTAGAGGGAACCGATAGGAAAACCTCATGGACTGTTCATCATAATCAGCAACGGTAATACCATCAATACATCATAACCTAACATAGCCAAACCTTGAGCTCTGCCTATCACCTTGCCTAGTGGGCAACTCCTTTCCCTATGCAATGACCATTGGTTAATGGTAAATGTAATCATGAAAAAACTGAATACCAGCTGAATATAACCAGGAATAAAAATGCAGGAATAAAAATGTTGAAGTAAAAAGGTAAAAGAAAGTTTTTTGATAAGTATATACATAAAGTATATCAGTTTTCATAAATTTTACTTTCATTTCCATCGAAAATGCTTGATTAATACATTATACTATCCCTAAGACCTACAATTGCTGGGGACCAATGAGCCATGCCTGGATTTTCTGATGGTGAAAAACAAAACAAGTGAAATACAGGGATGCATTGTAAGCTAATTTAACCTAGGGTGGTGCCTCCTGCCTGACTGGTGAAGGATTTTGCCTCTTTGTGAAACATCTGATGACAAATAGTAAATTTATATGAGCTGTTTTTGCTGAAAACTACTGGACTGTACCCCTATGCCAACATTTATAAAGTACAGCCTATGACCTGCTAGAATCTCCTGTAATTGATGAACCACTTTTTACCTTAGACGTCCCAACCTAACCTAACCTGGTCTAGGGAACTGTAAGTATTAAATTCCATGTAAGTGGCAGAGAAGAAAAATTATTCAAAATGATGAAACAAATAAAAAAATATAAATGGCCCAAGTTATTATGGTCGCTATAAAACATTATCAGTGTTAAGTAACTAAAGACACTTATAAATGAGTCAGTTTTTTACCATGACTGTGACTGCTGCTGATTACACATATTAACCACCTATCTTTTGCACCGTTTTAATTTTTATTAGGCTACTTTTTTGTTTTCCCCAAGCTGAAAATCACCGTTGGCCCTTGTGGTCCTCACATGACTGTCAAAAACAGTAAGAGTCAGGAAACAAAAAAACCAATGACTTGTACTAACAAGAATGGTAAAAAAATTAAATTTTCAGAGTAATTTGTATTTTTCCTAACTATACAAACCTGAGGTCTTTACATAAGGAATATGCATCAGCACAGCTGGAAACGGCTGTTTAACTTTTAAACAAGGTGGTTAGGTACTTAACTACTGCCCGACTGGCCCAGGTACCAGAATGTCGGGTGGCACGAGGTGGGCATATAAACTGTAAAACCTCAGGTTTGTATAGTTAGGAAAAATACAAATTACTTTGAAAATTTGTCATTTGTTCCTACACATTTGTTGAATGGAGTGCAGAACTGCATGTTCAACTGTCAGACTTCTGGGCCTTTTCAAATGAATGGGGGTAAGCACCATCACCTGAAAAGGGGCTAGGATGAATCTATACAGTAAACCCCCGTATTCACGGGGATGCAAACCACAAGCGCCCCCCCCCACCAGTGAATAGTTAAAATCCACAAATAGTCAACGCCCTCCCTCTACAAATGCTTATAACTGCATATATTGAAAATTCAAATACCAAATGTATACCTATACCTTAAACTAGCATCCTACATCAAATATACCTTGAAATATTATTCTATTACTGCATTAATCTTTGAAATGATATTTTATCAATATATTTTCAAAGTCATCTTAGACATTTTGCCTTACAAATATATACATATGCACTTCTAACCCTTCCTGCATTAACAGAGAGAGAGAGAGAGAGAGAGAGAGAGAGAGAGAGAGAGAGAGAGAGAGAGAGAGAGAGAGAGAGAGAGAGAGAGAGAATTATTATTTTTATTATTTAATGTTATTATTTAATCTTATTAAACTTAATATTTTTTGAAAATTAGTACTGTAAATCATTATTTTATCATAAAAATAACATTTTTATGATAAAGTTTTAATATACTTACCAAGTAATTATGTAGTTATTGGTTCCTAACCTACGGCAGCTTAAAAATTAAAAATTCGCGCCGCGGCGCTTCTATCATTTGTGTGTAGGTGACAAGGTCCCGCCCACTATCCAGAACCCAAAGGAACACCCCGGCAGCGAGTTCAGTTCTTTCTACTCTAATGTCCATGCAAGCGGAGGAGGGAGGGCACCTATCATGTAATTACTTGGTAAGTAAATATAAAACTTTTATCATAAGAGGTGGGAAAGAGCATGGGCATATTCTATTCCAAAGCATTAAGTAATGAATTTGAAATAGAAAGGTTGCTAACATTAAATAAATGTTTGTTGTTTCCTTACCTGTTGAGAGAGCTGCTGCAGGGAGTTACTGCCTTCAGTCGGTGCTTCTCTCAACCTGCAGTGGGCATGGCAGTGTAGCCAAGGTTTACCCCTACATTAGCGGAACTTTGCAGCTCACGAAGTACATAGTATGCTGACAAAGTTTAAAAGATGTCCTTGCCCTGGGCGAAGACCAGAATACAAAATAACAACATTATCACCTACATCACAGAATTAAAACCATAACCCAAACCATTAAAAACAAAACTGGTGGGTACTCCAGGTACAAAGTACCCCAGGCTCCCTAGACTCAAAACCTTAAGTCAAGGCAAGTGGATAGCAAAGGAACAGAGAGTTCTCTATGCTTCTGCTCCCAACACCATGCCAGCCATGGATAAAGGTCCTAAAGTGTTACAATTTTCAAACAAGGTCTCTATGTCCTTGAGGCAGTGTGAGGCAAACATGGATTTGCATCCCCAGAACGTCAACTGCAAGATCGTAGAGATAGACAAGTTATGTCTACGTGCCAAGGAAGTTTGTGACTGCCCTAATTTCGTGAGCCTTAACCTTAACTAACAGAAAGGCTTCCTCCTGGATCTGAAAGTGGGCTTCTGATATCAACTCTCCCAGAAAAAAAGGATATGGCATTTTTGGAGAGCGGATGAACCAGGCTTCTTACAGAGCATCGGAGGTTGCTAGAAGGTTCTCAAATCTTTTCCATCCTGTGAAGGTAGTACCCGAGACACCTCACTGGACAGAGAAGTCTTTCTTCTTCCTCAGGTCCTAAGACATCCATAAGATTCTTGTTAATGAAGGATCTGGGCCAGGGCTTGGAAGGGTCCTCGTTTTTTGCGAGGAAACGAAGAGAAAGAGAGCAAGCTGCATCCCCTTGCGCAAATCCTACTCTCTTCTCTGTTGCCTGCAACTCCCTAATACATTTGGCAGTAGCAAGAGCCACTAGAAAGAGAGTCGTCTTGGTGAGATTCCTGAGTGAGACAGAACGGAAAGGTTCGAACTGAGGACTTGAAAGCCATTTCAGTACAACATCTAAGTTTCAAGAGATGCTAGAAGAACTTTCTTGCTTAGACTTATCAAAGGATTTCATTAAGTCACTGATATCTTGACTAGAAGACAGATCCATTCCTCTGTGTTTAAAAACTGAGCTGAGCATCCACATATACTCTTTGATGGTAGAAGTCGATAATTTCCAGACAAACATTGATTTATTGTCAATATCAGTGTTAATCAGTAAAGTGCCTGATCATAAGTTGATGTCACCCTCCTTGTGCCTTCGGAAATTTCCCTTTGTACAGTTTAGACTGTGTTTCAATTTATTGAGTATTAATGTGCCCTTCCTCCACGTTTGCAGAAGGGTCGTATAACTCTGTATCCACTGTCTGCTTCACTGTACCCACATCCAGCAACCAAGCCCTCCAATTAAATCCTTGGTTATCTCAGCATTACTATTTGGCACATTATTTATCAAGGTCTTATATCAGTTAACATCATAAGTGCCAAGACCCCAGTATATATGGCTGTGTGTGAATTACTCTTCTGATTAATGTAAATATATGTACAGCAAACATCCCATATTCGCGGTCTCACTAATCGCGGACTCACCTATTTGTGGATTTCTCTGTGGTACGTATATACACATTATTCACGGAAAATTCGCCCATTCGTGGTATTTTTCACTGAGAAATATTCACTAATTACTGTATTTTCATGACTAAATGCACTTTTTGTGATAGAACTATTAAAATACTCTGGTGCGGTACGCATCCCCTGCAAATATGGGGGGTTTCCTGTAATTAACTTAAAACATCAGGATTTCTCCACCGAGTCCTTTCTCAAAAGGAAATCTCCTTTAAAGTAAAATTTTCTTTGTTATATATGTGTTGATCTGCAGTCAGTTACAGCAACACCAAGGTAGGTAAATCCACACTTACAACAAAAGGAAAAGCCTGTGATGAGGATGGATAACTACAAACGAAGGACCTGGAAGAGGGGGAGAAATGACAGGTTGTTAACCTGACCTCACTAATTGCTTTCGCAATCTATCTGCTCCCATTCTCTTCCTATACTAACAAACTTAAGCACAAAGTCCTTCAAAAATCCTTACTTCCTCACATCTATTCTCAAGATCACACTTTATACCATTGCAGCCAACGTAAACAGTGTGGATCTCCTAAAAATCCAACATCCTGCTAACACAGTAGCCACTCTTACAGCCATTTGATCCTTTGTTTGAATGCCTACTCTGCACTGAGATATAAGCTAACTTCAACAGTAGGCAAGATTCATCCCAAATAATACATGCAGACTCATAGGGTGTCAGGGCTGCAAAACAAAAACACTAACTACACTAACACCATGGGCATAAAGCATTCATGCACCACTCACAGCCTTCACACTTTTACTGTTCACATTTTGTTTTCATCCACTGCAAAAACAAAAGCAATTAAAATAAATAAAAACCTTACATAAAGAAACTAAAACAGCAACTCCAGGTGAGGCAGTTAAGAGTCCACACCCCCAACTACAGCTGAAGAAAAGCACTGGCTTTTGGCAGACTATTGAAAATCTTCTCCCACCTACCATCAATTAACCACCAAGCTTCAACAACTGCTCCCAACTCACGCTCAGGAACGTTCCTACATAAAAGGTGATGGTTTACATATACAGTATGTAAGAACATCACATATATTCTTATGCTAAGTGACCAGATGTCTTCAGATTTCAACCATATTTCATGGCATAGTGTCTTCAGTACACAAGTGGCTGCCTTGTGTGTAAGAAGCACTGATGGATATAAGATATATTTTAATTATAGAAGACATGCATAACTCTACCACTCCTTAAGTCAGGTAATCCCATCCATTGGTAAATGTCTTTCCTCCGCAAAAGTAATCTTGGCTAGGAGTCAGTTTATGGGAACTGAGAATGGAACAAAAGTAAATGCTTTCTTTATATACTCCATACTTTGAACCCCTTTGCAATTAGGATCCAGTGTGGAAAGTTAGGTTGCAACTGATTGATTTATGAAAGTCAACGTCAAGCCAAAAACTGCATCCCACTTTCATGATCTTTGGTCCTCTAGGTGAAGGGGGCTTGCCCCTGCCCATTTAAAGACCTGGTAGTCTAGGCTACGTTATGTTGGGTTAGGTTAAATTACAAGGCACCCCTGCACTTTACTCTCATTTTTATGGTGGTCTACCTTAGGTTAGGTGGGGATGAGGTCGAGGGAGTGAAAACTCATTCCATAACCCCAGCCAGGCAAGAACCTGGTGCTCTGGGTTAGGTTTGGGAAAGTTAGGTTAGGTTGCACCCTTTAATCTTATTCTGATTTGACTGGGTCAGGTCAGGTCAAGTGGAAGTGGGTCCAGACGGAGCAACGCCAACATACCCAGAGTGGTCAAGTCAGGTTAAGCTGATTCCTCGTAATTGCTTTTTGGGTTGTTATGTTTTCTACACAAAAGTGCGTATTATTTTGCACGATTATATTGTGGTGTATTAATCTCCTATTTTTTTTTCAAGTAATTCACTGCCCTCTTTTATTAGTTTTGCCTCACCCAAAAAACTTGTTTCTCAATGGTGTCTCCCGTAAGTTATGGGAGAGGGTAAACATAAAACGGAAAGGTTTTATGCCCAAAACAATGGCTACAGCATAAACACGCCTACATAAAACAATAAATGGTAACCTTAACCATTTAACACAGGCTACAAGTCACTGATTAATGCTTTGGTTATACATGTACATTGCCTTCGTGAATGGCTCCTCAAACGTTTATGAATGAAAACCATTCTGGAACCAATAAACACACTGCAAAGTCTAAGTCGAGGATTGCCAACACAATTTGCAATGGACAACCATGAGAGTTTAGTTTGACCAAATAATAACACTGTATAAACGAAGTATAAACTCTCAGTTAAAACCTAGTAAGTCTTACCTCCTAAAATAAATCCGTTTAAATAAAAATAAGCACTACACAACACTTCACACTTTCAGAGCTAGCCGAGGAAACGGGAACTTGACTTAACCAGTGGTATTTCACGATTGCCGTATAGTTTTACATCAAGGTCCGAAGTTATAGTTACTCTTGGATGTGTATTTTATTATTTTTTTTTCTCCACATATGAAATAAACATTGTTTATTTTTACTATTACTGACAATGAACAAAACTTTTTTTCCATTTGTTCAACTTCTATATTTCTGTCATTTCTGTATTAAGGCAAAATAACAAAAAATGGATTGGATCTTCCTCATTAGTTTCACAAGAATTGCGGTCGGCACATCTTCCAATATGCCTGCTATGAAGTTCAGTTTTAACGTATTGGTTCTTTCTCTAAGAAAATTACCCATCCAAAAGTGTGTCACATCTTTATTCAACTTCATGCCTCCTTTCTGTTTCCTGTATATTTCTGAACCTACGTTTTAACTCTCCTTTCCACTATCATTTTCCCACGGCGTAGTTGTAGATTTTCTTTCTAACTTGGCCATTTCATTTATTTGTCTTGCATTAAGGTTTACTTTTTGCATATAATTTCCCACCTTTTTCGTAGCATGTCGACTCAGGGTCTTGTTTATATACCACGGCTTCCCATTTTTCCACTTCTGTCATCATAGAAGATGCTCCTCTCTCCCTGTACTATAACAATTGCTGTACATTTTGTTACATCAATATTTTCCAATATACCCCGTTTTTAATCCTTTGCAACTTTTCAGTTACAAATTCTGTCAAATATATTACATCAAATACACGCAGAATAGAAGGTACTGCAATGTCCTTCTCAATAGGTTTTCTTATTCGTGCTTCGGTGCAGCTTTTCTGTGTGAGTGCAGTAAGTTTGCTAGTTTTTTTGGCTTTTTAAAAAATTTCTATTTTATTGCTTTTTGAATTTATTCCTCTGTCTATCAGGTTTAATTCCTAGATAAATTATATTTTCCACTTCCCTTGCTCCTCCTGTGAGTTTTGGATTATTTTTCATATATATTATAATGTTTTTATTTATTTATTTCTAAGCCACGCCTTTTATCTCCGTTTGAAAGGTTTATATTATATTCTGCATCCTGTACACTTCACTGATTTCGTTTAAATTTTTTCCCCTCCCCATTCTGTTCCTTTTATTTTCAAATATTTTTTCAGCTATAAGTGCAAATGCAGGTCCTGTGTATCCGTATATTACTCCGCTTGTAACTTCCATATCTCGCGCTGTACAACCCCCTACGGCAAAATTGGTTGTGTCATCCTAATGCATGTTTGTAGTTGTTTTTTATGGCCTTTGGGTGAATTCCATGTTATTTCATATCTTCTGTTAATACTTCCTGTCTTCGCGGAGTCAAAAGCTTTACTAAAGTCTAGGCCTATAGCGGTTAGTGTTAGGGGTTTTAGTTTTTTAACTTCGTAATTATTAAATTAGTTTCTTCGTTGATTTTATCTATTTTTTTTATACAAAAACTATGAATCCTTGATATTTCTGGAATGCTATATTCATATACTTCTATATACTCACCCAATTCTGCCGTCTCAGTTCCGTATTCCGTGTTTTTTTATTAGTTATATACTGAATTGTGTCACCTGATATATATTGTATATCTAAGTACAGTATTAAATAATGCGACGCCATACAGAAAGTTAGCTTCGTTTAGAGAAACCTCTGTACCTATGTGATATTTTTTTTTTGTAGTGACAGATAGTCTTGCTGTGGATACCACCCCCCCCCCCCAACGCCAGACTATTAAAAAAAAAAAAAACTGCTCAAGGCAAGAAAATGCCTCCTTTGAGTCCAGGCGTTGTTTTTCGTTACGGATGTTATCTGTCACGGTGCAGGATTTCTTAGTAAAACGTATCTTTCATCTCTGTGACCAGAGCCTTTTCTCTTAAAACTGAAGTAAGCTGATGGGAGAGATAAAATATCAGGTGGTCAAAATGCAAAAGCCTCGGAATACGTATTGCCTGTTTTTAAAGATCTTGAATCTACCGAGTCACAAGTATGTTAGACCTACTGTGTCATTCACCCCTACCTTGCAAGCATTCTCATCGCCGAACGATCATCGTCTATTCTCCCCACGCGACCAAACCATCTCAAAATACTTTGATCTGTCTTTTCACCTATACTAACCTTTTTATCACATTTTCTACATTTATCCAAAGTTCTTATCTTATCAATTCTTCTTATGCCGCATATGCAACGCAAATGGATCTTCTCAACAACTTCAACCTATTTTTTATCATTGGCATCGAATATCCACATAAATGTTATATCCATACAAGAGTCTGCCTAAGGCAATTTTCACCACCCCACGTGAAAAAATTAAATTTTTTTCTGAATTACAATAATGGTACTACTTCCCTTCACAGTATAAAATAATTATGCCTAGACATGGATTAGCTATTTTTTCAAAGTACCCATACAAGACATAATAGGATTTTTGTCCAACAAAAAGGTGCCAAACGCCGACCATAGACGGCTAAGTGTAGGTAGAACCTATAAAATCTTCATCATAAACAGACAGTCAAAGTAGTAAGGGCAATATTCTCGGCCCTATTTTAGCAAATCTGTATATGGAATACTTTGACAATCATAGTAAGCCCCATGGACTCTAAAGATAGGATCTGGATGAGGTATGTGGATAATGACTTTAGGGATAATTCAGTGTGATTTTTTTGTTAAGCGTGTTGATAAATCTATACATTTACTATACCCATACCTCAACCCGACGATGCTTGAATAAATGTGAAAGCGCTTGGTACTGACCTTCTGTTGTTTCCTGTGGTATATATATATATATATATATATATATATATATATATATATATATATATATATATATATATATTAATATATATATATAAATAATTATGTCTTGAAAAATAGACGAAAGCTCAAGGTCTGCGGGTTTGCCCTCTCACTTTGCCTACGAGCGCTTCTAGATATTTGAACGTCAAGGGGCCATTGTGGTACTGGATGATTACTTCTTCGTACAACTGCAGAGATTTTGGTTAGTTCCACCTTTAAATCCTTGTACTTCATCACTTTTATTTTCTGGATCTATTGTATTGCTGTCCAACCACCCCAACTCTTTTCACTGTCTTGAGCGGTGAGTAACTGAAACTGCCCTAGTGCTTGGCTTAACGGAAAAATTTTCTTAAATCAAATCAATCTAACGGCTCCCTTCGTCACGGTATAATTCAAATCAGCTGTAGAGCAGGATCTGAAAAGAAAATTTTATCGAGTAAAGTTCAAGAAATAGCTCGCATGATCATGATCATGATCATGATCATGATCATGGGATTTTACTGATTTCTCATGTACATGTATTAAGCAGCTCTAATCTATTGCCTTCAGCTGAAGTAACATTATATTGTCTTTATCTATATTGTCCTTATCTAGAAGGTTAAGTAAAAACTGCAGTAAGAATTTCCTGTGCCAGTAGTAAAATTGTTGCTTGCTAATGATCTAACTGAAGAGTTAGTAATCCCTACTCTTGTGGTGTGTGGAACTGTCAGTAGACGTAAATCTGAAAGTGAACTATAAATGTTTTGGAGTATCTAATATTGCAATTAAGTGATGATAGTAAACTAGGCTTAGCCGATGTGGTTACTCGTGGCTCACAAGATAATGAGAGTACAGTAATTTTTGATGCTTTAACTTATTCATGATCATGATCATTTGAAGCTTTCAAATAACTTTTAACATGAATAAAGCATAATAAGTTAATTTTGCTTCTGTAATGTTGGCGGTCTAAATTAACAGGTCCTTTAGAAATTTTAGATAAATTAGTAAATAATGAAGAGTTGGAACTAACTATTAGTCAGTATTTGAAGAAATTGGAAAGTATAAGTTTCGAATGAAAGGAAAGTTTCACAATATATGTAAATTTGCTTTGGATAACTATCGTAACAGTCAAGAACAAATGAAAGTAAGATATGATAAAACTGCAAAATGTAGGATCTTAAAACAGGATGTCTTAGCCTTCTTCCCATGGAGTTCGAGGTTCTCCTTTGAAAAGTAAACATTCTGGCCCATACATTGTAGAGAATTGTTAATAATCACAATTACATAAAAGTCAGAAGTAAGGATACATAACTAGTTCATGTCAATCTGCTTAAGCCCTATAACAAATCTGTTTAAAGTTGTTTACCAAACTCTTTACGTGTAAAATGTGAAGGAAAAAAATAGAACCTGACCTTGCTGAAAATAAGACATATCATGTTCTCAGAGAGTCTAATGTACAAATCTTAATGTCTTCCACAGTATCTGCAGCTAAAAGAAATTTAATTTTGGTATATGATTATTAACGTCTTTCATATGTTAAGACATAAGATTATGTAAATTGGTTTATTTATATCAATTACTTGTCCCTTATGTAATTACCCTTGACCCACTTTTAAATAGACCCTTCCACCTGTTACCCGTTGTTATCGGGGAAAAATGTTTACTTCGGTAATGAAGGAGTTAGCCGAAGCAGTCTGGCAGCGAGTTGTCTCCGACTCGGAAGCAAACCCTCTCGTAGGAGATTTTAATCTTGACTTCTATCACTAGGACTTGGAAGGATCTGACTTTCTCCTACTTTTAGAAGCCCTATGTACCAGCAATGATCGTGGTGTAAATTGATCCTGGGGAGTGACCTACCATGTTGAACTAGTGCAGTCATTTTGAAGAAGTTCTACAACACTCATCCTCGTCGTGTCAAGAGTCAGAACATAACCTCTTAATGTTGCCAATTGCCGCTCTGGAATTCATTACAGGTAAGGGTCAACTAGAGAGTGGGTCTCAAGTCAAGCCCTTTGTAAATTCCAGCTTGGGGAAGTGATTTCTTAAGTAAGGCCTTGCATGTCTTTAATATATGTAATCATCTATGAGCCAATTTTACGTGTCTTGTGTCTTGGCATATATAATAACATGGTTATTGTCAGCAATTTATCCTTTTGGCAGTGTTAATATTATTCTATTTTGCTAGGATAGCCAATCATCATTTACGTAATTCTGCTTAAATGTGTAGTTTACTGTTAAGCCAGGAATTATAGGCAGTTGTTATGACTTTTAGTTCTGCTTGGTAATATTAATTGATGGCCTATCGAAATTTTCAGGTGATTACCGAACTGAATTGAGACACATGTGTTATACCCACTACCTTGCATCAATAGTTGTAATTACTTCAGGACCTCGGGCAGTTAATGAGAGCCTCTAATAGTTTATTAAGTTGCTTATTTTTACTTAAGGGAAGTTCTCTATGTATGATAGTATATCGTTAATATACAGATTAATTATGTGTTTCCTTGGTCCCTAGAGTTTTTACGTGTATGTTATTGGTGTCTCCTTAAAAAATTTAGTTCATGGCGCCCGAACAGGGACTGTTGCAAGTTAGGTAATTAAGAGGCTCTCAAAATTAGGTTGCATTGGTTTAGCTGTAGCTCACTCCCTCGGGTTTTCTATTAGCAATCATTGGTACTGGGGATTTTTTGTCAAGTAATATATTATCATGTCCAATTTAAAACTGCTTATTACTCAGAGAAAGGTTATTCGTAAGAAAGTAACGGATGCCTTTAATAAATTGGGGTCCTATGTAAATTTTACTGCATCCCAGAAAGTATCGGAAAAGGGTCTCCTGTTAAGTTACCAGAAGGGTTTGTTAGGTTTGGATTTTAAAATTCAAAGTTTAAAGTTCGAGGATAGCGCAGTTACAGAACTCGAATTAGAAGAGGAATGTTTGGTTTGCCTTGATTATTTAGATAAGATAGAGAGATGTTTGCCTTTGCTTGAATTTTCTCCTTCCCGTAGTGTCACGGACACAGCTCTTAGTTTACTAAAGCAGCCAACAGCGCCCCTCCCAAAATTAATTAAGTTGCAAGGAAAATGAGGATCTCTTGCAGTTTTTTGTAGAATTTGAGGCTACTACTGGTGTTTATAAATATCCTGATAGGGATTTGTTATTACTTTTGCTTAAACAGCAAGTTGAAGGTCGTGCAAAGGTTTTGCTGAATTCTCTTGAAGCAGATAAACAGAGTTACCAAGATGCTAAATCGCTCTTGATTAAAGCTTTTGCTTCGGAAGAAGTTAGGAAGTCTTCCACCGTTAAGAAACTAACATTTAGAGTTGAAACTAAATCTAGGTGATGACCCATTTAATTATGTTTCAAGGCTAAGGAATCTATGTGAGTCTACTAAGGTTTTGCAAATATCCTCTGATGATGATTTTTTGACTTATTTTGCTTGGCTAGGTTTGAATGATGAATTTAGGAAAGAGTTGGTGCAAATTACTAATAAGACTTCTCCTTCAATTGCGGAAATTTTGGATAACTTTTTTGTAGCTTGCGAGAGGTATGAAAACTCGAGAAAATTGTCAATTGTTACGCCTTCAAACCATTCCTTATCATACAATAGTAGTACTGAAGATACTGATAGTTTTGCTAGTTTGGCAGTTAAAGTGCATTCTCTTAAGAATAAAGTCCTACCTAGTTGTTCGTTATGTTCAAAGGTCAATGGTAAGGATTTCAATCCTTTACTATATAAATGTACTAAATTTCCCACTCCACAGTCTAAAGTAGATAAATTGAAGTATTTTAAAGGTTGTTTGAAATGTGCTAGTTTTTCGCATCCCACTGCTAAATGTAAACAAAAATGTTTTAAATGTTTTGGCTGGCATTTTTCTTTTCTGTGTAACAAAGATAATTCACATGATTGTAAGAAAAGTGAAGCTATAACAAGCGCAGAAACAAATAATGGGGTTACAGTGTTCTCAAATTTCGTTAGTGACTCTGTTCTGCCTACTTTCACTTTTGGCATTGTTGGACAAGAGCGCTTGTATAGGGGTATAAAAGACAGTGGGTCTCAAAAGTACTTTTGTTTCACAGAAATTAGCTGATACTTGTGACTTCGAAACTATCAAAAATAATGTTAATCTTACAATTCATGGTTTCAATGGTGTTAAAACTTACAGGAGCAAGGTAGTTCAGATTCCTATTACTCTAGGAAATGGTAATTATAATATTCCAGCCATGGTCAATAGTGAAATTAGCTGATACTTGTGACTTCGAAACTATCAAAAATAATGTTAATCTTACAATTCATGGTTTCAATGGTGTTAAAACTTACAGGAGCAAGGTAGTTCAGATTCCTATTACTCTAGGAAATGGTAATTATAATATTCCAGCCATGGTCAATAGTGAAATTAGCTGATACTTGTGACTTCGAAACTATCAAAAATGTTAATCTTACAATTCATGGTTTCAATGGTGTTAAAACTTACAGGAGCAAGGTAGTTCAGATTCCCATTACTCTAGGAAATGGTAATTATAATATTCCAGCCATGGTCAATATATTTTAAGTTAATAGAATTTTTCATGTTATACCTTTATATTGAATTTTAAACAAGGAAACTTAAAATTGAACAGTCAAATATATTATTAAAAGAACCAGAGTTCATGGAATATAAACTATAAAAACCATAACTCGACAATTGGCGCAGTGAGTAGGATGACTTGTTCATGAATTTAATGAGTTCATGGAATATAAACTATAAAAACCATAACTCGACAATTGGCGCAGTGAGTAGGATGACTTGTTCATGAATTTAATGTTTTCTATTTTGTAAAGGTACCAGGACGTGACAAGACTTCGTGACCATGGCCTAACAGCTGGTCCTGATAAATGTTTCTTTGCATTGTTTCTTTGCATTCAGTGAAATAAAGTATCTTGGGTATAAACTAGGAAATAACTGTTTATCGCCTATTAAATCCAGAGTAGATGATATTGTTAATATGCCTGTTCCAACAACAAAGAAGGACTTGCGTTCATTTATGGGAACATTAGGGTATTACAATAGATTTATTCCAAACTTTTCTATTTTGTGTGCCCCAATTAATGATTTATTGAAGAAAAACTGTAGTAATCGGTTAAATTGGTCTGATACTCAAATGTTTCAATGATCTTAAAGCTTATCTTTTAAAATCTCCTATCTTGATGTTGCCTGATGTAAACAAGAAGTTTTATTTACGAACAGATGCATCGTATCATGGTTTGGGTGCTGTTATATTGCAGGATCATGATGGTACATTTAAACCAGTTTGCTATGCAGGTAGGAAGTTAAATAAATCTAAATTAAATTACTCGACTATTGAGAAAGAACTTTTTGCAATTGTTTGGGGAATAGAAAGATTTAAAGAATTTTTGTATGGTAAAGAATTTGTTCTTCAAACTGATCATGCACCTCTTAAGTATCTTAGTAGTATGAAAAATAAGAATGACCGCCTTATGCGTTGGGCATTAAGTTTGCAACCATATTCTTTCTTTATTGAGTACATAAGAGGGTCTGATAATGTGTTCAGATATGATCAGTAGATGCACATAGTTTTTTTTTTTTTTTTTAAGCCTGTCGTTCAAACTTAGTAGGGGGGTTTGTCGAGGAATGCTGTGCTGCCATCTCTTGTATATGTTTTCACTCCATGGATTAAAGAATTTGTTTTGTCGAGGAATGCTGTGCTGCCATCTCTTGTATATATTTTCACCCCATGGACTAAAGAAGTTGTTTCTTTGTTTATTTGGTTGTTCTTGTTTTTCTTTGTTGTCTTAACATGGAGGGTCCCCGGCATTTCTCTGATCACTACCTGACACCTAGCCACCCGTAACAGTAAGTACTGAAAAGACTCCTTTATCTAAATTGTTCTATGTATTAGTATATTATATAATGTCGTGTGTTAAAGTGATTCAGTGTTTATAAGTGTATACTGTATAACTAATGAAGATTGTTTGTGTATTGGTAATGTCATATGTTAACCTGTGAGTGTTTAAAAGTTTATAATGTATAAACAATAAGGATTGCATTAGGTTTTACTTCATTGTGCATTTTCTGCAGTCAAGGACTTAATTATATCAAATCAACAGTTATATAGCTGTAAATATGTTTATATTTTGCAGAACTCCTTAGACCTTGGTCATTGGCTCTCGTCTTGGCCCTTCAACATTTTGAAGTGTACGTATACACCCATCGACGTCTGGTTATTTATACAGACCACAACCCTCTTACTTTTCTCGGAAAGGCGTGTTCTCCAATCAAGAGTTCTAGCAGGTCTTGTAATTTCAAGATTACAACCTCGAGATACGGCATATCAGGTTCTGAAAATAAAATCGCTGATGCCTTCTCCAGAACTCATAAACCTGAGGATCCTACATCGTCTAAGGTCTAGACATAATCACTACGTGACGGCCTCTTCAACAGGGAGGTGTCGCGTCGTGACCCTACTACCTTCCTCTGTATATAACGCAATTCATATTTCAGCAATGTTAAGTTAACTACGATTTTATTTATTGGTTCTTTGTTAAACTATTCACCGGCAGAAGACAAACCAACTACAGATTTCTTGACCACCTTTTGACTTTAAATAGTAGCCGGCAGATAAAATATTCTTTGGTTATTTAAGTGATTGTATAGTCATTGTTACTCGGTATCTCCTTATTCCTACCATACCCCCTCCCCCCCATAACAGTTTACCTCAGGTTTAGTTTTGCTGGGCTGCCTCTTGACAGCACCCAGAGTTTTCTAGTGCCTTCGTTTGTAGCTTCTTAAACATGGCGTTTGTATATCCTTAAGTTTAAAGTATTTTCCCTGTTGATACTATGCAGAAATTAAATACTTTTAGTTTTGCTGTGAATTTATTGTATATTGTGGAAAGTTGTTAGTGTTATTAAATAAATTATAAGTGTTTCTTAGTGTTTAAATGGCTCCTTTTGATTGTGACTTTGGTGCTTAACATTTTAACCTTAAGATCTGGCAAATTGTAACAAGAATTTGTTGTTTGTTAGTAAATGAGTTTATAATATACATAAAATTAATTAATATACGATACATAAATGTATATATGCATACATACGTGTGAATTTCTATCACTCATATAAAATTTGTTCATAAATATTGAGCCCCAACTGTCGTTGAAATTAGAATTCACTTTATCTTAGGATATGAGAACCAAACTAGATCATAATAGGTAACTGCTTTTAAACAACTAAGAACTATCTACCTTGGCCAATCGGCCACCAAGAGACACAGCTTAGTAAAAACTGCTGTGTATATTCCTGTCGAATTAAAGTTTGTGTTTTCAATAAGTAACGACCCACCTCTGTCCAGATAGTTCACTGGTAACTTTAACATTTTGCTGACTATAAATTTTTATCGCTTGTACAGGCGTGATTTATGTACCAGAGTCTATATTAACTTTTACGGCTTTCGATAGCCGAAAATTATCCTTCTCTAAACCGAAGACATGCCCGTAAGGGGATACTGCCCTAAGTGTATTTCTCGCAGGCATTAATAAAGTGCGTTTGCAACGTCCCTTTGGCACTTGGCTCTCCCTACTTTTTAGTTTTTTTTTCCCCGCTTTCTTCAATTTTGCTGTGTCTCCCCCAACTGTTATTTCTTTGTGCAACTGTGGTATTTTCTCCTTTCAGACCTGGAGCCAGTGTCTTATTTTTTCTCCTGTGATGTAATATATATATACCATTCTCCTGTGATGTAATATATATATATATACCAAAGTTAAATAATAGCCTGGTAGAAACATTAGTTTTTACTTTTCGATGCTATTCAAGTTCAAACCATTGTCCGCTTTATTAAATGCCTATCTATACAATTTTCCATTCCAGTTTAGCTGAACACAATTTCGAGAATTTGACTGAACTTGGATCTTGGCAAAGGGAACAAAGTAATTTTATGGAAAAAAAAAAAATTATACTACTAAATTCCGAAATTTGAATATCTTCATATTTTGATAGCAAAGGAATCGTTAACATTAGAACTTACACGAGATCTGTAGGAAATAATAAATTGATAGATGAGAAATTCTCATGTTTAGGGAACAAATTAGATGCCGTAAGTAGCCTCTTACAAAAAGGCTAGTAGAAGGAAAATATGAAACTGAATATCAAGCTAATCGGTCTCACGACTTCATAAAAGGCAGTGTGTTATCCCCTAATCAGAAATATGCATCAAATTATGTATTTTGTCCACTTTTTCCCATTCATGTACCTCTGTATGAAAATAAAGTGGTACGTGCACGGTTGTCGCCAGATAAAGTTTTATGTGAAAATGCTACATGTCCAAAGTTAAGGGCATAATCTATAGACTGGTCATTCCTATTGGTCTCGAATAATTTAGTTTTCTAGTTTTAATCTTATAGAACTTGGTGCGATGAGGCACTTGGTAACCTGAGAAATATTGCCGTGTTAGACCCTTTGACCTGATATCAACTAGGTTTTCCAGTTACTTGTATCTGGATGCAGTGAAACTACAGTATTCAATTTATCTATGCCAATGAATTATGATACATTTTCTCTTGAAACCATTATTAAGTTTTTAGATGCCAAAATGAACTTGGATTAGTGGCCAAATAAGATTTTTGAATTACTCAAGCTCTTTATGCATTTCGGTCAGTTCAGAGGTCTTTATGTTTTAATTTTTGTTTGTTTGTTTGTTCAGTCTCTGGCAAATTTAACACACGTCATCAAAAACAGTACGAAATCTAAATCGAAGAGTCACACTCTACTATTTTTGACGGTTTTCAGTGCTTCAAAACGAAAAGAACAAAAACTAACCAAAACCAGATAATTGACTTGAGACGTTTACCTAAGCATTAAGGTATACCCTGCGTGAAAAAAAAAAAAAAAAAAAAAAAAAAAACAGTCATAGGTGGTCATCACAATAGTACTTCATCTTTATTCATTCAGATTCAATGGTAAATTTTGTTGATAACTATCATTTATAGACCTTATCCTCTCATATTTAGTATCGTAACAGGCATTATTCCAATAACGCTATGGCTGAAACTGCCCAATTTCTATAGTTATTATATTTAAGTTTATGAATTATTTTTATTACTGAATAAGACTGAGGATAGCCGGAAGAGTTTGTTGGAATCGGTGAAAACGGGAGAAGGAATGATAATCAAATTTTCCAGTGGGAGTGAAGCAGCCACCGAACTGTGCAATCCGAGATTCCTGTTTTTCAAAGATTAACCTGTTGATATATTTCCATGCTGAATGTGAAGTTATATTGTGATTTCCATCCATTTTAACTTAACATCCGGTTTGAGGTCACATTGTTACTGACTTTAGTATTATTATTACTCCGGAGTCTTTGTCGGCTATTATTATTATTATTATTATTATTATTATTATTATTATTAACAGAAGACAAATACTCATTAAGTGATGTGTTTTTTTTCCTGTAACGATTTTTACAGCTGAACCCTTTTCAAATTAATGCTCTTAGCTTACGATACCACCTGCTATCACCTTCAGAGAGACACTGAAGATGATATCACACTATACCTCATAGCGTGGAATTGTTATTACTACTAACGTACATATTCGAAATGGAACAAGCCATAAGACTGTACAGTAAACTATCACTGAACAACAGATCTGCATGGGAAAACAAAGTACAAATCAATTAAAAAAAGATAAGCAAATAAAAGAACTTTTGTTTCGTTGCGACTGGAACCCGAGACACTGGAAAACCGCAGAACAGTAATTACGGCACAACCTATGATGAAGAACATGTGTTATGTTGTAAGGTCTTCTCTTGGGAACGAAATGTAACACCTGAAATGACTCCGAAACGGCAAATATCGGGAACAGAATACAAAAGATGACTTTGAGTCCCTCAACAACACGCTTGACTGTGGGAAGGATACCTGACCTGAGGAACGGAGAAGGTACTTGTCCATAATTATGACCAAAAATGATTAATTGGCTAATTGGTTAGTTAAACGTGACAGGTCATCAGGTCATCGAGTCATCGATGTGACGTGACCATGAGTATTTAGCAAGGAATCATCTTCTCGAACCTCTGGTGTGGCTTAGAAATATAACATCTGTGAAAGTGTACGGATTCTTTTATAGCTTTTAAATGAATTACTTGTATTTTAATTGGCTAGGACACGATTTTTGTGTTGACTTTCATTCATTATTGCGTTCATTTCATATGAAAATGCAAGACTCTCATTCCCTCTTTTGAATGATGTGTTTATTTGTTTTTAAGTATTTATTCACTTAGTTACTGTATTTTGTAGGAGTACAGTTCTCGAGCGCTTTTCTTGGAGACATACGCTTACGGTATTGTTGTTCAGCATTAAGGTGGTCTTATGCCAGCACAGCCTCTTGCTCTCGCGTATCCTTTAATTGTTTATGACGATTATCGCATTTGATTATCACAATGCTGCCGCTCCTTTGCACTTTCATTCTGCATATTCATGTAATTATATAAACAAGAACGCGCACGAAAACAGACATATACATTTGCGTCCGTACAATGATTTTGAATCTGTATAAAAAAAAAAAACACGTGTGCGTTAGTGACAAAACTGTCATGAGATAACCAAGTGCTACGAACTTAGGATTCAGCTATCATGGTGGAGACGGACTGCTTTCCTGCATTTGCCAAAAATATGTACATCACTGTTGAAATAAGCTTACAATTCTCTTGATAGCTTACCAGGCAGAACAATTGTCTATCACTTTATCAAGCCCAAGAGGCAGAGGCTCGAATCCTGTCCGGAGCATATGCATTTATCACATGTAATTCCCTATGGGCGTGGGGGTATTCCCCAGGACAATCGGATTCGATGTCGGTGGGTATTTGTTGGCATATTATCAAAATGTCATGTATGATTTAGCAACATAAGAATGATATATATATATATATATATATATATATATATGTGTGTGTGTGTGTGTGTGTGTGTGTGTGTGTGTGTTTGTGTGTGTGTATTTATGTTAGACCTACTGTGTCATTCACCCCTATCTTCCACGCATTCTCTCAATTTACGGTTCTTAGACCTTTCCTTTACAATACTTGCTCACACTATCTACCTATCCAGCCTTTTGTAGGGTTTCCTTTCCTCCTTCCCTCTAACACTTGTGAATTTCACGATCGTCGTCTATTCTCTCCTCTTGACCAGACCATCTCAAAATACTCTGATCTGTCTTTTCACCTGTGGTGACCTTTTTACCGAATTTTCAATATTTATCCAAATTTTTTATCTTATCAATTCTTCTTATGCCACTTATGTAACGCAAATGGATCTTCTCAACAGCTTCAATCTATTTTCGATCATTGGCATTCAATATCCACAATAATTATCATTTCCATACAGGAGAGTATGCCTAAGGGAACTTCGCAATGGCTTGCACGTCCCCTTCCTATTTTTTCCGTGCATTTCCACCATCCCACGTGAAAAATTTAAGTTTTTTGTGAATTACAATAATGGTAATACTCCACTTCACAGTATAAAATTATTATGCCTAGACATGGATTAATTATTTTTTCAAAGTACCCATACAAGACATAATAGGATTTTTGTCCAACAAAAAGGCGCCAAGCGCCGACCATAGACGACTAAGTGTAGGTAGAACATATAAAATCTTCATCACAGGCAGAAAGTCAAAGTAGTAAGGGCAATATAATCTTGGCCCCCTATTTTAGCAAATCTGTATATATGGAATACTTTGACAATCATAGTAAGCCCCATGGACTCTAAAGATAGGATCTGGATGAGGCGTGTGGATGATAACTTTATGGATAATTCAATGTGATTTTTTTGTTAAGCGTATTGATATATCTATACACTTATTATACACATACCTCTACCCGACGATACTCGAATAAATGTGAAAGCGCTTGGTACTGATCTTCTGCTGTTTCCTGTGGTATCCTGTGGTATTTGCTGATATATATATATATATATATATATATATATATATATATATATATATATATATATATAATATATATATATATATATATATATATATATATATATATATATATATATAGAGAGAGAGAGAGAGAGAGAGAGAGAGAGAGAGAGAGAGAGAGAGAGAGATGACAATACAAAAACGAGACTGCAGAAGCCACACTTATGCCTCAGTGCCAACTGGCTAACTCCTTATGCCACTGTGATTGTGCGACATCTCACCACTATTCTGCCATAATATTGTTCACCTCGCTCACTCTGTGCTTCTGTTTCAGGCTGTTGTCTATCACACTGCTGTTATGCCTTGTCAAGCAACTGGAGGTGACGGAAACATGGAGCAGAGAATCAATTTGAAATTCCTGGTTAAGTTGGCAAAGGGCCCAACCGAGTGTCTCAAACTTCTCCACGAGGCTTATGGAGAAGATGCGATGTACTGGTTGTATATGTTATATATATATATATATATATATATATATATATATATATATATATATATATATATATATATATATATATATATATATATATATATATATATATATGTACATATGTATGAGAAAAAGGAAGCATGGCCAGGTTTTACTTATTTGCAGATTCACAATTTTCATGCTCTAAGAAGAATGTGAAAAAAAGTATACCTTAGTTTAACCAGACCACTGAGCTGATTAACAGCTCTCCTAGAGAGGGCTGGCCCGAAGGACTAGATTTATTTTACGTGGCTAAGAACCAACTGGTTACCTAGCAACGGGACCTACAGTTTATTATGGAATCCGAACCACATTATAACGAGAAATGAATTTCTATCACCAGAATTAAATTTCTCTAATTCTTCACTGGCCGGTCGGAGAATCGAACGCGGGCCCAGCAGAGTGCTAGGCGAGAACGACACCAACCCGTCCAGTGAGGAACAAGAAGAATGTGAGGCTCAGGCACATTCCTATAGCCTATACAGAAGAATTTACAGGGATGTTGCTGACTCCTGTGAAATGCGAGAATCCAATCAACGCAATGCAGTGCGTCTTTATCAACCTTACGGAATACAAATAAAAAAGGGTTTTGGGTGGGGAGGAGGAAGCGCTTCCATTTCCTACGCCATATTCTGCTGACATCAGCTACACTTGTTGTTCACCGAGACTGGAAAGAATTCTGGTTAATGAGTCATTCACGCAGCAAAGGACGGGGCATGTGTTAATTAAGTCCACGACACAGGTGAGGAATTTGATACCATTTGTACGGGTATTTCGAGTTTAGGGGGGCTGCGGAGGGAAAATTAGAACTGCTGATGAATTATGTAGATCAAAGCGATTGTCTTGAATCCACTGCATTAAACGAGAGAGAGAGAGAGAGAGAGAGAGAGAGAGAGAGAGAGAGAGAGAGAGAGAGAGAGAGAGAGAGAGAGAGAGAGAGAGTTGAGAGTATATCTTAGTTTAACCAGACCACTGAGCTGATTAACAGCTCTCCTAGGGCTGGCCCGAAGGATTAGATTTATTTTCAAGTGGCTAAGAACCAACTGGTTACCTAGCAACGGGACCTACAGTTTATTATGGAATCCGAACCACATTATAACGAGAAATGAATTTCTATCACCAGAATTAAATTTCTCTAATTCTTCACTGGCCGGTCGGAGAATCGAACGCGGGCCCAGCAGAGTGCTAGGCGAGAACGACACCAACCCGTCCAGTGAGGAACAAGAAGAATGTGAGGCTCAGGCACATTCCTATAGCCTATACAGAAGAATTTACAGGGATGTTGCTGACTCCTGTGAAATGCGAGAATCCAATCAACGCAATGCAGTGCGTCTTTATCAACCTTACGGAATACAAATAAAAAAGGGTTTTGGGTGGGGAGGAGGAAGCGCTTCCATTTCCTACGCCATATTCTGCTGACATCAGCTACACTTGTTGTTCACCGAGACTGGAAAGAATTCTGGTTAATGAGTCATTCACGCAGCAAAGGACGGGGCATGTGTTAATTAAGTCCACGACACAGGTGAGGAATTTGATACCATTTGTACGGGTATTTCGAGTTTAGGGGGGCTGCGGAGGGAAAATTAGAACTGCTGATGAATTATGTAGATCAAAGCGATTGTCTTGAATCCACTGCATTAAACGAGAGAGAGAGAGAGAGAGAGAGAGAGAGAGAGAGAGAGAGAGAGAGAGAGAGAGAGAGAGAGTTGAGAGTATATCTTAGTTTAACCAGACCACTGAGCTGATTAACAGCTCTCCTAGGGCTGGCCCGAAGGATTAGATTTATTTTCAAGTGGCTAAGAACCAACTGGTTACCTAGCAACGGGACATACAGCTTACTGTGGAATCCGAACCACATTATGACGAGAAATGAATTTCTATCACCAGAAATAAATTCCTCTAATTCTTCATTGGCCGCTGAGAGAGTCGAACGCTGGGGCCAACAGCGTGCCAGCATAAAGCTCTACCCACCCCTCCAATGAAGAAGCAGAGAGAGAGAGAGAGAGAGAGAGACAGAGAGAGCAAATAATTATTTGTTTGTTATACCCTCATAGAAGATTTTTTCCAAAATCTACTGGAATTTTCTGTTGTGTTTTGCTGGGGACTCCTCAAGGATCCCGAACGTGCGAAGGGGCAATCCTTGTCCACGAGACTAGGAGGACGTCTGCAAGAGATTTCTTCTGGTCATTATGAATTCTGCGAGGATCCCAGCGTTTCTGTATCAAAAGCGGGAACAAACGTCAGATACCGATCCAAATGGACGTGCTTCCAGGCCACTGTGTACTGACAGGAGCATTGTTGTACCATATATGAGACGGAAAAATGCGTCCGGAACGATTGGCGAAGTCGAGTCTGGGTACGCTTTATTGAAGGGATTCATTTTCGTCAGAATAGATGCAGAGATTAAATGGTTGTCGGCGATACTTTTCTTCCGAATTCCTCGGGTATTGTGTGCGCAAGCTTTTACCTGCAATCTGTTTGTTGTAAGTGACATCATTCACTGTCTAATATTGTAGACTTCGAGAAATATCGATTCAACCCGGGAAAAACGCAAACAAAAATTTGTGGATGCTTAATGGTCTATGATCTATTATTTTTGCTGAATGATGCATGCCTTAGAATGAACAGTTTAAAACAGGTAATTCATTTATCAATTAGCTTTTTAGACTTTCGCATTTTATCATAAGGTAGATGGAGAGTTGGAAGCAATTTCTAATAGGTGAATGTATGAAACTGTTAGCCAAGACATAATTCTTCTAATTATGCTTTTAGACTTTATTTATTATGTTTCGCTTTAGGTTCACCGTTACAATTAAAGGTATCAAGACACAGGTCCGCTTTATCCTTACGTTCCTTCATTACCGACTGTGAAATTATATTTGTCGATTTTGGGATATTGGATAAACTCAGCTGCAAACAAAATCATGCAGTAGTATATAATAAACACCGTTTATTCTTATTAACCTATAACTTGTTTCTAAGAAATCTTAGATAGAATTCCTAGTTGGAATTCTCCTTAAAACTGGATATTTTGGTTCTAGATTTGTCTTTCCAGACTGAAGTTAAAAAGCAAGTAAAAACGACTATTGCTTTAATTCAAGATAGAACGACGCAATGTTAAATTTATGCAGCCAGTAAGTAAACACTTTGACGGGATGGCTTAATTTTAATGATGTTCACTTTAAGTATAAATAAATGCTTGTACGTGTGGTATGTAGAAAGGTTTCCACAGAGACTTGACCAGAATTGATAATGAATGATTGAATGATTTTGAGTTATGAGTAATCTTGAAGATTTGCCCAGATATCAACTTACGGTGGGTCAAAATTCTCAAAGAACTCGTAAGGAAACCATTCAGATTTCACAAAAGTCTTCGTTCTTCTTAAGAGTGTCCTTACATTTTTTCATCTCTGAATGTTCTGAATCAGCTGAAAGTTAAAATTGCTAAGTATGAGTAAGGGGTCCCTGATTCAATAGAGGGGCTTCGACGAAGGTGGCACCTTTTAAGAATGGACGCCTACTACAACGGCAATCGGTTCGTATAAATTTGAAATGTACCTAGTCCCCGCGATTCTGTCGACCTGCTATGGTGTACGGTTGGTTTATAGTGTGTGTGTGTGTGTGTGTGTGTGTGTGTGTGTGTGTGTGTGTGTGTGTGTGTGTGTGTGTGTCTGTGTGTAACATTTTCCTTTCCTTTATACAGAAATTGTAACAGCTATGAAGACAAAAAAGTTACCAGTCTTCATCTCAGCTACACGAGCGATTCAGGTGACGTCTTTACATTTCACATCGTACTTCTTTTTCTGAAAAATGCACCATTTAGGTCTTCGTAGCAGAAGGAGAAATTCTACACATATTTCTATATTTCTTGTCATGGTACTGAAGTCTAAAATATTAGTAATATATCAACAATCATAGTTATCCACAAAAAAGAGAAAATTTCTACAGAGAAATTCTAGAAGATAACCAAATCTGTGCTTGGCTACCTGGATATGGATATGAATGTTCAATCACCCATTTTTGTTTTTTTGTATTTGTTTCTAATTGAATGACATCAACACCTTTAATCTATACATGATCTACCTTACAATTTATACTTGTGATAATCATCATTTGCTATTTCCTATACACTCAGGGAACGATTTTACCTGACGTAAAAGTATAAAATCTCTCTCTCTCTCTCTCTCTCTCTCAATGGAAACTTGACTCGCACTCTCACGGATTCTCTCGAGGTCCGTTGCATCTCAGATGGACACTGGAAAGAGTGTGACGTGAAAGAGGAATCAGACACCATGACATGACCATTCCTCAGATGAAAACAGAGTATGGTGGGCAGAGTAGTTTTTCGGCTTAAGTTCGCTGGACTAAATTGCAGTCTTTTTTATCTCTCTCTCTCTCTCTCTCTCTCTCTCTCTCTCTCTCTCTCTCTCTCTCTCTCTCTCTCTCTCTGTCGTGACGTTGGTTACCGTGATCTGGTGTTTTGTCAAGTATCTCCCAACGTCGTCAAATGTTCATTCTACAGATAACGGGCAATTTTAGCGAGTACTTCAAGCAGGTATACACGCGCACACAAAATTGAAAGCACTTCTCACAAACACAATCACACCCACACATACACATGTAGTTTTTCCCAACAACAAGCATTCACTGCAAAACAAGACCGAGTTACACTCACATTTCACTGTTATTAATCAAGAATGGAAAACTTCCCGCGTTTCATTTGTTTTTAGAGAAGTCTCGTCTACAGAACCTGGAATTATGTATATATACTACGCCATATGCATTGAGCTAACCATTCGAAAAGGACAGGGTAAAGAAGTGTGTGTGTGTGTGTGCGTGTGTGTAGGTGCGCCCATAAAAGAGATATAGATCAGTCTGCAATCCCCGAAAGGGTTTTAATGGATTTTACTTGAAAATTATATAACCTTCTCTCCTATGTTAGTTTTACTGGTAATCTATAGCTTTTAAAAGAGACAAGTGCAATTATCTTCAGTAACGGTGCAAAATTGACCTGAGGTCATTCGTTCATCTGTATCGAAATCAGGACAGAATATGCCTTGTGAAACAACAGAACATCGCCTGAAGAGTTAATTCCCAGAAAACCTTGATTGTTTGCGTTATAGTAGAAAACAGTTGAACTGCATTTTCACTGAAAAAGTCAACGGAGAAAATGAAAACACATAAACTGCAGTTTCCCTTCGATAAATTAGAAGAAGAACGAGCGGTAATTACGGGCTCGCGTGAAGTTTGACCAGCTGGGGAAGGGAACGAAATAATTAGCGCAGAAAGCGTTCTAAGAGGCCACTCAAGACGACCTCATAAGCGTCACGAAGTGAAATGTAAAACATTTGTTCGGATTCCCAACCTCCTTGTACTCGAACTCAAGGAATCTAGAAGTGGCGAGAATCAAGTTTTAAGTCCGCCAGAAAGGATCGGAGTGAATGTGCGGGCACTGGTAGCTAGAATTCCTCTGGCTGAGAGGAATCTGAAACTCTATGGAGAACACCTCTGCTGAGCATGAAACGTGAAGCTAAAATTTTGTAAGCATTCATTATTCGAAAACTTGTGCGTGGGAAACTATGTGCGTGTGATAAGGAGAGATACATGATCTTTCTGCCAAAGCGAACAGACGCCTCTGTTCAAATCATAAGGCGCATCTCCATTTTAATTTAAAATTATCACTTTATTTATTAATTGACGGCTGATCAAGTCCACATCTACTCTAAGTAGAATAAGAGCGCTTGCCACTTCGTTGATGCCTTTTCACCGCGTTTCTGTCGGCTGTACAGAGTTCGAGGGTACACACCAGGCCTCATACTCCATTTCACACGTTGCCACGCTTAAAGTTTCCTTTAGGGAAAGTCCCTTTGTGGGCATAAGGCCGGATATATCTAAACCAACCTACATTTTTCACTACCCACTTTCATAAATGGACATAAAGTGGTTTCTTATGCACACTCAATTTTTTTTATTTTTTTTTTTTTAATTACAACAAGAAAGCACGATTTGTGAACTCAAAACAACACTGATAGACGCTGAGGGACAATTCCTCTTACTCTCGACTTGTACAATCTTTCTTTGGACATTTGGATTCAGTAAATCTGTGTTAGCGTTGCTGACAAATACTTATCTAAGCTCATGCCTTCAGCTAATCCATTAAGTCTTTACACTAGTGAAGAGTACTCATCAAGGGCTTTCGTTAACTCATTAAGAAAGTAATTTTTAATCTTCTGAATCGCTGGAGGAAGCACATAAACAGTCGCCTCTTATGATAACTGTGGGAAAAATTTCGAGTGACAGGATGTCGTAGCGTATGAAGATACTAGAAGGCCCTCTAATAAAATTAGAAA
The DNA here is from genome assembly GCA_039081455.1 of Macrobrachium rosenbergii. NCBI lineage: Eukaryota > Metazoa > Arthropoda > Malacostraca > Decapoda > Palaemonidae > Macrobrachium > Macrobrachium rosenbergii. Next base: position 82,630,241 of record JANJGK010000002.1, on the reverse strand, counting down.
CCCAAATGGTACATTTATTTGTATTTAAAGAATGATTTTATGACATTTACGTTTGATTTTAGCAGACGTATCAGGAGTCAACGATTCTTTTACATTGCCATTAATTATTATTGTAATAAATTACTTTTAATTCATGAGGATTCTTATGACTGGCATATGCTTGTTAATTACATATAAAACTAAGTTAAGAATTACGTTTTTACGCTTACAAGAGAGAAAAAATTAATTTCAGTGTAAAATATGAACAACTTTGCAAGATGTTATCACGTTCCTCCCCAGGTTTCTTTCAATCTTTGCATACAGCGTAAACATCTCACTACTGTTTTGTTAAGGAAGGGCAATATAAAGAAATGTATAACTATTGTATTTTTTTTTTAGACAATTAAAAAAATATAATGGCAAACGGGTAGGTATCATTCGTTTTGTGTTCCCCATATACCTTCGCTATCTCTAATTTTGTCAATGAGCATAGGTCAAGGCGGACAGTATCTTTATTTTATTGCATCAATATTGTAAATATACTCCTTGCAATACATAATTCCTTTTGCATTAAAATTCTTTTGAAATAATGACGTAATCAAGTCGCAGAGATACTGAAAACTAGATCAGAATCTTAGCTGGTGATTGGTGCAAAAGATTTTGTCAGCTGGGGGAATCTCTCTCTCTCTCTCTCTCTCTCTCTCTCTCTCTTCTCTCTCTCTCTCTCTCTCTCTCTCTCTCTCTCTGTATGAAGATCTGAAGCTAAAGTGCGTGTATGAATTACAGTCACTCGTAAACACTGTTATATACGCTTCTGTAGAGGACACCTGAAATCCTCTTCATTAGGAAGCCATTTCAGACACAGACATTTACAGCTTGGAAAATTTATGATGGAATGGTCACGCGTTTTTGCCCTTTTTTTTTTTTATTACAGGTATGGGGATTCTTTTTATAGGTGGCCCTTCAGTAACTCCAAAGTAATTTTCGATTACAAAGCAATCAGTATGAATCACTGACCGAGGAAAAATGGGAGGGGGCGTGAAAAATGAGATGGAAAATTTAAGAAAGATTTTATTTTTCTTCTTGTTTCATCGAAACTACAAAACTTAGCTATTATTCCAGGTATTTACTGTCTTCTAGTCTGGCACTAAAAGTATGAATTGTGAAAATATTTTGATACCCTTAGACATACATACAGATAGATAGATAGATAGATTGGTAGGTAGACAGATAGTTAGAGAGATCGATAGATAGATACTTCCAATTCTTTTGGAATAAGGCTGCTGCAATCTCCACGGCCTGTTTAACATTAGATACAACTACCAATTTCGTCTGACTGCCAGGTGCATCATTTACCACTTAGGAGAACAACGCGTTTCTGAAGGTACATGCTCATCTGAAAGTTTTCGCAAAGAATCAGACCGAGCTACCTTCCTTGATGGACAAGGATGCTACCTGTGCATTTTACACACACACACACACACACACACACACACACACACACACACACACACACACACATATATATACACTAACAGGACCTCATTCAAACTGGATGGTATCTAGTGGAGATATATATTCAGAAAAAGTTACAAGCTTTCTTGGACAAACAGCCCTCATTATCAAGTGTCCGTACAGTGACCAGACGCGTAGTCCAGCTGTATTTATATCTGCGTGCAGGGTACTTTAATCCTATAATTACCTTCCTCCTCCTATGTGACCCCACCTCGTGACCTTGGTCACACAGGAGGATGAAGGCAATGATAGGATTAAAAGGACCCAGCACACAGATATAAATACAGCTGGACTAAGCGTCTGGTCATTGTACGGATACTTGATAATGAGGACTGTTTGTCCAAGAAAGCTTGTAGCTTTTTCTGAATAAATATCTCTACTAGATGCCATCCACTTTGAATGAGGTCCTGTTAGTAATTCTGCTAAGGCACAGAACAATTGTGTATGTGATAAAGTTAATATATATATATATATATATATATATATATATATATATATATATATATATATATATATATATAATTAATATATATATATATATATATAATATATATATATATATATATTATATATATATATATATATATATATATATATATATATATATATGTATGTATGTATAATACCTTTACTGATGTAACGCCATCCTGTTGCATTTCCAAATTCATCCCTCGAGATGACACGCGGCGTCTTTCACTGTTTTTCAAATTTAATATAAACATGATCCTCAGTGTCTTACAATCGGAGACTTACTTAAAATAAGATTGGGAACAATTCTGGAGGAAAGGCTTTGTAATGTAGCGCCATTTTGTTTGTATTTCCAAATTAATTTAATATAAATTAATTTAATATAAAAATGATCTGCATTGTCTTACAATCGGAGACCTACTTAAAATAAGGTTGGGAACAATTCTGGGGGAAAGGCTTTGCAATGTTTCTGAATCATTTTCCTCGTTTATTCATTTTTTCTTATCTATGACGGTGTTCAGTTTAGGATTAGTTAGTTTAATAATAGATCCCATTAAGCTGGACGAGTTGACGTGGATCCTCCATCATGTCATTTTGTCAAATTTTTTATGGGTTTTATGCTAATTGGCTTAAAACTCTTTGGTCATGGCGTTAAGAGGCATATTAAGAGAACCTTTTATACTCTATTCTATATACATATTCAAAGGCGGCTTCTTTGAGAAGGATTAACTTCATACCGCCTGACAAAAAACGTCAAACGTGTGGACTAACTCGACGACATTGCAAAAACTTACACTTGAGGAAATAATAATTATTCTCGGCCTCTTAGAGGGATGGTCGAGGAACAGCTCGGAGAATTAACTAGGCTAAGTTAAAGTTCCCTATGTGAATGTATATAGATATATTTATATGTTGATATATTTATACATATTTACATATGGATATATAAATATATCTATATATACGTATATATATGTAGCCTATATACGAATGTATATATTATAGGACCTCATTCAAACTGGATGGTATTTGATGGAGTATTTATTCAGAAAAAGTTACAAGCTTTCTTGGACAAACAGTCCTCATTATGTTAATTTGAACTAATTTTACGCTGGACATTTTTTTCTACATTCTAATGTTAAGTCAGATATAACACGTTAGTATCAAACTCTCATTTTATCCTAGAAGTAACTTTGCACCTTCGACCAGGATTAGAGGATTTGAACCTAAGCCTTAAAATCAGCGCGAGTCAAACCCTTGGGAATAAATGAAAACAAGGTATTTGAAAGTATATCTAAAGTAATGGAAAGTGATTGAATGATGGCAAATACTGATCGCAGACAGAGGACAAAAGAAGGGCGCAATATATAAAGTTTTGGAAGAGAAGAGGAGAGTCTATAGAAGCGTAAGCTACACTGCAAAGTTATTGCCGAGTCCCATCTTCTTATGTGGTAAGAATTTACCGATTAAGAAAGTGTTGAAAATGAGACAACTCCAAATAAGGCAACGACACAGTGTAACGGTCAGAACAGGTCAAAACAAGGATCAAAGAGTTTGCAGTGGGGTGGTCATGTGGTGAAAATTGAAGGGAATTAGATGGAAGAAAGTATTGGTGGGATGAAGAAGGAGAAACGATCAAGTTTGCAAGGAATTGCAAAGAATGTGTGCATGGTGAATCAGTTAGCTGATGAGTCTTCCTTGTGGGAATCTAAGCTATTGGATTTGCGGGAAAATTCCTATTTGAGGGTTAATCATTAGCTGAAAAGTTTCAAGATCAATGTCTGAATCATTCATGTCTTGTCTTTTTCTCTGGAGCTAGCCCATGTTAGGGGAAATTGTTTGCGCAATAAATATAAGTGGAGTTTTCAATAACATTATCAGTATAATCCTTGTATTTTCTTTCTGTCAGTATCTCCTATCCTACAATATAAAGCATAATTTGTATCCATATACGAGTATATATTGTGTGTGAGTGTGTGTATAAAAAAATACTGAAAATCCACGGGTAACAAACTCCACATTTGGACTTTCTGGAACTTCCTATTTCGAACGTATCTTATATCAACGTCATTTTTGACGGTAGGTGTGGGCCAGGGCCAGTCGTTTTCAGTCTGTGGGTCATGGGCAGTTCTTAGCGGGTGCCATGCCACGGAAATCTTCAAAATAGTACTTGAAAAATGATAAATCATTTAAAGTAACCACAGGCCAGTAGTTTCTTCCATAAATGAAGCGTATAACTAGTAAGTGTTCTGGAAATAATTCCATACATGAAAATGTAAAACTAATAAAGTGTTCTGAAAATGCTTCTATTATCGTCATGACACAGTTCTGAAGGGCAGCGGGCCACGAGTATAATTTAGGGATGCCAAAAATGGGCCATGGGCACAAAAAGGTTGAAAACCACTGGTGTAGGCTATACTAACATGTTAACAAATTCACTCTATCGAAATCTTTACCAAAATATATCTCTTGTGTCTGGGCATTGG
>JANJGK010000002.1:82583293-82620793 GCA_039081455.1 Macrobrachium rosenbergii | reverse complement strand
TGGGGACAAAATCCTTAGCAGAAACAGTCGTCCCTCAGATAACAAATCTTTCGAATTGCGTGGAAGAGATTTTTAAGCCTAGGCGACTCGGTCGTTTTCGTTTGTAGAAGACTAGGAATACGTGTCTGTTCAATTTATGCTGACGCAGAGGGTGGAAATGTCTCGCCAAGGGACCAGATGGTTATAAGACACAAGAATGTTTGCATATGGTGAACATGTCAGGGAAGAAAACAGGGAGAGGAAAGTAACGGGTTAATAAGGGTAAAATAACAAACAAATTGTAATGATAATCTAAATATAGAAAAACATAAGCATCGGGTTTAAGTGGGTTCTGATTTGGTTTATGTACGAATACTCTCTCTCTCTCTCTCTCTCTCTCTCTCTCTCTTTCTATCTCGTAAGGGGGGAGAGAGAGAGAGAGAGAGAGAGAGAGAGAGAGAGAGAGAGAGAGAGAGAGAGAGAAATGCTGATCTAGTGAACGGTCTAGAAAGTCATATAAATGGAGAGAGAGAGAGAGAGAGAGAGAGAGAGAGAGAGAAATGCTGATCTAATGAAGGGTCTAGAAAGTCATATAAATGGAGAGAGAGAGAGAGAGAGAGAGAGAAATGCTGATCTAATGAAGGGTCTAGAAAGTCATATAAATGGGGGGAGAGAGAGAGAGAGAGAGAGAGAGAGAGAGAGAGAGAGAGAGAGAGAGAGAGAGAGAGAGAGAGAGAGAGAGAATTTGACCATTGGCCAAGCCAGAACCAACTTAATCCCGTGCGAGTTTTTCCGACTTCTTTTGCTGTTTGTGCGTGGCGTAAATTATTATTAATTTGTTTGTTCGTTATTTACCTCTCCCTCTTTCTTCATCAACATGGGGCACTCCATTTGGTGAAATTAAGGACTGTAAGTCAATGACCTTTCAGGCTTCATCTATTTGAGTTTTTATTCATTCTGGAAGAAAGAAAAAATCGAGAGTCGACTCAGCGCTGAATTTCGAGGCACCCACGAAAAGTCGTGTGGTGACTATAACAGCCCACTCAATTGTGTTCCTTTTATTCCGAAGATGTGTTCGGATACGTCATGCAAAAAATGAATATGGAAATAAATTAATATCAACAAGAGGTTAGGGTCTTTCTACTTTTGCATAAGTTGTTGTAGCCTTGAAAAGATGATTTTTTTCATTGTAATTTCTGACTTTGGTATAAAAAAGGGATATTTATTATAATGTCCATAGATATTAAGCCGCAAATATCGATTAATATCCAATTCATTATACCTCGGTAATAATTTACACCCGAGGGAAATTATAATTGATAACTACTTCGTCACCAGTATGATTCGAACCGCTGCCTGCTTTATTAATTATATAATTCCCTTTGGGTGTAGTTTTTTCCGAGGAATAGTGGCTTGTATATTAAACAATATTTGAGGCTTAATATTTTTTAATGTAAAAAATGTCACGGTGTATGTGATCCAAACGTATAACGTTGTTTCTCTTAAAATAGTAATTACAATATTGCATGGCTTTGGGTATTAAAAAAAAGATGCTTATTGCAATGTATGACTGTTCTTTTTAAAGATATAATAATGTATATATGTGGTTTTATAAAAAAGGGTTTTCATAATAATTTATGTCTGTTTAAAAACAGACAATTACAATAATGTATGACTTTGGCTATTAAAAATGTAATATCTATTTCAGTGGGATGAGTAGGGGTGTCCAGCTACAGAATTATAATTCAAAGACTGAGATGGTCTTGTCATGTAGAGAGAGAGAGAGAGAGAGAGAGAGAGAGAGAGAGAGAGAGAGAGAGAGAGAGAGAGAGAGAGAGAGAGACGTTTGCTGGTTGACTACAGTACCAGCGGACATCTAAATCGAAAATATATCATTCTCTATGAGTGATTTGAGTAGAAAGAGAAATGAAAACTTGTGATGAAGTATTGTTCTTGAAACACTCATTCAATCCACGTATACTTCATAAGTAACTCAACAAAGCCTCACATCCTGAATACTGTACTTGAAGACTGATAAAACTAAAAAAAAATATTTTGAAGCAAACTGACAAACAGATAGACAGTCAGACAGACAGAGAAAGACGTGACTCTGCTTCCAGGAAATGATACTCTGCTCTCGAGAAGATCTGAAGCCCTCGAGATAAAACGGGAAGAATATTGGGAGGCGAAGTCTCCCAGACAGCCTGGACAGGAGAGGCGCAAACCCTTGAATCATTAATATGGTAAAACTGTCAGTTCTTGATAAGCGAGGCATCCCTGGACCACCACGAGAGCTGACCGCGTTCTTGATGCACAATGGCTCCAGGGTGGAAAAATGAATATGAATTTAATGAGAGAAGAGGCACGCTGAAAGGCAGATTATAAAAATGATAGGGGAGCACTGCCAAAAAATAATAAAAGAGATCGAATTGCAACACTGAAATAAATTCATGATAAAAGAAGAACACAAAAGAAATAAGAAAGCGGAAGAAGAGGAAAGTTAAGGAATCGATAGAAAATGAGAGAAGATGAACATGAGGATAGCTAATACTCCAAATTGCTGCCTTTGTGTGATGAAGGCAGTAATAACAATAATAGTTTGTGAACAATGAGTGAGTTACAGGGAAGGACAAAATGAGGAACTTTAATTTTTCTAAGGCAGCTCCGTCATCAGTCATTTATGTAAATGAATTGTGACTGAGTCAAAAGAATACCTGAGTAAAAAAAATACCCTATATAAGTGACATAATGCAGGCGTAAAGTTCCATAAATTTTTTCTCTTCAGGAAATGTGCCTGAGATCACTAGCGGATCCATGGGGGTGGGGCACCTGGGCACGTGCACCCCCCCATAAAAAATAATGACAAAATATAATAACATAAATGAGAAATATAAAAATAGGAAAAAATAAAAATTCTATTTTAGAAATATATACTATATATATATATATATATATATATATATATATATATATATATATATATATATATATATGTGTGTGTGTGTGTGTGTGTGTGTGTGTGTGTGTGTGTGTGTGTGTATATATAAGTATGTATGTATGTATATACAGTATGTATAATATGAAAATTGATGCCACCGTAACGAGTCTAATACTATTTGAGAAAGTGGGAGAGGGGGATGGGGAGAGAGAATGTGTGAAATGGATACACGTCCAAATCGTACTTTGAATAACGGTTCGTCACCATCAACAAACCTATCTTATAATTATTATAACGGTTGTTTAATCGAAAACACTGATTTTTCAGAGGTAAACAGTTACAACTTGCTAGTCAAATGTTGCTTATACATGCCAGCTCGTCATTAGATCCCGGGATCAAAATAATAGCACGTTGACATTCCAGCACAGTTTTTTAAATCTTATAGAAGCACACGGAAATTAACCTATCAAGCAGGTACGCAACATCCCTCGAATGTTGGCATTGTATGATATTGACTGATTGATTAAAATAATCAGCTGAGGTTACGAACATCAATAATGTCATCGACGCCCTCGTGTTATTCGTTTCCGTTTAGCGGCACGTTTAGCTTCTCGAAGAACCCAGATAATTCATGAAAAGGTGGTTCATATTTTTGAGAACCTTTCATTACAAACGACAAAAGTAGATGGAATAGATTTTGCAACTACGAGTCACTTCGTAAATTTTTATAGAACACTTATCAGAAATACAGAAAAATTTTGTCTGCATCAGGACTTGAAGCAATCACTGCCCCATGCAAGACGTCATCTTATGTAAAGAAAGAGAATCCTGGAAAGTGAACAGATCTATGAGAGAGAGAGAGAGAGAGAGAGAGAGAGAGAGAGAGAGAGAGAGAGAGAGAGAGAGAGAGAGAGAGAGAGAGGATAACAAATGAAAAGCATGACGTCTAAGAACTATTTCCGTTGGATGAAATCTTAAGAAAAACCCTTGAGACAAACTTGTATGTCAAAGGTCCAATCCAAATAAACGAGAAGACTTTGTCGTTCTTAATGTTAATCAGAATGCTCAAAATGCTTCCGAAACAATGTCGCACTGTGAAAAAATACAAATATCTTTTTATACATCACGAATAAATTTCTGGTTTGAAATAGTCCATCCGGTGCAATTGCCTGCGGGCCATTCTCAGAGACGGAAGGGTGGCATTCATAGAATGTCAGGCTTTATTTGGGGCTTTATAATATTTACGGACGAGCACAGCACAGTACGATCATAAGAGAAGTTCGTCATTCATTCCGCCAAGATGAAATAAATGTAATTATAGGACATCTCCAAGGAGAAAATGAATTTAATAACGACAGTAAGCACACTGCTGGATATTACATGGAAATTCGAATACCTTATGGCTCTATTCCCTCTGTTTTGATGGCACGAAGGCATGGCATAGCTTTTAGATGTTTTTGCAAGAGTCAAGGTGAGACGCTGAAAGTACTCGGGAGCTTTGCCTCAACCTTTAAGCTGACACTAAAATGCCCCCCTTTTTGGTATATCTTTTTTATCTTTCCTTAGACCTGGTGACTGCTTGAAACACCTCTTTTCAGCTACTGGAAAGCATTAAGGGGAGTGTTTACTCAGGTAAGCGGCGAGGCCACCTTTTTTCTGCAACTTCAGAACTATTTCTAGTTGCCGGCTGAAAGTTGAAGAGGATCGTTTTTCTTCATCGATTATGGTCAAGTCAGGTTCCCATCATTCCCATCAGGGAAAAGTCGATTACCCTTTTCAAGATATTTAAAATCAACAGCCTTCCCGCCTCGACCTCTTTTGTTCATACAATGGCAGACAGATTTTCCTGCCATACTGCACGTTGCATACAGGTTTTTATCCCTTCATTTATTTGCACGAGATCTTCCACTGAAGAGAGCTATTTTAGAGCATCCAAACGACGTGGTTTCATGTTTCAAATTAAGAGTTTCATTTTGGCACCGTTCATTACAACCCACTGAAATCCTAGCTGAGGTCATTCAAGGTACGTAAGTTCCTGATCATACTCTAATTAAGAATTTGCTTAAATAAAGCCAAAAAAAATAAAACAATGAGAAATAAAATTTTTCTTATTTCCTGAAAGATGCAGAATCAGTTGTGAAAACAGTCACTATATAAATTTTAAATCTGCAGTGATTCTTGCGTCAATGTAGTAGATTTATTAGGTAATGGGCAATGACCATCCTGATTTACAAGGCTAGCAAAATTTCTGATAAAATACTTGTAGGTATTGGAATATGCGCGGTAAAAGACTTTTAATGTAAATATTGACAATAGATATAACTTTATTCAATCAGTGAAATCTGTCAGGAAGATTTTGTTTGGTACCCAAGTTTGCCGACACCTTCAAGATGATACATACACATACACACATAAATTTCTGACTCACATCAGGATCGAACCCACACGCAATTGTGTGTTGATATTTCTATCATATTCACTCAGAAAGGATAATTCAAATGAAACTGTCAATTGGGTTACTACTGAGTCGGGAGGTTGGGGAAAACACGCTGGTATGCAAGCAGTTATCCTTCCCAGGGAATTCCTTGAGTACAGTTGTACTCAGGCTCCAGCTTCTTTTATGACTTGTGTGGCCTGGTTGGCAGCGCTCTGGCCTTTCATTTGAAAGACCTTGGTTCGATCCTGATGTGAGTCAGAAATTTATTTCTGTTCCACAAGTGATTGTGTGTTGGTATTTCTACATACATACATATATGCATATATGTATATACAAATGTGTGCATGTGTGTGCCACGTATTATGCGTAATCAGTCGAAGTAGGTCTGTAGCTGAGTGAGTGGTGTAGCGCCTAGGTGGGCTGGTGGGCGGTACATCGGAACGATACTCAAGCCTGGCAAACGTTAGCATGGAAACACACACACACACATATATATACTGTATATATATATATATATATATATATATATGTATATATATACTGTATATATACATATATACATGTATGTATGTATGTATGTATGTATGTATGTATGTATGTATAATCTTGAAGGGCCTAGCTTCAGATGTTGTCATCCAGGTTTCGACCCTAAGCTGCAACCCATTTGTTCAACTAGATATCAGGTACTCAATTCATTGCTTAGACAAACAGAGACGCAAAGGAATTCGACAGGACGCGCCTTCATCGTTGCAGCCAACACAAGACCAAAACTCTAGAGATTACAGTGGACGAAAATCTAAACTACGCAATTTTGTGCGTATGTGACGTAAATTTTGCAGTTGCAAGCACCCTAACACATTTCTTTATTTTTACCTTATTTAATCACCAAATCTCTTTTATTCACTCGCGATATAAAACGGGGTTTTTAGCTTTTCGTATTAAAAGTACGCGTATACGCACACTCACACACACACACACAGACATACATACAAAACACATGCACGTCCACACAACAGACGGATATCGACATGGTTCAGTGTACTAGTAAAACGCACGCAGTAAAATATTCCCATATTTCTGCCTCTAAAGATAAAATATGGCAAAATGGCCGCTGAATATGTAGTTTCTCTAACAGAAATGAATTCTAAAGTCCTCTCAAATCATCCAGTATTGAGCGCATCAGCCATTCAGCGGATTTCCAAAGTTTTCACTGGTCGAGCTTCTTGGTTCTCAGATTTCCATTGGCTAGTGGCAAATGACTTGAGTGGATCACGAATGCCGGCGCCGGGAACATCAAAGGGCACGTTTTTGTCCACCTGGGATCATAAAAGGTTGTAATAGTGACCTACGAATACTGTTGTTGGCCGTTCAGGTCTCACAACTCCGCCCACTTTTACCTCCAACCAAACCTGAGGTGGAGAAGTTTGGAATAAGTGGAGCCAGGAATCTATTGAATAATGTTTTCTAATACTCTGTCTACGAAGAAAAAATACTATAGAAATTCAGTATACTCTCAGATTGGTCGGAATGACTCTGTATGGTTTCTCTTAAGGAATAATTTAATACTATAGAAATTCAGTATACTCTCAGATTGGTCGGAATGACTCTGTATGGTTTCTCTTAAGGAATAATTTATTCCAGTATGATCTACTTGAAAAAGAGAAAAGTACCAATGGTAATTAGCATTATCTCTTTAAAAGACTTACATTTGATGGACGTAGAAAAAGCTAGTCTTTCTTGGTGAAACAGTTTAGAATAAGTGGAGCCAGAAATGTGAACAAGAGGTCAACTTCTGAGAAGGATTTCTAAAATTTGGAATGTAGGTTGCCACAGATCAGTCTTATCTGCTGAATGATGTTTGCTAATATTCTGATACGAAGGAAAAGATACCAATGGCAATTTAGTATAGTCTCACATTGGTCGGAATGATCCGATATAGTTTTAAGGAATATTTCTTTCCATTATACTGTACAGAAAAAAAAATATCTGTGGTAATTCATAATTGTCACTGACATGCAGTTGCTGAATGTATGAAATGCTGGTCTTTTTTGACTTTTATGAGATTCCTTTTCAGCTGAGATTACGTTTAAATTAATTTTTAGGAATGATTTTACAATAAAAAGCCTACTATCTTTCAAAGATAGACTGCCTGATTTATTGCGTTCTGGTATTGTTTACTATTGTACATGCCCCAACTGCCAAGTAGGGTATTTGGGTAGTTCCGTAAAGGCGCCTAAAACGAGATACTCCCAGCATGCAGGAATCAGTGACAGGACAGTAGAAAGAGGCTTAGCAGTCAAGCAACAGTCTTCCATCCGTGAACACTGCAGTAGATGCAATCAGGCAAGACTAATTATAAGGGATTTTAAAATTTTAGATTCTTGTTCAAAATTGTCTGATTTAAGGATTTTAGAATCTATATACTCGTATATTTACATTTTTTTTTTTTTTTGCCTCTATTTTAGGTCGAAAATGGCTTAGTGTGTTGAAGTCGAAACGACCCAGTGGAATAAAAATGTTGACTATAGTGATTCTTTGGCTGTTCCTAATAATAATAATAATAATAATAATAATAATAATAATAATAATAATAATAATAATAATAATAATAATGTATGACAAGGAAGTAATATCCGTCTCCTCTGCTGGCCAAGCAGTGAATTAAGCACCTAGTTGCTAGCCAATTGCTGTGGGTCGCACTATGGTGGAAAGAGGCAGATAGAGGCCAAGAGAAATAAAACTTCAGACGTGAATACGTATTGCCCCGTCAAAAAATCTGTGCCATGAAAAACGGGAGGGCCGCAACGAGTTAAACCTTCCCCCACTGGGGTTAAATCAGTCAGAAGATGTTCTCTCTTGCATCAGATTCTCAACAAATTTGCAAGACCTGAGGAACATCCTAAAAAGGACTTGTTACGTGAGAGGGAAAATCTTTATCTTTCAGGTGCCTGCGACTGCACATCGACAACAAGCCGCTTTGCAAAACAAAACGAGCCATTTGCACTGACAAAATTCCTGAATTGGGGAAAATGGGGTAAACGCCTCGAATTTTGGCGGATGAGGTCTGCCGTTTCTGGAAAGACCAGAATCCCTGTCAAAGTTGACGGAGATTGGCATTAAGGTGCAACCTAAAATCTGACATTCCTTGGACCTTATACATTCTGAGCTTGGTTAAGGTGGCCTACGAATGGCCTAAGGACAGTCATAAATTACCGCTCTTTAGGAGAAAAAATGGCATTTTCCGACAGAGAAACTGGGCGGTAATGACCAATAATTTGCCTCCAATTAGCACCGAGAAACGACTGGAAATTGACCAGGCTTTGACGATATTTTTTGCTACCCGTGGGATCCAAGATTCATCTTTTGTATTCTGGAAACCAGCCACAGGAAAAGCTATGTCAAACAAATAGATCTCATGATGCTGTTTTGGGAAATGGTAAATCACATAAAATGAACAAAATAACATCTTAACTGCAGCATCTTCCAGCAATAAAGAAAATGTGTGCTAACAAGAGCAGAACGAGTTTCTATTCGAGAGCAATTATAGGAATTCGGAGCAACACGAAAGCGGTAAGAATTTGCATCTGAAATGGTGCCTTTAAGATTCTAGAGCTATTTACTTTCAGACTTTTTCTTAAGTGTTTCATGTACTGTGCAGTAGCACACAGATGGTTTAAATGAAATAATAAAAAAAAAACACAGAAAACCGTAGACTCTCCGCATAACAGAGACTCACCCGTTAACTACATGAAGGCATAAAAATTAATTAGGATTCTTCTCCTAGAGGGATTCTTCTCTTAGAGACATGATACATATACATATACATATACATATATATATATATATATATATATATATATATATATATATATATATATATATATATATATATATATATATATATATATATACTGTATATACGCGTGCTGCCACACACATAATTCAAAGGCTGAATCATGGGCGAACTCTGTGTTCAGAAAACTTTCACAGTATTAATTATGTCTTATACCCACACAGAGGGTTTCTCTGCAGTGCACCTAACTACTAATGGAGCAGCTTAATGTGATTTTTGGCCAGAATCGTTCAGTTGATGATACAAGCACGAAATTTGGCATGAATATACTCTGTACGCTAGTCATCAAAAATTCCAATATGGCCCCAAGCCCACCAAAAAGAGTCATAAACCATAAAAACGCCGATCTCTGTCCATTTATTTCCAACTTTTGCTACTAAAAGGGCTACTAACGAAGGAAAAGCAAAGAGGATAAGCTCTTTCTGTCCATACAATGTCCCAAAGGGTTGCAAACCAGAGCCTATCTTGCAGTCAAGTCAACACTATTGTTCCTGAGGCAGGGGGTTTCTGCAAACAGCAATGGGGCGAATTTGGTAGGTTTTGGCACCAGAAAACCAGTTGCTTTGGGCAGTTGAAGCTCAATATCAGAGTAAAGACTATTCTTATATGAGAAGGAAAACTCTATAATTAAGCTATTGTGGTAGAGCCAAGAGAGTGTCTGTCGCCCACCACCAGGGCACACTGGTGACGGACATTGCTGTGAAACTCAGCATGGGGTTCAATATCAGCTAAACTGCAAGTTTAGTATCCCAAACGCTATCTAATCAGCCCCAACGATATTAGATAGCCGCTCCTGAACTGACAGGATGTGCCAGCGCGGGAGAGCCGAACCTAGGATGCCCAGGGCTTTAACGTTATCCGGATGGTGTACAGATCACACGGGATTTAAATGATATTGGATGAACGATCTGGTTAGGTGTAGGGCAAGAGATCGAATCTAACTGTATCCCATACATGAAAGTGAACAAAGGCGGTAAAAGGACAAGCCCTCGGCCAGCTCTACTTAAGTTCAAAGTATCTTATCATGGATGCCAAACCAAAAAAGCAAACTGACTGGAGTAAATGTTGTCTTCGTCAAGAGGACAAAAGTGATGAAACACTAATTTCACCTCTTAGCTTATTTCAGAGGAAACAGGACTCTGCTGGATATGTTATAATCTTGCAAAGAATGTACTGTTGTTTCATGCTCTTATCGCTATGCCAATATTATTTGGTCCAGCACGGTTAGATGATGGAGAAGGTATGGAAACTACACTGATACGAAATAAAGCAAAATATCATAACAGTTAGACTTTCGTTGCAACCCATTTTGAGAAGGGGTAGGAACAGTTCAAAACTTTTATGGACAAAATGCAGACTGATAGTCATTAATTCTACCAGCCAACCAAAAAGAGCAAGACTGGTCCTTTCATTGCCTCAAGTTCCGGGTTTCCAATTACCCTCAGAACCTTACTCTTGACCACATTTACTCTCAACTTTTCCCCTAGAAAACAGTTTCAAACTCCTATACTAGCCATTGTATTGTCTCTTCACAATTCACAACCAGTTCTGTATCAACGCCAAACATCCACATTCCATCCACAACCCATTTTCCTGTTCCTCAACTTTACATCTACGCCTATTTATCTTTCTCTGAATTCTTGTCTCTCTCTGTCTACAAAATACAGATCTCAAACTCCCACACTCATACACACATATATGCGTAAATACACAAGTGGTAAAAAAAAGAAAAATAGTGCTAATTACATATAGTACATAGGGTAAGAATGCATAGAAGTCTTTAACCCTTGGAACCGTTGTTCTTTGAAGGCATATCCAATCAGAGAAGCTCAAGGAACAACGCCAGAAGGCTGGTCTTGGAAATAAAGGGATTTCATATCCAGGTCTCCATGAAATTACGAATTAAATAGCCTTAGACGTTGGATGCGTGATCGAAGCAATTTGTCTCCGAACCATGACTAAACTATATAAAAGTGGAGCATTCACTTAATCTTCCACGAACACTGAAATTATCGTACATTGGGAGATGCTTGTTCCAATTTCCATTACTTTCAAAACCATTTCTAGAAGATATATAGCTATAAAGGCTGAATACAATGTACGCAGTTACTGTATATGCACGAAAATAATAAACAAAAAGTAAAGCTAGAATAGGTTAACGCATGATTGAGACAAGATTTGACAGTACATATTATTAAAAGTAGAGACAATTTCTTTCTTGCTATCCTTTTTATCATTCCTCATAATTCTACGACAGTTTCTTGCGGTTTCCCTGACACCGACGAGGCTATATACTAGATACTGTCAGGACCAAGACAGGTAGACTGTGTGGTCTATGCTTATGGCGCAATCATGCTGAAAAAGTTTAATTGCAATCGTATGCTTGATGACGCGATGAATTCTGGAGGCGCGAAATGGGCATGCATTCGTGTCTAGTTTTAGTTTGATTCAATTTAGGCTGTCGAGCGGGGCACTGGGGCATTTACGGCTTTAGGCAGTACAAAGAGGAAGTTGGAGGAAGAGGCGATGAAGTATAGAGGCCTAAAGAGGTAGCTGGGAGAAAACTCCCAAGTTACACTTAGAAGTAATAGTTTGATAAACTGGATAGCAAGAATGGAAAAAAGGAAGTGGAAAATGAATGAGTTCAACGTAAGCTTTCGAAGGTGGAAATGAAATAGCTATTTTCCTTTTCCTTGTTGTGCAAATGTTATCTGTTTGATTCAGGACTTCATTCTTGTCTATTCTTTTTTGTGGTTTCTTATGAGTTTTCTTCATGTCCTCTTTTCACTTTGTTTTGCTCTTTGCTCTTCTTCATTGTCCTTTCATTACGGAATTTCTAAAACTTGGCTTAGAGCTGAATGTGTGTGTCTGACTCCGTTCTGCACACTTACTGTACATACAGTTAGTACTGTATGGTAATGAAAAAAATGCACGCAAATTTTACCCTCACAATCGTCTGTGAATGTGACGGAAAAATGAGAAAGACTCATTTAAAACAAAATGAATTCCCAATTCCCAATTACACTTCATATGCAAAGATATTTTACCTCCAACAATAAAACTACTTTTATTTTCTCCCATCCCTTTTCTAAACTCTTCCTCTGTTAAAAATATCCCGTGAATTGATAAAGGAGAAACATCTGGAAATCCATTATAATATAATGTGAGAGAGAGAGAGAGAGAGAGAGAGAGAGAGAGAGAGAGAGAGAGAGAGAGAGAGAGAAGCTCGTAATCTAACACAGGAATGGCTCAAATCACCCACTCGCAAGGAGGTTGCCTACTTGTATTCTAAAAAGCCCGTTTTCTAATTGCCGAGCAACAGGGGTGACTCATTAATCGCGCAAATGAAGATGACTCTGACCTTAGATGGCTATCGCGGTTACTTAGCCAAAGTTTTACGACCCTTAGATGGACAGCCATCTTTTTTTCCAGTTACGAAGTAGAAGAGTGAGTAGCTATTCTTTCTCTGCGGCTGTCGCTCGCAAGGTATTTTCTTTGCCATAATGATTCATCTCGTAAAAAGTGTATTTTAAATAACTGGTTATTTCAAGAAAAATAGTTTTAAAATGTGCTAACTGCTGATTAAAATACAAACCGTCTAAGGCAATATGCATCACTGCAAAGAATACATCTAAATAAAATGGCATTTACTGATGAAAGGACAAGGACTTCCACTATACTCTCTTTCAAATATAGTTAGAAATTTGACTGATCTGATAACCCCTTTCCATTACATTATACGAAAAATTCCTAGGTGTATTTGAGTTTCACATACGTTTACTAATAAGTATGTGCTGCCATGGGGAATAATTACCTCGAACACGAAACGCAGAAGTGAAAAGGGACGAGTTATTGCGGTTTTGGTTACAAGTTCCCGATGGTATCGCCCAAGTCACATTCACTACTGCTGAAAACGGTACCAAAGACCTGACTGCGGACATAAGACCTGGAAGATTTGAAGCTGATAACGATGTCTGTGCTATAGTTTCTTGATTAACTGTCTTCCAGTCCAAAACCATTGATTTAGGATACATCTGTCAGTCAGTATTTTCATTCGTTCATGTACTGCCCTCAATCACAAAAAAAAAAAAAAAAATAATGAAACCTGACAACGATATTGCCTGTTGTATTGCCTTTTTGACTGTCACTCAAACAAATGGCTGGAAAAAATGCTTAGTTGTTATTGATGGAATTAGTGAAAAAAAAAAAATTGAATCGGTAAATAATGTTATTATTTTACTGGTACTTTCTGCAATGCAGAGGCAATGTCCTCATACCCAACCCCCATATATATATATATATATATATATATATATATATATATATATATATATATATATATATATATATATATATATATATATATATATATATATATATATATATATATATATATATATATATATATATATATATATATATATCTTCTTCTTTTTCTTTTAACGTGCTTTTTTCCCATTTTTGTATGGGGTAAGCACGATGCCTTCTTTTGAAGGACTTTTGATTTGGCTTTTGGGGTAGACCGTAGTCTCGATCGGCTGCCCTGCCTGACATCGCTTAGACCCCGGTAGCGTATGTTACATGTATCGTACCAGACCCAACGCCCTTTCTCCCAGCAGCGAGAAGTTGTTGCGCGGGTAGGTCGAGAGTTCGAGACGTGTGAGATGTTTGTTATGTTTTTAGAAGATGTTGTAGTGGTTTTGTTTTGTGTGTGTATTTAGTCTGTAACACCCATTTGCTTTTTAAGCAAACCTATCCGTTGATTACATACATAATCCCGGGGTGTCTACACGGATAGCAAAGTGTCCGCCTCTCTGATCAGTCGGCTGCGGATTTGAACCCGCGCCACAGACCTCTACAAAGTCCGAAGCTGCTGCTGTAACCGACTGTGCCATCGAGGCTCCATATATATATATATATATATATATATATATATATATATATATATATATATATATATATATATATATATATATATATATATATATATATATATATATATATATATATATATATATATATATATATATATATATATATATATATATATATATATATATATATATATATATATATATAATTATGAATTTTATGAGTAAATGAATAACCTGACTGCAAAGAGCTCTTGTTAAGTAGGCTATAAACAAGATTAACATGTTGCCTCCATCTTACGAAAGTTATAACGCAGAGCGTTTCCATTTGCGTCAGAATGATGAGGCGAATTTGAAAATTACGAAATAATTTGAACATTCCACGCAATTTTCATGGAATGTTAAATATCAGCGGGAATGATTCTTCATTTCAGAAGCTCGAATTCTCTCTGGTAATGAACAGGAATTCAGATAAATGAAATAAAGTTTGGTTATTCGTCTTGCTCTAGTTATGTGCCTAATTTCTGGGCATGAATAAAATTCCAACTGATTGACCCCCCAAAAATAGAGAAGTAAAAAATGAGTACTAATATATAATTTGGCTCTGTAATTACGCTTTCCACTGCAGAACAATTCTGCTAAAATGTCACAGAATTACATCTTGCATTCTGGCGATGAAAAATAAATAGTATTTGCTGCACTGAATTGGTCATGAAACAAAAAAATATTACTCTTATTAGTATTATTGTTGAAAGGCGGCTGTCGATTTTTAGGCAGCGTTGGTGCTACTCACGCCCCGGAATGCTTGATCCACCATCTTTCTTGGCGTTTGAGGCATTGTCAAACGTAGGTCTAGCTAAGTCCTGTTTTATATGGTCCCTGGTGATCTGGGCAGGAGGATCGATTCCTGCGTTGTTTAGGGAAGTTTTATGTTACATCAGGAGCACCTTTAGTAGCCATCGGCACCTCAGGTCCGGGGACTTTCCGATTATTCAGTAGCCTTTGCCATTTTGTCTCTCCCGGTGTCGATTCGGTGACGCTTGTGGTTCTTTATAGCCCCTTCCTGAGCGTGACAGGAGATCCTCTTAGCTAACTTCATTGTAGTCATACCCACACATGAAAAAGGACTTTCACGGTCAGGGTATTTAAATAGGTACACTATATTTTCTTCACGGGATCCCTCGATGGTGGGGCTGGACTGTTCTTCATAAAAAGGTTTTTGGGAAGGCTATTTTTTGGTAATATATCGCAAGACAGATATCAAGGGCCCATCCTTGCCTTGTAGTAGAACTTGACAGTACTCTCAGGGGTGGGTGGCGGCTGCTCACCGTTTTTGCACCAGCGATTCGATGCATTCCGTATTTCCTAGTTGACTTGCTTATTATTATTATTATTATTATTATTATTATTATTATTATTATTATTATTATTTTGCAACAGATCCTATTGAAAGAAATCGCTGCTTCAGCTGCACTGATCTTGCTTGTATACAGTCTTCTCTATTTTCCTTATAAGAGTTATTATTAACAAAAAATAAAATGCGTATTAAACTATGGACAGCTCTCCTACTAGTCTCAGGAAACTCTGATTTTATTAGAAAATATAACAATGTTGATATTTGAATTTATGCTTCGTGCAAAAAGTTCTATGAATACCATTAAAAAAAAGAATTAAATGACAACCAAGAGATATAATAAAATCAAAAGCGTTCTGCACAACTGACTTCAAGATCCCAACGAACTTTCTTCTACTGAAATTCACGAGAGATCTGAAAAATCCCGAGCACCCTCGTGTCAGTATTGCGCTCGTAACGACGACATACCTCAGACATTCGCGTTTCTCAACCGCGTTCCGTGATTTTTCCTCGTCTCTATTCTGGAACGCTTCCTTGGCCGTAGCCTAGCTGACTTGAAAACAGATCAGCATTAAATTTTTTATTTGTATTTTAGCCTGAACTTCCAATGACTATGTACAATTCTTATTTTGAATTTATTTGTTTATATTTGTTCTGTCGTCACATGGCTTTTGAGAGTACGAGGTTTAGTTATTTGTATGTGTTTCCCTAAAATTCTTAGTTTAAATTTAAATTTATTTGTTTATTGGTTCTGTCGTCACATAGCTTTTGAGAATGCCAGGTTTAGATATTTGTTGTGTTTCCCTAAAATTCTTAGTTTAAATTTATTTGTTTATTGGTTCTGTCGTCACATAGCTTTTGAGAATGCCAGGTTTAGATATTTGTTGTGTTTCCCCTGTAGAAATTTATATTGATCATTATTAATGTTGTGTTTCAGTCCGTTTCTCTCTTTTATTTGTTATGTCTTCACATTTCTTCCATACGATCAGAAAATTCCTTACCGAAATACTTCTTGTCACCTCCTTTTTAGAAATCATACCATTCTGGAATGTCAGTTATCATAATAAAAGTATCTTAATAGTATGATGTTTTCTTTATGGACAGAAGAGAAGTCTTCCTAGAGTGACCAAAGAATGTAAATAAAGAGATCGATTTCACTGAAAAGGATAGCGAGGGGCATAAACAAAAAATTGGTTGGAAGAAGTGCTGGAAAGTGACAACAATCAAGACAATGTCTGATATTTTATATCCGCAAAACGAAGACTGAGAAACTAAACAAAAAAAAGATAGAATGAATATTGTCACAATAACAATGTAAAATTAACTAAGCACTGGCTCTTCACCTCAAAATGGAAACATGTTGATAAAGTGTAAGCGACTTTCAATATGACCAAAATCATTATCAGTCCTGGAAGTAAATGGAACGGTTCAGTGACACTGATCACAGTCTGTGATTACATGGATCACTCGTTTTGAACGGGTTCCACTATTTTCTTAGTAGCCCCCCCCCCCCCCCCCCCGCCAACCCCCGCCTCTATCTCTCTGCATATGTGCCTTTCTGCCACGTCTCCTGTTATTTCAAATAGATTTCAGTGTTCATAGTCTGAACTTTCCCCTGAAATACTGTTTGGAAGAGCGGATGAAATTCTTGAATGAGCTCCGTTTAAAATATGCTTAATGTTTCCTTGCGCTGTTTTGTACAATATTTTATGTGTAAACATATATATATATATATATATATATATATATATATATATATATATATATATATATATATATATATATATATATATATATACATATATATATATATATATATATATATATATATATATATATATACAGTATATATGTGTGTGTATAATTGTAATTACTACAAAAACTACGAAATACCACTACTACGGAAGAAAGGGTTTCTTAATTTATTTCCCCCCTTAAAGGTCGTAGTGAATAAGCACAATTGTTGATTGTGAAGAGGTCACGGTAATTATGAAACTTACACACACACATACATATATATATATACTGTATATATATATATATATATATATATATATATATATATATATATATATTTAAAACATATTTATAATAAAGTTAAATATGGAAGAAATTATCATACATTGCAATGTGTGTACTCTTGTGTCTCACGAGTTCTTTCCTATTATCCCTTTTCTGGGAAATATCAAATTTCTGGATGACTTAAGACTCAGATATTCCAGTTTTTTTTTTTTTTCCAAAGAATCGTGGGGCTTTAAATTACTGATAAGATCTCCCGTATCGTTTGCATTTTTAAGTTCTTTATTTCTCAGGAAAAGGGTCGAAACCCAAGTAACAATTAGGCAAAATAAATCTTATGAGAGAGAGAGAGAGAGAGAGAGAGAGAGAGAGAGAGAGAGAGAGAGAGAGAGAGAGAGAGATCCTGTCGAAATACTGCAAGTCGAAGTCTTTGTTTTTCTACGTTCACAACTAGCTATGTTATTATAGACAACACTCTTAAATTAGCACGGATTAAACAATGAAACTCTAGTATCATGTATTAACGTAATTATATTTACTTTTGCTTTTTGGTAGTTCTCAGCCTTGTTACTGCTGGTCGAGTAGAACTTAGCGTAAGAATATTAGTTATAAAGGTTTTAATTTTAAGCTTTGCTTTTGTCTGCTGATCGTCAAGTTAAACCTCCTCCCCGCTCGTTATATGTTTGTAAGTGCCTCGTTAACGCTTGTTTTTTTTCTGTGTTTATTTTTCGAGTGGCTGGTGAAAAGAGACCAGCGTTTGACATTGGAGGAGCGCGGCTCTTCGACAGACAGTTCGGGCCTTTTGATTCTCCCTGACGGATATGCTGCTGGCGCTTTTGGAATATTGAATATTCGTCCTGTTAATGGATGGTTATAGGAGCTGCTTCTCGCAGGTACACTTCGGTCACCTGCGACGTTGTGTATACTGTATTTTGCCGTACGGAAGCTACCCTTCGCAGGTGTATATTAGTCACTTGCGACTGAGTATCCTGGTTGCGTCGCAGTTGACTTAGTCACCAGCGACTTCGTCGCGCTGCCACCTTAGTGGGAAAGGTTTCCTAAGGTGGTAAGTGCAGTCGTTTATCTCCTGCACTCACGGAGACGTTAAGCAGCTGGCATTGTGTTTACCAGGACGGCCGTTTTTGCTGCAGCAGTGGGAGCATTCAGGCTCGTAAGGAGGACTGTAGGGAGACAGATATCAGGTAGGGATTTGCCCTTATGTTATTAACAAGGACGTCTCCGACTTGTCCTTCACCTGTGGTTACCTGTATCTGAGTCTTCCCTTGATAGCAGTCCTGGTGCATGGGATCACGGCCTTCATTAAGGCAAGACATTTAATGCCATTTGTTTACTTGTTAATTTTTTTGGTGAATTAATATATCTTTTATATGTATATTTTAGTGAGTTTTTTTTGGCAGTCTTTTTGTTACACCTTGGCATTGGTTTTGTTCATCTTGAGGTTTAAGCTTAGTTTATAAATCGTAGGTAGGAGATTTAAGTTTTCTCTCTTTTATCCTTTGCCTTCTTTCGTATTCTTATAGTCATAGGTATTAGTATTTTTCTGGCCAGTTATTGCTTTGGGCATCATTTTTGCCCCTGTGTACAGATGTTTATTGTTCTTAGTTTTTCTTTGTAGGGCTTAGTTTTAGTGGTTAGGAATCCCACGGGATTTACGAGGTTCAGTATATCCTCCGCAGTCACAAGGTTGGCTTAAGGTTGTTTTCTTGTTGCCATTTTGTTTGTAATAAATATTGTAGAGTTTTTCCCCTGTGTTTTCGTTTCCACTGACTAAGTTTTGCTGTTTACCTGGTACACAGCAAAACTTAGTCAGTGGAAACGAAAACACAGGGGAAAAACTCTACAATATTTATTACAAACAAAACGGCAACAAGAAAACAACCTTAAGCCAACCTTGTGACTGCGGAGGATATACTGAACCTCGTAAATCCCGTGGGATTCCTAACCACTAAAACTAAGCCCTACAAAGAAAAACTAAGAACGATACACATCTGTACACAGGGGCAAAAATGATGCCCAAAGCAATAACTGGCCAGAAAAATACTAATACCTATGACTATAAGAATACGAAAGAAGGCAAAGGATAAAAGAGAGAAAACTTAAATCTCCTACCTAGGATGTATAAACTAAGCTTAAACCTAAAGATGAACAAAACCAATACCAAGGTGCAACAAAAAGACTGCCAAAAAAACTCACTAAAATATACATATAAAAGATATATTAATTCACCAAAAAAATTAAATTTCAAAAAAAAACAAAAAACAAGTCAACAAATGGCATTAAATGTCTTGCCTTAATGAAGGCCGTGATCCCATGCACCAGGACTGCTATCAAGGGAAGACTCAGATACAGGTAACCACAGGTGAAGGACAAGTCGGAGACGTCCTTGTTAATAAAATAAGGGCAAATCCCTACCTGATATCTGTCTCCCTACAGTCCTCCTTACGAGCCTGAATGCTCCCACTGCTGCAGCAAAAACGGCCGTCCTGGTAAACACAATGCCAGCTGCTTAACGTCTCCGTGAGTGCAGGAGATAAACGACTGCACTTACCACCTTAGGGAACTTTTCCCACTAAGGTGGCAGCGCGACAAAGTCGCAGGTGACTAAGTCAACTGCGACGCAACCAGGATACTCAGTCGCAAGTGCCTAATATACACCTGCGAAGGGTACCTCCCGTACGGCAAAATACAGAATACACAACGTCGCAGGTGACCGAAGTGTACCTGCGAGAAGCAGCTCCTATAACCATCCATTAACAGGACGAATATTCAATATTCCAAAAGCGCCAGCAGCATATCCGTCAGGGAGAATCAAAAGGCCCGAGCTGTCTGTCGAAGAGCCGCGCTCCTCCAATGTCGAACGCTGGTCTCTTTTCACCAGCCACTCGAAAAATAAACACAGAAAAAAAAAAACAAGCGTTAATGAGGCACTTACAAACATATAACGAGCGGGGAGGAGGTTTAACTTGACGATCAGCAGACAAAAGCAAAGCTTAAAATTAAAACCTTAATAACTAATATTCTTACGCTAAGTTCTACTCGACCAGCAGTAACAAGGCTGAGAACTACCAAAAAGCAAAAGTAAATATAATTACGTTAATACATGATACTAGTTAAACAAACCTATGGGGTAGATCCGACTCTTTGCCTTTCTATTTATGTATATTTTTTGTCGAACACAAAAAATTTACTCCTTGATCGAACCTGACCAGTTTGCTAGGAATTGGTTTCTTCCAACTGTTAACTAATTCATTAAAAGCTGTTGGATCACTTCCTAAGCAGCCGATTGAAGGGGTTCTGTGGTTAGTTTCAGTCCGGAGAAAAAATTTTCTGCACTTTAAGTTCTCTAAAGTACCCAAATAAATTAAATTTGTCATAAATATGTGCTTAATCCCCTGTTGCTGAGATTAAACTACATTCTATTGAGACTTAGAGGCTATTCAGTAATCACTGATACGCAAAACCTGAATCTCTTCCGCCGTTCTAATTTAACCACAACCTTCGGTGATGAAGCAAATGAAAAAGTATTTGTTCCGAGGTCTTTTTGAATGTATAAAGCGTTCTTATAATGCTTTTTAACATCTGTCTTACTCACATAGATTAATTACAACATGGATTCTAACAATTTTGCCCGGTGCAATCTAGTTAATGCCATTTACCACAATATCTGTAATATCTAGCCTGTAATGAAGGCAACATCAACAGATCAGAAAAATCCTGTTTGGGTACATACAAAAATCAAGTGCATTTCGTTGTAGAAGCCAAAAGCGAAAGATCAAAGGAACAATGGCAATATACTTTGCATTCACGTCATGTACTGGATACTTCCCCAGAGGAACTTGGAAAGATATAAAAAGTTGAACTTGGAAAGATATAAAAAGTTACTAAAAGATAAAAAGGAAAAGGAAGAAGGAGTAACAGGAATTTTACCAATTTTTTTTTTTGCAAGCGAATGGCATTCGAGACTTGACAAGGATTGTTTTTTTCAGTGACAATTTATTGTTGCTTTTAAATAAAGGAGTAACAGGAATTTTGCATTTTTTTACTTTTTTTCGTTTGCAAGCCAATGGTATTCGAGACTTTAAAAGGATTGTTTTTTCCAGCGACAATTAATTGTTGTTTTTAAATAAGTTGAGTCGCTAAAGAACGAAATGCTGGGCCATCTGCTTTTTCTTAAAATTTTTTTTTTAAATCAGCAGTCTCTTGCTCGTAAGAGTAGCCAGTCACTGCGACAATTAGACATAGCTTAAGCTGGCCTTTTTTCAGGCGATATAAGAAAGCAATTAAAAGGGAAAGAAGAAGGAAGAAAAGAAGAAAAAGCTACAGAACGGTGTTCCGGTGTCTCATGATTTTGACTTGAGTCGGCGTCGATGAGATTTTTTTTTTCCATACAAAGAAAACGTGGTTAAGCCGAGTCTTAAAGCTAGTAGGGCCTGCCCTTGCGTAAGTGCTCTTCCACTAGCGGATCCGGGGGGGGCCGGGGGCCACTGGGCACATGCCCATCCCCCCTCATAAAAAATAATGACTAAATAATAATATTGCATATTTATATAATGATAACGTAAATGAGAAATATAAAAATGGAAAAAATTAAAAATCTATTATAGAAATAATAAAATTTTCTGAAAAAAAAAAAATAATAATAATAATAATAATAATAATAACAATAATAATAATTACAATAATCTTATTGATGATAATAATGGATTCGATATATATATATATATATATATATATATATATATATATATATATATATATATATATATATATATATATATAATATACATATACGAGTATATATTCTATATATATATATGTATTTATATATACAATGTATATATACACACGTGTGTATGTATAATATGAAAATTGGTGGCCCCATGAAATTTTTCTGGATCCGTTAGTGCCCTCCCCCCCAACACCCGCCCCCCCCCCCGCCAACCAAGCAAATTTTTATGGAAAAGTCAAAAACTGGAATAAAAGAGGAAGTGGTGGAGTTCATAAAAATCAGATTACTTTCAGGATTAACAGGTAAAGAAACAGCATAAATATAAACAAAAACATTAGTTGCACGATTGTAATTTTACTGGCAATATTATTAAAGCAAGCTCAAATCCTTAAAAACACCAGCACTAGCAAAAAGATATTTATCTTTATTCTCGTTCATTAATTTCTTCTCTTAAAGTTTTCCCTTTATTCGGGCCTTGTTGGCTGTCTGTACTTTAAACTATCAGATTCCATTCTTATCCTTTTTTCATGTGTTTCTTTTGATTTTCAGTTCTCCAGGAAGCCTTTTTTGTTTTTCCTATTCCAAACGCTCACCCTGCTGAATTTCTTAACATTAATTTTTTCCCCCTGTTATCAAGAACTGTTTAAATGATTGCATGCTCAAAACGCTGCCTATTATTTCCTGTGGTTAGTCCACAGTCAGTGATGCTTGCGCGATCAAGTGAAAAACCTGATGCCGAAGTAAGAAATTGGAAAATGTGTGTTCGTGCTGGTGAGTTTATATTCCTGCAAGGGTAACCATGTGCCACCTTTTATGGAAAATAAAAAAAGATGTCTGTTACACCGTTTTCATGTGGATACTAACAAAATGCCCAAGTTAGAAGGAAATGCACGCAAGCAAACCTCAATCTCTCTATAATAAAGTTAAAATGGTAAATAACATTGATGTCTGTTATTCCTAGTTCCCACCAAGAAACCTAAATACATAAAAGATTGAAAAATACACAAAAACCACAATAAAAGGCCTTGGATATAATATGTACATATATATATATATATATATATATATATATATATATATATATATATATATATATATATAAACAAACTCCAGAACTCATCTGCGAAGGAAATCCATTTCTCAGGCGCTGACTTTGCTACTTAGCTACTTTGCTGACAGAAGAAAGTTCCTCCCATACATAGGTCTTTTTCTTGCTTGCTTGTCCCTCTGTTGGAAATAATGGTGATGGCGCTGGTGATGATGATTTTAATGATGGAGTATTTTCTCTTTAAGCGCTTCCCTCTAACGCTTTAATAATTCCACTGCCAGGTAAGTATAGCTTTTGCCAGTAATTGGTAGGCGGCCGAAGAAAGGTGGAACATATTTTTCATACTCTTTTTCAAATGGCTTATTTCTTCAGCTAATTACCCGCAGTGTTCCTTTACAAATTGGACCTCTTTTAGGGGTACCATTTTGGGATGAGGTCGCTAAGTCTGTGCCCTTCTCCACCCTGTCTGTGACCTACCACAGTCAAAATTGCCTAAAAGCTGATTCTCTGCGTAGGTTACAGGAGCACAAAGGATTTTTCAGCTGACGATCTCGCCTCTCTGATGGGGCAAGGTTGATATCTACTGGGCCACGGGATTGGAAATATATAAATTTAAATTATATAATTTATATATATATATATATATATATATATATATATATATATATATATATATATATATATATATATATATATATACTGTGTGTATGTATTTATGTGTGAGTATTTATACCTACACTATTCCACGACCTAAAGCATTCTAAGCATTCAAGCCTGTTTCCACGGCATCGCCCAATTTAAGAAAATAACGCCAACGGAAGTAAAAAGAGCAAAAGAAAACAAAAGAGGAATCCTTCCATTAAAAACGAGGGAGGGCGTGACCCGTAAGGAAAGCCTCGCATGACCTAAGGGTCATTATATGGGCACCATTTTCACGAGGCCACATCCCTACACGGAGATTAGGA
Source organism: Macrobrachium rosenbergii (assembly GCA_039081455.1). Lineage (NCBI taxonomy): Eukaryota > Metazoa > Arthropoda > Malacostraca > Decapoda > Palaemonidae > Macrobrachium > Macrobrachium rosenbergii. The sequence goes on along the minus strand of JANJGK010000002.1, from coordinate 82,596,579 downwards.
GCCATGTTGGCATTCGCAAAGAGCTGTAGGGTGCTTTTTCCTATTTTTTTTCTTCTCCACTTTTTTGCCTAATTTTGGAACGGGTTTGGTGTTTTCACGATGCCCGTGTCGGGTACGGGGCCTCATTTCGCTGCCCCACATTTTTGCCCTCTCACCTGTATTTCAGATTTCGAGTTTCTCTTCCTCCCTGAAGCGGTTACTTTTCTGTTTCTGCGTGTCATTCGATTTTTGTTGTGCATTTCCTTTCCGTTTTGATGCACACACGCACGGTGTTAATGGATGCTTCGTTTGTCTTGGGAGATACCCTTCACTGGATAAAAAAAAAAAAAAAAAAAAAAAAATATATTATATATATATATATATATATATATATATATATATATATTATATATATATATATATATATATATATATATATATATATATATATATATCTGTATGTATGTATGTGTGTGTGTGTGTGTGTGTGTGTGTAAATGCTGTAACTAACACTTAAATAAGAGAATTAAACTTTAGCTCTTAAACGGGATTGGACCTGGTACCTCTGAGTTACAAGCACACAGGATTTCGGTCCCCACTTGAGAGCTAAAGTTCCATATTTTCTCATGTAACTGCGAGTTACAACAGCCGCATAAATAACGTTGAAAAGTGACAATAATCATATATATCTACACACACACACACACACACAAACATATATATATATACACACACATACGTTTGCATGCACAAACAAATTTCTGATAACTAAATATTTATTTTGCTTTGGAGTTATTGTCATACTTTCAGTCCACCATCCGTCTTTCTCCCTTTTGGAAATCACCTGCTCTGCTTTACAAGATTACTCTATTCAACGACAAGGAAAACGCCGTGTTCGGGGCTGAACTCTGAACTCTCCGCGGAGGGCGTAGGGAAGATCGAGAACCATACATGTTGTAGGACACACACAAAAAATATAAAAAAAGTAATCTCCTTAATCTGTCTGCGTCTTCACTGGTACAGCCTGTGTTCGGCTGGACGCTGCTGGTAGGCCTTTGCGTTTACAAGCCACGTAGTTTGAAATAAAACAAGAAGAATAAACAATTGATAATACATGAAATACACAAGTAAAAAAATAGATACATAAAATAAAAGAGATTTTAAATCGTCTATGGAAGAGATACACGTAAGGCATCAATACCACTTATGTAGGTCCAATAGTTTTGTCCAAATCTTTTTTCTGTCTATATATATATATATATATATATATATATATATATATATATATATATATATATATATATATATATATATATATATATATACGGTATATATATACATACATACATACATACATATATATAATTATTTATGTATATATATATAATAATAATAAAAATAATAATAATAAAATAATAATAATTAGAAAAAGACGAATCTTCACTACGGAATACAATGGAGATTCTTCTTTTTGTAATAATAATAATAATAATAATAATAATAATAATAATAATAATAATAATAATAATAATAATAATAATAATAAATTACAAAAAGAAGAACCTTCACTATGGAATAGAATGGAGATTAATGATGTATGCAAATCATGTCTTTAGACATGATTTGCATACATCATTAATCTCCATTGTATTCCGTAGTAAAGATTCTTCTTTTTATTATTATTATTATTATTATTATTATTATTATTATTATTATTATTATTATTATTATTTTTGTTCTATCACAGTCATCCTATTCGACTGGGTGGTTTTTTATAGCGTGGGGTTCCGGGTTGCATTCTGTGTGCGCTGTTTCTAGTAGCACACTCTTCTGCATGAGTCCTGGAGCTACTTCGGCATCTAGTTTTTCCAGATTCCTTTTCAGGGATCCTGGGATCGTGCCTAGTGTTCCCATGATTATGGGTACAATTTCCACTGGCATATACCATATCCTTCTTTTTTCGATTTTCAGGTCTTGATACTTATCAATTTTTTCTCTTTCTTTTTCATCTACTCAGGTGTCCCATGGTATTGCGACATCAGTGAGTGATACTTTCTTCTTGAATATTATTATTATTATTATTATTATTATTATTATTATTAAAGACAAACCTCCCCATAGGGATCTGAACTGCTGTCACTTTTCTTTGTTAGGGAAACATTTATCTGCTAAGTCACGGACGGGACAAAAGGAGTGGAACCACTTAAGGTACTATGAATACTTTGGAATCGCAGCCGACCTACTGTACCCATACACATGGTGTTAATCACCTATTCAGTTTCTTCCTCAAAGCCATTGTTATGAAGTATGCATTATAAAGTGGGTGTGTATATACGAGGGTAAGTCAATAAGTATCCGCACTTTTATTCTAATTGATTGTGAATAGGCTTTATGGATTTGTGTGCTATGCCGGGTTGTAGATGGCTCCGCCCTCCTCCCTTGTGGTTGGTTTCAGCGTTACCACTTCAGTGCGCTCTGCGCTGTTGAGAAGTAAGGATGGACGCACCACTCTCCATTTGCACCAAAGAAGAACAACGCTCTGTAATCTGTTTTTTGTGGTCTGAAGGTGTACCAGGAGCTGAAATCCATAGAAGACTTTCAGTACAATACGGGGGCAATGTTTTGCCACGACGTAGTGTTTATGAGTGGATTGAGTAGTGGCTGTGGCTGCGTCCATCGCGTTTCTCATCCTCCACGCTTGTCCGACTGCTTTTGAACTGCTCAATCCACTCATAAACACTACGTCATGGCAAAACATTTCCCCCGTACTGTATATATATATATATATATATATATATATATATATATATATATATATATATATATATATATATATATATATATATATATATTATATATATATAATATATATATATAATAACATACATGCATACATATATATACAGGAAGTTTATCTTTGTCCTGACAAAAAAAAAAAACACAATAATTTCTTTACATTAACACCCAAAAAGCCACCGTCGATTTCTATAGCTGTCAATGGACATCATAGATGTATGCTTATATGTATATGTAAATATAAATATAAATATACATATATATATATATATATATATATATATATATATATATATATACATATACATGTATATATATATATATATATATATATTATATAGTATGTGCATGTATATATACATATCTATATAAAACTTTAATTAAAATCCCTAAGGCTTTCAACAAGTCCTCTTTTTATTTTTCATTCTCTTGATTATTATTAGTATTATATTAAGTGAAAATTCTCTCGCAGAACGATCCAGAAAAACATTTCCCCGTTCTACTCCTATTAAAATAACGTTTAGAAACATAGAATATATATATATATATATATATATATATATATATATATATATATATATATATATATTCTCCAAAACGTTAATCGTGACCTTCCTAACTTGAATTTTAAACATAACAACGTTGAAACTAGTAAACGCATGTCGTATTATAACAACATAATCGACTAATATTTGTTCATATAGAATGGTTTATCTTCATATAACTGACTAATATTTGTTCATATTTAATCTATTAAACTGGACGCAAAAAAAAAAAAAGATCGGCATGTAATACAGTCACTCTATAGTCCAGAAACCGACTTAAGATTTAAACAACATTATTAATGTTATCTTATAGTTTCGAATTGCCTCTGACGGTCCGGAAGGTACTCAAATCCATAAATCAGAATTGGAATGGTCGTTATACTTTCTGAAAAGTGCTATGAAGTCACCTATTGGCACCTGGAAGGCATTGGACTATTCTGTAACACATCCAAGAAACTATAGTGTTTTCAGCAGAAAAACAATATGAAATAATTGCACAAGTAAATGCAATGTTTTTTAAAAGGAAATTATAATGAATATTCAAATATTAAGATTTAACTAAGAAGCATTTGCAAGGAAACCAAAAGCTTTACAAGGAATTCACGACGCTGGTTGTGGCAACACGAAGATTGTAGGCGGACGAGTACCCGGGATTACCAATAAGCGTACGATATGTCGTACTTCAACGTAGGCAAATATGCAACTATCCTAATGCTGCATCCGAGTAAGAGAAAATATTAATAAATAACATTAATTTAACACTTGAAGAATTCAACGTACGGTTTTTAAAGTTTGTAAAGGCTTGTCTTAACGGCTGCAAGGACCATCAAGTGTAAGGACTGTGATTCTTTTAAATTTTCTTCTGTGAAGATGCTTGCAGAATAAATACACACTGTGCTCGCTGTCAGTTCATTTAAGGGTATATTTCATAAAAAAAAAGCATATACTTGCATTTATAACCAATTAATTTGGGAAAAATTTGATTTCTTCATTCGAAAACTGAAATTACTTGCGGTTGCAATTATAATGTATTATTTCATTTTTATAACGAATAACAACTGTGGCGCTATGTAGCTTCTCCATTATCGCCAGGATTTCAAGACTGGCTGAATTGAAACATGACGTCATCGAGGAACGTCAGTCATTTTGGCGGATCATTTTTAGTTTATCGAATCGAAAATATTAGAAATTTAAAAATCCTTTTCCATCCTTTGATTCTGGTAACAAGTTTAATTTTTTCATCTATAATAACATGCCACAGGTTTATGCCATGTTGGCCACTCTGCATCCGCCGTGGACAAGAGCCGAAGAATCTTTATTACCAGAACGAGTTTCGCGAATTTTGCGGAAGAATTTTGATTTTGCTCTCAAATCCTCTTAGTTAGGCATGAATTTAGAGTGATTGGAATTACATCGTTGCTTTTATTTCATAAACGTATATACAGTATATACACATATACAAATGTATATATATATATATATATATATATATATATATATATATATATATATATATATATACAGATGTCTCAGGTATTCATTTATAATATCTATTGACAGCTATGAAGATCAAGGTCAGATTCTCGCTGTCAATAGAACAAAGCTATCGTGTTTTTTAGCAGGACAAAATATAGAATTATAATACACACACACATAATTACACACACACACACACACACACATATATATATATATATATATATATATATATATATATATATATATATATATATATATATATATACACTGATCATAATTTATGCCCCATTTCGGCGTGAAAATATTCACTGCCCTAATGGAAGGTTTACTAGATAAACACGTCATCGTTTGGGCAAATATTGTACAACTACTTACTGATGCATAGTCAGTATAATTTTGATTTATACTACGACGTGGCTGATGGGTTTGATCTATGAAATTGAGGCTGTCAAGCCAAGCGCAGAGGCTCTTTCAGCCCTTCAGCGCTTAAGACAGTGACAAAGGGGACGGGAAGTTGGAGGCGTTGGACAGCAAGACTGAAGAAAGGAAGCGGGAATGGAGGTCAAGTAAAGGGCTAAAAAATGGGTGCAGGTAGAAGCAAAAGGGACGCTGCAAACACCTTTTAGCAATATCAACAGTGCAACACGCGTGGTTCACTGAAAAAAACTAGTCCCTAGTGAAGCACGCTTTTGATTAGAGGCTATATTCTCTGTTCGACAGCCGATGCATTTGAACTTTTACCTTTGGTGGGTGGTGAGCAACATGAGCTTCTGCTGAGGATTTTTACTGCTAATTTAAGGAAAAAACTGACATTAGATCCTTGCCTTAATACTGGAAGGTCTTGGAGAATATTTTGGTACATTGCAAGACCCGATATACGATGTTCTAAATCTCCGAAAGGTAACGCTATTACAAAAATATTTGCTACCTTGAAATGAAGGTTGCTTTACGGAGAGAGAGAGAGAGAGAGAGAGAGAGAGAGAGAGAGAGAGAGAGAGAGAGAGCGTTGTGCTCGCAATAGCAAGAAAGTTCGGTTCTTGGCCTGCAGCTCAACGTTAGAATCAATAGTAAATGGGTTACTAGCATCATCTGGGGTCAAAGGCATGGCTATAAGTCTCATCCCTGAAGCCGTGCTGGAAACCTTTTCAAAGGGAAGAAATGGTGAATGTTGATTGTATGTATGTATGTATGTATGTATGTATGTATGTATGTATGTATGTATGTATGTATGTATGTATGTATGTATGTATGTATATAATATATATACATATATATACATATATGAATATATATAGATTTATATAAGGAATGTAAATACTGACGAATAATCTGTTAATAAATATAGATATCGACGGCGTGGGGCAATTGCCTGTTTTAATTGAAATTCAGTTTTAACCAATCAGACATTATCTGGTTATCATTCAATGCTATAGAAACAAAGCACAGTACGATATTTTAATTAGGTGGCTGAGGGCTCTGCAATAGCCAGACCAGTGTCCACTGACTATAAAATTTGAAACGAGAACGGCTAATTTAGAATCCATCTCGATTATCTGTTTTTAATCTTCGAAAGATGGAACATTCCGTCATTCCTTGGAAACTGAGGAGTCACATTCTCCCAACTGCGATCTTTTTATACTGGGCAATGTGCGCCATTAGAGCCAGAATAATTTATAAATGGCCGGAATCAGCGTTTTCCATCCAACACATATCAGTCTGGGAAGATTTGGGTGGGACCTCCCTCCAGGGGAGCGTTTAATTAGGGAAGCAGGCCGGTAATCCATTAGGATTTCTGCTCTTTCTAGTACGGTATTTCTGATAACAATCTGGATGATGAATTGCCACCTCGCTCCTAAATGGAGAGGCTCTCTTGCCTATGTATGGGAACATGCGTCCTCTGCTGTGTAAAAATTTGTTAGAGTCATGTTCTATTTATTAAACAAGAGAGAGAGAGAGAGAGAGAGAGAGAGAGAGAGAGAGATGATCTTGACCACTTACGGAGAACAAAAGCTATCTTTCCTCTTAAATTCGCAGACTTCTTCTATTCGCAACATTAAGAATGAGAGAGAGAGAGAGAGAGAGAGAGAGAGATGATCTTGACCACTTACGGAGAACAAAAGCTATCTTTCCTCTTAAATTCGCAGACTTCTTCTATTCGCAACATTAAGAATGAGAGAGAGAGAGAGAGAGAGAGAGAGAGATGATCTTGACCACTTACGGAGAACAAAAGCTATCTTTCCTCTTAAATTCGCAGACTTCTTCTATTCGCAACATTAAGAATGAGAGAGAGAGAGAGAGAGAGAGAGAGAGAGAGAGAGAGAGAGAGAGAGAGAGAGAGAGAGAAAGAATGTGTTACTTGTGTTGAAGTGCGTTAGCCAGTTGAAACTAAAATATGGTGACACAAGTTTAATTATGTGGAGAGTTGCCAGCAACAACGAGGCTTTCTGGAATGCTTGTCTTTACAAGAAGATCTCGCGAACCTAATTTCCATTGACATTTGCATATTAATAGTAAGCCTTGCTCACCGTACAGGTTTTTATCACTCCCTCTGCGATTCTGGGGAAAGTTCGGATTTCCTATTGCTAAACATTCATACGCGGAAGTCACAAGACGTCAGCATAACGCTGTGCAAACCTATAAACACAAACATAATTATATACAGATGCACAAACACACTAATGCTTACAGAAATGTACATAAATACATGGCTATACGTGTAAGATCAGGCTTGCATCAATTAGTAGTTACGACTAAGCAGTTCTAATTAATTCCATAATTCGTAGCCATTATCAATGCGTTTAGAATACGATTTTCATAGCACAGAATAATTGTATTTACAATTATAATTTCTAGTTCAGTTGAAATGAAATAATAATTACGTCATAAAAATGGAACCATAATAGTATTATATATTCTCTATTTGCATTGTAGATATGAGTGTGTGATAAAATGCTACTAAGTTGTTCCCAAAATTTCTGTTGTGATTTAAAGGACTAATGTATTTAAGGGAATTTATGATCACCTTAAGTTTTTTTTAACTTCAGTTACCTCAAAACAAAAGTAATTATCAACACATTAACTAGTCAAATCAATAAACTTCTGGTATATCTGATCGTTAGTTGAAGTTAAATAATTTAATCCCAATTTTCAGTTTACTTGAAATTTCACGTAAATGAAGCTGTAATTGGAATTAACGATTTCTGTACACTTCTGCAATTAAATCGTACCTTATGTTACCATAAATGAAACTGTGATTACTTTGTGGATGCTATAAGTATGCCAAGCAATTGCGAATGTCTAGTTTTCTCTATGCAGACAGTGCGTGCGTGTGTGTATACATAAATACACACACATATACATGTGTGTGTTTGTGTATATGTATGTATATATGTATGTATGTATATATATATATATATATATATATATATATATATATATATATATATATATATATATATATATATATATATATATATATAGAGGACGAGGATGTGTTTATCACAAATTTGTCAGCACCTACTAAAGCATACACACTGTAACAAAGACGTATTGGCTACTAGTGGTTTCTTTTGTGTCCCCACTGCAATGCCTGAGAGCTCATTCAGTAATTGCTTGACAGTTATTTCCTTAGAGGGAAGGCCTGAGGGACGCGTTTCTCATTTTGACACGAGAGGCGCCTGGGTTTTTGTAAAGAGGGTTGCAGCACTTCAGGGCTAATAGGTTTCTCGTGAAAGCACTAATAAGAATTCTCTCTCTCTCTCTCTCTCTCTCTCTCTCTCTCTCTCTCTCTCTCTCTCTCTCTATTATCGTAGATGTCGAACTGTGTTATTAGAAAACCAGATGTATTCATATTTTTACTCCTCTGCTCTGAGAAGTGAGGGCAAAATGATGCTCTAGAAGGTTTAAAGATGGGTTAATGTAGGTTGTCGTAAGTTTGTATAAAGGAGGATATTTCGGAGACAAAAAAATTAAAAGCGTTGGATTCGTATCAATTAATCTAAATTTCCAAGACTATACAGCTCCAAATATACACACCAATTCACACATATATCTATATCTATATCTATATAAGTGAATATTTGTATATTCGTTTGTCCACTATAGAAATCCGAACCGCTTGAGACTCAGACAAAATCTTGCACACAGCCTCTATGTCAACCAGAAAGGTTTAGAACTCAAAATCAAACTCCTACCCCGTGACAGACACACAAACACAGACAAAACAAATGAATTTTTCGTTTTTACGTCACCTTTTCCTTCAGTTTTCTGGGTTTATTCTCATTTTCTACCTGACACTCCACCTTTTTTCCCCTGCGCTGCCAGATGTATGATTAACCTATACAATGAATCCAAATCCCCTATAACATCAATTTTTGACCGGAAATTACGTGGAATTTGATAATAATTTATGAGAATTATTAATATAATTGTTTATTACCTCAGTAAAATCAGCACTGAAAACCTATATCGGTTTAAATGTGGTCTACAATCCCTGCCACAGAAAAAAGTAACACTCCAAGTTCTTCTGTGATAGACATACCCACTCATTAAAAAAATACGACGAAATTACCACCTTTTTCCAGTGTTCATCTTAAGCCAAACGTATCTTAATCACACCTTGCCAATAAAATACAAGTTCTTAAAGTACCCTGTGGTATTACCATCATCATATCTAACTACTTAATCCACAAAAATAAAAACTTCGTACTTATGGGCACAGCTTTGGAGATCAAGAAATAATTCATTAAAGAGACGAAACAAAGCTATCCCCTGCCGCGCATGCGTATTAGCAGACTAAATGTTTCTGTGATAAAACTAACCCCTCATTAAAAATTTACTCGTGACGAAAATACCACATTTTTTTCAGTGTTCATCTTAAGCCAAACGTATCTTAATTATACCTTCCCATTAAAATACAAATTCTTAAGTACCTTGAGGCATTACCATCATTATATCTAAGTACTTAAACCACTAAAAAATCACGATTTATCGACAATTTTTATATTAGACCATTCAGACCTCGGCCAACACTTTCCCTCAGAAATGCCAAAGGAAACTGAAACACGTTCATTAACACGTACAGGAAGCCGAAAACAGTTGAAGCTCCTTTTAGTTTCTAAAATTACAATTGTGATGATAACTTAATATCTATATATAGGCAATGGACGTTGTACCTTAAGTAGCTGCTGGCAAAGACCAACATCAGCATGTACGATATTTCCTTTTTTTCTATTCGTTTAATTGCGACTTTCCTCATTAATTCATACGTTTCTTCTTCGTTTTTACCTTGGAATTCGCTATAGCGACTGCTTCACGACGTTACGGTGACGTATTCCTCATAAAGTTCGTTTAAATGAGGTCTGAAATTAATTATCGTGTAGTTAGGCAACACCACCACCACGCACACCAACTTCAGCATACTACCAAACGTTCTCACTCTTCCTCTTTCACTCAAGGCATCATTCAAACAATCTGGAACAGAATTTATCTATGAGGTTTTTAACTATTGCAAGTAAATTCATGCTTACAACCTCTCTCTCTCTCTCTCTCTCTCTCTCTCTATCTCTCTCTCTCTCTCTCTCTCTCTCTCTCTCGCTTTATCTCTCTTTTTCATTTATAAATTTCCTTTATGAATGGGGTCAACCACCAAGTCATACTAGAGAAAACCTGAGAATGTTTGCTACTGCAAGTCAGTCATTTTCTCCCTCTCTCTCTCTCTCTCTAATCAGATATGTGCCAGGATATAAGTATACATGTATATATCATGTTTATTCAGATATGTGCCAGGATATAAGTATACATGTATATATCATGTTTATTCAAAGTAATGAATTCAAGACAGAATTATTAATCAAAGGAAAGATAAGTATTTTCAATGATAGTACACAAACTTTACACGACAAAACAATTCAAAGGGGATGAAAGAACATTTTTCTGAGTCCTTCAAAGTTCTTCCGGGCAGTGGCGGGTTGGTCAGGTAGTATATATGTATATATATACTGTATATATTATACATATAAACATGATAAGCGTATGTATGTGCATAGATTTGTAATGCACGTGATTTTCAAACCAGGAACAGCAAAAATAAATGTAATGCAGAAAGCGTTCAGGTTTTATACCATTTTCTCTCTCTGCAAATAAACACTCGCACCCACGCATATACAAATGTGTGTGTGTGTGTGTATATATATATATATATATATATATATATATATATATATATATATATATATATATATATATATATATATATATATATATATATATATATATAACTGAATCACGAAAACATGGAACGTGATGAATATATAAATAAAGATAAAATCCACGAAGGAAAGGGAAACACTGGAGTGCTGCGAGGCCTTTCGACTGTCTTGTCGTCCTTTGCTTATCTTTATATATATATATATATATATATATATATATATATATATATATATATATATATATATATATATATATATATATATATATAGATAGATAGAGAGAGAGAGAGAGAGAGAGAGAGAGAGAGAGAGAGAGAGAGTATATGTATATATATAAATAAAGGTTATTTTATGTATTTATGATAATAATAAAACCTTTCTGTCAGTGGGTGAGTTTTCTCAAGGAATAATGAGAGAACTTAAAACAGGGCAAGAGTTAAGCTTGAGTTTATTGGGTAAGAACATGATCGTCATTAGATTGTGGAGGAATAGATTTTTGTAGATGATACAGTAGTGACTGGCGATAATGGATAAAATGGAGAATAATAGCTGGAAAGTGATGCCATTACTTATTTTTTGAGAAGAAAACGTAGAAAAGTGAATACCAGCTAGATTAAAGTTATGATGTAAATGTATCAAATGAATACGGAACAATAAATGTTAATAAGAATGGTGGAAGACATGAGATCGATGAGATTGGTTCAGCAGAGGTGAATCGTACAGTTAGTTAAGCAATAAAAGGATCTACGAAAGGTTTGGAAGAGAAGAGATAAGTGTATGAAGGCAAACATCGGAATGTATAACTGGAAATGCTGAGCTGCTTACATTAATGAGATTAAAACGTTGACACTGAAACCGAATAAATGAATACGGTGGAGCTACACAGAGGTAAAGGAGATGACATACAAAAAAAATAGAGTTTCCAGATGGTATGCTCATGTTGAGAGAATATATGACGATAACAGGGAAGCACGAGACTGCATGCAAAGTATGGAAATTGCGCATTGTGAGTAGATGGGGTCGATGCGTTCTTAATGGGACTTTTGTAGGCAAATGAAAACTGCTGGAAATGTTGTAGGATCTTCTTCAGAAGTTTCTATTCTTAAGAATAGAATGAACGTGTCAGTGACTGCTATCCTTTATCTGCTAGGTGCCATCCACTATTTGGGAAGGCACTTTGTTTGCTGAAAGCGCTTATACACAATATATAGGTGAATATATAAATAAACAATAATATACTCATGAAGAAGAAACGAGAATATCAGTAAAGAAAAATATCGCACTTTTCATCTCCATTGATGACAAATGTACTTAGGTTTGGTAGCTGAATAATACGCCACAAAAATTAAAATAAAATAAATTCTTGTTCATCTTGAAATGGAGTTGAAAAGGCAAGAAATTTCTATCTAAAATGAAATGTCCTAAAATGCTTGACCGCGGCTCCGAAAGGCAGGTGACTAAGTTTATTTTCCTCCCGTTTTTTTTTTGTTTCTGTCTGGTTTAAAAGAAATACGTTCATTTATGAACCAGTAATGAAAAACCCCAATTGAGACGATACATTCTCTGGAAATGCCTCTAAAATACAAGCCGTTTTCTTCTTAGGAGACCAATAATTTTCGTCTCACAAACACGAAGAAAAAAATAAGGTACACTTACTGCTGGCAGACGTTGTGCAAAAAAAAAATTGCAAACCAGTATTTAATTCCACGTCTCAAATGATGATTATAAGAACGTGGCTTTGGACAGAAAATTTCGAGTGACACTTAAAACCTTTGTTAAAAGACTAACGTAACGTAACATAGTCTGATTACTGCTTTCTGCCACGTTTTGTTAATGAATACGATAACAAATTAACCGCTTATACCGAAGTTGCGGGCCATTTTGAGATGATTCGTAGAGCCGAGAACGACACTTTAGTGTAATAATGTTACTAATAATTTATGCGTAGCAAAAGTTTCTCTCTCTCTCTCTCTCTACACACACACACACACACACACACACACACACACACACATTTAAACCAAAATTAGGTGATAATTGCATGCGGTAACGAAGAACATAATTAACTTATGTAAAAAAAAAAAAAAAAAAAAAAGACGTAAGGTAGAACAATTTCTAATAGACCCTGAATCCAAAAGATCGATGGCTGCTTACAACACTGCAGACTGAAAAAATTCTTGATGTAAAAACTGAACATGACTGAATTACACCCTCTAAGGTCCTTTGCATATAAAATCAATGCAGTAGAGAAAAGCACAATCGTGTTAATTTCAAGAAT
>JANJGK010000002.1:82573293-82578293 GCA_039081455.1 Macrobrachium rosenbergii | reverse complement strand
TGCAAGTGTTTAGCAAGAAGGATTAGAATCACGGGATAGCAGTATATAAGAGGAGACTTACGAGGACAGAACTGGGTTGTTCCGTAACGTAAAAAGAGCATAAAGATCCAAAAACTGTTCATCGAGTAAAGAGCAAAAAGGTCGTGTTTCCGATGAGAAATTTCATGGTGGATTAAATACATTTACCAAACGAAGTCATCGCTCACCAGCGGCGGCATAGTGATTAGAGTTCCCAGAGATCCTTAGTACTCCCCAGCAATAATTACTATGGCTGATTTTGTAGGGGTTCTCACTTTAAAACTTGGAGAAAGGAATATGAACGAGCGGATAGACTGGTTTCAGTGTTGTCTGGCGTTTAAAAGATCGATGAAGACATCCCATCAAACCGTTCAGGCCTGTATCGTCTTAACGCTAATTGTGGCTAGCCTGTCTACTTATTTTTATTTTGAAGTCATGCCTCATTTATATTTTTGTTTGGTCCTCACGAAACAGAAGGAAGGAGGGAGTCCTGCTCAAAGTTGGAAACTACCTTTTTAATATTGCAGTATTTAAAGATCTCCTAGACAAGGCTAAAAGTGTGAACAAGATTTTGTTTTTCTGTAGAATTCTTTATAATGTTCCAAGCTCAGTCACAAGTAGCATTAGAGGTAATAGCTTTCAAAAGCGTTACAATAAATTTTTATGGAACGAAGTCGAGCATGTGTTGTGTATCTTGATCACTGAGGACTTTTGGAAAAAGAAGTGCAAAATATGAAATGCGAAAAGTCAAATGAAGATTTTTCATTAAGCCACCTTGGTTAAAAGTGGATTAGACAGTTTAGCGACTTTCTCTCCTTTAACTGCTAAACTTTGGAATTCTTTTCCTGCTTCTGCTATCGTTTTCTGATTCGAATAACCTCTATTCCCGGTATGAGGCAGAAAGGGATATGCTCCACCTCATGTCTTCGTTCCTCATTGGACGGGTTGGTATCGTTCTCGGCTAGCACTGTGCTGGGCCCGCGTTCGATTCTCCGACCAGCCAATGAAGAATCAGAGAAATGTATTTCTGGTGACAGAAGTTCATTTCTCGTTATAATGTGGTTCGGATTCCACAACAAGCTGTAGGTCCCGTTGCTAGGTAACCGACTGGTTCTTAGCCACGTAAAATAAATCTAATCCTTCGGGCCAGCCCTAAGAGAGCTGTTAATCAGCCCAGTGGTCTGGTTAAACTAAGGTATACTTAACTTTTAACCTCGTTTCTTCCCTAATCCTTGTTGTCTCGGCGCTCTGGTATTTGATCTGAATAATAATAATAATAATAATAATAATAATAATAATAATAATAATAATAATGAAGTCCGGAAGTCCGAACTTCTAAGCACTTCCTTGCCGTGAGAGAGAGTTATGTCACTCACGTTCAAACTGAAGAAAGAGAAAACGAGAAACCGCATTACGCCTCCATTCATTACTTTCTCCGAGTTAGCGGTTATAATGACTCTACTAACAGTCATTATAACCATCAAATTACTTTGTTAACCATCACCACACAATAAGGGTTACCGCAGGCATGTCGTTATGGCCGGCCGGAGGATATGCTGTACTTCTTGACATTTTTTTTTTCTACTGAGTGAAATCTTATTTCACTTAGAAATATTAAATATCTAGGCATTACGTTGTGATGAAACTAAGTCAGAATTAGAAATATATCACAGGGTCAACAAATTTAGTAAGAAGTGATATCTATCCAGTTATAAAAGATTGGAATACACCAAGATAAGTAAAAAATTATAACTTATGCCACCATATTGAGACGGGTTTTGACCTGTGGCCATGAAATTTGGACATGAACATCAAGAACTACAAGCCAGATTCAAGCAGCAGAAATGAACGTACTCAGACTGATAAAGAGTGTTACGAGGCTGGACAGAATACGAAATGAAGATATTTTGAATGAATTGGGGGTGTAAACCTTCTCAAAATCTGTTGAAAGAGGACATCTATGTTGGTTTGGACACGTAAAAAGGAACAGAGGTGGGTAGGTATACCTAGAAGTTTTTGGGAATGGATGCCGGAAGGTGGAAGACGGCTGGAATGAGAGAATCATGATTCTGTAGCTTCTCTGACAAAGAGTCTATACATATATATTTTGTTGCTTTCCATATTGCTTGAGGTTAGTTTGTTAACTTACATATTTTTCATACATACATTGTAGTAACACAAGCAAACCATATCTCTAACCATTCCCCTGTCCTGCATTTTTTATAAACAGCTTCAGGATGACAAATAAATGATCATATGTAAATGCATCTTTCAATGACAATATAATTTAACTTTCTGGACATTAGGCAAATATACAATAAAATATTTTACTTTCGCTGTCATTTTCCATATGCACAGGCACCTTTATCAATTTAATAGGAAAGACAAAGTGTCTTACAATTCTGGTAAAATGGAGTGGGTCAGAAATTTGGAAATGGAAGGCAGATGAGGAACTGGCTGCGACTTGAAAACAATATCATGCATGACAAGTGAATGGGTTAAGCACTAACTTCAGTTACTGTATCTAGCCAAATTCCTATGTCGGGATGAGAATTTTCCATTCACTTCCTTTGTGATTGTGAATCTCAATGGAAACCGTACGTAAAGGAAAAAGAGAAGTTAAGAGGCTATTGCGGCTTACAATGCACAGAACTGGTGAATGGGACCGACAGAATCTACAGTATATGTATATTCAGATGAGCCGTTACAAAGGCCATTCGCCGCTCTACCACTACACCTACTACGTGCAATTACGTTTACCGAAAACTCGGGTTTCTTCCTCTCTTCCAGACACGGATACTCCGCTATCAGCCGTGATCTCCTTACCACTCTATTAACGGCTACTCCATACAATGAGACCCTTCCAAATTGGAGTAATTGTTCTGGGCAAAACGGTCGTTAAGCAAAAGTTATCTCTCCAGTCGATCAGAACCGAAAGCGGTTTTTCCGAGAGATACGATTGTTGACTGGAACAGGTTTCCGACTTTTTCGATTCGCTTTGGCGCAGACGATCTTGTTCTTGGCCCTTGTAATGATTGCTCTTTTTTTTTGTGCATCTCTTTTCGAAATGGAGTTATTAGCAGCTGAGTGGGTCGTTTAAGAGGCGTGCCCGCGTATGAGCTAATCGGCGCTTCCAGACGCTACCCAGCGCACCGGTTGTCCATTCGCTGTTATTACCTGACCAATCGGTCTTATTATTGCTCTCATCTCCGACCTTTTTCTCCATTAAAGTCCCATTCGTCATCCGCAGACGGAGAAACGGTGTCCCATCGGTGAGATAGCCAAGTTTGGTTAATAGGCGCCGAACGTATTGCTGTAGATAATATTTGTGGATGTGTTCGGATGCTGGGAGCATTACAGTCTTGAATTGGCTCTTATGTTGGACCCTATACACTTATGCATGGCCTAGTGATATTAGGGAGGAACGATTGCTAAACCCTGAGCGAACAGAACACTCACTGTTAAAGTTTCTTCAAAAGGGCAGCTTCCATGATTCTCCGCTTCACGTGTGAATGTGGCAATGTTCATTATCTTTTCTTAACTCAGGGGCCACCCCGTTACGGAAACAGTTTAATGTCGGACAAAAGAGGAGTGTATATATATATATATATATATATATATATATATATATATATATATATATATATATATATGTGTGTGTGTGTGTGTGTGTGTGTGTGTGTGTGTACGCTGATGCATTGGTGGCATCTGTCCAAGACAAAACTTTCGGAATCTCTGTATCACTGTAATTTCATTAAAATTAGTATTAAACTTATCAGTACATGCTAAATGAATGGAGAAGCATTGTAACAACTTTCATGTTTTCGTCCAGAAGCTTAACCTTGGGAGAAAGAAAATATAGAACACTGGAAAAAACGTTATCTTGAAGCAGCAGACTTCACACACGCCCACACAAACGCACACATGCACACACACAAACATATATATATATATATTTATATATATATATATATATATATATATATATATATATATAATATATATAAATAAAAATATAAACATGAAAAAATAAAAATAAAATATAAATATATAATATAAAAATGAAAAAATAAAAATAAAATATAAATATATAATAAAATATCATACTTGTGAATGATACATCATAAACGAAGCAATAATTAAATACCCATAAAAATTTGTTTGATAGCCTTTTGATCGATTACATGGCTTTTATGACACATACACGATGGAATTATGAATAGAATCAGCTCTTTTATTATTCGGGATAAACCCCGTTCAGAAAACTTTCACAACACCAGAAAGTTCATCAGCAGCGCGTCGAAACCCCAAGGGCACTGCGCCACTCACCTTGATCTTTCACACATTCTCTCGCTTCCTTAGTGTCAAAGTCATTCATTTCCAATTCCTTATCCTGCATAAAGGAAATGAATTTTGAATTATAGACATCCTATGACTACAGATTATATTAAGACGATTCTTACATGAACATACACATCTACAAAGTGCGTAGAGAATGCCCAGTAGAACGTAAAAGCTAACGCCATTCTTGCCCATTCCATTTACGTGAAGTTACACAAATAAATAAACATGACTTTCGTATCTTGTATTTTATAGAAAAAAAAATATGAAGGAGGGAGAGGGAAAATGGCTGTTTGTAGAGAAACCTCAATCCCGGCAAGAAAAGCAAATAATAATAATAAAAAAAAATTGGCGCACATTCCACTTTTTTTCTTCATTTTCACCGCCTGAAGATCTTGCAAAACACGCCCTTATAACAGCATCATTACTTACTGCGGACATAACGTTAACATTAACCCGGTGAACACTGACGGCACAGTGGTCCATTCTATCACCTTTTGATTATGTGGTGATGGACCTCTTTTTGTCTGGAAACGGTCTCGTCTGCAACGACTGAGTGTTATGGGAAGCCATTCCCTATAAGGGCGAACCTCTGTCTTTGAGATTTATTGCTTCAGAAGACGATTACAGTTGGGAGCCGC
>JANJGK010000002.1:82565793-82568293 GCA_039081455.1 Macrobrachium rosenbergii | reverse complement strand
GAAAATAACTCAGGTATCTGATAATTTAGCATGGCCGATGTCTTGTGAATATATATGAATAAAATCATGAACATATCATACGTGCAAATTTAAAGTATTTGAGACGAAAAGAGAAATATATCCATCATAATCATACATTATTAAAAAAATCTAATGATATATCTCGAGTTTGTTTATTCACTTCTTATGTTATCGTTAACGTAAAGGAAAATCCTGAATAGGTTTCACAAATCTTAGAAAGGCTAGTAATAAGCATCTTTGATACTACCAAATGAGATTACAGATATAAGAGCCATCCGCTCGATTATTAGAAAGCACTGGTTATTCTTTCACAATATTCTACATATCCTACAATATTAGAGTCAAAATTATCGATTCACTTTCGGCAAATTTATTCTTGTTTGTAACATTAAATTAACCGTGTTACGGCAGTGATTTCTCGTTGTTATCATTACATCCTAGATCATCTGAAAACCCAGCTTTTCTCAAATACTTCAGTCCTTGCTAGGAACGGCATCATATCTAGGAAGCGTATTGATTTTCGTCACAGAAATGCCGCTGCATTTCAGTACTTGCTGAAAATAACAGGTTACCTGTAGCAGAAGGCACGTCACTAACCCTGGCTCCGAGTTTATTCATTCACGTACACGATTAGCAAAGACTTTCATGTAGGCAGCAAACAGTATGGCCCACATCAGATGAGGCTGGATACGGCGCGTGACATCCATTTAACTTTGCAGGACGTATCGTTACCTGGCCCTTCCAAGGAACACGAAGAACGAAAAAAGCAAGAAATTCAGCAGGAAAAAAAGGTGACAAGACAGAAACAATTTCTCTGGCCACGAAACAAGAAAAAAAATCAACAAATGAAAAATAGAAAACAGAATAGAAAAGGAGGCCGCTTGAGATAGGGATAAAAAGTGACAAACGGCCCAGAGACTCTTCACTACTCAGGGCACGTCAGGCCCGAACGAGATTTTTGCATTCGCGGGGCATTATCTTGCGTCTGCGTCCCGTCAGACTGGAATGCCCCACTTCCTCTCTCTCTCTCTCTCTCTCTCTCTCTCTCTCTCTCTCTCTCTCTCTCTCTCTCCTCTCTCTCTCTCTCCATTTGTATATATTCTTTCGCTTGCATATCACTCTCAGTCTCTCTCACTCATATTTCCCACTATTTATATACATGTCTCTTGACATGCAACGAAAGAGGATAATTATCTCTCTCTCTCTCTCTCTCTCTCTCTCTCTCTCTCTCTCTCTCTCTCTCTCTCTCTCTCTCTCTCTCTCCATTTGTATATATTCTTTCGCTTGCATATCACTCTCAGTCTCTCTCACTCATATTTCCCACTATTTACATACATGTCTCTTGACATGCAACGAAAGAGGATAATTACTATCCTGATAAATCAGAGTAGGCGTTCGGCAGCAGATTACTGTGGAGTTGAATCTTATCACCGATCGTGGACTTCTAGAAGCTTTTATTTGCTTGACAGCCCTCCTACACAAAACTGACCTTTTCTAATCGCTTGAAGAAAAGCACAGGAATGGAACGAAGCAGTTTTGCAAAATGATCATCGAGGCAAGAAAAGGTCGCTGGCCGGGAAACTGTTGTCTCGTT
Organism: Macrobrachium rosenbergii; assembly: GCA_039081455.1. Taxonomy (NCBI): domain Eukaryota; kingdom Metazoa; phylum Arthropoda; class Malacostraca; order Decapoda; family Palaemonidae; genus Macrobrachium; species Macrobrachium rosenbergii. The sequence continues at coordinate 82,566,678 of JANJGK010000002.1, read as the reverse complement.
TCACGTTTGGTAGGTCACCGTTTTTTTTTTTTTTTTTTTTTTTTTTTTTTTTTTTTTTTTTTCAGCCCTCTGGTCCACGGGAGGGCGAGCTTCGGAACACAAAAAATGGGAGCTTTTTTTCCTGTGGTCATGGAGAAAAACGGTCTCGGTTGAATCAGACATTTTTAAACTCCGTTCGGGCAAAGAAGACGACAGTGTGGAAATGGTTTACGAAATTTAAATTGCTCTGTTTTCGATCCTTATCGGCCAGGGGGAGCCTGCATAATTTTATTTTGTATTTGTGTTCCATGACAATGCACTCTTTCAATCAGGTGAGAGAGAGAGAGAGAGAGAGAGAGAGAGAGAGAGAGAGAGAGAGAGAGAGAGAGAGAGAGAAGCCAGTTCTCTGGTAAACTGATATTTAAATGGTTCATCAACTGTTTGAGGTAATCACCAGACAAACATCAAAGAAACAATTGATACTGATCTTTTTACATAAGGACAGAATGAGGAAAGGTATTCAAGCCAACAGGTAACGATGGAACGTCAATCGGAGGTAGGAATTGAACAGCTCTATAGATCAAATTTCAGTAGTCACGGCTTTCCCATTCTTCTGACGGAGGGAGTAGATCAAGTATTTGTGTAATGTACCCGCCGAAAGACAATGACCGCAGTCATGTAAGGTAATCAGAAACCCATGCATTGTTTATCCGGGTGTGGCTGGCAAGCTGACAACCGGCCGTTTTCCAGAAGGCGTCGAACACACGGTTACCCGTACGCGCAGACGGAGCACCCCACACGAATTTCTCAAGAGCAGTCACGACCGTTGTACGTGTCGCTTGTCTGTTGAGACGCGAGCTGCATTTCATTTGATGTGGGCGGGTTATATGGGTCTCTGTACGTGAC
>JANJGK010000002.1:82519923-82565693 GCA_039081455.1 Macrobrachium rosenbergii | reverse complement strand
TGATTACCATTTTAGGAAATTAATTTGTGATCAGTGACCGTGGAAATTAATCTAAATTTACGAGCGAATCGAAGCTACGAACGATTCGCAGCAATTTGTCAATCCGAACAATACCATGTGGACATAAACAACACGAGAATTATGTACTTAATGAAGGTTGCATCTGCTTACGTCAGTAAATATGGTCACTAGAGATTGTCTCTCAGAATCAAATTTATTTTTGCCCTTTATATCATCAGGTTTTCTCCTTTTCTCTCTTTAGTTTCTTTTATTTTCTCTAGTTCTCAGTGTAAGACAAGTTCCCTCCTTTTGGAATTTGATTCAGTATATATATAATATATGAATCACACACACTAGCTGACCAACCTGGTGCTGCCCGGGAAAACTCTGAATGACAAATGATAAACTTACCCTCTCTCTCTCTCTTTCTCCTCCCTAACACCCACTCTACTCTCTCTCTCTCTCTCTCTCCTGTTAAGATAGTTGCTTCAATTATAAAGTCCAACATTTTGACATTTTATATTTCACCCCTTCTCACCCACCATTCCTATCAGGGCTCAACTTGGACTTAAAGGGCATCGGAAGTGTCACTATTCATCTCAGCGACCTTGAAAACTATGGATTGGATACTAATATCTGTCGTTTCTGACATTTCATTTTTCACCCCTTGTCACCACCCTTCCTAAGTGCAGAGCCAGCCCTGTTTCAGGGGAAGCACTTCCTACCCCCACTACCTTTGGTGCCCTTTGGTGATAGTGATGTCTTTACCCCACAATATTCTTTTCCAGATGGTAAGTCATAAGTACACCAAGTTTGGTTAAAATTTCACAATGCGCTTCGGTGTTATGCTGGAACATACAACCACACACATACATATATCCATTTTTATTATTTACATATATATGTATATATATAAATATATATATTTATATATGTAAATATATATATAATATATATACATATATATATTTATATATATAAAATATATATAAATACATATATCTATATTATATACATACATATATAATATATATATTGTATGTAATATATATATATATATATATATATAATATATATATATATATATATATATGCATATATAAATATATATATATATATATAGTGTGTGTGTGTATACATATACACACACACACACACACACACACATATATATATATATATATATCCACTATGGCAAAAGTATATGTCATCTTAAGTCCGTATTCTCTTCAGTTAGTCACGTGACCCTCTTAACACTTGAGGAAAATTGAGTTATGCAAATTACCGGGGAATAAGTTATTATTCATACAGAGGTCACCTGAATATTATTAAGACATTATATAACAACCGTAATAGGCTTATCACGAACTTCGAGATTCAAGAACCCTAAACCCTTTCGGAGATTGATCGTAACTATAATCAACGTTTTCACTGTAATTATAGAATTCATCAGAGAGAGAGAGAGAGAGAGAGAGAGAGAGAGAGAAAGTTAAGTATACCTTAGTTTAACCAAACCACTGAGCTGATTAACAGTTCTCGTAGGGCTGGCCCGATGGATTAGATTTATTTTACGTGGCTAAGAAACAACTGGTCACCTAGCAACGGCACGTACAGCTTATTGTGGAATCCGAACCACATTATAACGAGAAATGAATTTCTATCACCAGAAATAAATTCCACTAATTCTTCATTGGCCGGTCGGAGAATCGAACGCGGGACCAGCAGAGTCCTAGCTGGGAACGATACCCACCTTGCCAATGAGGAACTAGAGAGAGAGAGAGAGAGAGAGAGAGAGAGAGAGAGTGCATACTGGTCCAACTCTTAATATATTCTTCTCGACTTATTGACTCCTTTATTTCCTTATGTTCCAGAATTGCTTTCAACTAAAAGCCTTTGATTCTGAAAGTAACGAATGAAGAAATCTTCCCAAGAGGGGATTCGAACCTAAGATGTTTCGAAGACTGATGCAAGTGTTTAGCAAGAAGGATTAGAATCACGGGATAGCAGTATATAAGAGGAGACTTACGAGGACAGAACTGGGTTGTTCCGTAACGTAAAAAGAGCATAAAGATCCAAAAACTGTTCATCGAGTAAAGAGCAAAAAGGTCGTGTTTCCGATGAGAAATTTCATGGTGGATTAAATACATTTACCAAACGAAGTCATCGCTCACCAGCGGCGGCATAGTGATTAGAGTTCCCAGAGATCCTTAGTACTCCCCAGCAATAATTACTATGGCTGATTTTGTAGGGGTTCTCACTTTAAAACTTGGAGAAAGGAATATGAACGAGCGGATAGACTGGTTTCAGTGTTGTCTGGCGTTTAAAAGATCGATGAAGACATCCCATCAAACCGTTCAGGCCTGTATCGTCTTAACGCTAATTGTGGCTAGCCTGTCTACTTATTTTTATTTTGAAGTCATGCCTCATTTATATTTTTGTTTGGTCCTCACGAAACAGAAGGAAGGAGGGAGTCCTGCTCAAAGTTGGAAACTACCTTTTTAATATTGCAGTATTTAAAGATCTCCTAGACAAGGCTAAAAGTGTGAACAAGATTTTGTTTTTCTGTAGAATTCTTTATAATGTTCCAAGCTCAGTCACAAGTAGCATTAGAGGTAATAGCTTTCAAAAGCGTTACAATAAATTTTTATGGAACGAAGTCGAGCATGTGTTGTGTATCTTGATCACTGAGGACTTTTGGAAAAAGAAGTGCAAAATATGAAATGCGAAAAGTCAAATGAAGATTTTTCATTAAGCCACCTTGGTTAAAAGTGGATTAGACAGTTTAGCGACTTTCTCTCCTTTAACTGCTAAACTTTGGAATTCTTTTCCTGCTTCTGCTATCGTTTTCTGATTCGAATAACCTCTATTCCCGGTATGAGGCAGAAAGGGATATGCTCCACCTCATGTCTTCGTTCCTCATTGGACGGGTTGGTATCGTTCTCGGCTAGCACTGTGCTGGGCCCGCGTTCGATTCTCCGACCAGCCAATGAAGAATCAGAGAAATGTATTTCTGGTGACAGAAGTTCATTTCTCGTTATAATGTGGTTCGGATTCCACAACAAGCTGTAGGTCCCGTTGCTAGGTAACCGACTGGTTCTTAGCCACGTAAAATAAATCTAATCCTTCGGGCCAGCCCTAAGAGAGCTGTTAATCAGCCCAGTGGTCTGGTTAAACTAAGGTATACTTAACTTTTAACCTCGTTTCTTCCCTAATCCTTGTTGTCTCGGCGCTCTGGTATTTGATCTGAATAATAATAATAATAATAATAATAATAATAATAATAATAATAATAATAATGAAGTCCGGAAGTCCGAACTTCTAAGCACTTCCTTGCCGTGAGAGAGAGTTATGTCACTCACGTTCAAACTGAAGAAAGAGAAAACGAGAAACCGCATTACGCCTCCATTCATTACTTTCTCCGAGTTAGCGGTTATAATGACTCTACTAACAGTCATTATAACCATCAAATTACTTTGTTAACCATCACCACACAATAAGGGTTACCGCAGGCATGTCGTTATGGCCGGCCGGAGGATATGCTGTACTTCTTGACATTTTTTTTTTCTACTGAGTGAAATCTTATTTCACTTAGAAATATTAAATATCTAGGCATTACGTTGTGATGAAACTAAGTCAGAATTAGAAATATATCACAGGGTCAACAAATTTAGTAAGAAGTGATATCTATCCAGTTATAAAAGATTGGAATACACCAAGATAAGTAAAAAATTATAACTTATGCCACCATATTGAGACGGGTTTTGACCTGTGGCCATGAAATTTGGACATGAACATCAAGAACTACAAGCCAGATTCAAGCAGCAGAAATGAACGTACTCAGACTGATAAAGAGTGTTACGAGGCTGGACAGAATACGAAATGAAGATATTTTGAATGAATTGGGGGTGTAAACCTTCTCAAAATCTGTTGAAAGAGGACATCTATGTTGGTTTGGACACGTAAAAAGGAACAGAGGTGGGTAGGTATACCTAGAAGTTTTTGGGAATGGATGCCGGAAGGTGGAAGACGGCTGGAATGAGAGAATCATGATTCTGTAGCTTCTCTGACAAAGAGTCTATACATATATATTTTGTTGCTTTCCATATTGCTTGAGGTTAGTTTGTTAACTTACATATTTTTCATACATACATTGTAGTAACACAAGCAAACCATATCTCTAACCATTCCCCTGTCCTGCATTTTTTATAAACAGCTTCAGGATGACAAATAAATGATCATATGTAAATGCATCTTTCAATGACAATATAATTTAACTTTCTGGACATTAGGCAAATATACAATAAAATATTTTACTTTCGCTGTCATTTTCCATATGCACAGGCACCTTTATCAATTTAATAGGAAAGACAAAGTGTCTTACAATTCTGGTAAAATGGAGTGGGTCAGAAATTTGGAAATGGAAGGCAGATGAGGAACTGGCTGCGACTTGAAAACAATATCATGCATGACAAGTGAATGGGTTAAGCACTAACTTCAGTTACTGTATCTAGCCAAATTCCTATGTCGGGATGAGAATTTTCCATTCACTTCCTTTGTGATTGTGAATCTCAATGGAAACCGTACGTAAAGGAAAAAGAGAAGTTAAGAGGCTATTGCGGCTTACAATGCACAGAACTGGTGAATGGGACCGACAGAATCTACAGTATATGTATATTCAGATGAGCCGTTACAAAGGCCATTCGCCGCTCTACCACTACACCTACTACGTGCAATTACGTTTACCGAAAACTCGGGTTTCTTCCTCTCTTCCAGACACGGATACTCCGCTATCAGCCGTGATCTCCTTACCACTCTATTAACGGCTACTCCATACAATGAGACCCTTCCAAATTGGAGTAATTGTTCTGGGCAAAACGGTCGTTAAGCAAAAGTTATCTCTCCAGTCGATCAGAACCGAAAGCGGTTTTTCCGAGAGATACGATTGTTGACTGGAACAGGTTTCCGACTTTTTCGATTCGCTTTGGCGCAGACGATCTTGTTCTTGGCCCTTGTAATGATTGCTCTTTTTTTTTGTGCATCTCTTTTCGAAATGGAGTTATTAGCAGCTGAGTGGGTCGTTTAAGAGGCGTGCCCGCGTATGAGCTAATCGGCGCTTCCAGACGCTACCCAGCGCACCGGTTGTCCATTCGCTGTTATTACCTGACCAATCGGTCTTATTATTGCTCTCATCTCCGACCTTTTTCTCCATTAAAGTCCCATTCGTCATCCGCAGACGGAGAAACGGTGTCCCATCGGTGAGATAGCCAAGTTTGGTTAATAGGCGCCGAACGTATTGCTGTAGATAATATTTGTGGATGTGTTCGGATGCTGGGAGCATTACAGTCTTGAATTGGCTCTTATGTTGGACCCTATACACTTATGCATGGCCTAGTGATATTAGGGAGGAACGATTGCTAAACCCTGAGCGAACAGAACACTCACTGTTAAAGTTTCTTCAAAAGGGCAGCTTCCATGATTCTCCGCTTCACGTGTGAATGTGGCAATGTTCATTATCTTTTCTTAACTCAGGGGCCACCCCGTTACGGAAACAGTTTAATGTCGGACAAAAGAGGAGTGTATATATATATATATATATATATGTGTGTGTGTGTGTGTGTGTGTGTGTACGCTGATGCATTGGTGGCATCTGTCCAAGACAAAACTTTCGGAATCTCTGTATCACTGTAATTTCATTAAAATTAGTATTAAACTTATCAGTACATGCTAAATGAATGGAGAAGCATTGTAACAACTTTCATGTTTTCGTCCAGAAGCTTAACCTTGGGAGAAAGAAAATATAGAACACTGGAAAAAACGTTATCTTGAAGCAGCAGACTTCACACACGCCCACACAAACGCACACATGCACACACACAAACATATATATATATATATATATATATATATATATAATATATATAAATAAAAATATAAACATGAAAAAATAAAAATAAAATATAAATATATAATATAAAAATGAAAAAATAAAAATAAAATATAAATATATAATAAAATATCATACTTGTGAATGATACATCATAAACGAAGCAATAATTAAATACCCATAAAAATTTGTTTGATAGCCTTTTGATCGATTACATGGCTTTTATGACACATACACGATGGAATTATGAATAGAATCAGCTCTTTTATTATTCGGGATAAACCCCGTTCAGAAAACTTTCACAACACCAGAAAGTTCATCAGCAGCGCGTCGAAACCCCAAGGGCACTGCGCCACTCACCTTGATCTTTCACACATTCTCTCGCTTCCTTAGTGTCAAAGTCATTCATTTCCAATTCCTTATCCTGCATAAAGGAAATGAATTTTGAATTATAGACATCCTATGACTACAGATTATATTAAGACGATTCTTACATGAACATACACATCTACAAAGTGCGTAGAGAATGCCCAGTAGAACGTAAAAGCTAACGCCATTCTTGCCCATTCCATTTACGTGAAGTTACACAAATAAATAAACATGACTTTCGTATCTTGTATTTTATAGAAAAAAAAATATGAAGGAGGGAGAGGGAAAATGGCTGTTTGTAGAGAAACCTCAATCCCGGCAAGAAAAGCAAATAATAATAATAAAAAAAAATTGGCGCACATTCCACTTTTTTTCTTCATTTTCACCGCCTGAAGATCTTGCAAAACACGCCCTTATAACAGCATCATTACTTACTGCGGACATAACGTTAACATTAACCCGGTGAACACTGACGGCACAGTGGTCCATTCTATCACCTTTTGATTATGTGGTGATGGACCTCTTTTTGTCTGGAAACGGTCTCGTCTGCAACGACTGAGTGTTATGGGAAGCCATTCCCTATAAGGGCGAACCTCTGTCTTTGAGATTTATTGCTTCAGAAGACGATTACAGTTGGGAGCCGCCATTTGCATGAGGTTTTTCGATCCGAGCGTTTTAAGGGTTATGTTGAAGATGGCTTTATTGTTTATGAGTCCCATTAAAACTGCAGTATCCGATGCCTTTTGGTGAAGTGTAATTGTGCTGACTTGTGAACGTGTGGAAGAGTCAGACTAACTCTACTGTCACGGAGGTTTGGATAAATAAAGAATAAAGCTTTGAAGTTTTGCAGAAACTTGGGACTGTATTGTCAGAGAAGTGTGAATGCAAAGAGTAATAAGACATTACAGTCATGATTAGACAAAAAGTTAGAATTTACATCTTTGTGTATAACTGCAAGACTTATCTCAGGGGCACGAATGCTCGCAAAAAGACCACACTTTTATGTACGCAAGCGAACAGAGCTATCAAGCATAAAAAGCCTTTGAATAGTGTTGTGGCAAAGACAGTAATGGCCGTAAAAAATAACGACTGCAGAGCCATAACTCTTAATAACGGACGAGGAAAATGGAAAGAGAATTATGGTTCAAAAGCACTCGGTGAAATCCGTTAAATATGAGTTTTTTGGGTGATCATGCCACTGACAAAATGTTGTAGAAAAATAAGGCTAAAATATCTTTACTCTTTAGACCGTGGTTATAACTTTTTTTTTTTACTGCGATTAAGGCTGAAATGTTATTTTAATGGAAATAGTTTTTTTTAACATGGCCGAAAGTGCTGGAGTATGTAGCACGCACTTTCCTTTTATACTGGATCGTAATCTCACTTAAACATCACCACATTCGGGCCTTGCGCAAACCTCTAAAAAGTCACAAATGAAAAATAGTTTATACAAAGAAGGCGCTTTGCATAAAATGTTACTCTTTTGATTTATAAGCATGTAAGCATTAGCTTCCATTTCCTTATTTTTTGCGTATAAGCTCCCCTATCAAAGAATCTTAAAACATAATGATGCAGATTAACATAACGTACTTTACATATTATAAGTAAGATTCAAATACAAAAGTATCCAAAAATCGCCCCAATTTTTTTAAAGAGAGATACGCTTCCACTGCTAATCAAATTCCACCTTTCATCCAATCAGCATTTTGCTCCATACAAAACTGAAGTGCTCTTTGTTGTAATCTTATTTAGGTCACGCTAACAAGCAACGCATTTTTTCCTCATAGCCTTTGACAAGGAAACTTGTTTCCATGACAAAAGGGCGCAGATTTCTGTAGTTGTGATTTATCATCTCTCCCCATTTTTGGCCTGACATTTAGTGCCTAGGCTTGCGAAATACTGCCTCTTATCGCCTAGCTGCTACCCCCCCCCCCCTGTTGATTCTTCAATGAATAAAAAAGATTAGGGAATAAAATGGACGAAAATTCTCACATTCTGAGTTAGCGAACGGCTTCTTTTTATCCCAATTTCTCGTCAAATCTATGGTTTGGATATTGTGACGTCACGTCTCCCGAGAAAGTTACTGATTTGGTGCACCAAAAGATCGCTTAAAGATTAAAAACACGTAATCCTACACGTAAGTTGGTATATAAGTAATTATCCCTTTTCCATCCGCCTAAAAGTCAATTTATTTTTTCTACATCCTCCATTATTGCGGAGCTGAAGTCACTAAACAAAGATAAATAGATAAGTAATGCAATTTCGATAAAAGCAGCGGATTGCGCATGCGCTACAATGCCCAGACTCTTCTCCTCGCTTACAATGCCAAGAGTTTCTCCATAGCAGTCTTTTAAAACAAGTGAATATTAGCGCCTTTATCCGGTCGTTAATACATTAATTCATACACTAATATACATACATTCCTATGTGCGATCGTATGTATGTGCACACGTATGCACATCGTATGTATGTGCACACGTATGCACAACAGCTATATACGAGTATATATATATATATATATATATACACATATATGTATGTATGTATGTATGTATTTACTTGCATAAGTTTGTCTTTTTACAGCCCGTATTAGTTTACCATTATTATTTATAATAATTTACTATGTAGATAATATCAAAATATAATGCACTGTCAGTTTCTATATGAGTTTTCTCTTCTTATACATTGTCTGGCTAATTCCTGTAATACTTTCTGATTAAGTTAAAGGTCGGTCATCACATACATTCAATAAAGCTCAAGGAATTACCGCTCACGAAGATGAAAAAAATCAAAGTTTCCCAAAGTTGAAAAGTCAGAGGCTTGTTCATTCACTCAGATGAAAAAGATGAATGTTGAGGAATATTTGTGGATAATCCCATGATGTGGTCCTGCGTGAAAATATCTACAGCCAGCTTGCAGTTCGAGAGAGGTTTTTTGTGTTAAACCAGTTCGTATTCTTTGTTGAAGGCCTGGCTTGCTTTTATCCCCCCTCTCTCTCTCTCTCTCTCTCTCTCCCACAAGAGAAAAAAGATTAAATCGGCACAGTTAGTAGCTGCACACACAATGTGGGAGGCAAAGCAATAACCATAAATCATCCTGTCACTGATTTCTTTAGGGTCTCATATGTTTTCTCCTTCGGTGAATAGCAAAACAGATTAAGTCTTCAATTTGTAATTCTGATTTACTGTAAACGGGCTGAACTTTGCGTTAGATACATATCAAATTAACTGGGAGGCTATTGCTGTGAAGTGATTAAAAAAAAAAAAAAAAAAAAAAAAAATATATATATATATATATATATATATATATATACCAACAAGTTCACCAATATCTTGGCTCTTTAAAATACTACGTATATATATATATATATATATATATAATGCGTGTGTTTGTGCCTGTTTGTGTGTGTTTTTCGTACTCGCGTTGAGGCGGGGGGGAGGGGGGGGGAGCAAAAAGACGGTGTAGCATGTTCATTCCCCTTCACACGGGCACTCAAGAATAGTGCCTGGCTCAATAAATTGAGAAATAACACTCAAAAAAGTAAACTGTATCTGCGATTTGTGCTTTGATGAAGTCGTCGGCAAGAACTGAGAGGTATTCAGTGCCGACGCATCGAATTCTTCGTATACTGATGAGGCCAAGAAGAAGAAGAGTGCTAAGAAGAATCTCTTAATTGTTGAGTCTGTAGATAATGAGTGCAGTGTCAAAAAAAAAAAAAAAAGATAGACATGGTCGATACTTCGGGAGGAATTCAAGTTGCTGACAGCAGATAAACGGAGAAAATAATTACGAATTTTGAGAGAGAGAGAGAGAGAGAGAGAGAGAGAGAGAGAGAGACGTTTGTCTGTAAGACTGATCATATTGACAACGCGTCAATAAGAAAATCTGAAGAAAGTTTCACCCAGAATTATGACAGGAAAAGTATTGAGTGAAGAGTAAAAGGAAGGCCTCGTATGTAAGCCGTTTGCAAGAAATAAATATTTGCAGAATGTGGACAAAATTCAGATAAAAAAATCAAGTATTTTTATTGAAATGCGATACACTTGTGAGAAAATTCAAAAGAATCATGATAAGAAAAGGCTAGAGCAACAGGCATATAATGTAAGATAGAAATATGTCACGCAGAAGGGAAATCGCCACTGCAGAGAGAGAGAGAGAGAGAGAGAGAGAGAGAGAGATGGTGATATATGCCGCAGCAAACAGTGCAGCGAATCGTGGAAGAAGGTGAGATTTCGTGAGATTTCATGTATGATGCAAATCACGCTGTGAACGAATTTGTAAGACATCAGAGAAGGAGATTGATGGTACTGGAAAAAGAACCGGCTCCAATTACTCGAATTTGGAATCGACTTTGGAGAAACATTTCCAAAGATTGTTTCGAGAAGAGATTAAAATCATACCTATTTGGTAACTAATACACCAGCGAAAACAGGATTAGTGACACTGAAGAAATTTAACATTATTGCTTTATTTTTGTAGGTGGGGTCATACACAGTGCTTTGAGGGAATTGTCAAAGTGTGGGAAAAAAATGAACAAATATTTATAAATATACATGATATATATATTTATATTTATATTTATATTTATACATATATATAAAACATATATTATCAAATATAAGGGAGCCATAGAAACGCCAAAATGTGGGAAATAAAGGCTATATTTCAGAGACCAAACTGTCTCTCTCCTCAGGCAAATAGTGAACGTATTTGCCTGAGGAGAGAGAGACAGTTTAGTCTCTGAAATATAGCCTTTATTTCCCACATTTTGGCGTTTCTATGGGCTTCCTTATATTTGATGGAATTCTGTTTTAACAGAAAATGTTTCACAGTCATATATATATATATATATATATATGTATATATATATATATATATATATATGATACAACTGATAATTAAATGAGAGCTAAACTTCAGTTCTTGATCAGGATTTGCACTCGAATCTCAGACCGTGGGTAATGCCACTCGGCTCAATATCGAAGGGCTAGATTTCGATTTTTGGGCCATGATAAGAAGCACAATGGCGTTTTCAAAAGTGGGCGTAAATCATGTACACCACATGGGATTAATCTAGGGTCTCAAAAACCATTCGTAAACAATAAGTGTTTGTTTCAACTACATTACTAGAGGCCCTGTGCTAATTTCTTTATTCAACTATTTAACTGAATCTTTTTAATTTACCTTCAGCCAGAAGATTTTAACAGGATATTGTTTGGAGAAATTACAATTTATCATTCTAATGCATACATCCAGTTTTTCTAAGAATGCTTCATTTTTTATTCTCGTCAGAGTTTTCGACATAAAAAAAAATTGACAGGTTAAATTCAGTTTACCATTCTGATCTAAACACGGAAAATAACTCAGGTATCTGATAATTTAGCATGGCCGATGTCTTGTGAATATATATGAATAAAATCATGAACATATCATACGTGCAAATTTAAAGTATTTGAGACGAAAAGAGAAATATATCCATCATAATCATACATTATTAAAAAAATCTAATGATATATCTCGAGTTTGTTTATTCACTTCTTATGTTATCGTTAACGTAAAGGAAAATCCTGAATAGGTTTCACAAATCTTAGAAAGGCTAGTAATAAGCATCTTTGATACTACCAAATGAGATTACAGATATAAGAGCCATCCGCTCGATTATTAGAAAGCACTGGTTATTCTTTCACAATATTCTACATATCCTACAATATTAGAGTCAAAATTATCGATTCACTTTCGGCAAATTTATTCTTGTTTGTAACATTAAATTAACCGTGTTACGGCAGTGATTTCTCGTTGTTATCATTACATCCTAGATCATCTGAAAACCAGCTTTCTCAAATACTTCAGTCCTTGCTAGGAACGGCATCATATCTAGGAAGCGTATTGATTTTCGTCACAGAAATGCCGCTGCATTTCAGTACTTGCTGAAAATAACAGGTTACCTGTAGCAGAAGGCACGTCACTAACCCTGGCTCCGAGTTTATTCATTCACGTACACGATTAGCAAAGACTTTCATGTAGGCAGCAAACAGTATGGCCCACATCAGATGAGGCTGGATACGGCGCGTGACATCCATTTAACTTTGCAGGACGTATCGTTACCTGGCCCTTCCAAGGAACACGAAGAACGAAAAAAGCAAGAAATTCAGCAGGAAAAAAAGGTGACAAGACAGAAACAATTTCTCTGGCCACGAAACAAGAAAAAAAATCAACAAATGAAAAATAGAAAACAGAATAGAAAAGGAGGCCGCTTGAGATAGGGATAAAAAGTGACAAACGGCCCAGAGACTCTTCACTACTCAGGGCACGTCAGGCCCGAACGAGATTTTTGCATTCGCGGGGCATTATCTTGCGTCTGCGTCCCGTCAGACTGGAATGCCCCACTTCCTCTCTCTCTCTCTCTCTCTCTCTCTCTCTCTCCATTTGTATATTCTTTCGCTTGCATATCACTCTCAGTCTCTCTCACTCATATTTCCCACTATTTATATACATGTCTCTTGACATGCAACGAAAGAGGATAATTATCTCTCTCTCTCTCTCTCTCTCTCTCTCTCTCTCTCTCCATTTGTATATATTCTTTCGCTTGCATATCACTCTCAGTCTCTCTCACTCATATTTCCCACTATTTACATACATGTCTCTTGACATGCAACGAAAGAGGATAATTACTATCCTGATAAATCAGAGTAGGCGTTCGGCAGCAGATTACTGTGGAGTTGAATCTTATCACCGATCGTGGACTTCTAGAAGCTTTTATTTGCTTGACAGCCCTCCTACACAAAACTGACCTTTTCTAATCGCTTGAAGAAAAGCACAGGAATGGAACGAAGCAGTTTTGCAAAATGATCATCGAGGCAAGAAAAGGTCGCTGGCCGGGAAACTGTTGTCTCGTTTCACGTTTGGTAGGTCACCGTTTTTTTTTTTTTTTTTTTTTTTTTTCAGCCCTCTGGTCCACGGGAGGGCGAGCTTCGGAACACAAAAAATGGGAGCTTTTTTTCCTGTGGTCATGGAGAAAAACGGTCTCGGTTGAATCAGACATTTTTAAACTCCGTTCGGGCAAAGAAGACGACAGTGTGGAAATGGTTTACGAAATTTAAATTGCTCTGTTTTCGATCCTTATCGGCCAGGGGGAGCCTGCATAATTTTATTTTGTATTTGTGTTCCATGACAATGCACTCTTTCAATCAGGTGAGAGAGAGAGAGAGAGAGAGAGAGAGAGAGAGAAGCCAGTTCTCTGGTAAACTGATATTTAAATGGTTCATCAACTGTTTGAGGTAATCACCAGACAAACATCAAAGAAACAATTGATACTGATCTTTTTACATAAGGACAGAATGAGGAAAGGTATTCAAGCCAACAGGTAACGATGGAACGTCAATCGGAGGTAGGAATTGAACAGCTCTATAGATCAAATTTCAGTAGTCACGGCTTTCCAATTCTTCTGACGGAGGGAGTAGATCAAGTATTTGTGTAATGTACCCGCCGAAAGACAATGACCGCAGTCATGTAAGGTAATCAGAAACCCATGCATTGTTTATCCGGGTGTGGCTGGCAAGCTGACAACCGGCCGTTTTCCAGAAGGCGTCGAACACACGGTTACCCGTACGCGCAGACGGAGCACCCCACACGAATTTCTCAAGAGCAGTCACGACCGTTGTACGTGTCGCTTGTCTGTTGAGACGCGAGCTGCATTTCATTTGATGTGGGCGGGTTATATGGGTCTCTGTACGTGACCCTTCCCCCACACCTCCCCCCACAACAGCCATGACACACATCCCGTAACTCTATACTATGCCTTTTCATTGCGTGTGGTACAATTCTTGTCCGACGATCAAAATACTCCGAGCGTGAAGCGGAACATCAATTCTGTGATGAATAGATAAAGGGGACGTGACTTCTCGAGTTGTTTGCTTGTCAGGTTCACAGCGGAGTGGGAAAAAGAAGAAGAAGAGGAGAAGCGTATGGTAAACTCAGCCCCATAGAAACCAAGCCAAAATTACATTTTTAAAGTGAAGCGGCCGGCAATGGAATAGTACTTTGCGAGACTAAAGTACTTGAGCTAAATAGTTCTTAAAGAGTTTCCAACCCATCACCAATTGTGGCTTTGCGATATTATTTACGACTTAAGTCTATGTACGCTCAGAGTCGCGCACTTAATGAGGATCTACGTTCTTTAGCTCATGGTATACTCATCAGATTTCATGACAGTACCTCCACGGCACAGTACTTTGCAATTTTCAGTACTTTACAATTTTCAGTTACCTAGTTAAATTACTTTGCGAGTTTCCAGGTCTTCAGAAGAAAAGTACTTTCAAGATTTCAGGAAAGATTTCAGGAAAGATTTCAGGAAAGAAGTGAAAGAAAATTTACGATACTTCAGTTCCCTTGATGAAGAGCAGCTTACTTTATTCATTCCAATATCTAATTGAATGACAATTTACAACAGACCAGTTTGCAAAGTATTTAATCTAAGAGAAAGGATTAGCAACTTAATGGTCTTTTGAGTTTTCAAATGTACAGAATGAAGGGTATTTAATGACGTTTCAATTTACAATATCAACAAATTAATTTTACGTGCTAAATTACTGTTTATCAGCTAAAACGTTATTTACGAGATTTCAGGGAAAAGTGGCACATGCCAGTTGAAGAGTTTCACATAATTCGCAATGACCAGCTTAACTGTGCCTCAGGAATTCCAGTTCATAAAATGAATATTACGTTATGAGGTTCCGGCTCACCAGATTAATATGTTTAGTGCATCATTTCAGTCCCTAGGGGCTATACAGTGTTACTATATGTATATGTGTATTTGTGAGAGAGAGAGAGAGAGAGAGAGAGAGAGAGGGGTTAATGACTTACAGGACTTGACGCTCTAGTTAATTTTGGTTATCAGTGAAAATAGGAAATTCCTCTCCATCTTTCTCTCTAAAATCAGCTAATTCATCAAATATTTAAGAATGGGGGGAAAGAAATCTGATGGTTAATATTTAAATCATTTGTAAAATATGCTTGAAGTTGATAAATGATCAGGTAAGGAAGTCATCTTTAGGAGTTAAATAAATAACAAAATATATTTGAAGATAATAACGAAATAACCTGGAAACCTTCAAGTTGGTATTAAAATAAATGGCAAAAAAGTCTTCAAATCAATAATTAAGCTGGAAAATAATCATCAGGTTAATAATTAGATAAATAGTAAAATTTTCTTCTGGGAAATAATC
This sequence comes from Macrobrachium rosenbergii, assembly GCA_039081455.1. Taxonomy (NCBI): domain Eukaryota; kingdom Metazoa; phylum Arthropoda; class Malacostraca; order Decapoda; family Palaemonidae; genus Macrobrachium; species Macrobrachium rosenbergii. The sequence goes on along the minus strand of JANJGK010000002.1, from coordinate 82,550,216 downwards.
ACACAGAAGGCACGATAATTCAAGAAAATTAAATAAATGACATATGCAAACTTCAAATTAGTAGTTAAATAAATGGCAAAATATGATTTTGGTTAACATTTAAACGGAAGAAAAATATGCTTTAAGTTATTAACTGAATCGTCGCAAAGACTTAAGTCGATGGCATTAGCTGTTGCGACCTCAGGTTACAAAAAGCGGTTCCTCAAATCATCAAATTAAAAAGTTTGCATAAAATATGACACAAAAGATTTCGAAACAAAAACAAAATTTTTGTTCATGAAGGTTATTGAGTTTTACGAGAAAAAAAAAATTATCCATATAATGCTCTTAAAAAGTCATAACACTTTGAAGACAGAAAGAAGCCTCAACAACTCTGACAGATTTCATACAACCAGAGTATTTTATTTTTTATGGGGCAGGTGAGGGGGCAGTAACATTAGAGGTATCCTCTTTTGCGAGATAGTGGATAAGTAAGGGAATACTGTTACAATCTGTGTGTGCAATTAGAAAATAAATTTTATTTCCCAGATGGCGAATGAGAAATGGTTAAATCAAGATGGCCTCTGCCACGTACGATTGACTACACCTAAAACTCTCCATCCTTCCTCAGTCCCGCGACTACACAGGCCTCCTAACGTTGCCTCGGTTCCTTTGAGAGTCGTTTTCCAAGAGAGAGGAGATAGCACTGGTCTCTATAAATCTTTCCTACCTATGGCTTTTTCCTATCTCCTGAAACAGGGTTTCATGGATGCCCATGTTTACATGAGGAGGTCTCTAACAAAAGGAACCAAGGCGGGTCTTCGTGATGGTCGTCCGCTATTTTGCCTGTTAGTATTTAAAAAGGTGTGGATGTCTATGAATGCTTACACACGAAATGCTGGCTTTATAAATGCAATTATTTACACATAACTCGCACTTTAACGAGGACAGATGCGCACGCACATGTGTTTTATCTATAAGCATATACATACATACATAACATATATACTGTATATGTATATATATATAATACACACACACATATATATATATATATATATAATGTATGTATTTATTTAATATATGTGCGTGTGGGTACGTTTATGCCTGTGCGTACACACACACAAACACACACACACACAGAAGAGAGAGAGAGAGAGAGAGAGAGAGAGAGAGATACAATATATGTTCACACACATATATATATGTATATATATATATATATATATATACTCGTATGTATGTATGTATTTAACATATGTGCTTGTGGGTACGTTTACGCCTGTGGGTACGTTTATGCCTGTGCGTATACAGAGAGAGAGAGAGAGAGAGAGAGAGATAACCTTAAAATCTATTAAAGCTTTGCACTGGAATTTGGATTGCTACTCTTTTTTGCGCAAAAAAAAAAAAAAAAAAAAAAAAAGTACATTCCCAACCAAGTTTTTATACTAAATCTCAGCAGTCAATAAACGGGTAGCCAATTGCAAATGGCTGCCATTAGTTGCTAACAACATATTCAATAAAAGGCTTGATGAAAATGGCTACTCCCAGTTATCCACCTCCTCTTAGGCCATCTTGATTGTCGCTTTAATTTACTTGTCTTTTATCTGTCTGATCTCGACATCTGATTCGTCAAGAATCAAGAAAAGAAAATTACTTTCCGTACCCTTTCCCCTTCACGCTCAATTAGAGTTCCTTGTGTCAATTTCAAGGTTATTTTTTCGGCAGTTGTGCTACTTTTATTCAATATAGTGATCTGACAATGATTTGTGTTCGTGTTGTCGTTATTGTGAGTTTTTTTTTCTTAGTTGAATTTCGTTCAATGTCCGGTTTAGTCTTTTTCTTATTCAAGCACACACACTCTTTTTCTTTTTCTTCCTTCGTAGGCTCACCAATGTCCAAAAGTTAAAGTATATCTTAGTTTATCCAGACCACTGAGCTGGTTAACAGCTCTCCTTGGACTGGCCCGAAGGACTGGATTTATTTTAGGTGGCTAAGAACCAACTGGTTACCTAGCAACGGGTCCTACAGCTTATTGTGGAATCCGAACCACATTATGACGAGAAATGAATTTCTATCACCAGAAATAAATTCCTCTAATTCTTCATTGGCCGGTCGGGGAGTCGAACGCTGGGCAGCTCTACATCGTTTTCAATACGAGTGATTTCAGCACTACTGGTGAGAGGTATGACATCTAACTTAATTGTGGTAGGTCATCATTTTGAACTAAAGCTCACTGGCGAAGTTTTGCTCTGATTCCGATGGATTGGCCTAGATCAGTCATTTTGCACCTCCTTCCTCTAATGATCACCAAGCGAACCTTATAAAAAATATTATATATATATATACTGTATATACTGGATTAGATTGGTGATTATTAATGGTAGGTGCAAAATGACTGACTGATCATGGGCAGTCACCGGAATTCAGATCAGAACTTCGTTAGTGGAAGCAAGTTCAAAATGGAGACGGCCGTAAGTAAATAAGTGTGATAACTCTCACTGCAGTATTGAAATCACCTGTATTCAAAACGCTGTAGTTAAGTTAGGTTGCACACGCGCACACACACACTATATATATATATATATATATATATATATATCTTATATAGAAAAAAGGATGTTTATATGCATGTATCTTTGTTTGTATGAACAGGTATGTTTGTAACTTTGCGAGCTATAGCATTCCGAACCGCTTGACCGACCTAAACAAAATTTTGACGTGGCCATCATTTGACCCAGCTTAGATAACAGAGTAGGTTTCAAAACCGTACCCCCTTCCCCTTCCCTTTACCCCCATCAGCCCCTTTCCCCTTCCCTTTGAAACGTATGTGGTAAGCAAACTCTACGGGGTTTATCATACATAATTTCATGTACTCAATACCATAGAAATATATAACAGAAAATGCTTTTCTTTTCTGTAATTAATAATAATTCTGTATGAAGGGTTGTGTTTAGGATTAGTTGGGGGTGTGTTTAGGTTTAGTGGGGGTGTTTCGGTTTAGCGGTGGGGCGGGTGGGGGGGGGGGAGCGGTGTATAGGTTTAGTGGGGGTAAATGGGACAGTCACCACAGTAATACCTGGATAAAAGGGACAATCAGCACAATACTACTTGTATAAAAGGGGCATGCAATACAGTAATACCCTGGATAAATGGGACAGCCACCACAGTAATACCTGGATAAAAGGGACAGCCACCTCAGTAATACCTGGATAAAAGGGACAGCCACCACAGTAATACCCGGATAAATGGGACTGTCACCACAGTAATATTTGGATAAAATGGACATTCACCTCAGTAATACCTGGATAAAAGGGACAGTCACCACAGTAATGTCTGGATAAAAGGGACAGTCAGCACAGTAATGTCTGGATAAGAGGGACAGTAAGCACAGTAATACCTGGATAAATGTGAGTATCACCACAGTAATATTTGGATAAAGTGGACATTCACCTCAGTAATACCTGGATAAAAGGGACAGTCACCACACTAATACTTGGATGAAAGGGACAGACAGTATAGTAATACCTGAATAAATGGGACAGTCATCACAGTAATACTTGGGAGACATTCACCACAGTAATGTCTGGATAAATGGGACAGTCAGTACAGTAATACCTGGGTAAATGGGACAGTCATCACAGTAATGTCTGGATAAATGGGACAGTCAGCAAAGTCATATTTGTATAAAGGGGTCAGTTAGCACAGTAATACCTGGATAAATCGGACAGTCAGCACTGTAGCGTTTGGATAAAAGGAACAGTCAGCACAGTAATCCCTGGGAAAAAAAATGGACAGCAATTCCAAAGAGGTGCAGGAAAATTTTTCTGAGCTCTTCGAAGTTTTCCCTGGCAGCACCTGGTTGGTCAGCTAGTATATAATATAATATATATATATATATATATATATATGTTACAGGGAATACGTATAATCAGGGATTACGCGTAATCACTAGGGAATATGTGTAATGACCACTTCCCTTGGGAAGATTTGATCCCCGAGGGCTAGTACTAAACACGTCAAAACAGTGATTTATCTACCCAGTTTTGCCGTAATAAATCACTGTTTTGCCGTGTTTAGTACTAGCCCTCGGGGATCAAATCTTCCCAAGGGAAGTGGTCATTACACATATTCCCTAGTGATTACGCGTAATCCCTGATTACACGTATTCCCTGTAACATATATATATATATGTATATATATATATATATATATATATACATATATATATATATATATATATATACATATATATACAAGTATCTATCTATTTACCTATTCGCGCGTCTGTGTATGTGTATTGGAGTGCGGGCATGATGTCAGACAGTTAGTTTATAAGTGCTCATGTGTGTGTGTGTGTGTGTGTGTGTGAGTGTGTGTGTGTGTGTGGGTGTGGGTGTGCGCGCGCGCGCTCTTCAGATCCGGTCCACTTTTCATGTCTTGTTTCATACAATCTTGGCCTTTAGCAATCATCCATTTTGTGAACAAAGTTGTCATTGCCAAAGCCTACCATCACTTCTTCCATCTTTTTAAAAAATCAACTCGAATATCTCCCTTTTTATATTATTTTGAAACGAGATATCTCGGCAATTTTTACAACTGATGAAGAAAAATCAGGTCACAGTATAACGCGTTTTTCTTGTACGAGAAAGGCGAACAAAAATTTATTGTATGAAAAGGTTTGCAGCAAAACATTCGTTTCCCCTTACAAAAACTGAGTTTTACACGCGCATACACACACAATAAAAGAGAGAGAGAGAGAGAGAGAGAGAGAGAGAGAGAGCAGTTCATAGTTACCTTCAAATGAACCAAGGCTCCATAAAATAATTTTGATGCAATTTTTCATTTCGAATTCTAAAACACATATATACATTTCTTAAAACCTCATATTAACTCTTCGATTTGTACAAATGACAACAGAGTTATTATTGATTATTGCCTTCTCTAGGGGTCTATATGGCTACGTTAACAAGGCGGCACCCGTCAAGTTCCTTTCAAGAATGAGGGCAAACCATTGCATTTCCCCTTTTTGGCATATAGTTATGTCCTAGATGTTGACGATACTCCTTTATACAATGCATTGCTTCTTTAAAGAGCTATTCTTATCAGTCATAAGTTTTTCTGATTTAAATCTAAATTTTTGTTAAGAAAAAAAAAAAAAAGGAATTTGACCCAGACATCGATCTGAGCACATCCGTGAACTATTATGCTCTTTTAGATTATATTAGTCTCAATGGTAAGGAAATCATTGTTAGAGATAATCGAAATTATCCCAAAGATTCAGCATTTGAAAACTACTTTAACGTTACTCAATGGGCCGTTGCTCTGAACTTTCTCTAATTCAAACTTTCCCTAATTCAGTCTTCCTGAGATCAAGACTGATTGTCTCTTTTCCTCCATCACACACTTGTCTGTCATTCATTTCCTGTGACAAAGAAAATTGGTATCATTTCATTTTATGTGAAAGGGAACTTAACATTTGCCTCGTTTTTATATACTCCAATTATAAACCTCCGGGTAAAGAGGTTCTTAACCTGTTACTAGCTCGCTTGTTAGCAGTATACAGTGAGGTCTTGAATAATTACATGCGGCAGGTGTAAAAGATTTTCTCCTAAAAAATGTTATGCAAATTATTCTCGTCTTTATTAAGAAATATTTAATTGTTGTAAATCATAGTTACTTATCATCTGTTTATCCTTCCCATTTAGGCTACCTCAGTTTTCTTTCCTACGATGGCATTATTTATCTCGCAATCAACGATTTACGAAAAATATAGGTGGCAATATACCTCCTTGGAGGACGCCAACCTAGATGATTGTGTCACACGATTATGGTAATATATTTTGATGGATATCATAACATCACATTAAATTCGTCGGCTATGGAAGACACTATTACATTGTTTGTCTACGAAAAACCCTATTGAACGTCTTTGATAATCTATGAAGTTTAAAATAACTTGGAGTAGATTAACTGCATTTGTATCCAATACCCCTTAGGATAAAATCTGATGTACGCTAATTTAATGTTCCAAGTTTTTACAGTCCTTTTCATAAATTGTATTTAATTTTGTATTTACATTTATGTCACAACTTATATCGCCTTCACATTATTTGTATATAGCCTACTGCCCTTGTTTAGTTTGCTCGTTAAGCTCAATTCAGCATACATTGGATCGGGAAACCTATATATAATCAGGCAATTTTCTTTGAATGAAATGAAAAAATTATGTGCGACACGAAAAGGAATGGATTAAATGAACGATAAAGTTGAGAGAGAGAGAGAGAGAGAGAGAGAGAGAGAGAGAAAATGCACATTTTTTTGCCGGACAAAAAAAAAAAGAGAAAATGCACATTTTTTGCCGGACAAAAAAAAAAAAAAAAAAAAAAAAAGAGAGAGAGAGAGGACAAATCCGGTTCGAAAATTGGGCAGCAAACACAAAGCTGTAAAAACTGATCTTCCATCTGAAAGCAGAATGCCCTGTCATCTGACTCACCGCTGGGAAATCGAAGATAAAGTCTCAATGCAAAAATAGTATCAGCTCTTCCTGACGACACAGAATACATTTCAAATACCGCTCTTACACCTTTATCTTGCAAACTCTCTTGTGCTTCCTGGATATCAAGTCAATTCCTCGTTACCGCTAATGCCTCTCCCGTTTCAGTTACTCTGCACTCCACTAAAGAAAGATGATGGTATGCATCTAAAAAGAAAATGTGTACAACGACTCCGCAAATTTTTTTAACGAATCGGGCGCTGCTTTCTCCACTTCAACCTTCATAATCTTGAGTCCATTTTGCTACTACCTACAACATTCCTACTTTCGAGGGGAGGGTATATTTCCCCCCTTTTTTTTTCGAAGTTAGACCCCATGTATTACCGATTTTTAGTCCATGTATCTTTAGAGCATGAGTGGAATAAGAGTTTTGGATCACTCCTCTCTCTCTCTCTCTCTCTCTCTCTCTCTCCCCTTCAACCTGTCTAAACTTCGCATCTAGAATCAGAACTTCCTGTCTGGTAGATAAAGTCTTCTCTCTCTCTCTCTCTCCTTCAACCTGTCTAAACTTCGTATCTAGAATCTGAACTTCCTGTCTGGTAGATAAAGTCTTCTCTCTCTCTCTCTCTCTCTCTCTCTCTCCTTCAACCTGTCTAAACTTCGCATCTAGAATTGGTATACATAAAGTCTTCTCTCTCTCTCTCTGCGAGAAATTAAATTGAAAAGTTTGCTAAATCCTTTCTACAGTAGAACGTCTCTGTCACGATTATAATTAAGTAGGAAACTGAGAGAGAGAGAGAGAGAGAGAGAGAGAGAGAGCATGTCTCATATTCATGTAGCAAATGTTGGCGCTTCCTAGGTTTTAACCTGAACAGAAATAATGAGTACCGTCCTTAATAGCACTCCATACAATTTTACTGGTAAAAAAATGTGATACTACGGTAACAGGACTTCCGCAAAAGTTAAAAATTGTTCTCGCACGAAAACAGACGAGTAATTTTCGGATTCCAATCAACTGGAGAAGAGGGTAAAAGATAAAATAAAACTTTCACCTGTCCTATGAAATAAGAAGAAAATTAACTAACTAGTTTGGTAAGAACTAATTTTGTCTGCAACACACCTTAGTCAGCTAGCTATCAGGTACATAATGCACTGCTTATATCTAAATCGATCCCTCCCATTCCCATACCCCGTGACTGTGATGTATGTTGGGTCTCTCTCTCTCTCTCTCTCTCTCTCTTTCTCTCTCTCTCTCTCTCTCTCTCTCATAGAGATAATTTGATATTTGACCATGAGACTACAAAATAGCCTGATATACGGGTAGAGCTGTTTGGCTTACCCTCTCTCTCTCTCTCTCTCTCTCATAGAGATTTGATATTTGACCATGAGACCACAAAATTGCCTAATATACGGGTAGAGCTGTCTGTCTGGTTTACCCTCTCTCTCTCTCTCTCTCTCACAGACGCATAGGAACTGAATGCCAGACAATGGATGCCGGTGTACGGAACGACGCAAGAAACGAACATTATCAGGATTATGAGAGTCCGTGAACGGCATCGGGAAGTAAGAGAAACCAACTCGAAACGTTTGCTACTCGGGGAGAACAAGTTGCAGCCATTCATAAGGTTTATCAAAGCCATCAACTATAGGTGGGGCCATCAGGTATGGGAACTCGATGACCGCTATTTACTTTCTGTTTTTGACTCGCTCTCTGCCCCCTTTGCACTCGTTTTGAAAAGGTTTCTCCGAGATGCGTGGATCCGGCGTAATAAAGCGAGGCTCCCTTCTGTATGGTATTCATTATGAGAAACGATCTTCGCGAATACGAATTATGGTCAAGCAAAAACTTCCTAAGGTGGAGGTTTTGGATTCTGAAGCAGGTAAGCGGTTGGATCGCAAAGAAGGAAAACAAGTGAGTAAGGATGAAAGCAATTTAGTATCTTTCATTCCATTTTGCCTTTATTTCTAAAATACCCTGTCTTGCATAGCAATGTAGGATTTTCAGTCAGGCTTTTGAGAGTGAAATAGTGTGGTATGGAAAAATTTTTTTTTTTTTTTTTCTTTTTTTTTTTCCTTTTCCCGTGTTGTACCCTAACTTGTATAGAAACACTGCATAGTTCTCAGACAGTCTTTTTGAAAGTGGCGTTCAGTGTGGGGAATATTATGAAGTTTGTCATTGTGATTACAGAAATTCCCAGAGGTGAATTACTGATTCGCTTATGCAATCATGGGTCGTGACGAATGTGGTCACCGATGTTTCTGGCTTTCTGGCTATAAATGATTTAAAGAAAAATCTAGGCTTAAATACTGACAAAAAAAAAAAAATCACTCGTTCCAAGCGTTAGCTGCAAAGTGTGAAATCGAACATTATATAGCATATACTTACGAATTCTTTAAGTGTTAAAAATCTAGCGGTAGAGTACGTATCATGAAACATTCAATACTTATGTAATCTGTGGAATATCCACTTCCTCTATGGCAATATATTAAACAAGGCAAAATAAATACAGTGCTATAGCAAAAAATGTGGTTGGTTGTTACTAAACTAACCTAAACTATATTTTATCTTACACTAAAAGTTTTTTGAAAATTTTCTGTCATTGTTAATTTTGTTATGAAACTGTTCATGGTATACTTTGCTCAAGTCAATTCTCCAGGTTATACGGAAGAGCAGGGTGCTTTATGAAATGCCTGTGTATGTTATATGTTATACAATGTCAGAGCATAATGTATGTACTTCAAGACAGTTGGTATTTTATAGAATTCCTAGGTATTCATTACGTACAATAATATATCTGAATTTAACAATAAACTCTTTCACACTTTAAACCAAAAAATAAATAAATAAATAAGAAAATGCACAAAAACAGTGAGATATCAGAAGAGTAATTCTTTATTAATGCTTTATTAGAACTTTCGATCACATTTAAACTAATGGTACGATTCAAATTGTTTTTGTCTGTAAATTACCACTGTTAACCAAGAATTTGTTCACTAGCAAATGCATTGTAATGACAACGGAGGGATCCTTATCTCTGGTCAGCAGCGTTTGCTATAATATCCGCCATTTTCAAAACATATTGGTCAAAAAGAGCCAAAATCCAAGTTGGGAAAATATCGTCCATAATTTCCTCAAATAAATTTTACTTAACTTCTGCAATATTAATCAGGCTTTCGTGCGAGTATGTGTGTGTGTGTGTGTATGCTTGTGTGTGTGCGTGAAAGAACGAAGGCCAAAAGAAATTGTAAGATAACAGCTTTAAATTGTCCAGACCGAATGCGGAAGTAGGAAAAGGTAAGAAGAAAAGAGGAAAATGTTTTTTTTTTTTATTTCTGTTAGCTGCGAGAGCCACAGCTGTGGTCTTCGGGGTCTGAAGCATATACGTTATGAACGCGACGGATGTAAATGGCTTGTATTACAGAAGGTCAGATGGGAGACTGTTCTTTACTTTTTCTTTTAAGAATATTATCAAGCCGTTTTCAGGTATTAAATAAAAAAAATCATTCTACGAATAGCCTAAATCAATGCACTTATTCCTTACTTCTTCTTTTAAGAATATTATCAAGCCGTTTTCTGGTATTAAATAAAAGAAAATAATTCTAAGAATAGACTAAATCAATGCACTTATTCCTTAATTTTTCTTTTAAGAATATTATCAAGCCGTTTTCAGGTATTTAATAAAAGAAAATAATTCTAAGAATAGCCTAAATCAATGTGATTTTTCCTACTTTTTCTTTTAAGAATATTATCAAGTCGTTTTCAGGCATTAAATAAAAGAAAATGATTCTAAGAGTAGACTAAATCAATGCACTTATTCCTTACTTTTTATTTTAAGAATATTATCACGCCGTTTTCAGATATTAAATAAAAGAAAATGATTCTAAGAATAGACTAAATCAATGCACTTATATTGTTAGAGGTCGATTTTAATGCAGTTGTCAAAAACAAAAAACACGCATTAACTAAAATAACGAGAGTTTTGTGTCAAAATGATAATGTTCCCGCACTCTGGGCTAAAAGTAAATTTGTAGGTTTTGGATTGGTAGGGAGGTTCCTGAAGTTCCCAAGTTTTACTGAACAAATGACAAAAGTACAGACCTGATTTGAAAGGTGCAGTGGAGATGCGAGTCCTAGAAACTGCGTTGCACAAACTATCAAGCTCTGAATAAGTCAATGATGAGTTAACCTCATTAAAGCGGGTATGTGCGAGTCAGGACCCACACACACACACACACACACACATATATATATATGTGTGTGTATATATATATATATATATATATAGTGTGTGTGTGTGGGTCCTGGTGCGAGTGTGTGTGACTGTCGTGTCTTGAGTTCCCCACCTGTAACATTCTAACCGAAAATCCTTAGCATTTCAGAAAATAACGACGGCAGTTTTGTGCAAAACGTCTAGTTTTTTAGAGCATTATTTCTGTATATTATAATGAAAACAGTGTTTCGATTATGATATGAAACAGCAAAACATCTTGGCAAGGTCAAAATCAAACAGAACTCCACCTCCCGGGAATCTTAGACCCCAACAAAAAATAAGTATTGACATGCAACGACCTTGTAGCTTTTATATGGAAGAAAATGCAGTTGGCACTGTATTTTCGCATTAAGGATGTAGCAGTTAGATCATATTAATGTCTAAAGTAAAATGAATTACATTCCAGGCATTAATGGTACGAGCATTCCAATTTGAAGCAATGCCTTAAAATCTAACACGATAACATTAGAAGCTTCCATTTCTGCTGCAATATTTGTCATGCATTTTATGAAAGGTTTTGCCATCGCGTGCCAAGTACATTCATAACACTTAATTAACCACTGTGATTACCTGAAGCAAGAAGATGAAAGACAAACATGAAGGACAGAAAAAAAAACATGAAAGTTAGGGAAAGACGCGAAGGTTCCGATCAACTTGAGGCTTTCATCTTCCTTGCGAAGGTTGCTTGGCCACATTTGTGCCTAGGGCATTTTGTTATTGTTGTTTTTGTTATTGTTACATTTATAGAATGGACCTCGTGCTAGAAATGAATGCATGACTCTCAAGAATTACTGTAGGTTGTACGTGGTTCAAAGGAGCTCCTTAATTACCGACTCTCGTAATTCGAACCCCCATAATTTTCTTAATGATAACTTGCAGGTCAGAAGACAATGTATATTTGTTTCTTAAACCCACTTCGTGTTATGCCATCCTAACCTTAGCGCTCATTAGCGACTTTCAGAATCTCATCAAACGCCTTTTCTACCTCCGCTCCATAGAGAATTAGGTCATGACCTAATTACTGATTTCATTAATACTGTCATTATATTATGACCCAGCACACGATACTTTGACACAATCCTGATGTTATATGCAATTATACACTATTCAAAATGCTTGCATGTTTCTCGAGGTTCCAAAAAAATAAATAAATAAATAAATAATCAGTAGATAATTTATAAAGTCAATAATTTTAACGTTTATATGCAAAAGTTTCTACCCACATCTGCAAATGTGGAAGCCTCGCAGCTAAACATCCCTCCACATTTTCGCTATTCATTCGTTCGAAACCGAAGAGCCTCGCCTCCTAAAGCTAACCATCGTAACCTCTAATCAACACCCTAAAAAAATAAAAAACCTTCCGGGGAATCCAAACGTATCAGAAGGAGTGGAAAGATAAAGATCAACTGCTTCTATCTGATCTAGCAAAGTTTCTCATTGATTCGAAGGAATCCGGTTTACTAAGAAAGGTGGACTGAAAGTTTTTTGTGCTCTATTTAATTTTTTTTTACCGCTTCGAGTCTTCGTCCAACTGCATTAGCACACATCCCAAGGCCAGAACTGCTGTGCTACGCTCTAAAACTAGCAGAAACACCATTTAAGAGTTGTCAATGTTAGAAGCGAAACAATGGAGGTGGGGGGGGGGGGGATGGAGAGATGGGGGATGTGGTTTTTATGGAAGTTATTTTTATAAATTTATGAACTTTGTGCCCTGATATTTATCGGTATCTTGTCGTCAGGCTTTCCAACCCGTATTCAATTGCGAATTGATTTGCTCCGGGTAGCTAACTTTGCAAATTAGCAAAAGCTGATTGCAGAAATGTCGTTAAGTTCGCCTTGAGCGGCATTGCTAAAAAAAAAAAAAAAAAAAAAACTATTTGGTGCCAAGTTTAGGGTCAGATGATAAAGATGCCAGAACACATGCTCGAAGTGTGGCATCGCTTAAACTGACATTTTTATTTTGTCCTGCTGAGTACATTCCGCTGTCTGGAGCCATAATTTTTTTTTTACGTTTTATTTTTATCGCATGGCGCAATTATCAGCGAAAATGACCCATCACAATGAGGAACGACAATGGACCATTTGCGAAAGGGGTCACGCCTATCGATGGACAGGTCGCATCTCGGTTAGAGAGGGTCAGCATGTGCCCATCAAGATTAAAGGTTATCAGCAATTCCTCTCTCTTCCTCGAACTATGGAGAAAGAAAACAGGCTCGCCCTAGATGTGGTGAAAATCACAAATCAAATGAATGTGCTAGCAGCATCTTCAAGTGTAGAAACTGTGTAAAGGAAGGTCATAGTGATACTATACATAAAACGTATGATGGCAATAAGTGCACAGTATATAAAGAATGTGTCAGAGGTGAAAAATAATACGGATCATGGCTTTGACTCATAATCTTCTATGCAATTTAATACTAGAAGAAAGCAAAATTTAAAAAAGAACTAAAGACTCTCCTATCCGGCAGGAGCTACGATACTGACGAGAAAACATTGAAAGACAATTATAAAAGATAAGAAGCACCTTTTGAAAACGTACGTGGGGCCGCGAGAGAGGGAATTATCCCTGAGCTGTGGAGGGCTGTACAGAAAACCAAACAAAGTGAAACAAAGTGAAACATGCCATTTTTTGCAGCATGTATACACACTGGGAAGTTAGTCACCAACATCAGAGTAAAATCTACGATAAATCTTCAAATAAATACGCCGAAGGAAGTCCCTAATAAGAAGCGTCAAAATATGTCAGTATTGTATTATAACAGAGCTGGTCGATTTAGCTCAAAAGGATCAGGAATGTCTGAACGAGAGGATGCAAGCGAGGTTATTTTCCACCATTTTTATGCTGCTTGAGTACCATGATAATTTTCATTTTACAACACTGAGGGAGAATGCAAGAAAAATGGCTTACAGTTTTTAGGATATTTTATGTATGATTTTAATTTTTAGAATGAGTTTGGTGTTCTTGATTAGGATGACAATATTTATTAGTTAGGAGTGTTATATTTATTAATTAGGAAGATATTCATCACATAGGACGGCACAATTTATTACGATGACACGATTTAATAATTAGCATGGACCAATTTATGAATTAGGATGACAATTATCTATTAATGGCTGGAATGATCTTGTACTTGAATATTTGGTTCAAGTTCCTTGAATAGTTTTGAGAGAAAGGAAAATGGGAAAGCACTCAGTGCAGAACATTTTTCAAACGCACGGAGTTTTTTTCTAATATTTTCCAGGCTTTGTCAAGGATTTGAGTTCCATCACTGTAAAATGTGCAACGATATATGGTATTAATCAAAAGAGCGCTTTTCCATTGGCTGGAATACCAGGACAAGAAACAACAAGTTACACGTATGCTTCTTCATTTTTCTATGCATCGTGGAAGAGACGAGTGACAGAAAATGTGTAAGAATTTCTTCGACATTACTAATTTTGCTGCACTTCATTTTTTTTTTTTTACATTTTCTTGTTTTATTGTTTTTTTTTGTGGCGGAGTGAGAGGTTCAATGAAAGGGTGATCTCATGCCCATGTGGGTGCAATTATCTTCGTTTTCATTGGAAGATGTGCTGAAATATGCCAATGTCTGTCTTTGCTCAAAGAGATATATGCAATGGAAGGATATCTGCATACCAGTTATTAATGCATTCTGTGCCTACGATACCCGTGGAGGCTTTCGGTCCGTAGAATAAAATCATCTTCAGGTCTTTCACAAAGTGCCTTGAGAGAAGAAAGTGACAACTCAGTTTCTGGTTTATTATGGACATCTTTCAAGAAATTTGCCAGTGTGACTTTGTAACTGAGTGGGAGGAGTAGTGCTTGTGGAAATATTAATGAATAAAACTCTTTTAATCACAGAGTATAAAGTAAAAGCTGATATAACTTATTATTTCACAGAACTTCAAAATATATCCTCAGTTTCCAGCAAAAGACAGGCCTTGTTTACAGATCCTCTTATAAGAAAAACCACAGATTCGCTGGGCAAATATTGACACCTTCACACACACCTTATATCCTCTTCCTTGACAGCAAATCTTCCAGTGTTCTGTGAGATACTGATAAGACTGTCCGCTCAACAGATTTCTTATCTACTTTTCTAAAGGTCTCCTGATTTCTCAACCTCAGTAAGCCTCACTATAAAAAGGAACTAACGATATCATTCCGGGTTAATGACAGTTTGGAGCTAATGAGCGCAAATTCTTTCGTGGAACGTCATTATCTACCTCGTATTGAGTTGCTCAGGTGTCACAGTGCCCATCACCTTAAGTCCTTTGTTCCTTTCAGTGTGAGAAACAGGCGGACTGTCTGTCAGACAGTTTTATTGACAAGGATGCCCCTAAGCTTAACAGGGCTTACAGGACTTCTTACAAGGTCATGTGCTATAAATTAGTTCTTTTAGACTGCTATTTCATTCTTGTTTTCTTCTCTCATTTTTCTGCTCTTCCACATAAACAAACTGGTCGTTGCAAGACTGCAAGAGGAATAAATGGCTTTTCACTGTGTTATGTTTTCAAGTATGGGAATTATAAGTTATAAAACGATAAAATTTAAAAAGTTCTCTGCTCCTGCTTCTCTGGAGAAAGTTACCTCTGTTGTTGATCGATCTTCCACATGGTTGAGAAGTCTTCCAGACGTGATTCCTTCAAAACGTATCTGATGGTTTGAAATGTTTCCAACTCCACCACGACCAGGCCCTATCCATAACATCTGCGTGGTAAAGTCAGAAACAGAACATTCGTACGTGAAAAGAAAGACGATAACATCATCCAAAATCGTCTCTGACACTGACTGCTCCGGTTTGTCAGAGCTGAGATGGATTACTGTAAAACTGGAGGGAAATAAAAAAGAAGAAAATAAAGACGCCTTAAAACACATGGGGCAATATAGCAAGTTCATCCGTCAGCCTGACACCCTGACTGCTCGCCCGAGATACAAAGTAAACCAGAACTTCATGATAGAACTTCCTTGAAGCATTCCTAAGACCTTAGTGAAAGTAACGTCCACTAACATAGTAAACTGTAAAAGAACAGCTTTATTGCGAGGACGTGCCCCCCTCGCTGTTATTGATTACAATCGCGTATAATTATTACTCCGCGACAGCGTCGATCAGACCTCCCGTCACATCTCAAGAGGGTTCGTTCAATAGCGCCAGATCCTGCCACCGAGAAACTTCTTCCCCATCGTAACTTCGATAGAAGCGAAGGAGGAGGTGGACAGCCGACCTGACGTCGTCAGATCCTATCTCGGTCCCCTGATAAGGGTAATGTCTATCGGGACCTCAATAAAGAAACTCCGTCCCTTGAAAAGTCATCGTATGGGGCCCTATAAAATGTCTTCTTTTCAGGCTTCGTAGCCGTGTAGCGGCAACAGGGCTGGGAGGAACAGCCGCGAGAAGGTAGAAGGAAGCAGTAAACAAAAGAATTATATAGCGTAGGAACAACTGAAGGGTCTAAGAGTTGCGTAACATGCGGTACTCAACCCAGTTGTGGTTAAGCCACACCCTTTCCACTTTTCCTCTCCCTGTTTTCTGTGGGCCTGGGCTACAAAGGAGTACAGGAGTGCCATTACCTCTTTGGTCCCTGAATAAACAAAAAGTAAACGCAAAAACTAAGTTGCACGTACGCAAGGACATACATTATGAGTATGCACAAACAACGAATTTCCTATGTAAGCCATACCACACGAACGAGGCAGGAAAATTAGATTGATTTATCATCAGATCGTTTGAAATAGAGAAATAACTGCTTGGAGAGAAAACGATAAGAATCCTGAGCTACGAAAAGTCATCTCATTAAGGACTACAAACATATAAACAGAAAATATTTCCAAGTCAGAAAAAAAAGAAAGGAAGACATGTTTGGTGTCGTGTTTCAGAGTGATGTATCACTCTATTGTTATTTCTGTGTAGCCATCTGTCTCACGACCAAAAAAAAAAAGCATGGTTAGGCATCGTGAATGAAAGTTCTGTTTTGTCATAGGTCGATGAATTCATTACCTTCGCGTGATCCTCTTTTGAGGTAAAAAAAAGAGTAGTTTGATGAAGCCGAACGAATGATGGAAAACCTTGGCAGTTTCTTCTCTCCTTGGCAAAGAGAAATATGGAGACGATACGTAACGAGAAAGACGAAGACGAATAAAAAACAAGGTGGAATGGAGAACCTTGGTAGGGAGAGTGGTGAGATGGAGCCAAACGAATGATGGAAAATCTTGGCAGTTTCTTCTCTCCTTCTTGGCAAAGAGAAATATGGAGACGATACATAACGAGAAAGACGAAGACAAATAAAAAACAAAGGGACGGAATGGAGAATCCTGGTTTCACGGACTGGGGACAAACACTAAAAGCTTATATAACGGAGATAATAAAGATGGGTCACAGGCCATTCGAGTGCCTCGTTTGGCTTTGTCTCTTAGATTTAGGGGCCTTTTTTTTTTTTTTTTTTTATTCCGCCGTAACATTCCATTGGTAATGGGTATCTAATGTCTAGGAATACAAAGTAGTGTATATTTAAGGACCTCTCGAGGAACTTTGGACAGATATAGCCTTTTGTGATAACAGTAATTGATGAAATTAATATAGTTCTGTTTGCTATTTTTGATTCGTGACTACAAGAATAAACAAAAATCGCAAAACTGCTTATTTAGAATTATTAAATATTGATAAATTTATTCCACTAACTCCAGGGAAATGACATTATCCGCATATTACAGCACACAGACAAAAGAGTTGAACGATGGTTTCCACCGCTGTAATTGTAAGGTATAATTATCATTGATTATCTTCAATGACAATTCAAGATTTTAAGCTTAAGTTACATCAGCCATATTTCTTTTTTCAAAGAGAACGACACTAGTTTCTGTTTTCCTGAACGGCTTCGAAGACATTACGTGTTAAGACTATTATTATGTGAGGTACATATGGGCCACTGACTTCCGACTGGCTGATAATGCTTAACGTTTGCAATTCTTAGCATTATGTTAGAGAGTTCAAACTACTCCTAGGCTGAATCTTCCTCGCTTACTTGAACTGCCCGTTACTTAAACATTCATGTATATCACGTGGAAAAGGCGATTTGCTATGAATACAGTCACACGTTTATGCATATATGTATACAGTATATAAATACACACAGATACAAATATACACACACTACCTCTGTTAAGCTGAGCAGGAAGGAGAAAGGTCTCATATGCAACCCTATCCTACAAGATATCTATGAACCCCGTTTCTTGGGGCAATGGATGACAAAGCTTCGTTGAGCCAGCCTTAAAAACAAAGGTACATACTCAACCTGCCAATCGCTGCTGATATAGGCCTAATAGACTATACACTTTTTTTTTCAAAAATCTCAATTTGCAACCTCTTCTGAGAGCTGAAAGCTTTGGGAATTTGTACTTACTGACAACTCGACACTTTTCCTGACTGTAATAAAGCCTACAAAAAGTGTTGAGCGTGACTATAGCGAGATTTAACCTTCATGAAAGTAGTATGTGTACCACAAAGACTCACCCTAATGGAGCTGAAGATATAGATTCATTGCGTTTTCTGTTGTTCATGTGAGAGAGAAAATGAGAAGATGAACAATAGAAGACAACGTCCGTTTACGAATCATCTTCATATGAAGCTTGAAGAATTAAATGAGGGGAAAACGAAGTGATTACGAAAATGTGTACGTAATTAGGAGAAAACAGATTTCCATCATAAAGTAGTTTCTGCCCGAAGTTTATACAATCATGATTTTTCTGCTGTTTATTCAAAAATTCTCCCGGTTCTTTGTTTATTAGTAATAAGTCAACTTCCGTCTGAAGTTTTTTCATTATTCCACTAATTTTATTTGGCCTTTGTTCACTATTCCCTCGTTTTTTATGCCCATCTATGTATTCAACATCTTGTAGTTTCGTCTTGAAGTTAATTTTATTTCTTTGCATTTCTATTTGATTTTTCTCAACTGGGCCCGGAGATTTACATCTTATGTATTTTAGCAATGAAGCATGAAACAAATTATTAAAAAGATAAGCATCAAAGACGACTCACTCCGCTGATTATACCGTCTCATCCATCAACTTTAGACTCAGAAAATTAACGAGCAGTTTGTACGTGCACGCGCTTTCTTAGCAGACAAAATAATTTGGAAAGTTGTGAGAGAGAGAGAGAGAGAGAGAGAGAATGGTTTCAATCCGATGGGGTAAGCATTACCTCGTCGAGGTTCTGCCATTCTTAATTATAATTCAATGGTATACATTTGAAGAAGCACTGATTAACTCGTATTTGTTATTTTAGAAATCTCCGTTTGCTATGATTCCCCTTCCTCCGCCACCCTTCTTTCTCTCTCTCTCTCTTTCTCTCTCTCTTCACCCCAACCGCGAACCTTAACAGTCAGGTACATAATTCACAGCCAAGGTCGCAGACGTGTACAGAACTGGAATAGAAACGCGGCCATTACATTCCTTCCCAAGCCTATCCTTGGAATCGAACGATAATCCCTCGGTTTTGAGCCGAGGATGGTGCCACAGAGAGAGAGAGAGAGAGAGAGAGAGAGAGAGAGAGAGAGAGAGAGAGAGAGAGAGAATGCTGCAAAGGGAGTTCCTTTAGATCTCAAACTAGTTCTGTTACCATTTCAGTCAATATGCACAATCTGATATATAGATGAGCCTAGTGAACAACTGTAAAGGTGCCCCGCGAATTACCATGGCAGGCTGGGATAGATTTCTGACAGGGAGACTTTGACGTTTCCCCACCAAGAAACCCACGTCTGAAGGCACTCGATGCCTATCAATAGGGTTCAGAGGTCTGGCGTATCTTCACAAAAGGAATCTAAACCGGCATCTAGGCTATGTTTCGAGCCGGGGAAGGAAGATCCCTGAGTGAGAGAAACCATTCGCTTGAGTATGCTAATGATATTCATAACTTTCCAAGTTAACTAACCCTAGGCCTAGGCCTTATCGTGTGCCGTAAATAACATAGAGTTACTTGAGCTTAAATGAGTGTCTCACGGCTTCCATTTGTCTCTTGTTTAGCTTTCTTGTTTATGGTTATTCAACGGTAATGTTACACGCTCCGCTGTAGTGGTTGTATGTACTTAAGGCCTACGAGTTTTTGACGAGATGTCTTCATACTCTTGTCATGATGTTAAAAATGCTATACTGATTTTCAAGCGTCATAATAATTATTTTTATATAAAATCATAATTATTTCGTGATTTATATCTAATTGTGTCTGTGTTTTATAATAATAATAATAATAATAATAATAATAATAATAATAATAATAATAATAATAATAATAATAGTAATAATAGTTTACTCTATTTTAGCTCATGGCTATATAAAATTACAGAGTGTAAATACGAAAAGAAATATTACACGATACAATTAGAAAAGCCGAACAGCTACACTCATTACATTACCACTAACGCTGGGGTTTAACTAATGCTACTGTACAATACTCATTGTAAGTAAACCATAAAGAAACTCAAACTTGAATGAACGCAGCCCGTGCAACGGAAATAACATGCTCAAAGGACAAATAAAAGCGAAGGAAGAAGAAATAATGAGAAAACAGTAACAATTATGACAACATTACAGGCTCACACGCAACATGACAGGTATATCCAACAGCTGTTGACCTCCAAAGAAGATGAAAAATAATGCGGGAAAACCCATTTTTCCCCATCATTAAGGGAAGAAGTTGCTGCTTGGGGAATCAGTAATAGGCCTATATGTGGCACTCAATCGTCTTCAAGAAGAGTTCCGGGTAACTTAATCTGCCGAATTATCTTCCCACATCAATAAAACAGTAGACTGCTACAGTAGATGCAGAAGGATGTGACAGCTGAGTGGCCAGTTTTAAATCTAAATAGTTTTCGTATGTGTGTACAAAGGGAAATTGGCAGACTAACATGACAGGCTTAATGATCTTTGATAGAATGAATACGATTGGGTGACAGTTATCTGGATCCGCTGCTTCCTGTATGTTCTTAATGATTGGTGTGGCTAAATGAAGTAGTATAGACTCTGAAAGACTCTGATGAATTATATTCGCTTACCGAATAATGCAACTAGCTTAACGTAAAGTATTTGGTGGCAAAAGAGGAGTGCTTTTTCAAGGAGCACATCGCATCCGGGGATTACCATTCAGTCAATTTTTATGAGATCCCTGCGGCCACTTTTTGTGCTATGAAATCATGTGTTATCCGTTAAGACATCGTCCTCTACTGCTTCCGGTCCTTTCTTCTTGAGATCTAGCGATTCATTGTCGCTTTATAGGCGTGGGCATTCGTCAGGATCTAATTTTCAAGATCTGGCAGTTGCAACTTTACATTCGGCCGGGAGTGCCTCAAAGTAAGTTCGACTTCGCCTCTTGAATGTTTAATTAGTACTGTAACGTAATCTTCTCTCAAGCTTTGTTTTGCATACTCACGGGAAGCATGTCCCGAAAGTGTGATTATAGGTCACTGACCACATCGTATAAACCTGGTATATTACAAGCACTGCAATAATGTAGTCTGAAGCTTCTCTACCGGAGTCCAGCAAAGCAGTTATTCTACTAAAAAGATGCTTCTCATCTCTCCTGTGTCGATTCCTTCGGCATTTGCAGGATCTGTTGAACGCAGTGTAGTTTTAGATGCCTTTCTATAGGCCACGGTTTTTTTTAGTGGTTCCTAAGTCCCAGGTAACTGCAGGTGGTCGTTCATTTGTTTTTTTTTTAGTGGTTCCTAAGTCCCAGGTAACTGCAGGTGGTCGTTCATTTGTTGGGTTCAGTGCAGGCATGGGATGGCGTATTGATTGTAGCCTGCAACCAGTTGTAATTGTATGTTGTTCGGAGATCGAAACGAACATTTCAGTTCACAACGGATCATTCAGGATCTAAGAAGAAGAAATGCAGCTACCCAGATATTACATTGGCTCTATTTTGTGTGTCCCGTAGGATTACGGTAGGATTGGCGAGATGCCTTTCCACTGTTGCAGCAATGATTCATCTGCATTCCTTTCCATGTGTTGTGGCAAAGGTTTTAAGATGAAATCATCATAATTATCTAATTTATGTGAAATAATAAATATGTGACAATGACATATTCATGTGACAATGACAGTCATTACAATATAGTTTAGGTGATGTCTGAATGCTAAGAGATCTCGCGTGTTATAGTAAGATTCCTACAATAAAATCATAATCATCGAATATGTATATGTATAATGATGTTCATATATTATAATGCGAGCCATTATATTTATATACAAACACAATGCTGCTTTCAAACAATACATTTAATCATCGAATGTGTATATGGATAATGATGTTCATGTATTATAATGCAAGCCATTATACTTATATACACACACAATACTGTTTTCAAATAATAAATTTAATAATTTTACTCTACAATGACTTTCTTAGCGATACAATGATGGCCTTTTGCCTACGTTTTTGTGACCGTAATGATGTGGCATTATGATTACAGCTATATTTAGTTATACTTATAATGCCACTAATAGTGGCATTATAATTCACGATGAAGGGTAAAGGAAAAGGTGGCCATTATGAATTGCCAAATGAATACTTTTCTCTTCGGAAAAATCTGCCGAAATTGAACCGACCGCGACGGATCACTATTTCTCGTAACTTTGACCATTCATCGTGTCGTGAATATAATGAAGCTTTGATATTATACGTTTTAAAAAATTAAATATCCCTGATTCTGCATAAAGTCTGTATTATTATGTTAAATAATCTGAATATGAAATGCCGTGAAATTTTTCGTCAAAAGAACTGAATGCAATGATTTATTCTTTCTTTAGTATATTAAATTTTCGGTTTATTATTATTATTATTATTATTATTATTATTCTGTAGTAAACAAACATTCCCCCCCTAAACTGCGCCGTAGCTTTCTCGTCCTATTAAGTTAGCAAACGCGTGTGCCCGCCCACGCGCACACTCACACATACATACGCTAACCTACAAAACAGTACTTAGTTGAAGTTATCAACCCCATCTACTTTGGTTTTTAACATATACTTTTCTCTGTAATATATTTGACAAATTCAAATCACATACAATTCAAAGATCAGTATTCTAATGCACGTAATTTTAACTCAGTTATTAGTATTCTAGATTTAATATACATTTATTGGGAAGGAGAAATTGAGCGAAAACCAAGAAGTTTTGATTTGTTTCAGATAATTTTTTTTTTATGAACACTACAACAATCTCATCAACAATAGTTTTTTGTTTTGTTTTTCGGTGACAGGATTTTTGTAGCTAAAGATTTAATAAAAAAAAACTTACATCAGCAACACAGTAGAAGAAATGAATATGGATTAGATAACAAAAATGCATGAGCAAACTAATTCATTCAGAAAGTTGGAAACTCCGCCCACTCACGACGAAGGGTAAAGGAAAAGGTGCCCATTATGAATTGTCAAATGAATCCTTCTCTCTTCGGAACAATCTGCCGAAATCGACCTGACCGCGACGGATCGACCGACCATTCTCCCCAACACCTAACTTTTTACCCTTGGCCCCTCACCGCTCTAACAACTCATTTGTGGTCGGCCGAGACCCGTAAACGGCAGAGGAGAGAAAACTCGAGCCTCAGAGATGGGTGACATGTACTTCTGTCTGCTGGGTAATTAGAAATGCAAAGCTTAGGGAGAAGGCGGAGAGAAACAGTCGCCCTGGGGAAGATCTTGTGACTTTTCAATCTGCTGTTCCCATACCATAAGGACCATCCGCTTTTTTTCATGCGGGTAGTCTGAATCCTGTTTTTGGTTCGTGAAAGCTATGCTCTTGAGAAGTAAGGGGTATACGTGTGAAGGAGTCGTCTTCTCAAGGTATACAATTCTTCTATGATGTTATTGTTGATGTACAATTAAACAAAGCAGTAATATAGAAGAGTTCCATTTCATAGCTGAAGTGTTCACCTTTAATTTCCTCGGTTATTTCTGTTCCAGAGTTGATTTTCACTTTTATATTTGTTGTTCCATTATGGTCTGCTTTCTATACTAGAGCCCTTGGGTTTGTAGCACTCTATCTTGAAAGTCGTTTTGCACCTTTGATAGAAATGACAATAATAAAAAATTATAATAAAGTATAACTAGACGCAAAAACACTTATGTATATGCAATTTTTATAGTACTAGGACAGTCTAACCTTGAATTTCAAAATGTTTTGGCACCCCTTCTGCTCAGAAATGCCTTTCCAGAGCTGAAGCAGTCCCATCAGGGTAAGGAAAGTATGTGTCCAAAACGTTATTCCCGATACTGAAATTTATCTCAGAGCACATTTCAATTTCAATACGTTCTCCACTGCGAGGGATCATTGTCATTTATAAAATGCTAACATGATTGTAACGGAAAAAAAAATACTCCTTCTAAATCCCGAAAAGATCTTTGATCTTAGAGTTAGCATATCTTATATACCTGTACTATCATTAGTAAATAAGTAGATAAATGCTTTCAACACATATTTTTTTCGATTTATTACTTTACACCGTAACTCTTGCATGTATCCAGTTTCTTGATATATTTATTTATCCTTGTTTATTTTATATTTGAATTACTTGGCGTTTTCTTTTACATATCTTCACACATGGGAATTCCATTGTGTGAAAGCTCGTTGTGGAAGATCAGGGACTTTGGCAGGTAATGAAAATAACGGTTTCATTAAAAACTATGTCTGCACAATGAGTTTGATTGATAAGACAGTTTCCCCATTTTTCTGTTAATTCCTATTTTCTGTTGGGGAAAGAAAATCAGACAGTTTCCCATTTTTCTATTAATTCCTATTTTTTGTAGGGGAAAGGTCTCGTAATTATCGTCTTTTATTCATACGGTCCTATAAGATCGCGTGTATTTTCTTTTTACTTTAAGGAAATCCATTTTTACATATTAACATATTAACTTATATGTGAAGTGTACTTATTTCACTTAATTTATTGCAGATTTATGCAATGAAGGAATACATTTATTAAGAGAAATACGTGAGGTAGGTGAATGTGATTTTTACGGTTAATTAAAATTTCTCAGTAAAAAAATTCTTTCATTCTCCTTAACTTCACGAACAAATTCTAATTCCAACTTAATCAACCGAAGTCGTGACTATTAACAAATTATATATTGTTTGAAAATGTGGGCAGTTTCTTAAATTTGCTGATAAAAGAAATACACTCACACACACACACAAATCAACAGCGTCAGCTGACTTGAAATTTGCATTGCATGATAGCTAATCTCTAATCCTGACGGTCAGTGATATTTATTAGTTTTTCTGGTACCGCATTAAAATAATTAGCCGAAAAACAACTTGATGATCGCCGCTGGTAATATATAACCAAGGCAAGGGCATGAATGAGTCTGCATAATTTGAGAGTTCACCTGCAACATTTTTGACATCAAAGAGAAGGCGGGAAATTCTTCTCTGTCTTTACAGAAATTATTGTTTTTCTTGTCTGCTCTTTTACACACTTACTTAACTCCTCTGAATTCCGGGACGAGAGAGAGAGAGAGAGAGAGAGAGAGAGAGAGAGAGAGAGAGAGAGAGAGAGAGAGAGAGAGAGAGAGAGAGAGAGAGAGAGAGAGAATACTTAATTGTTTCTGGAATTTCTCCCTTTTACCAAACTTGCAGCTGTCTGAAATCCGAAACGATTGAAGGATTTGCCCTGACCATTCTAAGACAGTCATTCATTAAGGCTCAAGAACTACCAATGATGACAAACCTACGGAAAATTGATAAAAAGTCCCTAACAAACATTGCTGCACAGTTTAACAAATCTGTTAAGACTATAGGACATGTTAAAAAGATGGCGGCTTCTTGGATTCATATAAGGTAATCAATTCCTCTTTCCCTATCTCTAGACCCTTGCGAAAACACGTAAGGATATAATTCCCCTAGGTCTTACAATATTCAGCGGGGATTCATTTATGTGCAAACTATCCTTATGGGTGGCAGATTTATTATCTCCCCCTCTTTAGGAACCCTCTAATCTTTACACACGTAAAACACGCAGAAGGTTCCATAAAAATATCCCCTTGACCGATATTATAATGCTCAGTGTAGACGTAGAATTGTTATTTACTGTAAGTCCCGAGTCCTGAAGTCTTTTCTAAGTTGGATATTACACCCATATAGAGAACATTTCCCCATAGCCACGGATGAACCGTTAAAATCAATTAGCCTACGGTGTAACTAACTTTTTTCTTTTTATGATAACTTTTATAAACAAAATTCCAATGTGGTATGGCAGCGCCACCGGCCCCCCCCCCCCCCCCCCCCGCCTCTCCTCTGCAAGCGAACCATTACATGTGATATTATGAAACAGAAGTTTTGCCGTCTATCACACTCAGTAAATTCATTTGGCTCAGATACACGGATATCTTTACTTTCCTGAACAGTAGCTTGGATATTTAAATTATTTTTTTTAATAGACTGAGCGCGCTTGGGCCAAACATTAAATGTATAAGTTGCCAAAATACGGTAACCCGCCTTTACCAGATGTTTAAAACTAAGTGGCCCAAAATGCGGTAACCCGCCTTTACCAGATGTTTTAATTATAAGTTAATTGAAGAAATATCCATTCACTGCACATAGAAAGCCTGCTTTCGCTGTTTCCTATATACGACATCTCAGTAGAGACAGTTTGCTGCAACATATTTCTTGGAGGGCTTAGGGTATTTTCGCACCTAATTACTCCACCCAGCATATATTATGGAGAATGTTATCAATAAAGCAAATAAAATATAGTATAGAGATTCAGGTAATAACAAGGAGATGGACTAGAACGATAAAATGAAGGTCCCTTCCGTTGAGAATACCAGAAAAGTAACTGAACATCTCAGATCTGACAACCAAAATTTGAAATGTTTTGGAAACTTTTTTTTTTTTGTTAATGTTACATTAATCAGGTAATTGATTATTGTCTTACATGGATAATTAATATACTGAGATTCGATACAATGAACATCAGTGCATGAAATATAATTCCAACAAATAAAGGTGACACGGGCATGCAGCCAATGCATTTCGAATAATAACTGAACACCTTCCATCAGGCAGTAGATAAATCATTCCTTACTTTATGTGATGAAGTGAGTCAATATCACTTTACGCTACGGGAACGAGATCTGCAATTATGTCCAAGATGCGTCGTGCTATTCAAGTATCGCTGACGTTTGCATATTTTCAGCAACTGCGCCTCCTAATCCTATCCGGTTGTTTGCGCAGATTTCTCGGCTCGAAATGTACTTTCTTGTGGTCTATATTTAAATTGGATCGACTGACATGGCAGTGTCAGCGAAGGTCAGCTATGTGGTCAGTCCTTGATTAACTTGGCGCTATTTTTGTGAATTCTTAAACATGTGTATGTATATATATATATATATATATATATATATATATATATATATATATATATTCTTTTTTATCTATTCGTTTCTCCAAAAAATTATACATATATATGGAAAATACAAAAATAGTCATTCAATGTATAAATATATACATATCCATACACATATAATATACTACATATAAATATATATATATCTATATATATATATATATATATATATATATATATATATATATATATATATAGTATGTATATTTAAATATAGTGTATATGTGTGTGTGTATGTATAGGTATATATGTATATATTTATATATGGAATGACTATTTCCGTATTTTCCATGTATATAATTTATTGGAGAAACGAATCCACAGTTATGTATATGTACATGTATCTAAAATTAAAACTGTAGACAGCTTTCGGGAATCTGTACAGTTTTATAAAACATGAATGTGCGCGACTACTTAAGAATATATATCATTTAGCCGTATATCAGTTATAATATACTTGTGAGTAAAAAGCCACAATATTGTAAATGAGAAAATACAGTCTCTCATTTACATTATTGTGGCTTTTTACTCATTATAGTGATGCACCACAGATAATATACTTGTTTTCAAGTTTTTTATCCGGAGCAGATTGCTTGAATACCGAAACCTCTCCTTCATATCTTGATTTTACGCTCAGCTCATCACTGCCAGCGGTGAAGGGTAGACCTTGGATAGCTCGACAGACAGATGTTTATTTATTCTTATGGATACAAAGACTTGCAATAGTGGGAAGTTAAGTTACGGCACCTATCAGGCCGTAGACTGGACGATTTGCATTGTGGCTCTTGGGCTATCTCTTAGTGCTGTCAACTAACAATATGTAATTTGTCAGTTTAAACGAATTTCCCGTTTCAATGCCACCATTTTATTTACTGGAATACTTAGTCAGTTCCATGGTTTTTACCATGTGGTACGTTAACCTTTCATTATTGAGAAAAAAGTAGATAACCGTAGAACATAACATCAATGCGAGGAAAAATATTTATCCTCGTATAAAGTGGCAAAATTCAGTTGTTGAGAAAATGCCACAAACCCACCAAAAATATTGCACTGCACAGAATAAATAAAAACATAAATGAACGTATTGCATTAAATCATTCATATCAGTAAGGTACAAGGCCCTTGTTTAGGTCTTCAAACGAAAGCTTGTGAATCACAGAGAAAATCATTATCTTGGGAACTGTACAGTCTTTATTTTCAGTCTTGCTGTCGCTCCTCAAAAACAGAAAATGAAATCTGCCAAAATCGATTCTTTCGCACGATGGAAATAACCCAAGGGATTTAGTTACTCAAACAGACCAAAGTATACTGTGTGCATAATTTTTTAAACTAATAAAAAAAATAATACGGAAGTGGCAGCCTGAATTTCAAAAGTTATGTTATGCCTTTGTTGCTTTGGGAGGAGAGGAAGACTTATTGTCAGCCAATTTTGATAGACAGTATTTAATAAAAAGCTATTAAGATTTAATGTAACAGTCAATGAACTATAATGATTAAATAAGCACCATACAATTCAGCGAAACTATGACAATTTTCCACATAACACTCATCTAAAAAATGTCAATTTTTAACTTGTTCCAAATCTTGTTTATCACCTTCCCCCAGTTATGGAATTGTCCTCCAAGGTTATTTTCCCTCCACCACGTCCACATTTTTGAAATGTTAGGAACTGCAAGTGATGTCGGGTAATCAGCTCGCTCTGTTACAAAGGGTCTAAGGGATTGTTCAGATACTCCCTGGTCTGGGTGACGCTAGAGACGATTTTCTTTAGTGGGTCACCTAAGACTTGTATTACAACTGTTTCTTCTCCATTCCATTTGTTCTCCATATCATTTATCATAATATTCTCTTGTCAGCATGCGTATAAAGACAGCAAGCCTATTACTTACTTCAACATCTTGTGTAAATAAATAGTAAATGTAGCAGAGAGACAAAATTTACTACAGTCTGATCAATGTTTGCTTCTCTAACAGATATGATCAATATTAGCAGTCCACTACGATTTTTTCTAACTATAAGCAACGTTCCATTGAAACAAGTTAACCTATCACTATTGAGAAAAACGAAGATATCCGTAGAACTTACCATCAATGCAAGAAAAAGTATGTCCTCGCATAAAGTGGCAAAATTCAGTTGTTGAGAAAATACCACAAACCCACCAAAAGTATTGCACTGAGCAAATTAAATAAAAACATAAATGAACGTATTACATTAAATCGTTACAATCAATAAGGTGCACGTTTCATTGTTTCAATAATAATATAAATCTACTTCCACTTAAGTTAAGTATACCTTAGTTTAACCAGACCACTGAGCTGATTAACAGCTATCCTAGGGCTGGCCCGAAGGATTAGACTTATTTTACGTGGCTAAGAACCAAGTGGTTACCTAGCAACGGGACCTAGAGCTTATTGTGGAATCCGAACCACATTATACCGAGAAATGAATTTCTGTCACCAGAAGCAAAGTCCTCTAATTCTTCATTGGCCGGTCGGAGACTCGAACTCGGGCCTAGCAGAGTGCTAGCTGGGAACTCTGCCGACTCGTCCACCGAGGAACTTAATCCTCAAAAGATCTAAGGCACCCAACTTATTTTACAAGCTTTTCAAAGACCATTAAGCAGTTAAAACCTTTTGAAGAAACCTTTTTTGTTTCGGGTCCAGACAGATCCCTGGTTGCTGTGCGTTAAATTTGAGGAGGAATAGCCAAAACTGTTAATGTACAGAGAACTGATGGCCCCTCCAGATTAGATTATAGAATAAAACTGGGAGATGGTTACTGAAGCACAGCTTCTTATACCATTCATTCCCTTTCCACAGCACCCTCATTGTTCTCCAGACAAACGTGAATCTAAAATTGTGGCTAATTTCAAGGCTTCCACAGCTTAAATAACCTCGCCCACGCCTCTAAGCGTTTAACGCCTCACTGCCTTAATTGAAAATTTCGAGCTAATTGTAGCAGAAAATTAGTTTCCTCGTACCGTTGAGTTTGTCATAAACACGCCAGTGATTGCTGGGTTTCAGAGATCATGACAGCTAGGGCTATCTATTTTCAACGAAACCTTGTGCTTAAGCGTAAACAGTCATAGTATTTGCATTCGACAGACTGAACCTTTTCGTAGGCATGACCTACCTTCATAATTCATGTAC